>JACBWW010000009.1:21727880-21769611 GCA_020086605.1 Lanius collurio | reverse complement strand
GGGTGGGTGGGTGGGTGGAGGGGGAGAGAGGTAAATAGCCTTAAATCGGAAGGGAGCTGCTTCTCTGTGGTCTTCCACAAGAGCTGCCTGGGCTCTGCTGGCTCAGTAATAACTGAGTGACCTTTTCTTTTGCTGTATTATGTCTGGCTGGTAAGGGATTGCATTTTGCAGCTGATAAAGCCCTGACTTCATTCAACTCGGCTCCTCACACGCTGCTTTAGGTAAGTTGTCTTCAGCCAGGACGGAGACAGACAGCCTTGGACTGCAAGATACTAAAAGGAGGACACCTGTAGCTCGGATGCGGTCAACACAATTACTTGGCGGATCCTTGAGGACCTCATTATTTTAAACTTAAAGAATAGCGATCTCCCTCCCCATCTCTCCCACCCCCTCTTTATTTTTTTCCCCAAACAATGCTTCTTTTTGACCTTTTCCAAGGAGAAGAGCTACAAAGCAGCCACTGTGCTTATTGAACTGCCTCCCCTGTATCGCTTAATTGAGAAGGTAAGTGAGGCAACTGTGTACATAAGCTTTGGGTCATTTGTGTATGTGTGCCTGCATCACTCTCCCTCTCTCTCTCTCCCTCTCTCTCTCTCTCCCTCTCTGAGTCATAAGCCGGGGCTGCAATACACACACACACATCTCTGCACTGCAACTTTCACTCAAGCCGCAGCTCTGCTGAGACTGTTTTGTTTAAATCATGTGAGGCTTCATTATTTTTATGATGAGACATGAAATACATGCAAGCAGAGGATGCTGAGCGAAACCCATCCGACTGTATGTCTCGAGAAATAGCAGTCAAAGTTAACAATGAATTGCAGCCCCACCACTACCCCCCTCCCCATTATTATTGTTATTATTATCCTTGCTTCTTCCAGAGCTTCTCGAAACATGCTCTCAATTATCAAGGGATTCGGTTAATTTCCCACTCCCCGGCTTTAATCCACAAGCCTCCCCGTACGGCAGTTTAATTTGCAACTGGTTCGGTGCAGGGTTAACCCTTTGGGCAGAGCGGAGGCAGGAGCGGGGCGGGGAGCCCGGGGGCAGCGCGGGCCGGGGGCGGCAGGGACGCGCACCGGCTGCGGGTCCGGGCTCACGCATCCTCCCTCTCCCGGGGCTCACGCATCCTCCCTCTCCCGGACCGGCGTGAGGCAAGGGCAGCCAGGCTGGCGTTGGGAAGCGGTACTTCTGTCTGCGAGCATTTTTCTTTTTACCTCTTTCCTCCCCCCCCCCCCCCCGCCCCCTTCTCCCTCCATAGCGAGCACGATACGGTATGCTAACGCCGCATGTGACAGTTTAATCAAACCCATTTGTTACAACAAAGCTAAGAGACCGCTGGGATTATAGGCTTACGGCAGAGTTAGGGGAGCATGTGGCTTTGTCGCTCGCCATGGCCGTGCGGGGCCGGCGGCTCGGGGTGTGCCGTCCCCCCCAGCCCCGCCGCCCCCCGCCCCCGCTGCGGCGCGCCGCGCTCCCGCTCACTTGACCCGAGCCGAGGAAGCACTTGCTACTTTTGCCGGGATTTGGCGCTTCAATGAGAAGGAGCTCTCCAGGCGCCCGTAAATCAACTCATGCAGAAAAAGGAGAAAAGTTTTGGTAAGGCGGCGGTGCCCGGCGCTGGCGCGCAGCGGTGCGCTCCCGGGGGGAGGCGGGGGGGGTCCTCCTTCCTCTTCCATCTTCAGCGCGCTGCCGTGGCGAGCGGCTGTGCCAGCGTGAGCGCTGAGGAGACCCGAAATACCGCTTCCTAGGACAGCTCCGTAGGACCGCTCTTTAAACCGATTCGTTTTGCTCGGTGCAACAAACATCGCGACGTGCTGTCCCCGACACCTCCCTCTCCCCATCCTTGTGATGCTAGGAAAGGAATTGGCATAAAAGGCTTGAGCGTCTAACTCCGAAAAGGGATTCTTTGTTGTGGAGTATATGTTTCTTATTTATTTTTTTATTTTGCATGTGAGCTGCATCAAAATTGAACTCAGTCTTGCAAATCTCTTGTTGGCCTTTGCCAAGCACTAGCACTTTGCTGCCATGGTAACTGTAATTAAACTGATAAGAGTGGAAAAATGTCAGTATCTCTGAGCCTTGCAGCTGCATTGGAGAAAAAGGGAATCAAATTGGTTCCCAGCACCACTGCTCTAAAAAAAGGAGGGGGAGAGTGGTAGGGGGAGGGGGGGGGGGGGGACAGAGATGGGGGGGACACTCCAGGGGTAGGAACATAGCTAAGCAGCTCCGGTCCCTGAGATCTGGGTACATCTATTTGCTGTGTTGTCCCTTAGGGGGCTACAGCCTGCAGGGATGCTCTGGGCCAGTGAACAGAGAGAAACAAGCTTTTAGGCCCAATCTAGCTTTCAAAAAGAGAAGGGGAATGAAGAAGAGAAATCTTTTGTTTGGCGTCTCTTGGCAATCGACTAGCCACGTTGGCCAAATTCTTTTAATCTGTATCACTGCTCCCAGCTGTGGGACTGCATTCCCATTTTCATTTTTTGCCTAACCTCTTCTCTTTTTTTTTTTTCCATCCCCTCCTTCCCAACCCATATCCTTTATGTAGAAAGAAAGAAATAAATCAAAAATGATGGAGAAAAAAGCAGATTCCTCTGTAGAAGAAGGGGCAGGAAGGTGAAGTTTAGTTATATACCATGGAAAATTAACTCAAAAGTATACGGAAGAGACTACATTCAGAGTACTGAAATCCTTACTCTTATTTTTTAAAAAAACCCTGAGTGTTATGGAGTTGCGGTTACTTTGTTGTGTTAACTACAGAAGCTGAGACTGTGCGGATGAATGGCACAGAACAAGAGAGCATAATGGAGGCAATCAACCGTTAGGCTGGTTCACAATGCAATCCAGGCAATTAAAAGCTCACCAGAGTTTAAATGAAATGGTTCCACTTATTTCTGTGCACCACACTGCACAGGCTATTATTTATGTCTCTTTTTTTAATTATGATTTCCCTTAAACTGTCAAATAACTCAGAATAGCAGGGTCTCGGAGGCAATAAGAATTTTCCACAGAACAATTTACATGCCAATCTAAAACTAGTTACGACTCCTGATGTGCTACATATGAGTTCTGAAATGTTTCTTAGCTTCTGAAACCTTAACTTTTTTTTTCCCAAGTCTGTGTGTGTTGCCCTGATTTACGGGAGCTCTGAATGCTTTTAGGATGAAGCTACAAAGAAGGAAAGCATCAGAAAAGTATTCTTTTTATCTTCTCCTAGACCCCTAACTCTCTCGTTGACTGCGTGGTATCAGTCAGTTTGCTTTTAAAGACTGATCCACCTAATAATTAATTTGCTCCAAACTGACTTTTAAATATTTTTTTTTCTGAGTAGAGGCAAGTTTTCCCTTTTGTGCTGTTTGTGCTACTGTCCTTGGTAGAACTGTGTGCACGCCTCTGAAAAAGGGGGGAAGAGTGGTCTTTAAAAGTTTGTAAGAGATCCAGTGCATAATATCCAACTCTTTCTCCCAAGCGCTGCCTGTAGCACAAACAAGAGCTGAGTTCTGAGTGTCTCATGCCAGGCTCAGCACCATCAGGGACTAATCCCGCTTACAGATGCTTCTAAATCACTAACACAATATAGTTCATTACATCAAATCTTCATTGCCTTTGATTCTTGAGAAGGGTGATGATTTGAGTGAGATGGATTTTTGCTTCTCTCCCTTCCCCGGGAGCCTAATTTAGCTTTTTCCAGCAACCCTTCCTCTTTATCATGAAATCATAGCTACAGATCAGTTGACAGTGTTTCATCACACAATAATAACAATAAACAAGGAGGGCAGTCAGTTGCATCAAACTTATTTGGGGAGATCGAAAGAAATCTGAAAACCTGCGAGTTGGGTTGTTAAGTTCTCCCTTCAAAAATCCTAAAGGTGGTGAATGGTGATGAAGTCTTATTCCTGACACAGCTCTGCAGTTTATGTGCAGTATCCTGGGGACTGGGTGTGGAGGAAGGGAGGGAAAGGAGGGAAGGATAGAGGAAGCCCTTGAAAGCATATTGGGGTGAAATAAAAGGGTTTGTTTGACAGTGACAGACTAGGCACTGAAATTTCTCAGTTCTGAGAACAGATCTGCTCTGTGATGCAGAGCATGGGTAGGACTCTGCAGAACTGAAGGGAAAGCTGGGTTTGATTTTTCTTTTCTTTTTTTTTTTTACAGCCTGGGTGTAACACTTGGGGAATTGTACGATGTTTTGAAAGTGCTCCATAAGCTCTGTTTTCCCGGGGGAGAGGGAGAGGAAGACAACCAGGCAGCACAGCTGTGCACTGCTACCTGATATTTCAGCAATGAGCAGTTTGGATGGGTTTGTGGGTGCTGTCAGCCTCTGAAAGGGCCTTTCCCATGTCCTAGGAAATAAATGAGTACTTAAACCGCAGCCTGTGAACAGCTGACTGACAGTAAGCTGCAAGGTATTCTTATTGCCAAATTAAGGGAGAGCTAAAAATACATGAGCGTGTATCTGAAAAATGCAACTGCATCGGAGATCTTATGGGAATGTTAAAGGGAAGAGAGATGGTCTGTGAGGTGATCTGCATTATGGTGGCTCATATTATACAGGAAAAAAAGTAATAAAATGTTCTGCCATCAAAACTAAATGATTTAAACAGGGCATGTGAAGAAAAAGATGTTTTCAAATTTGAAGATATGTCAAACAGTTCTTGACTTTGTTTAGAACCCTCCCACACTTCAAAAAAAACATAACTTTTTTTTTTTTTTTTTTACAATGAAGCGGGGATTTTTAAATAATAAAGCAGAAACAGCTTCATTGCAAGTAAAGTGAGAACAGATCAGATCTGTCACAGGAGAAAAGCATTCCTTCCCTCCAAAAGCTGCTGCAGATTGAATCCCCAATCTGAAGATGCTGCCAGTGGGGTGTCAGCACCACCTTCTCTCTCTGCTTCAGGAAAATAGACAAGCAGGGTTGCAAATACTCCTTCCATGGCATGTTTGTCCCTTTGCACTTGTCCTTACAAGAAGGGTTTGGTCTAACCAGTGTGAATGAGAGGACTCTGCCTACTTTCCTCATGCAGCAAATACCTCAAAAGCTGTGCAGGCTATGTACAAGCTGCAGTTTTATTTGTAATACAATAACCTCATGTTTGCAGCATATACCTCGGGAATTATGAGGCTTGATTACTGCAATCTGCTCAGACATTCACTTGTTTGGCTGTGTTTCTGTGGCATCTTGTTCCCTTCAGACAGCTGAGGACAGTAGATCAGCCTGGATCAGAGACTGTCAGCCTCCACTCTCTAACCCGCTTCCTTATCAGGCGATGAAATTTTTGCATTAAGATTTTTTTTGTTAAAGCCTTTAACTGTGTTAGCTCCTAGTTTATTCTGGTTTCCCTCGAGCTAAAGATTAAAGTCCTAGAACAGCCCTTCATGCTTCTAAACTTTTTTCACTGAGTTACAAGAAGTTTATACAAATTGTGGCCGATTTTATGTGTTTGTCCTCTACACGGCCAAAGAGAAGGTCTGGGGATAAGCCTGTTGTTGGCACCTAGTGGTTATTTACACTCTACTGTGCTAAGAAACATTACAGATTAAGGCTTTCGACCAAGTGATGTTATTGAAATTTCAGCAGGACTTCCCTTTGCAGGCTGGTATAGGTTCCTTACCAAAAATCTCTGATATTTTCATGCTTTGAGTTGTTTATTGGTAGTCGTGTTACTTTGTTGTTTCATGGATGTACCCTGGATTCAAGGGAGTCAGCTGTCAGTTGAAAATGCTGCAAAGGCTCAGCCTTTGTCTCATGGTGCTTTCTCAAGAGGAAATGTTCATTCCCAGATCTGCCACAGGCTGTGGAGCTCTGTGCAGGTCGCTGGATCTCATCCTGCCCCTTGGGAATGAGAGACAGATCTTAGGAGTCACTATGTGGTGAGGAGCTATGAGCATTGACTGAGGAGTGATGGAAGGGGCAGCACTGACAATTTTTAAACTGGTTGATAGGAAAATATAGACCTTACACTTCTGTCATGAGCGGCAGATGTGGTGCAGCAGCACTGCTGGGGTGCTTCGGGGTGTCCGCCAGCAGAACTGCCTGCACACCACTGAACAGCTCCTCCACCCCATAAAGGTATCTCTCCAAGGTGTGTGATAGGCTGCACTGCAAGGAGGGAAGCGAGGCTGCTGTGCCCATGTATCACAAGAAGGATTACTATTTCTAACTCAGCTTTGCAGGTGGGACTTTGGAGTTCAGCTTGGGAGCGCTGGAAAGTCACTTAGCTGGCCATGCAGTCACAGCACTCCGCGTAGGTTCCGTGTGTTCTACGGACACCTGTGTGGAGATCCCTGGGGTGCCTCAGCCTCTTGTCTCTGAAACCTTGATATCCATAAAGGCACACTCTAACATTGCTTTGAAGGTTACACTGGTTTTCGTGTGTTACTCATGAGAGATTCCAAAAAATCGAACACAAACCAACCCAACCCCAACTCGTCTGTGTTCTAGCCCCCTGAACCTGCCTGTCTGTGGTGGGGTGTTACCACACCAGCCAAGATCTGCTGATAGAAGCTGGGACTGCCAAGCTTTCTTAACTCCAGGTAGTAGAACACTCATTGTGAGGGACTCCTGAATTTTTTTTTCTTTGCTCTGAGAATCTATTTGACCTTTCCCAGTCTCTGGATAGCAATAGGGTTCCACACCCCAAAAGTTGGAGTAGGATTTGCTTGTTGGCAACGGCATTTGTTCCCCAGTCTTGACAAATCCTCATTGCAGTATTCAGATGGGTTCTAATGAGTAACACCTATTAAAAATTACATCACTGCCTTTAAAGCAGTGAGATAACCTGCTATTGTCTGTTCTTCCCTTCTCTCCTGTGCCTGTTTGACGTCCACTAAAATATCCACAAGGCTATTATTTTGCTTATCCTAAGAAGTAACTTTCAGAGAATTAGTCTGAGTGCACTGGGATGGCAGCTCATGCAGCTAACCAGAGAGACCAGTCTGTGAGCACTTTGGGGCAGCGACCTCTCCCCATTTACTGTAAAGCCGAGGGCAATTGATTTTTGAATGGATCCCTGGAAGCTGGCTGTGTTGCTCTGAGTAACATCACTCAGCCGTGCTCCACTTTTTGCCAGTTCTGTCCATTAAACAGTGTTTCAGGTGTTTGAATGGTTTTTTAAATGCTCTCAGCTATTACATCAAAAGGTGTATATATACTTAATGGACACTACTGTACTCCTTGTCCTGAAGTAGCTGTTGGCTAAAACTGGGATTGGAAAGTGGGGCAGCATTTCTATTTCTTTTTTTCCTTGACAAACTGGAAACTCTCTGACCTTGCGCAGATTATTTTAAGTCAGGCTTTTCAGAGGCTCCTTACACTGCAGGTTGTGACCAGCGTTGCTGGTATTGAAGTTTGGAAATCTTGTCGCTTAATTAATGTGTCTAAAAAGAACTAAAATATTAAAAAACAAAACACTCTCCTGCCAGCATCAAAATTTCTAAGTCAAGTCTCCCAGAAACTCTTGCCCTGTGCCTCTAAAAGATTTCATCTTTTCTTCTTTACAATCTGAAATGTTTTTATATTTTATAAAGATATAAATACAATACAAATGAGTCCAAATATGTGGATTTAACTTTGTTTGCCATATAGATACCCTGTTTATTTACATTTTGGGTTGCTAAGTTTTGGAGATATGCTGTTTATTTAAATTTTGCTTAGCTAAATATTGCATACTGTGGCTGAAATTGGATGACTTTTCAACTGAACTGTTTTAATATTTCATGTTGGGTTTTTTTAATCATATTTCTTTTCAGCAAAGAAACCAGGTAAATGAGGTGTTAAAGAGAAGCTGTGGGACTTAGAGCAGTGGAAGTTTCTGCTCTCAAATTTATCATAGTCTTGTTTTCAGCTTGCTGTGGACTGACTAGGTTATTTTATCCTATCTACACCACTGGCTTTTAAATGAACTGGGGGGGGGGGGGGGGGGGGCAACGAGGTGGAGGAAGAAAAGGGCAGGAGTTTTTTGTACTTGAGAGAATATCTATTTTCACTCTTCTCTTGTCTTATTGTATTTCAGGTATACAAATGCTCTCAGTCCAGCCAGACACCAAGCCGAAAGGTTGTGCTGGCTGCAACCGTAAGATTAAAGACCGATATCTTCTAAAGGCCCTGGACAAATATTGGCATGAAGACTGCCTGAAATGTGCCTGCTGTGACTGTCGCCTGGGGGAGGTGGGCTCTACCTTGTACACCAAAGCCAACCTTATCCTTTGTCGCAGAGACTATCTGAGGTAGGTCACAGCCTTCTTCCACTCGCTGGCAAACTCGGGAAATCTGTTCAGTCCTTCCTGCAGAGCTGCTCTCGCATAAGCAGGGCTGCAAGGCTGAGTATGTGTGGAGATGAGGAAACAAGTACTGAAACATGGAGATTAAATTAAAATCTGAGTCAAAAAGCGCACACAACCAGGTTGTGGAGGTGGTTGCCAGATTTCTGGTGCTGATACTGGTGTAGAAGAGAGTAATTCACCCCATGCTTCCCACAGCACCATGCTCCTGGGGAGGTGGTGGTCTCCTCCTCCTGGTGGCACCGTGGTGGCCAGGTGTAGCAGCCTGAAACCAGATGCATGGTTTTCACCCAGCTTCAGGGCAGGGTTTGAACCCTGCGAGTCAGGAGTGTTTCACCTGTCTTCGCTTTTGTCCTCTTTAGTTTGCCAAGGGATTTCACTTGTGGCTCTCAAGATTTTGTGAGTGTTGCCACTCAGCTGTTAGAAGCTGCACCAGGATGACCAAGTGTCTTCCCTGTTTTCAATAACCATGTGTCTGAGCACCAATCCACTCTGGTCCTGGTTTCAGCTGGTGACCTGGGCGGGATGCTGGCTAACCTATGGCCACTTGTTAGAGGTAGCAAATCGGCACCTGCTTTTTTGTCTTCTTGTTTGCTTATGGACCTAAATTCTCAAAAGTATTTGAGGAATAACTCATAGCAAAGTACGAATGAGCAGCATCAGGGTAGTTTAGCTGCAGCTCGTGCGTCAGTAGAGCTGCTTTGCAGGGTATAAGTTTAACGGAGAAGTTTACTTTCCCCGGGCTCTCAATAGTAAATAGAGAGAAAAGGCTCCTCTGAGGTGATTCCGAGCACCTATTTCCCATAGTAACACCTTTCCTCTGTTCCCTGTAGAGAGGGTCTAATGAGACTAGCTGCTCCAGGCTAAGGTGAACTTCTGGGAATATTTCCCCTGCCCCTTTAGTGAAGCCTTTTCCTTTTAAAGGGACGTTGAAGTCGTTAATACATTGGGGAAAAATTTAAATTCTTTTTGAATGCATTAACTTCCAAGTTCAGTTTAAGTACAGGTACCAAACAGGAGGTTCCCACACACTGATCAGTTCCCAAGCTTTACACCATGGGTAGGTTGGAACAGGAATCAAGACTAAAGCACTAATACCTATTGGTGCTCTGGCTCTCCTCTAGAAAAACCTCTAGACCTCTAGAAAAAAAGAATGCAACAAAAACCTTCACAAACTCACTGTGCATTTGTTGAGCTGGGGCTGAAAGGCAGATCAGGTTTTTCAGATGGGCTTAGACTTCTTAATGGTAAAAGTATTCTGCTACCTATTTAAGCTCTGAACTGAACCCAAGAT
This sequence comes from Lanius collurio, assembly GCA_020086605.1. Classification (NCBI taxonomy): domain Eukaryota; kingdom Metazoa; phylum Chordata; class Aves; order Passeriformes; family Laniidae; genus Lanius; species Lanius collurio. The sequence continues at coordinate 21,760,037 of JACBWW010000009.1, read as the reverse complement.
AGAGTGCTGGGAATTTAGCATAGAGGCTGCATCTTAAACCCTTTGTGTGAAAGCTGCCAAAGTAGTAGGTAACAAAACCTCACTTTTAAAAACTGTTGGAACAGAAGGAAATTGTTGTACATGAACCTAAGTTGCTTGCGATCTTTAGGTGAGTGTGTGTAGAGAGGGTTTGGAAAAGCTTTTGGTGCAGGGAAGTAACTTCCTAATTTTTCAAATCCATTTTAATAATCTTTATACAACAAATGCCTGCAGGAGTGAGAGAACTGCTATGACTGTTTCATCTGAGTTCCAAATTTACTGGAGACTTTGAGCTTACTGAATCTCCCAAGTGCTAGTGTAGCAGATCTACTGTTTTGAAATCAAATGTTTAAAATCAAAACCAGAAATTATGTGGCAGTAAAGGTATGAGCAAAGCATTTCCCCAGCACAGATGCATTCGCACACACTCTTGTTCTCTGGTCTTTGAAGGTTTAACAGGAGTAAATATTTTGCTAACAGATTGTTAAAACTCATACTAAGTGATTCAGAGAAAGGAGAATTTTTTGTCTTTGTCTGTCATGATCACATTCAAAACTGGTGTTTCAGTTATTTCTTCATACACAACACTTTTACTTTTGTACATGAAACCGGCATACATTAGAAATCCTATAACTGGTTTTAAGATGTTTAAGATTTTTTGTCCCTGGATTTGTTGAGTCTTAATAAAGCTATTTTGTTATGGGTTTTTTTTTGTTTTGTTTTGTTTTTTGTTTTTTTTTTTTTGAGTGATACCTGTGTGTGCATAGATTTAAACTTGGTATTTACACTAAACTTCAAACTGATGCACTTAAGGTAATTGCAAATAGTCATTTGCCTCATTGCATCTTATCTACTTAGTTATGCAGTGAACCTATAAAAGTGATCTTTTTAATGCTAATGTACAAACTAGTTAAATTTTCTCTAGCTTTGTAGTCAAATAAGCTTTCATATTTAGCAGCCCACTTGATACGTATTTAAGGAACAAATTGCATTGTACTAATGATCACATTAGAGTTCGATTATGGTTTCAAACTATCTTCTTAGGTTTTTTTCTTTTTAACCATAAAGGGAGTCTTCGCTGCGTATAAAACTGTTCTGGCTTCCTATTAATTTATGTGGTGCCCTCTAGAGGATATGTGGCTTGAACGATACTATAAAGAGTAAAATTGCTTATTAACTTGTCTCTCAGTGTTCATTATGCCTTCCAATAAGACAGGCATTCTACAGATGCTACAAGCAATCATGTAGCCAGTTTGGGTGCTTTAGCATTCACGTTTACGTTCATAAATGGTGTGATTGTGTCTTTGCCTGTTTGCAAAAATATTTCCAGTATCTTTCATTTAGAAATGCCTGACAAAAAACCTGCCCCCTCCCTCAGCCCTGATGCACACTCTCGTGCTGCAGTTGAGCCCTGAGGTCCCCACTTTGAGCTTCTTATAAATACTCTGTATCTTCAGAACTTCAAAACTTGCTTTACTTTAGCTGTCTCCTTTGGTAAAATTAGTTAATTATACTACATTAAAACCTTATTCTCCGGATTGGGAGGGATTGAGGGAATGGAAGGAATCTTAAATGAGGTAATGAGCTTGAAAGATGCTCTGGGTGTGAGAAGCTTTGCCCTGGAATGTGATTCATGTAAGGCACTCCAGTGGTTTGCGAGGTGGTGTACGACACCAGGGTATCAGGGTGGCTGCGGCAGGAACGAGCTCCGTTTTGTTAACGAGGATGGGAACTGACTTGAGTAAAGAAAGGGCTCAGTGTTAGAAATAACACACTCCATGAAAATGATATGCAGAGTATAATTCCCCTGCAGGCTTCTGTCTTCTGCTTATACACTCTTGGGTTAGAAAGTGAAGACTTAATTTAAGGAACTTAGGTTTACGCCAACATTTCAAGTCCATTTATAGTAAGTGAAAAATGCAAGAACTTTTTTTTTCTCCCCTTTTTTTCCCTCCAGAGCTGTACGGTAACATCTTAATGCATCAGCCTATCCTCCTCTGTCCTCTCTTCTGACTGGCAGCATGTCCATTTGCAAGCACAATATTCCCTTTGAAATCTGTCATTACTGCCATTAATGACCAGTCATTATGTTAACAGCCCTTGGGCTGTTAACATGTCAAACTGGTTGTTAACTGGAATGTTATTACTTATTTAAACCGCAGGTATGAGTTGTGTGAAATGTGCTTTGGTTGCACGTTCTGGGCTGCTTCTGCTCAAGACAATAGGGAAACAGCAGAGCGTTTGCCTTTGGGGTGCCAAGGGATTTGCTTTCTGTTCCATCTGCTCATTTGATTTCTGCATATTTGTGAGGTTCTCCTACCCCTGGGCAGCCTCTTAATTTCAGGTGCAACTGTGTGCAATCCCTTCTCTTAGCCTTTGCTGCAAATGGGCAGCCGTGGATGTTTCCAGATGCGCGGTAACGTCTGCTGCACATTTGAGATTAATATCTGGCCCCTAGAAGTGTAAAATAAAAGACCGACAATTACATGTAACTCAGTTGTATTAAATAATGAGCTTCCTCGGATGCAGCAGAAATATGAAAGTACAGCTGTGCTAAGCTAGTTGCAATGTAGGTCAATCACCCTTTTCACTTAGGTTTTTAACTACGCAAACCCCGCTGAGCGACCAATGACTACAAAGTGCTGTTTCATTCCTATTTAATTTTGGCAGCATTTTACTGAAGAGCAGGCATTCATGCAGCTAAATTATCTTTGCCGTTTCTGGTTTTAACTCCAGCTCCATGACACTAAATGTTGGAGTGCATATCTCTCAGTAAACACAAAGAATATGGGTTCTGATATATATATTATTTTTTTTTCCAAATCCATCTCTTAACATGGAAATTGAATTAGAACTTTTATTACTTTTTTGCATAATTTCCCTAGCCATGTATGCAAGATCATAAGAAAAGGATTAACAAAACTAATATATTGGGGTGGAATTTTTGCCCTTATACACATCTAGAACCTTATTGAGAATAAGGAGGATGATGACAGAAATTCCACCCTCTCCTCCCACTCTTCCCCCTCCACCTCGGTATTGATTCTATTTGTAAATATACTGCCGACTTTAAAAGTACCACTGAACAGATATCAAAGTGAGTAGATCACCATTCCTGAAGAAAGCAACAGAATATGTTGGGTTCTTTCTCCTCCCTGCTTGCTGAGAAAGACCTGAGAAAAGCCAAGTCTCTAAAAGGGGATGTTGGAGAAGATCTTGTAAATAACAAGACTTGACTACAGAAAGTAGTGTTCAACCATAAGCATTATAAAGATGTTGCCTCTGTAAAATATTTAGCTTCAGTGCAGACTGAAAAGAGCAGAATTTAGGAAACAGCTTTATCCTGTACAACTGCTCGCACTCTAAAAGCAATTATTATTTTTAAAAATGACTGTGTAGGAGCACTTAGAGAGACTTAAAATGTCTTGTGGCCTGGCGCCGATTAGCAGATCCCATTCCTCTCTCGTGTCATGAGCAGGATTACAAACACCTAAGCTATTGGCTTGCTTAAATGCATGTATAAATACTCTGGGAGTATATTTTCATAGCTAGTGGGTTATAAATTGTTTTCAAAATGCCTCCTCAACATGTTTCTTGCCCAGCTTGATTAAATAAGGGTAGACCTTTAAAGATTAAGCATTCTGGGTTTTCAGGAATATTAAGGTACTTATGGAAGTAAGGCTTGAGAGCTCCACTTTCTCCACTAAAGCTTTTTAGAACTGAACCCTTATTTATACACTAATATCCTTGTTACAATGCATTAAAGCATTGAAGGGACTAGTAGTTTGCAGGAATATGCCCTAAAAGTATTTTTAAAAGACTTCAAAAAATGGTAGGTGTAGCAATTCATTTGTTCTAATTTTGCTCTGTGTGATGAATGTTATTCTAAATTTACATAAATGGAATCATTTGGTGTGTCTTGGAAAGAGGAAATAAAAAGGCAAGGATACCTTCTCTTCCACTAATTGCCAAAGGTTTTGAAAACCCCCAAACACCTTAACAGTTGTTGAAAGTGATAAGGGGAGTGATGCACACACTCATAGTTAATCCACCCAACCTGCAAAGAATAATGCTTTTGATTTAGTTCCACTCTGGCTGGTTTAGGTTGTTCTTATTTTAGTTCATCTGTGATAGCTTTTAATAAGAAACATTCAATTAAGCTGTTAAAATTGGTGTTTAAGTCATGTTGAAATGCTGTGAAATGTGTGTACTCAAGTTTGACGCTCTTCAGTAGTTCCATGTGTTTCCCTGTATCTGCTGGTATTTTTCTTCAGAGCTGCCAAATTTTTAATAATTGTGTTATTTTTAGGGGCTTAAAATACACAGTTTAATTTTCAAGAATGTGGATCTTCCCTCTTATAAGGCTTCTTGAAAACCAGACGCTTCTTGTGTGTTGTCAAAATACCTCATTAATCCCCTGGAAACGTTCAAAGAATTTCAGGAGACTTTTCAGATGAAAGTACCGTGCCTCTTAAAGCCTGTCCTACAGCTCTTCATTACAGTGCTACAGTGCCGTGTATTTTGATGGAAAATTATTTTACTACAAAGGTTTTGCCAATACAGAGCAGCTCAGTAAAGCTTAATAAAAGCAGTGATTTTGGGGAAGCCGAAGTAATTCTGCAGTGCCAGAGGATGGGATAACGTTCCTGGCAGAAGAACAACAATTCTGTAGTTCTGCTAAGTATTTCCTGTAACCTCTTTTAAAAGAAATTTAACTTTCTTGTTTTCATCCTTGCTAATTTTTTTTTTTTTCTCTCAGAAGTGACTTTGTGACTAGCACTTCTCATGAAATATCTTTAAAATAATAGCCATATTAAAGTTATTGGCTTTAAGAATTAATATTATCAACTACATTGTGACGTGGGATTTGATATCCAAGGTTTAATTGGAAAATTTCTGCATTTTTGACCATAAGTATATGTGAGACAAAGCATCCATGCATAATGTAGTAGAATAATATTGAGTTCTAATAGCCTAACACAGAGGCACCTTTAAAAAGTTCTGATTTCGTCTACATATTTGCTCATTAAAAAGATACACATTTCTAGTTTTTCTAAAATTTGTTTGAAATTTTAATTAATTTTTGGGGACATTTGACACAAAACTGAAAAAAAAAAAACCCTCAAGTCTCTTCCATGTAATTAAAAGAAAAGGTCCATTACTGAATTTTGTTACTTGCTATTTACTGTATTTTTCAGGTCTTCCAGCAAATATACAGTATTCCTTCTGGATGTTAATGTTTGAATAACATGTAAAAATTACAATGAGATAACATTGTTGCACACCTGTTTAGCACTCCTGACTTTAGAAACAGATTTCTTTTTTAATTTCTCACTGAAGTTCGGTATATTCATGATGGATTTGGAAACCAAAATATACAGTATGCAATACTCATGGTTTCCAAATGAAACTGGTCTTAACTGTCACCGTCCTTAAGGATCTATGTTTTGGGAATACCTTATTAAATGCATTATTTATTTGATGGCTAATTGGATGGCCAGTGGATTCCTTAGTATACTAATGGATGACCTTTTAAATAAATCTGAGTAATAGTTACATGTTTGGGTCAAAATATTCTGGAATTTATGAAGTTTTTCAGACACAAACACCTGAAGCAACCTTCTCAAAAAGCTTTGCACGTTCTACACCTCTTTCCCTGTAATGTAATTCTGGTGCTGTTACTTTACATCTTCTTGAAACTGTTTCTTGTCTATCCTGAATCAATTTGCCTTTCAGTATTTGGGTCTCATTGCATCTCATTGCGACATTTCAAAATGGCTGTGGAGATCAGTAGACCCATAATTTAAAAGAGCAAAAAAAAAGCATGTCCAAGTCATCTCTAGAAAAGTGCATAATTTTTTAGCTGCACGTATGAATCTATCAAATTTCACGTGAAGATTTCAAATTACATCTAAATCTCTGCATATCTGCTTGGTGTGATATTTACGTGTAGAGGTGATGGGGGAGTTCTGCATCCCACGTTCTACAGGTACTTGCAACGTGATCATGGTCTCATCTTCTCTAAACCAGTTAGGACTGAGTTTAAATGGATGCTGACAATGGAGCATTTTGGACCCCCGTGGCAATTGGCATGGTTAGTTGCAGACTTAATTTAGGCATGCGCTAAAATGTTGTGATGGAATGCTGGCATAAGGAATCCACGATCCTGTCCCATCAGAACAGCAGCTACTGGACAGTGTTTGGCACTTATTTTTCAAAGAGGACAATGATCCCAATTATTAACTGCAAGATATTTTCCTTTGGGATTAGAGTGAACCCTGCTGATCTATTTTATAGCAAAACACAGCACAGGGAAACTTTTCATGAGCAGCAAAACACTACTTTTTATAAAGAGCAGAGTGTGTTTTCTCTGGAATGATGTTCCTTGGGAGATTCCCCTGCAGGTCCTGAGTGGAGTGGCGTTCTGAAATAGTGGAATTTAAACTTTTCATCTTTTCCTTTGCAAAAATGATAATATCTCATGTTGGCACATAGCAGATGAAAGTGGTAATTGCACAACATGCAAAGATAAAATATTTTTGGGGTGGGAGGTAAGAGCAGAGAACATTATGGATATATTGTATCTTTTAGAATTTTGAGGTGGGGTGGTGAAAGCTAGTGAGAATGTCAAGTTGTATTTTTGAATGGACTGTAATTGTTGTATTGGACTGATTAAAAAAACTCTATCCTACACCAGGTAGTAAATACACCCTTGCTCTTGTATTGCTGCTATCACACCTCTGTTTTTAACAAAGCTTGAATCTAGGATTTAATGTACAGAAATGATTACATCTCTCTTGACATTCTTAAATATATTTTGATACAATGTTCAAAATGCTTGAGAACTCAACCTGATTTTTGTTCATGACAAGCATCCAAGCCATAAATATCAGTGTATTCAGTCTCTCAAGTTTTAGCCTAGTATTTATTATATTGTAGCCCTACATTGAACAACATTACTGATCCACCATGGGATAAAATAAATGTTATTTTATTCTGGTTTATAGTATTATTTCTTTGCAGATGCTTTAAAGAGAAATATGTTTTAGAGAAAAGTTCATGTAAATAATTTTAATAATTAACCACTTCTGTAAATAAATTCTCTCTAAGAAACAGAAGAATTTATTATTCTTGATCAAATTCTAACAATAGTTCAAGTATAATCACTGAACTTGGTTTTGTCTTTTAGATACATTTTAAGGAAGAATTTCTAGATAGGGATCGTTCAAATGAGTTACAGGCTGCAGATTAGGGATGGAAATTGCAATCACTGTGTATTATTTTCTTATATTCTGTCACTATGGTTGTCTCTACATAAATCTTGGAGTTTTTTCTGAAGTCAGGGCTGAGCTCAGTTCAGAGCTACTACCCTTTCTCAAAATTTGTCTTAAAAATTAAGATTTTAAGACAATAGAAAACTTAAAAACTCATTTTCCCATAAGGAACAGACTTCATTTCTCCCTTTCCAATCTGCGTTAAACAAATTTTACATGGAATTCAGAAGTTTCTAGGATTTGAGGTGTGGATTTACAAAAAAACCTTTTCAAATAAGTCTTTACAAGCCTAATGTGTCTGTCTGCCTTATAGAAAGTGTTAAGAAGGAGGAGGGCAGTTACAATAACAAGCTGCTCTGCACTAGTCTTTTGCTGGCTTCCTAACTTAATCTGTAATCTGATACATTTAAGAATGCTCTATACCAAAATAACATTAAATCTAATCCTACAAACGTGTACTACATGCTTGACTTGGTGTACCCTGAATAATCCTATTGAAAGGTATAGGGGCTATTAATTTGGAAACATGCCTTAGTAAAGCTAAATAGTTGGAATTGGAATGGCTTTGCCTGCAAACCCGCCTTGAATTGCTGTGTCCTTGTACTTCGTGTGCTATTGACAAACCTCCCTGGCCCCCTGGTCCAGGAAAAGCTCAAACCCACGGCTCTCATCCTGCCCAGGCACCTTGTTGCCATGTCTAGGACGTCAATCAAAGTTTTGATGCCTGTGACAACCTTGCCCTGTTTGTCTCTGACGGGAAGGATGGTTATTTGTATGCTAATCCTACATACCACTGCCCCAAATCAAACTGCTGGTGAATGATTTAATGGTCCAAGTCCAGGCTTGTCTCTACAAACCACTGGCAGGTTGTGGGCTCTGCTCTCCACAGTTTTCCTGGGAGGCAGAAGTAGGAGGTGAGACAAAACTTTGCTAAAAAAGCCCTGAGGTTTTGTGTTGATGCTTGTGCATCTTGGGTTCTTGATGCACTTTTTCTTCATGCTCCAAAATTGTGCTAAAGAACAAGTGCTGTGTACTTAGCAGCCTAAGGCTTCTAGAAGAATGTTCATTTTTATTAAGATACTCCATTCATGCTTTTTCATGCTCCATATAGTAATAAAAAAAAATTAAAATCCAGCATGACATTGAATACTTATAATGGGGCCACTAAAAAGTAAATTAAAATGTATTCTTTCTGCTCAGAACTTCACTTACTAAAACAATCTTAAAACCTAGAGGAAATGTTGCACACACTGCAGCAAATGTGCTGGTTTTAATGAGCCTGGCTGTACTCTGAAGTTAGCCAAGAGCACTTCCCCCAGCACCTCCTTACCTAATTCAGTCATAATGCAGCGTGAACTGCTGGGAAGAGAGTCAGAGAGCAAAACAAAGAGCAAGGGCTGCTCCACAAGCACACATCCAGCAGTGGGTGTCTTCTGTGCTCTTCTGAGGCCTTTCATTATGACCCCTGATGGGTCCCAGGCAGGGTCCCAATTACTCTCTGTCTCCAGGTGCAGCACAGCCTGAGCATTTTCCTGTAGTCACCATAACCACACCTTTCTCTATTCTCCCCGTTCTTCGTAGGTTCTCATCTGATAATTACAGGTAGAATATACAAGTATGTCTTAAAAGAGCACCCTGAAATGTGTAGGTGGTAGCACCCAGTGCAAGTTATTCAACAACTTGGCCATGGGATAATTTGAAGGTGAACACAAGAAGCACAGCCTCTCCCTGCTGTGGTGAGCAGGTGCTTGTTTTCATCCACCTCTTTTCCCTCCCCATACAAATATATCTCCTCTGCTACAAGATCCCTGAGGTTTACTCTGAATAAAAGCCAGTATATGTTTGCAAAATTTACTGTAATTTGCCAGATTATCAGTCTTGATAGGTATGTGCTGTGTCTGAACAAATAACTCTGGAACGAGCTATCCTGAGTAATCTTGTTATTAATCACATCATCTCACTACGGTGGCAGATAAACAGTTTTCTTCATGACCGCTTGAAAAAGTAATCTTTATCTATTTTATAGATGTGCTTGTATAAATGTATGGTAAGGTTGTTTCAGAAGACGTACAACCACTTTATAATTTTTTCTGATTTAACCACCATAAACCATTTTCTTCTGAGACTCAACTCTTTCTCCTCATCCTTCTGGTTTTAAGGTGTGTTTTTTGAAAAAGTCAGTTCTTGCCACCAACTCCCACATACCTCCTGTTTGGCTTATTTGTGCAACACTGTCAATATTATATAACAAATACACTGTTGCTTTTAGCAGAGTATCAAAAAGCTGATATAGGGGACAAGTATTTCTTATATACTCCTCCTCTTCCTCCCTCCTAAAAAAAAAAAAAAGGAAGAAAAAAAATGGAACAAGACGGAAACAGATTTAGAAAATTTTTGCAAGCATGTTAAGTTTCCCAGAAAAAAATCTTGCCTAAGTGGAAAGATGTGATTTTTGTCAGTGCAAGCCTGGAAACCTGCAAGGCACTTGAGAACTGTCTCACCCCCCAAATTCTGAAGAGCTGCTTTATGCGTGCTTTTAAGCCCCAGTTCTTTGGCTCCTCAAGCTCCAGCTGACCTCCTGTGAAACCAAATCTAGCCTAGGCCTGGTGTGTTTGTCTGCTGAGGAAAGGTGCTGAAGAGCACCCTTCCATAGCCCCTGTGCCACAGGAGCTGCCAGCAGTGCTTTGCTCCTCAGACTGGGTGGTGACCCATAGAGACGGCATCAACCTGATAGAAGGAATAGAGCAGATATTACCAGTGTCTTTGCTGTCTCCTTCTTGGTTTGCTACAAGAACAAAAAAAGTCCTCCAAACAATCCAATTGGTTAATTCACCCCCACTGCAGTGCTGCTTGCTGGAGGCAGAACTGCTGATGGGTGGAGGATACACTGTGAAGTTCCGTGTCTGCCCCTGCCTCAGGAGCAGGTGTCTGATGATTCCCCCCGTCCCTTCTTCCTTCTGCTGGGTACAAGGGGGAGGAGTAGGTACAGCACTGGTTTTTATGTGAAGAAGCAAGAGAAGCGAAAGGGTTAAGAGCTGCACCCTTTTCCCTGCTTTCCCTGAAATTCCAGAATGCTGAAAGATGACAGATGCGTCATGCCAGTGTAGGTGACTGTCCTTCCTCATCACTGAAATTTGGGAGGAAAAATTATTAAATTGTAAATTTAAGAAAACTTGTCAAGAGAAGACAACATCAGTTGTCTTTAGATGGGACCTCTGCTTTCTGTTCCTAAAACTAAATGCAGCCACCAAGACATCTGCATCTGGATAGATCACTCTTCCGTAGATTTGTAGTCTTACTGTCAATTTTTCATCCTCCCTCTGCTCAAAATGAACACCAGCAAACTGGGCAACTCCCCACTTTTTAGTCATTGGGAAAGAGTGACAGTTTGTGTGCTCCAAACTGAGTGGTTTTGCTGCAAGATTAATTTTGGAAATCTTCTGTCATTTTGGATGAAGAGGAAGGGATGGGGGGGCTCTTTGTGTGTGTGAACAGAGGTTGCCCACTGCATGCAGCAGTTTTGGGAAGGAAGAAATCCCTACTGAAAGCAATCCAACATTCCTCTGTGTTCTGTATTGCTGCTGCCAGTTTCCCTCTCCCCACAAAAGGAAAAAATAAAAAAAACCATACAATTCAAAAACCACAAAAAAAAAGTTCCTATCTTATTGTACTAGCACCACATGCAGCATGTCCAAAGATGGCTAAATTAATGGCAGCAGACATTTGGCTCTGCCAGATTTAAAAGGTCGCCACCAAAGGGCAGACACGGAAAAAAGATTCCAGTAAAGGGGTAACAAAGAATAGAGGCCTGAATTCAAAGCATGTTGCTGTATTTTTCCCAACATAAATGATGTCTAGTCCCACACATGATATTTATATCAAATGTTTCTTCTCATAGCCCAAACTGCATTGAGCATGCTGTTGTTGCTTCCTTAATGCAATCTCCAAAGGTCAATCAAGTTATAGAGTCAGGCTGATGAGATTAGCTATTACTTTAAAAAATGACCAAAAAAACTGCATTTGGAGAAAGGCCTGAACATGACTCCAATATAATTCTGTCTGGTTTGCTCCAGGTCCCTGTATCTTTTCCTGGAAACACTGTGTAAACTGAACCCATCTACTTTAGCTCCAAGAGTGCTTTCTCATTCTCTGGTGATAGCTGAGGTATCTGCATGTTCTTGGGGAGAGATGAGGGAGTCTTCTGGGTACAGGACAAAAATAAAATGACACGTTCAAGTGCTTTTTTTAATGCTCCAGGGAGATTTTACTATCTGAATTGTGTGCAGTGAGCAGGGATTTTTCATTTCATACATCATTCACGACTTGCTGCAGTGATTCCAAAAAGTCCCACAAGCCCAGTCACTGCTTGCACCAAAGCACAGAATTTCTAGTTTGTGAGTTTTAACAATGAATGTCAGAGGTTTTTTAAGGCTTCATCCAAAATTTGTGGTGGGGAGGTACAAGAAAAGGAGATGTGTCTGAGGATGGTGAAGGAGACATAGTAATGACTATGGCAAAATCCAGCCTGCTTTTAGCTTCCCCTCCTTGCTTGTTCTCCTATTGCTATGAGCTTGATGCACAAGGGAGGTGAGCAGGTCCCCAGCTTTGTCTTTAGTCTACATGTGAAAGTCTCATGGTGGCACCAGCCCAGGACTTTGTTTTACGTTAGACTGTTGCAGTGATACAGAGCTGTGAGCAGCATGTGAAGTTTGCCTGGTTTTACCCCCACATGCATTTATTTAGGAGTAGTCAACACCTTTTCCAGCAGTTGTAAAATGTCTGGGATGAAATACCAAAGGTGATGTGATTTAAATCTAGTTTTATGAGTATTTCTCATCTGCTTTAGACGCTTTGTAGCAAATGCATGAATATTTAATTGCTATAGTAAAAAGCAGGTGGGGGAAAACCTCTTCTAGCAATGTCACCTGCAAATGCTGAAGTCAAACTGGCCTTCTGTGCATCTGTCAGTAGAGTTGAAGTGAATGGATACATGAGACTTTGGACAGATTGGTGAGCATCTTGTTACACAGCAATTACCACATGTGTGCCCATCGTGGACTTCCTGGCTCTTTCTGTAGTCTCAAGAAATCAAGCAACCTAATTACCTGGCAGTCCTTATAGATCAGCTGTGTTAAAGACACAGTTGTCACTGATGCCTCAACATTGCATTCTTTATAATGAAGGAATGAAAATGGGTTGAAAATGGGTCAAATAATTTTTCACTTTTTCTTTTGGTGCAGAGAGTAGGACAGCTGAGGCCTCCCCCCTCGCCCATGCTGTGAGAAATTGAGAGAGGTCTGGCTGCAGAGCTGACACATAATGGCTGGGTGGGCAAAGCAGTGAAGGCCCTGGGCAGTAGCTCTCATTGCAATGTTGGCTGATGTAGCAAAACAGAAGATTCTCTCTCTGCTTTTCTGGTACTTTTTTTCTGATGGCCTCCTGTAGCCCAGTACCATTCTTCTCCACATCCTTTCTCTGCATTCCCAGCCTAGGTATTCCAGTTTTACAGCTCCTTTCTGTCAGGGTGAGGAAGGTGCTGGTGGGAACCTCCTCAGACAGGTCCTAACAGAGTCTGGACATACTAGTCAGGAAAGAGCTAAAAGTGTGGAGGAGCACAGCCTGTGCAGGTAACTCTACCTTGCACAACAGGGGCTGGGGACCTGTGGACACTCACAGAAAGGCAGGAGACCCCAGAAAATCTTGATCTTGGACCATGAGGGAATGAAAGTTCCTTTGTTTGGGGTCCCTCCTCGAAGGCATGAGTTTGTCTGTTACTGAGCCACAAATAAATTGCTTCATGGATCCAGACATCCAAGACTCTGCTCTGGGGAGCCTGGTCTGGCTGTGTGAGTGTGGGGTGTGTGGGGAACCACCTGTCCCTGTCGGGTCACTGGAGCTGACCCAAATGGGCTTTGGTTCCAGCTCAGGTGGTGGAGCACAACTGCCCGAGTGGCTCCTGTATGGTCAGACAGGGAAGTTTCCTGAACAAAAAGCTTGCAATTGTGATCCCACCCAGTGCTGAAATTTCAGCCTAAGATTCTTAGAGTTATTTTTGTACACTTACAGACCTGCACTGCCAAAGGAGCTCAGCATAATGTTGACAAGCCTATCCAGAATATCAGCTGTGAACCACCCTTTGGTGCTGCCAAAGCAGAGCTTGTCGGGAGGGCCCTTGGACGGGAGTTTATGGTTGCATTTTCCCATTCTTATGGCAATTTCCCCTCAGTTGGATGTAGGGCCTGCAGAGTCCATTTATCCTGTTCCAGCCCCTTCATCTGGCACTCAGCACCTACAGGAGGGCAGGAATCTGAAAACAGGCTTTGTTATGACAGAGATCTCCAGATCTTGCAGCAGATGTTGCTGGTGAGAAGCAATTCTGTTCCAGCCAAACCTTCTTCAGCTCGGCTGAGAAGATGCGTAGAGAATTTCATAAGGCTACAGGCTTTGGCAAGGAAACTCAGCATTTTCCAGTGCCAGCTACTCTCTATATTTCTTTTAGAAGGCTGTGTAGAGCAAATGATCTCTTCTCTGTCTCTGTGAAACAGCTGTAAATTTCTCTTCCTTTAACCCCCCCACCCTTTAAACAGCCCTGACAACAGCCAACAGTTATCAGATGCAAAATGAACTATGTGCCTGGGATAAAGAGTTGTGTATCTGCCTCTCCTTGATCGATCCACTGGACATTTTGTATGCCAGTGCTTTAACTTAAAATATTCCCAGGAAGAAGAAATTCCTGGTAATTTCCATAACAGCTTTTTAAGAAGTCTTGTCACCTTTTAAAAAGGCATTTGCTTCCCCTTTTCCCTCTCTCCCTCCCCAGCTCCACACGTTGTTTCTTTTAACCTCATCCTCTGTATACAGACTGCTGCCTTACTGTGTGCTGCAAACCTCTCTGCTTTGGGCCCGGAAGATCTTACCAAAATGTTTTAAGCTTTACTTTATATCAGTGATAATACCTTTCCAATAATTCCCTGGCACTAAAAAGCCTTTCCTGATTTTGAGGGAGGAAGTTCTGCCATACATGTGAACCTGGGACTGCAGGATTTCTGCCCAAGGTGTCTGTTCCCTTGGAGCTGAGAAAATGTCCCATTCTGGTTTTTATAATAGAGACAACTGAGAGCTTGTGAGTGGTTTGCCTACAAGAGGAAATGATTTTGTGGTGTAGTGATTTTACCCATACTCTCTAAAAAATTAAGTCAATCCTGCTTTGTTTTCTGACAGTGATGATTCTACCCCAAAGGGAGGGGAAAAGTCATATTTCTTATAAGGATCAATTAACAAGTGAATAATGCATCGGTTTTTCATCCAAGTAATTTTGTATACTTTGATTGATTTTATTCTCGTGAACAATTCTCCGCACGTTGCCCATTTATGGTGTTTGTAGTTTGAGGTGCTGCAGGAAAGTCATGTTTGAGTTCAGCAAAGCCGATGAGCCTTCTCAAAGTGCTCAGCAGCCCTGCTGGTTTTTGGAATCAGAGGAGAATTGGGCCAGTGTTGAACCTTTTTATAAATCCACTCCCAGCCTACCCAGTGCACGAAAGGAGGGGTTGATCCTGCTGCAAGTGGCTCACGTGAGGTCGTGTACAGCAACCTAGAGTGTGGCAAAGATGTCAGAGAAGAGATTCTCAGGGGTGGTCCTTTGTACCTAAAGGGCACTTCGTCTGCATGAGCACTGGAAAACTTGTTTTCCCAAGTAACTGGGAGTATGATAGTCTGATTAACTATTGAAGTGCAGCCCTATCTAAATTCACCGTGAATTTCAGAACTACTGCTATCACAGTCCTTGTTCTGTAAAATCACAGGGCTGGGTGCATTTCCCACAGAAAAATTGCTATTTTTCCTCTCCTCTTGCCAGGATGATATCAAGTGCAAAACATCTCTATTTCACAAAGTTCTTGTCCCTACTTTATTTATTTTGGGGATGAGGTGCCTGTTTTAAGGAAAAAAAAATATTACAATACTGTTAGTTAAGCAGCTCAGTGAAAGGTTTTTTTATTTTGTTTTCAGTATTAAAATATCCCTTAATCCACCTTACTGGGTCTCTACCACTCTTGTAATATTCAATCAAGCCCTTGTTTTGTGAGAAATGTGACAATGCATTGTTGGCACTTCACAAACCTACAGCCCTCGGCAATAGATAATGAGAGGCAGGTTTTTTTTTTTTCCTGTGCAGGACACAATGAAATTTTAGACAGATGAATGCTAAGAGAACCCTATGTACCAAAGGCAATGTTTACTGCATGTAATACATATCATTGTTTGTCTCCTGTAGTGAAAAATACTTGTGTCACGCTGTTAAAATGTACTCCTGACAGAACAGAGCTCGCTATTATAGGGTCCATTGCTTAAAAAAATGATATACTGACAGAAATACAATTTAAGAAAATTTAACACCAAGGGTAGTCGACCATGTAGGCTACTATTAAGGGGCCAAAACTCAAGGCTGTGGTTTTATTAAAAAAGAGGGATAGTTTATTTGCTAGTAGTAGGTAAAGTTTAAAAAAAAAAAACATAGGAGAGAGAAAGGGAAAAAATCAGCTTGCATTCACTTGGTCTCTAGTGTGTAAAAAATTAATAAAAGCAACAGTTCAATAAGATTTTATTGCAGAAATGTTTAAGTGAAACAGTTTAGGAATGCTTCAGATTTTTAAACAGTTCTGCTTTGGAGCACTGTAGCACCACAGTGCATAACAAATTGTTGCTTTTTGATGCAAGGCACACCCAGTGCTTTTCATAAAATGAATTGCGAGTCCTGGTTAATTTGAATCAGTTTGTGCATTCCTCCATATTTTTCTTTGGTTTTAGAAGCACAGTGAGATTAGCAGTTTACTGTGAGCAAATGCTGTGTGGCAGCTAACCTTGCACAGTTTGATCATCAGATGTTGGCTTGAAGTTAATAGTGGTCAACTTATTGGTCACTAATTTGGATCTAGAATTTATTTGCTCCTTCCCAGTTCTTCACTGCAAATTTCTTTTTGCTATTTCATGATATGTATCAGTCTATCTTTTTGGGGTACCAAAAAGCCATATTTTTTATCTGCCTGGTGCAATTATTTAGCAAAACAAACACAGTTTGGTGAAGAAGTCTTAACTTCTCAAACACTCACTGGACAACAATTCCGCAGATGACAAACAGAGTTATATCTGTATCCGACAGATTCAGTAAAGTGTAAAATGGGAGTTTGTAAAGTTTCCCAAGAGGTTTGATTTTGGGTTATGCATGGTGATGTTGGAGTACACGGATGTTCTAGGAAAGGCAGGGGAAACCCACCAGAGTGTCTCACCTAACCATAAGAATGTGGGTTTTGGAATGAGTGGACACAAATCTTTCTGATTTGGCAGACAGCACACTCTGATGGGAACTCATTATTTGGAGATTTTTGGGAAATCACCTCTTGTTTTCACACTTGCAATAGGAGATGGTGTTTTGGGGGATTGCTCTTTTTTCCACAGAATATCAAGTCCTTTTTTGTTCATCAACCCAAAATCTTCCCCAGAGATGAGAGGAATGGAAAGGTTTGAACAAAAGAGCAATTGAACACGCACGTTAAGTCATTTTTTAAAAAGTGAATATTTATTCAGATGCTCCTTATTTTAAATGGAAAAACATGCAGAAAATTCTCTGATATCACCCAGAACCATACTGCATTTTTCATTAATTACAGTTAGACATCAGGTACAAGTAAGTCACAAAAAATAAATGAACAAAACAATGAAGGAAGAGTTTTTTCCCCCATCAAAGCAATAAGAGATTTAAATTTTGTTGTTGTTGTGGTTTCTCGCTTATTCCCTTTCCCCCATGCAACAGCCTTATTTTGGCTACTAAAAGGACATTTTACCATGCTGAGGGTAAAATTAATATATTCACCACAGTACAGAAAAACTAACAAACAAACAAATAAACCCCCCTAGGAATAATTATCTAATATTATAGTTATATTCCTGAAGATTGCCAATGATATAACACTGTATGTATGGATAGTTTACCCTCCTGCCATGAAAATACTGCAAGCTCATATGTGCACTTTAAAACACATGTAGAAGTTGTTCTTTGAAGGTTTCTGAATTTCTGAACTCTGAGCCTGGAGATGGTTCTTCATATAAAATTGTATTAAGTGACATCACTACTTGTATTTTTGTGGTATCAAGGCCTAAATACTTGTTAAACCTTCAAGTTAATAAATCACTGTTGAAGAAAAATATTTATTTTTACACAAGATTTCCACAGAGTTTGAAAGAAGTGGTGCCAAATTTAAGTTCTATCGCATGCACTAAAGAAATATTTCTGTTGCAAATGATTTGTTTATTACAAACATAGGTCTGAAATCCATTTTCTTTTGCTAGTCATACTTTTTTCTCTTTGTTTGCTTTTTACATTTCTCAAAGATTAGGGCAATAAAAGCCAACAAAGCCAACTTTGGTTTTGTAGTCAATTTTACTTGCAGGTTCTGAATTCTGCAATGTGTGGGTGTTCCAGTCAGCATTAAAATTACTCAATATTTCAATATAATTTTTAGCTGTAGGGTTGTTTTTTATTCTGTCTCACTGTGCAAACAGAATTTTTATATTTTTTATAAAAAACCTTTTATTTCAAATACATATACACATATTTTTTGGTAACTACTTCCTTTATGGAGAGCTTCCTTTTATAGTAGTGGTCGCTGTAGATGAAATACTAGTTCAAGTATAAACACAAAATGCCAGGGTTTTGGATAAAACTTCAAATAAAGAGAAATCAGATAGGACTATTTATTTGAACATGCATTCTAAAATGTAGAATCACCTTTAAAACAGTAGGTGACATTCTGATGGCCATCTCCTCTTCCTCAAAGTGGGACTTCGAATAGCTGCCCCTTCCCTAAAAGCAGCAATGAACCTTTCCAGCAGTCCCACATCTGGCCAGCTGTTGAAACGTTCCACTATGGGGAAAGCTCACCAGCAAGTGTTGGGAAACAGCTCCAAAAAGTATCAAGGGGAAAAAAGATGCTAAGTGGATTCACTGTGGAACCAGCAGCTGAGGAGAACAGATGAATGCACATTCCAGATATATTTCAATATCTTTAATTTCCAGAGCCCGAGAAGCTGCTGGGAGGGTGAAACCACAGAGGTTGGTTAGACTCCATCATGTAATACAGCTGTAAAAACCCCTTCACATATGATTAAAGTGTTGGTCACTGTGGACAGTATTTACCACCCTGATCAGAACAATTCTTTATTTTTCATCACTTTTTTATGCTTTCCTTATTTTTGTTGATTTCACCTATGTTTGTCTGGTGCCTTGGTTTCGAATTCTCAGTAAAACTGCCGTTGCTGAGACCTGTGTGGAGCCCTCATCATGCCTCTGCAAGAGACAGAGGAAGGGATGGTTGTGTCTGAAGCAGTGCAGGAATTGCAAAAAGCTGCACAACTGGTTCTGTCAGATTTGGTCATGCCAGACAAGTCACTAGAGAAGACCCATGGTTATAATTACAAGAGCAGAACTAGTAGAAGATGATAAATATGTTGTGCATTCACCAAAAAAAAAAAAATAATCTTACTCTTTTATATGTTTTCTTACACTTTCTCTTTACTGTAATGCAGATGTACTCTTGTGTGTCCCTGTGCATGACAGGAGGTTGGGACTAGATGAGTTTTAATGTCCCTTCCAACCCAAACTTCTGTGATTCTACACACGTGTGTAAACAAAAAAAGAGAGGGAGCGAGGATAATGACTATTGCCCATTTGGTGCCAGTCCTGCAAATCTTCCTAATACAAGTGAACCTACTGAGCACAATAAGAGTATTTGCTTGTTTAAAAATTTATACCACTTATTGGAGAAATGCTTATGATGTAGTGACATGATATAGCAACATAAAGCTTTTTCCCTCATAAACCAGGGAGCTCTTGCTGTGCATCTATTTTATATACCAGCTAGTACATGTGTGGAGGTGCTGTTGCTGAGGCTGGTATGAGTTTCCATCGCTGCTGTGGCTCACCAGGAAATGCTTCCATGGAGCCCCATTAGTGCATGAGCCTTGTGCAAGCCTTGTGCATGGTCACAAAAGGACGGGCCCACAGAATGGCTTGTGTCTGTTTAGCACTGTAAGGGAGCACTAAGAAGGTTATTACCATACCCCACCTCTGTTCTGGAAGCTGGTTTTCCTCCTCTTCCTAAACCTGCCTAAAATAATTAGTTCAGGGGTAGAGATTGAGCACAAAGTAGTGAGTTGTGCCTAACTTTAGCTGCTCTCACTGAAACTAAAAAGTGTTGCAGATGCTGGGAGGGCATGGAAAAAATCACGCTAGGAATAAAAACTGTTTGGGATCTTTTTCCTGCTTTTCAAATCAGTGGATGTTAGATCAGCTTCTATTAAAGTGATAAGTTCAACAATTATAGATTTGATCTGTGATTCTCCCTCCTCCTTTTCTTTTTCATGGTAGATGATGAATTTGACAGAAAACTCAGAATGTTGCAGTTCCTTTCTGCATACAATTAATAGATTAAATGTGAGATCACAAAATTTTCAGCTGAATTCTTTTGAACATAGAATTTTGTCTTTTTTTTTTTTTTCCTAATTGACATTATCTGATAGTGGCACCTACAGTTTTCCATGTACAGGCTTAGTTAGTGATAGAAAAAAAGCCATCATTCCAAGGATAGTGTGCAACATTTAATTTCAGCTAATGTCTCTACCAGGAAGCATTTTAGTGGACCTATTTGCAAATATTCAGTTATTACAAAGCAGCAATTTACACCGTTAAAGCAAAGACAGGTGCAAATGTGAATTTCTGTCCTGTACTTTATGAAGTATTCACTGATTCTGGAATTTCAGGTCTCCGCAGAGATGCTGTTATTATGTAAAAAAAAAAAAATACTATTTGATGGCACATGAAACCCTTTTTGTTGGACAAGAGTTTGGAATCAAAATAAGCTGAGAAGAAGCTTGTGTTTTGGAAATAATAGAAAGTATGGAAGACTATGGAACTATAGGGCAAAGATCCTGGGAAAATATCTCTTAACTGCAATATGCTGCACATTATTACTCCAGACCATGGGTTTTGTTCTTTCTACATTTTATAATCTATGAATTGAGATATCTTGGATAATTAAAATACCCTTTAATTAGTTTTAAGAGTAAGGGAATTTAATAGGCCTGTGGGAACACTCTAAATAAAAATAAAAATGCTAAGCAAAGCCTAGTTAACAAGCAGGCTTTTTCATCAGGATAAAACACTTCTCCCTGGTATCAGACATTTGTTCCATTTGCACATAAGTTCAGGGGTTTCTCCAGACAGACTCTTACAGTGTGGTAACACAGGGTCCGATCCAGGAAATTGGTGTGGATATGATTCATCCCTCTGAAGTCTGCAATCCTTTCTTCATAGAACTAAGAAATGTTCAACACTATGAAAACTTGGCCTTCTAGAAATATTGACATTCCATATTGGCAAAATAGCCCTAATAGGAATATACTGTATCAGTAGAATAAAACCATCTGGTATGAGTGGAAAACCCATATTTGTACAAACACAGTTTTTAAAGCATTACTCTTTTTTACACTAGCAGGTATTTGGTCAGCTCAGTCAGAAATAGCCCCTCTCACCCCTATGGGTTTCCTAGTAGGTACATAAAGAACACATGGCAGGATTTGTGGTCATTATCTGTATGAATAACCCATCAATAATTTCAGGTCAATTTAATACTTGCAGATGAATAGTGGGAAAATCCCTTAATAGAACTTTTGGGAGGAGTTAGAGGAAAGAGCAGCCTTTGCTTGTATGGGGCAGCAGGTGACAAAAATCCCTGCTGAGCAGTGCACTAAGCTGCACGTGGTGAGGGAAATGCTGGGCCTAGCAGGGCAGACTGGGCTTATGTGGGCTATTGCCACAGTGTTGGTTTGCAAGGCTCACCCTCTGTCCTGCCACGCAGAGCTGGCCTTGGGTGTGCTTCATATCTCATGTGTCACTGATTGTTCTGAAATGTCTCCCTGCCCTCTGATTAATACTTCTCCAGCTTCAATTAAAATGTAACATGAAGGGCTTTGGCCTTATTATTTTCCCCTTTACATGCATGTCTGTAAAGAGGATAATTTTCTTTTTTTTAAATTAAAATCATTTCGAGTTGCCCTCTCATGTTAAAATGAGCCACATCAAAATGAAGAGCTCGAGGCTAGATTTCCAAAGACTTTGGACATAAGAAACCTCAGAGAATTTTGTCAGCCTGTTTCTCAAAATCCCAAGTTACACCCCAAAAGTCCTAATGCCAACTTATAGTACAATTTTTTTATTCAAGAAATGAGGAATAACTGATGCTGTGCAGGGCAGAGAACTGCTGCAGCTCCAGCTTTGTCTGGCTGGTTGTGTACTGCCTGAGGTACGAGTGCAGTGGCTCCAGTCGGGTAGCCAATTACAACAATCAATTATGAACAGGAATACTCCTTTTATTAAAAAAAATATATTAAAAAATAAGATTTTGGCGGGCTCCTTCCTAAAGGGCCCTATCCTAATCCCCTCCCTTATAGCTCTTACAACCAGGAGCTGGTTAAAGAAAAAGAAAGACACCTCCATTGCTTCATCTATCATCCTTCATGGTCCTTAAGAGTGGCTTTAAACTCTACCAAGAATCTTTAAACTACCAAGAATCACAGAGTCAGAGTCATTCCGGTTGGAAGACACCTTAAAGATCACATAGTTCCAACTCCCCTAAAAAATCTTCCTACCTAACTTCATGGGTGATAGGAAAGGTAGAGTAGACCATGTACCAATGGAACATGTCCTAAATTTGCCAAGGTTATCGTGCCAAGCACATCTTTAAATCCTCAGAAGCAGGGCTAACTATCAGACTGGAAACATTGGAAGCCCCTCACTACAATTTAGAAAAAGTTTTATTTTTAAAATGTAATTGGAGCTAGATGAAAAATGTACTCCAATGGAAGATGAGACTTGAAATTTGGGTGAAATGGTGAACTGGGTCAGGGTCTACAAAAAAACATATTAAGTGAGGGTGAGTAAATGTTCACCACAGGCTGGCCTGGCAGAAACAGAAAAGCCTTAATAGTAAAGAACGGTAACAATAAAATAAATAAAAATAAAAAGGAGGTGAAATTAATAGAATGATGTAGAAACAGACAAAGGATTGAAGAGTTGTAGGGAGGAATAAACAAAAGATCTGCAATCCAAGTTAGCATTTTATCTAATGGCCTATGTTCTGCTGGCAGAAACAAGAAGGAAAAGACTGACACAGGCACCTCTGCAATTTTCACTACTTCCTATTTCTCTAGTGGATGTCTTTTGGAACTAGAGGTTTACAGTACTGGAGCAGGGATACTGAAAATATTATCCTCTGCTTAACTGTGCTTCAGTCAGGTCACCAGCAATGTCATGGAGCAGTAGCAGCTCCTTTTTGTTTTGACAGCCTCTAAAATCTTCTCTACACTGACACAAAGGCTTCCAAAAGGTGATAGAAAATAGAGAATACTTCAGTGTTGCAAGACTTCTCTCCTTTTCGGGTTATGGGTGGGTGGGATGTGTGGGAATGTGTGTCTGCAGAATATTTTTCAGATACTTTACGGAGCAACAGCAGCTGGTGCAGGTGCCAGGACAGATCTGATTGGGCTCTGCTGCACCTGTGGCAGGGTACATTTCCCCAGGGAGGAGGAGACACAGTCACAAACTCAGAGTGACATCAGTTTTGGAGGAAGGGCATGAAAATGTCCAGAGCCATCCGTGTCTCTCCTCCCAAGGTTGCCTTCTCCTACATTGCCCACTTGCATATATTTGAGCAGCACTTTAATTTTTAAGAACAACCCCCCCAACACTGCTTTCATGGCAGAGTGTATTCCCTTCCAGAAACACACATGGAGATGCACACACTAGGCACAGACACAGTGCAA
Organism: Lanius collurio; assembly: GCA_020086605.1. Classification (NCBI taxonomy): domain Eukaryota; kingdom Metazoa; phylum Chordata; class Aves; order Passeriformes; family Laniidae; genus Lanius; species Lanius collurio. The sequence goes on along the minus strand of JACBWW010000009.1, from coordinate 21,736,872 downwards.
CAGGGAGGGCCAAGGGGCTGCCGTGCTGGGCAGACTGCCTTAAACACTGCGACCAATTCAGATCTGCCTCTTCCCTGTCCCTCAAACCATCACACCTCCTTAACTTCAGCAGCCTGAACCAGCCTTAGAGCAAGGCAGCCCTGGGATATCACAGAGAGAGTCCAGAGCAGGATAAATTTACCTGCTCCGACACCTCAGTGGAACAGGATTGCTTCATTCACACTTTTTGCTCTCTTATCACTCCCCATCACTTCAGCTTGTCTGTGCTCGCAGCAGCGCCGGCTGCTCACTGCTGCAACAGGAAGGCAAGGGATAAGCTGCAATATCAGCTCATCTTCAGGGGCTCAGAGTTGTAACAGCAGTCGGAACCAAACAAAATCCCTGTTTCCCCTTCTCCCGAGTGATGCCCAGGAATGCTGGCTTGGCCGCAGTGTTTTAGTATGACATGTCTGGTGTCTGGCAGCAGGAGCAGAGGAACCGGTTTCAGAGCGAGGGTGGTGAAACAGAGTGAGACAACATTTGCTGAGTTAGTCAAGATTTTCTGGGGTTAGGGATATTGCAGGTGGAGGAAGATATCATCCCGATCTCTGCAGTTATCTGTTGTCACATCTGAGATGTAATTTGGTGATCCCCATTTAAAAATATGTGAAAGGCAGTGTGTAATACAATATACACAGTATATGTGATCCACAGCTAGATGCTTCTCATGAAATGACTTTTGCTGATGCTTCTGAGATTTTTTCTCTACTATTCTGTCTTCATATTTCCATCAAAAAAAAAATCCATATTAAAGCCACAGATAGATATTTCTCACAGAAGGTTCCCTAAGTTTCAGGGGAAAAGGGACTGTGCTGTAGTAGAAATGCTGAGTTTGGTGTGAGTTTGGTTTGTCTGTTGGTTTTTTTATTCTTGAAAACAATAAAAGCTAGCTCAGGTTTCCCAAGAAATTTCAAAGTAAATATAGAAATATTCTCCATATAATGCCTTGCAGTCTCTCTCCAATATTTTCTCCTCTAAATCATGTTATCTTGCTATGCCCTGAATTTGTGCAGTCCTTCTTTAGATCTGAGTAAGTAGTATATGAAGAGAAATAAAGTCTGGATTTGATAGTCCTATAGAGCCAGCTTTCATATAACAATGTTTGCTGTTTAGGAAAAGTTTACTTGAGATTTTATAATATCCCCTTAAGTGTTTGCTTGTGAGTGTCTCCACTGAATTTCAGTGGCTGACAACTCCCATCCTGCCATATTTCCTCCTCAGCTTAAATTTTACCTCAGTGCAGCTCAGAAGGCCCCTGCTCTACATAAATAACAGATAAATTGACAAGACAACCTTGACCACATTGTGGCCGCATCTCCTGACAGTATGGAAAAATAAGAAATTTTCTCTTTTAAAGTAGATGCATGCTGAGGACCGTGGGGCAGGAACTGTTGAGTTTTAATCCTAGACGGGATTAAATCCCAGACTATCTCTGTCACCTTGATCAAACTGCTGATGAGGGGGATTTTCAGGAGTATAGAAGACAGTTAGGCAGCCCTCCATAATTGAAAAGCCCAAGAGTTCACCATTTTATGGCCCTTTGTGCTCTGAATCCCCTCGCTTCAGTCTCTGTTCCTCTCCAAGGAAGGCTTGTGCCTTTCTGGTCCTGCAGGACAGCTGGGAGCACTCAGGAGTTAATGGCTGGAGTCCAAAGCTGAAACTCCCCCTGTTTGGGTGGCTTTGAACAAAGGCAGTAGCCCATAAACACAGTCCTTTCCACAGCATTTTGGTACATGCCCGTTCAGCACGGAGCAAAGAATTAATTCTTCTAATTGCTCCCCCTGAACTCAGAGAGCCAGCCTGATCTCTTGGAGGGGAGGTGAAGGTGGGCTGTGAGATGGGAGCCATCAACGTTGCCTCTGGCAACCTGTGCCTCTGCCACCCGGGCACATTTGCTACCCTCAGCAAAGTTGGGCAGCAGCAATTACCCGGCACGGGCAGCGCTCGCACAGGTCGTGGGCTCCAACCCCGTAACACATCCCTTTCTTAATACGACTTGATGGAGATGGAGCAGGGCCCCATCAGGTGTGAAAAGCCCTGCTGCTCCTGGCGTGGAGTGGCCTCCAGACGGCGATTTGGCGACGTCAATCTGGTCATGCTTGATTTGGACACTTAACGTGGTAAAGCGGGGTCCCTCTCCCCCCGATCAACTCCTCAATTAGCGAGCCGCCTCCTGGAACGGCCTCGTTCCACAATCCCTCCGGGCCGCTTCAGGGGTCGTGAGGGTGAGAAAACTCCAGCGCCAGCTCCAGCCAAGGCAAGGGGAGCTGGGAGATTTCCTAAATACATATAACCCTTTTTCAAGTTGTTTGCTTTCATGGGATTGATTCGTGGCACATTAAGAAGCTTAAGGCTTCGGTATCTTCTTTAAACTGCCCGCCTTATCGCCTTTACAGCTGACAGTTTCCTGACAGCCGGGGTGTAAGCAGAGATAACTAGTAGGTTAGTACTCACACATATATATAATATATGAATATTATATACGCTGCCTGCTATTTTCTGCTTGAAAAGGGAATGGGGGGGAGCTTCTCGTCTGTAGCCTCCGTGGTTTTGGTTAAAGAGCAGCCACTGTGAGCAGTCACTAATTCTAACAGCAGATCAGGAGAGGTGCATGGGGGGTGCTGATACCCAGCTGCAGTCAGTGCAACATAATAAATAGGCAAATTTATGTCCTTGTCTCCCAAATTTCTTTCCTTTCGTTATTAGGGAGCAAACTATTGTTACATTAAATATTCAAACTACACAAAATCTCAAGGGCTTTCCTTTCCCACAAAGTGTTACCAGTATTCATGCATATGAAGAACAGTAACCCATATACAAACGGCACCTTTTTTAATGAGCAATATATGTCAACATGACACCTTCTTATGAAATGCAGCTTTTTAGGTTCTGCCTTTGTGGATGTAATAATTGAGATGTTTCTAATATATGCAGTTACATTACCTGCTCATTGTTTGTGATTCTGTTCCTCTCCCAACTTTGTACTGTTTATAATGCTTCAAGCATTTGCCTCAATTCATGCTCAGTTTTATTTAATTAGAAATATAATTTTCTGCTACATTAATTATAAATTTGAGTGAGACAGCACAGAATTTCCTCAAGCATTCTTTTTAGAAGAGGAACAAAAATTGCAGAGAGTGAGGAAGAAGCTATAAAACCAGATGCAGGTGTAAAAATATTGATACCTTAAAACCTAAAACATTTAATAAATACATGAGGAAAAACATTATTATTTGTAATTATTTCGTTAATGCATCTTCTTATTGTACTGTAATATTTATCATAACAACTGGGTTAATGTCAGAAAAATGTCATGGTGATTTCTCTCTGACATGTTTTGAAAGCATACATGTAGAACTAGCCCTAAAGATGCTGAAATCTGAGTTTTGAAAACTACATTTTTTTTTTAATGTTTGTATTTTGCTTGAAATATTTTTCCCCAAAGCTGTAATGTTTTTTTGTGAACCTGTCGATGATATATAGATACCAGCAATGCATATGCATGCAGAATGCAATGCATATAGTGCATGTGCTTCTTCAAAGTACCCTGATGCTTTGATTTGTAACTGCTTAAGGTTTTACTTAAAATTCTGAACACTGCACAGAGCGTAGCCATTTCAATGGAATACTTCAAATAGTAACTCCTAAAGGTGACACAACAAAGGAAATACCTTAGATACTGCAGCTTTTATTTATAAAGGAAATGCTCACACAGTCCAATGAAGGAGAACTTTACCTGTTTCCATTTCTATAGGAAGAGTAGTTCCATTAAACCAGCGCTTTGTTGCAGGAATTTGCAAGCGCATCATATGATTTGTATGAGCAGAATGAAATATTTGCATGCCATCTAATGGATTGAGGCGTATCCATTTTTCCTCATTTCTAAGCACTTTGCTTATTGCAAACATTGGGGGAAGAGAAAAAAATAAAAATCATTTCGCTCACTATGCAGCACTCATCTTACAGTGTTTTTTTAGAAAGGAGAAATCCCAAAGACAGGACAAGGAATTATTGTGTTGTGTAGTGGGGAAAGCATGGCTCTTTGCCTTATTATTGTCTGCTGTGAAAGTGTTTTTGCTGTTTCTGTTTTGCACGCGCACTTACACGCGTGCACACGCATCTCGGTTAGTTCTGCAGGCAATTTCCCTGAAAGCAGGTGTCTGGTAGTCTGAGTGCCATATATCTGAATGTCATTCCTGGGCAAATGCTTATGTCAGTTAGGAGCTGCTATAAATACATTTATATTTTTCATAGTACCTATCATTCAGGACTCTTAAGGGACTTTTGCACACCAGGCTTCCAGTTCTTTTAATGCAAGGTAAAGATGGGAAAATTGAGGTACAGAGAGGGGATATTTGCACAAGGCTGCTTAGAAAGGTAGTGCAGGGATCAGCAGAGACCTCTAAATGTACAAAAGAAAGACAATGACTGTACCTTGGCACTCCTAGTAGCCCCTTCAATAACTGCTGGGTGCTACACACCTTTTCATCTCTACAGAACCAGGCTGGCACAAGGGGCCAGAGCTCTGTGAAGGGACAGTGACACATCTGCATAGGAAACACTGCCACTTCATCTGGCTGTGTATCATCATCTCTCTTTTCTCTGTGTGCTCTTTTACAGCTCATGCTATAGCTCTCATTCTCTGCCCAGGTCTCCAGGGCAATTCCCATTAGCAGTGAGGTTTCTGGGCTGGGGATCACCACCTCAGAAAACGCAATTCTCCTGGCACATTTGTTGTATTCCTGGATACATATCTCTTAGCAAAACAAGACATGGAAACACGATGTGAACCTTGTGGCTGTACTTCCTACCTAAGCATGTATTTGCCTACAGCATAGTGGCATGAAAGAGCCTGCTAATGATTCTTAAATGTTCATTACTGTAGATCTTCTCCAAGAATATACTTCTCACCTTGAATGACCCATGTCTTGAATTTTAACTAAGGGAACCCATGATAGCAAGTCTGTCATGATGCTGGCTTTTTTTTTTTTTCCTCTCCAACTCTTAAAAGCTTTTTATTATTGGACTGCTTAAGGCATTCTTCAATTAGCATGTGCTGTATTGTGGCTGGAACAGCTGTTTACCATTTAATAAAGCATGGCATAATTTATTTTCAGAGTCTAGCAACCGTCTTTGCTATTACACCAGGGGAGCAACACAGTAACTGCATTGTTCACAGTGCTCATGAAAGAACTATAGATTTTATTATATGACCTCATAGAACTATTAACTTACCCCCCACTTATATTTCAATATGTATTTACCTGACAGTCTGTGCATTGATTTCTTGCCCAGAGATTCTACATTCTAAGTCACCTCTGGGGCAAAATGAAAAATGTCTATGTTTTATGTCCCTCACATTAGGCAGCTAATTATATATTTGTACCTTAATTTCCTTCCCTTCCCCCATCTCCAGGGGCAAACTCCATATGCACCACTTAGACCTTTTCTCCTTAGTCAATGGAGAAACAATAGAGGTGTTGGTAAATTATAGAAGCTTGGCCACTGCTCATCAGGGGCTTTCTGTTCATTTAGGTCCTTTTCTTTCTAGGTCTCTTCTTCCCTTTGTGGGTAGACGAGTTTGAAATGCACCTTAGTAGGACCTCTGTGGGTTTCTGCTTCCTCTGCAGCAGTGTTGCAGTTACAAGTGACAAACTCATCACATCCCTGTTGCAGGTGACACCGGTTCCCTCCCAGGTGGGACTGCAGGTCACCCACACTGACTGACATCAGGTGTGTGGTGTTACCACAAGGACGGATGGCAGCTGCATGGAGCAGCACCCACGTGGCTTGTGAGCACAAGTGTGGTGAAAGTCACCCTCGCTGAGGGTCCCTCACCTCCATGCCACTGCAGGCAATCAGTTACCCCAATCCCCTCCATCCCAATCCCAACAAAGTTATCGGTGAGCCGTCTTTGAGATCAGTCCTTCAGGTGAGAAGAAAGGAAAGGAGGGCAGGTGGCAAACAGAGCTCAGCAATGCTTTGTCACGACTGAAAGGTGCGGCTACAGCCCTGAGTGACATCCACAGCATGCAGGACATAGTACAAAGCTGCAAACAAGCTTCCAGGTTTGGGAGGAGTGTAGAGATACCCAAGTCGCAGCTTCTTATCAGGGCCATGAGCCTCCCAGCACAGGACTGCATGGCCACAGCCCTTTGTCTGAGCCCAACAACTGCACTGTGCCAGTTAGACCTACCCCAGGCTGGGAACCTGCTTGGAATGTTGCAGTCTTACTCTTATTTGAGTTGGAGCTTTAAATTCAGCTTTGAGTTGCCTGAGTTTGACAACGAAAATACGTCAGCTGAGTATCTGCAAATTTTTAGATTCAGCCTGTGCATGTAGATGGATTTATATGCATGATTTAAAGTAAAGCATGTGTAGAAAGATGAAGTTCATATGGTTGCTTTGTAGAAATGGATGTAATATTGATGTTGACTTTACTGGTAGAAGTTTAAGAATGTCACGATGCATGAGTGGTGGTGCAAAGCAGAGCCCTGAGTGCATTGGGAGGTCATTTTTAACTTGAATTTATTTCCACAATATCAGGCATAGATCATTGTGCACCATGCACAATCATCCCTGCTTTTCATTGGAGTCAACCAGAGTGGTTAAAGAAAATTTAGAATGAAACAAATTTGTGACTTGATTAAAAGCAGACAGTAAATTAGGACAGAATACTCCTTAAAATTGCATTTTAGCTTTAAACTGAAAGTTTGATGATCTGACTGCATGACTGAAGGGACAGGGTAGCAGACTGTGACATAAACGATGTAGCTATATTTGCTCCTAGGATGAACAAGGGTTTTTGAAAGTTGTGTGATTTAGGCTTTGGAGTTAACACTCCATTGACTGAACAACAAAATTCCCACTTCCCAGAGCTTTTTCAAACCAGAGATTTAGAAAAGTGGTATTACATCAATAATGTCTGGTCATGCTTCAAATTTTTCCAGGCAAAATTAAGGCTGGTAATACTTACTTGAAATGAAAGCTTAGATTGTTTCACAGGACACAAATAATCTAATTAGGGAAGGATATAGAAGTAAATCTATATTTTATTTTGAATGTCTGGTTTGGAGGCGTTTGAAAATGGAATTCATCCACTTTAACTTTGCATAAAGAATTCTTTCCTGCAGTCTGCAGAGGAAAACAAAAAAAAAGGGCTTGGTTGCATGAACATCAGCAGATGCAGGACAGAGTTCAGCAAATAGTTTGCTCCAAGTAGATGGAACAACTGGACACCTACATTAAATTGTGAGCTACAGTGATGAAAGCAGTTCATACACCCCACATACAGAAAGGCAAAGCCCCCCCCTCTGCATTAACTGTTGGACTTCAGTTTGAATACAATTACTTTCTTCTACAGTAGTTGTATAGACTAGAAGGGCATGAGGAGTAGCAGCTTCAGCTGAGAGAGATTTGCACCTCCTGCCTTCGGTGAGCAGGTCCAGTTGCAGACACACAAGTGCTAAATATCACATGTGGCCTGACAGAGTCAGATGGGACTGCTTACACCTGCAGGTGAGCTAAAGGTGAAAGCAAAGCACATTCTGACACACAGCAGTGTGTGACTGTGCTGTGAGGCTACAGCTGTGCCCTGCTGTCACATTTGCATCTGCCTGAGATCCAGCCACCAAATTTTTAGCAGCGCAGGCCCCAGCTAAGCACCACAGCTCACCCTCAGCAAAGTGAAGATGTGTTTCCAGGTGGCACAGGCTGGGTATGCTTACAAACAGGGTTGGGAGAATCAGCTACTTCCAACATCAAGTTAATCCTTTGGTTCCTGAGTTTGCTGTCAAAAGAAAATGAAGGGGAATGAGGTGAAAGGGTTCCTCAGCTCTACTTTGGCAAAACTTACCCTCTTTTCACAGCGTTGCCAAACAAGGCAAATATTGAATCAGCCTTTGATTTTAGCAGACATTTAAGCATGCTTCAGCAATTGTGTGTGAATGCCTTCCTTAGCACGCTTAAACTAACTGGGTTGTTTTGTCTGACTTTTCTCATCCTTCACCTTTTTTGAAGTATCTGAAGTTTGGGACAAGGTTTTAGCTAATCTAGAGAGGCATCTAAACCACACTATCTAACTGCTCCTATGTTAGGACACTTGCAATTTTACATTTTCTGAAATAATTCAGTGTCCAGACTGCTGAGCTCTTGTGGGAATTTGCCCACCTCACCACCTGCAGCTGGGAAGTGCTGGAAATCTACCTTGGAGGCCCAGGGCTTTGTTGAGCACTCTGTTCTGCAACTTGGTAGTGATCCCCTCTTTCAACACCCCAGCTTTGTCAATAAAAGATTTTAGAAGAGAGTGGCTTAGAGAAGCATGTACAAGCAGCACTGAGGATAGAGGACAGAAGCCAGGACTGTTTCAAAAGTGACAATTTTCTCCTGTGGTCAGCTTGTTCTCCACCTTTTTCCTTTCTTTCTATGTAGTCTCTGATTACTGAACCAGAGTTAATTCAAGCAGAGCCACCAAAAGTCTTTCACTCGATTCAAGTGAGCACAGCCAGGAGGGCTGTGGATGAGCGGGGTCAATGGGAACTCTCTGCTCTTGTTTCTTGTGTGGTTTAACTTCAACAGGCAAAGTGGGGCAGATTCTCCTCTCCCCTTGCTGGAAGCATGTTTAATTTTCAATGAGCATTTAGAAAACTGTTCCAGGGAAGGGAGGATGGGTGGGAGTGAAATAAATTTTCCAGGCATTCATGAAAATGCATGTGGGACAAATTTACCTGCTTCCTTTTCTCTGCAATTTGACAGGGAGGATTTTCAAAAACACCTTGTGGGAAGTGAGAGAATATAGACTATTTAAAGCCAGTAGTACTTGTGTCCCAAAGTCACTTCAAAATGTCTAAGAAATCTCCATCTAATAATCTAAATAATACTCAGCATGTAAAACTCACATGTTCTCAAAACTATGCTTTTCAACATGCTTTGTAATCTAGATCCTTAGATAATT
>JACBWW010000009.1:21700380-21722880 GCA_020086605.1 Lanius collurio | reverse complement strand
AAAAAAAAAAAAAAAAGGAAAGTGACTCAGGAATATATATTTCTTTCTGTATCTCCAGGTTATTTGGCGTTACAGGAAACTGTGCTGCCTGCAGTAAGCTCATACCTGCTTTTGAGATGGTGATGAGAGCAAAGGACAATGTTTATCACCTGGACTGTTTTGCATGTCAGCTTTGTAATCAGAGGTAAGAGAATTTCTTGGGTCTGTTCCATAAGCTAAGTGCTATCTCAGCACTGGTGTGGTCATACATTCCAAAGAGGAAACATTTACCAGTAGCAGAACCCCAGGGCAGAGAGTAAGACCTGAATACTTTTCCTGGGACTGATACAGAACATCTTTCATGACCTTGGCTAGAAAACTTTTTGTGCCTCAAATCCCGCATCAATAAAAAAGAATAATGTTACTTCCTCTCCTTCAAAAGGCTGTCTGTCAGGTTTAATTAATTAATATTTATAAAGGTCTTTGAGATCCTTTTCTGCAGAAGAGCAAAGCAGTACCATTTGTCATTATTGCATTAATTTCACTTTAATTCTTCATTTTTATCACATGTATTTCTTTTAAAGTACACATTGTTTCTTCCTGTTGCCAGAACTGTAATAATTTAAATTTAAAAGTTGTTGTTCCCACCATTTCCTCTGTAGCAGCATTGAACCTCTTACAGTCCTATTTTTATTTTCATATCCAGACTGTAAGTTATAAAAATCCCAAAGATCCAAACCTGACATCCTGTTCTGAAGCGTCACCTATATGGCACAGTTGGAGAAGGAATGTCAGAAATGGTGAATTGTAACAACTGATTTTTTCAGAGGTGAATAGAGCCAAGTTTATATCAGCTATTTTCAGAGTGGTGGCCAAATCCCATCAGAGATTTCACTGAGAGCCCCATTTCTGATTCCACCAGAGCTGATCGCTGACTTCTATGAGGTCTAGGAAGTGAGAGAGCCAATTACGTCCATTCCTTGATGTCTCTATTATTTTCAGTTATTGTATGATCCTATTCAGCGTTTTATAGCATTCGTATTTTTTTTTTAATTTCTTCAGTTGGGATGAAACACAAGACGTACATTTTTAGGGAAGCAATGAAAAATTAGGAAGATAATAATCTGACACAGCACAGCTAGACAAAGCTCTAAATAAGCTTTCTTAACTCACCTTGTCCTACAGTGTATTATTTTTTAGCACTGTAGTCATTTAAAAATCAAACATCCCTAAAGAACCATAAAATGTACAGCTGCTAATAAGTGTAGCACACTACAATTACGCTCTTTAAAAAAAGCCAAATTGACCTTTTTCATCATGTTGCATGGGAAATTAAAATACCAGGCAAGTAATAACCACTGCTTAAACTATATAATAATGCAAAGTAATTATAGGTTCTAATGCTATTTAAAGTCCTATATCAATTTTGTCTTGCCACAGAACTGAGAAGCCATATTCTGAGCAAGGCAGGCAGAGGCTCCCACAGTACCCATTTAAGAGACACACACAGTGTCCTAGGTTTGGTTTCCCAAACCCCTCACATCCTGTTTTTTTTTTCCAAACCACGGTTGTGGTATCATTATTAAAGCGCCTAATATATTTCTGTTGTTCGCTTCATTTATTCCATGCCATAATGGGGCTGCATATCTTTAGTGTTGGTTATGCACAATTAGCACTTAGTTATTGTCTTGTCACTTCAGCCCATACAAGACAAACTTCTTTAATGTAAGAAGTCAGCTAATCTTCATCAGTCAAGCACAGCAGACAATGTTTGTTAGCCGGAGTGCAAAAGATTTTCATCATAGTTAGCACTCTTGGTTCTGAGGAAGTGAACTTTCTTTTCCTTTCCCCTCAGCCCCCCTGCAAAAAAAAAAAAAAAAAACACAGCTGTTATGAATATTTTTAATATTCCTCTTTTACCATTACAACTGTGAAATAATGTACAATTTCACTTGCAGCTAACACACATCGTAGTGTTCCCTGGGGCCACTGATCCCCCTGGAAAGGTGCTGTTAGGTGCTTCTGAAATGGAGCTTAACTGGGTTATTTAATAATTCTCAACCTCGTTATTCCTTAGCCTTCAATCTAATCTTTTATTTGATTTTTACTTTGCATATATTTTGGGCAAAAGGTTGCTAAAATAGTTTTACAGTGGTTTTAGACTGAGAACAAAAGGATGAATTTACCTGAAATACAGTCTAGTTCATCTAGTGAAAACAGGGAGTGGTTCCAGGAGTTTCGAAGAATTTCAGAAATTCTCAAAAGTGACCCTAATCCTGAATCTATTGCAATAGCTCTCATGGAGCCTAATAAAGCAGACTGCCTGTAGGGTACATTTCTTCCTCACAATTTGGGACTAGTGGCCCTCTGAAGAATTAAGTTTAGCTTTTCTACAAAAAAATCCTGTTTCATGGATGCTCCAGCATAGCTCTTCTGTGGTTCCTATGGCAAAGCATCCTACATTTTCTCATTAAGAGCTTCAAATCTTTTGGTTTTTTCTACTTTTCTGACAGTAAACCCCTACATTGCTAGATATCTGACCCATCACCAGCTTTGGGGTTCTCAGATCTACTATGAAACCTTTTCCTCTTTTCTTTTAAAGAGAAAAATCTTGTCAGTCACCATGTCATTAATAATTTCTGTTGTCCTTTAGGATCCTTTTCTGTTCCTCTCTCAAAGTAATCAAAACCACACAGCAGATTGAGTGAGGATGTGTTTATAAGACAGCAGTTTAACTTTGTTAAGTTTCTACTGCCCCTTTGTATACAAAACAATATTATTCGGGCGTTTCTAGATCTGCTCTTTCCTTTCACTCCAGCAACTAATTCCACCAGTATGGAATTTATATATTTATTGAAAAGAATATTTTTATTCACAAACACATCAACAATATCCAAAAATCACCAACGGGTGTATCAAGGCTCACCAGCTATAGCAAGACCTGTTTAGCCATATTCCCCAATTTCACATTATCTTCCCCCATTAAGTTTTAAAACCTTTGGGTCATTCTCTATGGCAGATCTGCAGAGTATGTAGTGCTCTGTGTTTTACTCCACATTTCATTTTCAACTATCATCTACCATTTAGGATTTTTTCCTGTCAGAATGCATGCAATGTTCATGAGTATATGGAACAGTTTTCTTCAGACTGCACTACTTTACCAACACTGATTTTTTAATTTTTTTTTTTTTTAATGTTCTGTGCCTGGTTGTTTCTTCCAGCCCCTTCTGCTTTTCAAGCTATGTAATATTTATATTTACACACATCTCACTGATCCTCAGGCAGCCCATTCATTGGTCTTGCTATTGCATGACCTTCACATTCCTACCCTTTAAACAGTTGATCCTGGCCTAGAGAAATGCCTGACCATTTTTGCCTAGTGCTTTTTGTGAAGATTCGGTGATTTTTCTGCTTTTATGGACAGCTCCACTGTTTGCTTTATTATTTTTGAGTATCTACACCTCACCATCCAATGCAAGTCTCAGTGTGGGTGGTAATTAGGCTCCATTCAGGTAAGGGGACTTTTATTCAGGCCATGAACTCCAGCTCTGAACTGACTCATAACATGCCTGTCCCTTTATTGGTCTCCTGAATGTGACTTTTTCAGAGTGAGGAGAAAAAGGCATTGTCTCACATACTGTATTCCAGGAAGACAAACTGTAGGCATAGGCCTGAAAGAGAACTCCTGAGCCACTAAGCCTGGTCCCCTGGTGTCAAATAGGCACTGTCTCCTATTTTCCCTTTCATAAAGCTATTCAGCTCTAGGATTTAATTGCTCCAGCCAGCCAGTTTTTGAGATATTTTCCCCACGTTTTTCTCAGTACTTATGCTTAAAGCTGTACCAATTTTGTGAAAATTAAGCTCTGCTCCTAGCCTAAAGGTTTTAGCATCCTCTTATCTCTCATGTCTCTGTCCAGCTTACTCCTAATTTGAAGTTTTTCCATTGCCTAAGTACCTGCAGAGCTTAGTGACAGTCATCTTAATGGTGTGAGTGTTCCCCCTTTTTCTCTGTAAACATATTTATCTTCTCTTCAGAAGCCCCTCACCTCACACTGACAGTGACCTCAATATACTTAATTTCTGCAGAAAATTTAAAAGGGGGGGGGGAGAAAACCACTGGAAAAATAAACTTGTAAACAGACACTGCCTTTCACACTTTGTCAGGTTTCATGTGTGTGACTAACAAAATGGAGTGGAAAATCTTGCAAGTGGGCTCAGCTGTAGCTGTGCTTGACACTTTTGACTACAGCGATGATGTCAGTCTGCCTTCGGCTTTCCCACTTCCCAGAGTTTATGTGTCCTTCCTCTCACTCTCTGTCGGCTTCTTTAGCAGCTTGTTCCCTACTTCTGTGATATTTTCTCCCTGCCTTTGGAAGTCAACTCAGAGTATGGCTTAAAACCCCCATCTGCTGTCCCTGAGAGGTGTTTAAATCAGCTGTTCTACCCTTCTATCTGAAAGCCTTTATTTTAATAGAAACTGGACTGAAAATGGTTACACACTCACTGAAATTACTGTCCTGATGTAGCTGTAAACACTTACCTCCAGTATAAACTGTGAAATGCCCACACAATGCTGCCTTTGTTCTCTGTCAAGCAGGGGAAAGGAAATGCAACGCCAGAGACATCCTTATTTCAAACACCAATATCAGATTTTTGCATGAGTGGTCATTTTATAAATTCTGAAGGCCTGAGTGCTGCTTATTTTCACTGGATGTCTCAAAATTTAATATACAAATTAACATATTGTCCATACCTGCTTTTTATAAAATAGTACACCAAGTTGAGGTTTGCCTTTTCAAGTTGAATTGGGATTCTGTGCCTATGTCTTCTGCTTGATACTGGTGAAAAGGTGCAAACTCAGGCACAGCTCCCTCTTTCCAGCCTTTGAAATGGACATTTTGACAGAACCCCAGAATTAATAAACCACAGGTGTGGGCTGATGAACTGTGATGTAAAAGAGTGGCTTTGTTCTCTTAGGGATGCATAGAGATTAACGTTAATGTGAGTTGTACTGGAAGCTCAGCATTTAAAAGAGAGGGAAGGGGAAAAGCAGAGCCCAAGTTACATCATTTATTGCAAAAAGCAGAGGGGAAGGGTGTGGGTGTGGCAAATCTGAGCTGTCTTAATCCTCAGGAAATCAACCAAATGCTTCCAGATTTTGTTTCTTTCTACAGTGACAAAGATCTAACCTTACCAGAGGAGGCACACACACAGCCCTCTCTGTCCACAGCAATATTTCTCTTGCTTTCTTAAGAAGTCTTCAGTACCTTGACACACATCCTGTGCATCAGAAAAGATGACAGACAGCAGTGAGATCTCCTTAAATGTCTGTTCTGAACAATGAAAGAGCTACTTCTCAAAATCGAAGTTTTATACTTCTTGTGGTTAGTCTAGGCACACCTTCCCCTTCCAAACAAGGTGATAACAGAGGTCATTTTGTAATATAAATGGCCTTCCTTTTGCCATTGTGAAATATGACAGGAGTTCTAGGACGTAGGTTAATTATTATGGTCATTCTACTAATGTCACAGTCGTGTCAAAAGTACTATTATCAATTTATGGTACTAAGTCCAATCTGGCATGTTAATGCAGCCTATTGTATATTCTTTCCTGTTCATCTTGCATGCCTATTAAAAAAAATTGGGTGAGGGTTTTAGGGAAGGCTGAAGACTACCATCTGCCTGCTAGAAGAGTAATAATCTTGCCTAATTATATACTCCTAACACAGTGGCATCTTAATATGCTCCTCCATTTAATATATGTGCCCAAATGGTGCCCTGATTTATCCTATGCCAATTCCATAAAAAAACCCCAACCTTAGTGGGAGGCTAGGCTTCAATTTACCCTCACATTTTAAAGCTGAGCCAGGTTTAAATCTTGCAGTGTTCAAGCCCAATCTGAATTAGTTACAGATATAGCTCTTTCACTTCAGAAGGGGCTAAACCTGATTTTGAGAGTCAAATAAGGTTGAAAGTGTGAATGGCCAGAGTTCATCATACTTCATCTGCTTACTTACCCTGTCTCATTGTACCTGGGATCCAGAATGCCAGGATTAGAGGTTTTTCACCTGGTGCTTACCTCTTTGTCACAAAATGAGTGCACAATTCACACATTTAATACCCAGGGTACCACACAAGCCTCACCATCAGCCTTTGCCAAATATGCTCGTCACTGAGCTTGCACATTAGGAAAACAGTGGGCAGAATTTGAACCTGCAGTATCACAAGCAACAGGTTTCCCCCAAGGCAGAGAGGACCATCCAGAGGGTGTCTTCCCATGCAGATATGCCCCCACCCCACAGATTATCACACGGCCAAGCATGTCTAGAGAGGCCACTGGAAGCCTCTCCACAAGACAGCTGCACACTTGGAACGTAAGTGATCTGTGGAACTGTGTATGTTTAAAGCCACCCATGCATAAAGCCATCATATGCAACACAGACATAGGTAGAGCACTTCTGGCTCAACACATCAACATTGCAAAAGCCAAAGGCATTGACACTTTTTGTTGGGAAAGGCATCCTGACACTCCCATGTAGCTGGTGCAGTTTAATTCAAACTGTGTCACTCCTCTGAGGGCTGAGAAACAAAACCCTTCAGCCAGGATTTTGATGCAAGCAATATTGCAAGAAGTCACACATGTTAAGTATTGCCATGTAAGCGAACTGCACTTCAGCAGTGTATTTTTCATTTACTAAATA
Source organism: Lanius collurio (assembly GCA_020086605.1). Classification (NCBI taxonomy): domain Eukaryota; kingdom Metazoa; phylum Chordata; class Aves; order Passeriformes; family Laniidae; genus Lanius; species Lanius collurio. The sequence goes on along the minus strand of JACBWW010000009.1, from coordinate 21,716,201 downwards.
CTTTAAACAAATTAGTTTGCTAAGGCCTGTCTTACCTTGGAAAAAAAGGAACAAACAGCTGAATAACATTCTCAGTTAGTACTTAGTTCTTTCTGATGGGTGCCAAGGTGGTTTTGTCTCCCACTGGTGCACTGGGTTCAGGGGGTTTTTGTTTGTTGTTTATTGATTTTAAATGTGACTTCTTTGGGAAAAGCAAATTTTACATGTTGGCACTAGTCAAGACTCCTTTACCTAATCTTGTAAGGTGCACAAAAGAATTTTTCTCAGCATTGCTGTCAATGGACAAAAATACAAAAGACAGAAACTAGACAAAAGCACCAAACAACTTTTATGCATGAATTCTACACTTCAACATAGTTACTCAAAATCATTTTGTGTTGCTCGTAGCCTAGTGTACCAGGATTGAGGTGGGACGAATAATAGCAACGTCTAAATTCTTTGAAAGATTGTTGACCATAAATAACTTAAAGATTTTGGGATCCTTCCATAATCTCTATTTTCAGTCATCAGCAGCAGCAAGCAGTAATCCCACAGAAAAAAAAAAAAAGTTCACAAATAAACAAACCAATTTTCCTTTAAGAGCAGAGCTAATTCTTTTCAATCCACTTTTTTATTACACTATTTTCCCTCTATCTATTTAGCTAGCATAAGGATAAATTTCCAAAGCTACCCAGTTGGAAAATAAATGGGTTCACTGTTTGTCTAGCATTCCAATCTTCACAAATGTAAATCAGTCCAACTGCTACTCATTTAAACCTCCAACTTCACAAAACATTAAAGGACTGCTTTCCATACACAATTTAATCTGTGACAATTCACCAAGATTTCTGCTTGAACATCATTAGAAATTGACTATCTGATAAAGACAGGCCACTGTCAGGGGTCAGGTGGGTCAACCTGTGTCATTTATGGTGTTTTACTGGGTCAACTACAGCAGGCACCACTATTTGAAGGTTAAATTGTTACAATTAAATACATATACAGCTATTCCCATAGCTACTCTGCTGTTAAATCTACCGTAAACAACACAAGCATTTATATCTGACCCTAATTGTGTCCAAGATGTCACCATTTGGAAATTATATAAAAAAAGGGCATTATAATCCATTACACATTAAACAATACTTTATGTGCTGAGATCCATAATTAGCTGGTAGAAACTGGTTTCGTTTATTCACATCAGTGTTAAGGGGTTCATTTAGGTTACTTTCTTTCATTTTAATTGGAATAAGGCAAGCAGTGCCTCCCAATATATTTCATAGCTGGAGAGTTCACTACAAACAAAGGCATGTAACCCTGCCAAGGCAGTCACTAGGGAAACTTTTTTTCTGCATTGGCCCCATTCACTTCTCCCTAACTATCTTCAAGAAGATTGGCTATGTCAAGGGAAAGGGTTGAGGGGTGTGTCAGGGAAGAACCTTCTTAAATTCAAGTGTATATTTTAGCTGGGAAATCCTACTTTACCCAAAGTTTGAAGTCAGCCAGCCAGGAGCATTAATATTATGTGATTGTCCTACTCATCAGGGAAAAGCAAATGAAATCTCTCAGTAGAGTTTCACAGCAATCAGATCATTCTGATGCACGTAATAGTATAACAAGGCAGGTATACTGATACCACAAAAGAGAGAGTAGTTAGCTAAGTAACTAAATTTATAATCAACTCCTACAGGAAAAAAAGAAAAAAGGTTTCTCTGCATGCCTGCATGGGTCTAGTTTGCACCACAGTATTTGTAAAGCTCTGTGTGTGTGCTAGAAACAGTTCCCAGAATCATCATCTTAAATCGAAACTAGTGAAATATCCAACTGGAACATAACAAGAAATTCTTACTGGCACACAAAACAATTATAACATATCTCAGACAAGCTTTCCACTGCACCTTGTCTTCCTTCTGGTTTGCACAAAAGCAGGACAATTTACTTTTCACTCAGCTCAGCAGCCTGTGATATTTATTGGGTTTTATCTGTGTGCCGGTGACCTGATCCAGGACTCCCACAGCCCACGGTGGTCTTTGAATAAGGTCTTTGACTGGGGAAGCAAAAGTGTCTGAATGCACTAGATTTTGGTGAAAGCACAGGATTAATTGTGGCACCGGGGCAATTCCTCTGCTGGGTTTTCCCATGCACACACGTCTGCGTGTGCTGTCCGGCCAAAACTTGCTCTACAACCCTCACCTGTAAGACCATGTCGCATCATTGATCCTCAAACTATCTCCTTCTTTTCTTTTCTCTTTATTGTTTGAATTTCAGATTTTGTGTTGGAGACAAATTTTTCCTGAAGAACAACATGATTCTGTGCCAGACAGACTATGAGGAGGGTTTAATGAAAGAAGGTTATGCACCCCAGGTTCGCTGATCGGATGCCACATCATTAAGAATAAAAAGCACTACGTTCTTTTATCTTTTTTGCTCAACATGTATATAAGAAATGACACAGGAACCTACTGAATAGCATAGATATAGGGAGACAGAATGGTTGCGTGAAATAAAAGGCGGACTGCATCTGTATGTAGTGAAAATTGCTCCAGTTCAGAGTTGAATGTTAATTAAAAAGGTACTGTATATACAGCTGGATTCTTTTTGCTTGCTCTTGGGATTTTTGGTTTGTTTGGGGTTTTTTGTTTCTTTTTGTGTCATTTGGCATGAGATGTTTATTTTGGACTATTGTACATAATGTATTGTAATATTTGAAGCACAAATGTAATACAGTTTTATTGTGTTACCATTTGTGTTCCTGTTTGCTTCTTTGTATTGTTGCATTTAGTACAATCAGTGTCTAAACTTACTGTATATTTATGCTTTCTGTATCTACCAGCTATTTTAAATGAGCTGTATCTTTCTAGTAAAAAGCATTAAAGAGCAAATCCCAACCATTATGCTACACTTAGAGCTTAAGAATACTGTTTACATTAAAACTATTTAGAAAACTAATAACTAGCAGCACCTGCTGCTAATGATGCTATGGTTAAGGGTCTATCAGCACTTCTCTTATAAGCCTCTATTTTTCAGGGGTTAAGCATCTGTTGTTTAATTGCATGGATTTTCCTCAAAGAGCACTTTTATTTTACTACAAAATTTTGAAAAGCAAATCTGACTGGTTTGAGATATATTATAAAAGGTGCAAAAGTTAATGATTTTGGGTGCTGCTTTTTTGCCCCTTAGGCATTCCAAATGCCTGGATTTGATTTTTAATTTAGCTGGAAATTAAGCCCTAATGCAAACCAGTGCCTCTGGGTATCTTATTTTATATATATATATATATGAAAATATATATGTTATTTTTCTGAAATAATTAATTTGGGGGGGGAGGAAACGGAGAAGGTTTCTGTTTATATACTTTTTTAAAAATTCTTAAAATTTGAGGGGTCTCTCTCTCCCTCATCTCCCTCTCTCTTTCCTTTTCCTTTTTTTTTTTTTTTACTTTTTTTTTTTGGGTTGGTTTTTGTTTGTTTGGTGGTTTTGGGTTTTTTTTTTACTTTTGTTTTAATCAGGGCTTAACTCTAACGTTTTCTGGGGCTGCGTCCTCAACAAACCCTGGAAAAAAGTGAAAGTAGAAGGCACTGTAAACAGCCCCCTCTGAGGATCTATTTACATTAAAGAAATGACCCTGAGCTGACACTGGGAGAGTGACTGGTTGCTAATTACCCACCTCAGTGAATGCTGAAGGTAATTTAAATGCTGATGTGGATGGGACAAAACTTTGCAACAGCAAGAGAGAGCTACCGCACTCGACTGCACAGGTACTTTGCTGTCTATGCCAACATCCTACAGATTTGTCCCATCAATACTGGCAATTAAAATCCTTTTGACAGAGGTGGAATCACTGCTGACAGCTCCTGTTGGCCATCAGTTCGTTTTCTAGAGAGGTGGACCTCTGTTTTTAAAGCCATGAAGCTATTGCATCAGCAGGATGTCCCTAAGTGCTCAGGCCCCTGACAGAGCTTACAGGTGTTTGGCAAAGGAAAGCAGGATGAATGTTTAAAAAAGTTGTTAAATGCATATTTAATTCTTGTCTGTTTGCTACTGTAATCTAGCTCATTGGGAAAACAACCTGTATTAAAAACAAACAAACAACAAAGCAGTATTAAGAAAAAAAAACAAAAAAAAAACCAAAAAAACCCAACGATCCAAGAAACCCACTATATCCTATGTCATTATGAAGCTAAGCTCTTGTTTTTATTTAGAGTACAAACCCATGTCTCTGCTCAACTTGACTGCTGTCCTTCCCTGCTCTTCCTGTCCTGTTGTAGTTTCAGCATGTTTTTGCTGGAGATGGTGGAAGAAACTTTGTAATGCAGTGGAGAAATTCCTTAAGTGTATGGAAAGAGCACACTGCACAGTGGCTTGACTTAGATATTTACTTTTAATGACTTTTGTTACAGTGTGGGGTTTTTTCTGGCTGTGAACCCTTTTGAAAATAAGCATGGCTCACAAAACTTGACTTTGACTCATACAGGATCAGTAAGAAAAGCAACAACTCCTCGGGCTGTTCTTGTTAATTAGAAGAAATAGCCCCACACAGTATTTCAAATTAAATTAAGCCCTCTTTTGTGGACCATCTTCCTTCCTAACCTTGAGCACAAGTGTCTCTTCCACTCCCTTCCACAGTCCCTTAATGTCTTTGGGATAACGAAGCAGTTGGTGTCAGAGGTACTATTAGGCTCTTACAGATCTACTTCAGTGCAATAAACATGCTGTCCTTTCCATGAAGGTCAGGATGGACAGAAAGGGAAGAATCATATTATCTTGTTTTGAGCCCAATTTCAATTTTCTCCTCCAGCCTCTCTTGGGTCTTTCCATTAGAAATCAGAAAGATCTCTCTTCTGCTTTCCAGTAGTAGACTGCAGAACAGATAGAAATCCCTCGATCAGAAATAAGGCTGGAGAATAGGAAAGAAGGGTCCCTGACTCTGTCTTTGACTCCTTGTAAGCTTGGACAAGTCACTCAACTTCTCTGTGCCTCAGTTGTCCCCGTCAAACAGGGCTAATGGATACTGTGCTTTTGTAAAGCATTTTTGGATCTTCATAAAACCACGAGCCATGCAAGCATTACAAGCAGCATCAGGACATCCAGGGAGGAGCAGAGCACTCACAGGAGGTAACCACAGATCTGAGGCAGAGGAGCACCAAAACCAGCTTAGCCTGCAGAAGGCTTGGTTGGAGATGATGGCAACTACATACTAATAGTGCTGCAAGTGCTAAAGGAATCTCTCACTCCCACAAAGTGCCACTGCTCAGCTTTTTATGGAGCAAATGAAGAGAGTGGAATGGGAAAAATGTGGCTTACTACTACATGCCATGTTGCTCATATGTGTGCTTTGTGACACAGGCTCAAAATGTGGAAGAGGAAGGTGGTCCTGCTATGGGGGAAAAAAATAATCCCAGCATTCTATCAATCTTAATTGATGCAAGGATAAAGAAATACAGATTTATTTGCAGTGCACAATGGTATGGCACCACTTTGAGCACTTTATGCTCATCTAGCTTATTCACATACATATCTAAAATTTGTGCATAGAGGATACAGAATAAATTTAGATTTGATGTAGGTCAAAGATCAATTACACATTTTCCTGTATTTCAGACTTCCATCTAGCCTGGCTGTTAAAATAATGACTGAGAGTTGAAATATTTAATGGAAACACTTACAACTCCAATAAAGTATATCATCATAAGTCAATATTGGAGAGACATTATCTGCCAGGCCATTTTGGTGATCATTTTGACAGAGGCCTAGACCATTCCTTAGGGTTGTTTTTTTGTTATCCACCTTGGTTCTCCTTCTCATTCACTGTGTGTGTCAACAAGCTGTCTGCATACAGCAAAACACTCTGATAGTGACCCTTACTCTGTATATTTGCCAGGCAGGAATGCTTCCACTTGTGTCTCCCATCTTTAGGGCATTTTATCTCCGTCTGTACACATTGTGAAGTTTAGCCAGACAAAAATACCAGTAACAATACTTTTTTTAAAAAAATCTGCCGTTCTTGGATGGCTGGTTTTTAAGCTGTGTGGAAAAGTACATATTATCAAACCTTGATTTTCCACTGTAAAAAGCTCCTCTGACAACTGTAACCTGCTGTGCCTGTTGTCTGCCACAACTGGTGATGAATCAAGAGAGCCTGGACTTGGCAGAAACAGTGACCAGGGCTAAAAGTTGATCTATTTCATGATTGTGTTTTTATATTTTCTAGGTTGTTTGGTGTTTTGGGTTTTTTTTAAGCACACTTTCATGTTTTCCTATCCTCCCAAAATGTTCAAATTTTTGCTCATGTAATGTAAATAAAGGAAAATCATCCAGCAATCCCTCAAATGTTCCTAATTGCCTACACTTAAAATGACTTGGGGAAGATAAATGGAAAAGTGGTCAGTGAGAAGGGAGACTGAGAAAAAGACACAAACTGGGACTGTGGCGAGGTTTCGACTGTACAGACTTTAAAGTACTTTAAAGGCTTTTTTCAAAGTAATATGCAGCAGCTTCTTATAATTTTCTCAGCAGTAGGTAGTTTACAGTCATCTGTACCTAGAACAAATCTTGTCAAAAATGAAGGTCTGTAGTGATTGCTGGGTATAATTTTATACATTTAGCTGATTTTTCTGAAAGCTTCCACTGTGCTGCTGTTGTCAGACTAAATTATCAATTTAGCCATTTGTTGTTTAATGAATGAAAAACTCCTATGGCATTGGAGATGTTGTGGTTTCAATAAAGCAAAAGCTTTAACAAGTCAAACTACACAAAGCAAAGTGTGTACTGTATATAAGAACAGTGTTTTTATTCCTTTAAATACCACTTTAGATAAAAAAAGCCAATTACATATTCACTTAACACATTCCTCCTACTTCAGGCCAATGATGCAGACCAAACCTGTTTACTGTTCAGTACCTTGCAAAAGGAAACCAAAATACAATATGTGCAAGGTAATAGGCCATTAGCACAAACATGCTCCCAGTAAAAATCCTTTGTGTAGGCACCTTTTTAAAAGCTGCCAATTGTGGGTGATAGAAGTATTATAAAGGAAGTGATTTTAATACTATTTAAGGCATTAAAAGCTGAAGAGTATCTGTTTAAAGCATTAAAGTAAGAGCTGCTTGTATCTAATACCTTTTAAAATGCCCTTCTGCTGATTTATATTCATCCTGAACCTGCTAATAATGAGTATACATAAGCAAATACCATCTTCCACCTATTCAGCATGTCATTGATATGAAAGCCCCAGAAAATATCTCATGTAATCAGTGTGTTCAGAGAGTTATCTAGCACAAATTACTCATTAACTCAATAGCACATAATAAAAAAGAACATCAATTAATTAATGAGTCACCCTCAGATCACTTTGATTACAACACAGCTCTGTTGAAACAGCAGTTATAAATGGAGCTGCCTCTCTTTATTCATTGTTTGCAATTGGCCCATTATTTTGCAGAGACCAGTGTCATATTTAACACATGCCTGCAGGTAATTGTGTGATTAGTTTCATAAATGAAGATGCAGAGTGGGAGAATGGAGCAGGAATGCACTGCACCTCCTGCAGAGCTCTGCAACAGCCATGGGGCAGCCTGCCTCCACTGCAGGCCCTGGTGGCAGGACTACACCCAGAGCTAGCCCTACTGACCTCTAATCCAACCTAAAACCTTCAAAGCCCTGGGAAAACACTCACAGATTGGCCCTGCCTGCTCTGTGGATGTCCATCTTTTCTCCCAAGTGGCAAGAAACAGGACAAGAGAAAATGGCCTCAAGCTGGGCCAGGGGAGATTTAGATGGGAAATATTTTTTCACAGAAAAAGGAGTGATTGAGCACTGGAACACATTGTCCATCACCCCTGGAGGTATTTGAGGATATGACATTTAGAACATGGTTCAGTGGTGGCCTGGCAGTGCTGAGTTAAGGGTTTGACTCAATGATCTTAGAGGTCTTTTGCAACCCTAGTGATTATCGTGGAGAGGCCACACACTGACATTTCACAGTAGAGAACACAGAGACAGATTAGCTGGGCTGCTCAAGGTCAATCAACAAGTCTGCCTTCCTCAAACCCCTCTCTTAGCATGGCTTGTAACCATCCCATCCCAGGCCTTGCAAGGACAGGCTCCAGGGCAATGCTTGGAGCAACAAATGCAAACCCCTCTTTGATGCTCAGGGACAGACCAAGGAGAGGCTGAACAGCCAAAGCTTCATTGTGCTGAACTGTGTTTGGTGAGTATGAGCTGGGGAGTTGAGCGAGGAGGCCTGTTTTTTTGGCTATTTTTTAAATTTTTTAAAGGAAAGATGAATGAAAGAACACAAAGTCACCACCTGAAGTTCCTAAACTATCTTGGTTAAATGCCATTCCAATAAGCGTACAGTGTAATTATAACAGTTCCCTTAGGTAAGTAAGAAACATCTGTTAGTAACACATAGCAGGTGTTAGCAATTACACATACTGATTTTTTTAAAGTGTTTTTAATTAAAAAGAATTCTGTTTTCTGAAAAGGAAAGCATGGTAAGTCCAAACAAGCCTTTGTTTGTGTGGCTCTAGATCATGCAATATGCAAAACGATAAAGGTAAAATCAACTTAAATTAGCAAAGGTTTGCATGTTTGACTCCAGTTTATTGCAATCAAAACCAAATTGGGATTCACTGCATTATTATAAAGCACATAGCATTAGTATTCTAAGCAAGGTCTCGTCTAATGTATGAAATCCATACAGTTCATGTAAACCCTGAACACATCTAAGCAGAGCATTTGAACCTGGGAAGATTGCTACAGTTAAGCAAAATATGGTAGGTATTGTAAGAGAGGAGAAAATTGCTAGGAAATTCTGTATAATAGTTTCTTCACAATCCCTTTGTCCCACTATAGGGAAACAATGTCTAGATTATGTTAGAGGAAAAATCAAACTATGTTGTCAAATTACTTTGAAAAACTAGCCAAGAGCAATTTACATTTAGCAAAGTGAAAGGCTGTGCCACTGAGAAATAACAAGCAAGAGCCACTGGAAGGCCAGCTAGTTAGAGGCGGTTTTAATCCAAATTAGAAGGTAACGAGATGGCAAATTTGTTTCCCTGTCCCAACACTATCTTTCCGTAGATGCCAAGATGAGGATATCAGGATGTAAATCTTGCCATAAACCTTGACTTTCATTTTATACAAAATACTTAAGCAAATGAGTTGGCAGGGAAAAGAGAAAGAAGCAGCAACAGTAGTACAACCTATGGATTACTCTCTGTATCCAGCTGGGATCCAGGTTGTGCTTGTTTGTAATATACAAGACTGTGGCTCCTTTCACAAAAGTCTCTTAACTCCAGCATGGAAAAACAGTCTTTCTACCTACAGTCTACAGCAATATAAAATGAGATTATTTTTCTTTATGTTCTTCCCAAGAGTGGAGGGTTTATGAGGACACACGTATATAAAATAATGGGTATAAAGAGCCCTATCAGTAGACTGTTAGGCCAAAGACAAAGGTAATTCATATGTAGTTTTTTTCATCTGAATGCATAGATCTGGAAATTAAGATCAGATTTTTAACATTTTTCTGCTTCCAGGAAACGTAGGCTTTTCCTATTTTATCCATAAGTATTTCTAAGCATATTTATTTCTTATTCAAAATGTATAACGTTTGTTTAAGTGTTTTTTTTATATCAAGGACATTACAACTACTGTCAGTGGCATCCAATCAATACACTGCCAGTATTGGAACCAGATCTCTGGATGAACAGAATGAGGAAAAAACAATATAGACCTTAGAGTTACATTATAAAAACTTACGAGTACATAATCTACAGCTTTATTAGCTATTCACAGCTGCAGTACAAGATCCAGGTATCCGAATCAGACATCCCCCTGCTAACCAAACATATGAGCTGTGAACAATAATAATGTACCAATAGCCAGAAAAGAATTTTGATTTGTTTTTTTGTTCAAGTCGAAGCAGAGCATTTCAGTACTCCTTGTACACAATGCCTTCCTGGAGTACAGTAGCCTTGTGACAATGAGTGCATGTTAATTAAAAATAAAGAAAAGGCAAGATAAATGCCTAACAAATGCCTTCAATTTAGATTGACAGACTCACATCTGTTCCTACGTCTCTCAATCACCATGTAAGTGATAAAATATCACCACTAACACTGTAGCAGAAAGGAAAATTTCTGCTTTGGCCTCCCATCCCAGTTCATTTTGGTTGCATTGCAACAGGCTTTTCCTGTCACCCTCAAAGACCTCTTAAAATATGGGAATCTCTTTTGCCTTGTTTTGTATGGCCAGCTGAAAAAATCTGAAAGATCCTGATCTTGGAGCCTGAAAGTCATCTGGAAGCAACTCTGTGTAACTGAAGTCACAATGCACAGGATCATGGTGCCAGCATTCACTGAGAAAGTGAAGCAACACAGAAGTACCATAAAATTTCAGGGCTGCAGTCACCCTTGCCTTGTCATGTAATATTGTAATGGGAAGTTTATAGAGAGGTTGGATTTTTAAGGACAGACTGGATATCAATTCGGTCCAAAGTTTTTATTGTGCTAATGAACTGTAACAGCTCTAATCTATTTTTAGATGGTGGCATTTCAAGTCTCTCAGCTCCTCAGTTCCAAATCCATAATGTGGAGATATTATACCACTTTTCTACTTCACAGGATATTTGAGGGTAGTAATTGTGGGATATTTCAATAGCGCCAGCTAATCATATGAAATACCTAAGCAGGAGAACAGCAAAGTATACAAATTGTAGCTTAGGCATCGTCTAAAATCTCTAATTGCTGGGAAAATGTTGGGAAAAAAGATTGTTCTGCCTTTACTTTTTCTTATCACAGTTCCCAACCACCTTTTAATAGTCCCTGTCAGAGACAGACACTTGTCTAGACAAGAACTTGGTTTGATTCAGAATATTCTTCCCTGAGTTTCTACGAGGACTAACACAGTAAGAAAGAAGGAAAATAATTACAATCTCTACAATTTATTTTCATGTTCACGATACAGCAAAGCATATGCCAGTTATGCCTGCCTGCTTCTCAAGCCATTATTAATTGGTTGAGTACACAAAACAGAAGTGGATGAGATCTGAAAGACCTGAAAGAGAGCGAAAAAGATCCTTGAGGCTGAATTCACAGGAAAGAAAATGTTGCAGCTGTAATTTTAAAAGATGACACCTTTAGCCCTGCTATGGCTGTGCTTCCTTATGGTCCCTGGCAAAAAGGAGGCCAAACTAAGTCCAGCCCCTGCCACATCTTTAGTGTGTCCTTTGTGTCCAACCTACTATGGACAAAGACTTCTGGGAACGAACATGTTTTGTCTCTGTTGGAGAACATGAGTAACCAGTATAACAAATCTTTTTCATGTGCTCTTTCACCTGACTCTACCTTGCCCAAAGAGATAATTTAGTTCTGGTAGAACAGCTTTACCCACAGCATCACCCAGAAAAGCAACTTATATCCCTGAATAAAAATGAAGCCTATTTAAAAACAGTTTTTCCTACCATATCCACACCTCAATCTCACCAAAACCCCAAACTGGAAAATCAGGACTCTGACATTTGCTCTCTCTTTGTTATTGTTCACAATTAATGAACTAATTCAGAGCAAAAGTCTCTCAGTCACAGAAACTTGATTTGGACACATCTCTTGCACAAGGCCCAAATAAATCAGATTAATTCTCACTAAAATCAGAAGAAGTGCTGCTGGTGGCAACAGCAGAGAGAGGATTCTGCCTCTGGAAAGAATCACGGGTAGCAGGAGGCATCCCCTTGTCATTTTACATCAATTGGTTGCCACAGCCCTGGCTAATCTTTTCAGCTAGTCAAAGCACACAGGGTTTCACAGAAGGTCTCTGAATAACTTGGAAGCCAGCTCAAGCCACGGCATACTGACTCTCAGTCAACACCTCAGCCAATAGTTGAATGTAGAATTTGAGAGCTGAAAACTTACTCAGATAAGCTATCATGCCTCCTGATCTGTCTTAAAGACACTGAAAAATGCTTTTTCTGGAGGCTTCTCTCCTGCACTCACATATCTTGCTCTCCAATAAGACTTCAGCCCATTAGGTATCGCTAATCCCCACAGACCCGTGAATAGCAAAATAACCTATTTCTACAAACAGCAAAGGAACCCAGCAAGAGCTCCCATTCAAAAATGAAGCACAGTTAACACAGAAATTGGAAATTTGACTTTTACTGGTCCTAGAGCATCTTACCCTTTGAACAAACAAGTCACTTAAGGACTTTCAAAACCAAATTATGGCAGACTTTGCTGTAGCAGCTCAAGGTTTTTTCTGTCCGTAGGAAGCACCTCTGCCTTTATCCCCCCGTCCTCTACCACCAGCACACCACAGACAGACCTTAAGGCAGCAGTGGAGGTGTTGACAAGAGGGCACTGCAGCAGGGATTGGGCTCCCAGGTGCAGGCACATACCTGTCCACTGTTGTGGTATTTGGCCTCTGTGGCAACGTGAGGCAGAAATGAGAGGCAGGCTGCTGGGGAGAAGGGTAAAATCCAGTACTGCAGCCAGCCTTGCTCCTTTCTCATAGCCTACTTAGATACTTCATGGTTTCTCAGATGGGGTTTTGAGTCTTTCAGCCCAGATATCTCAAAATTTCAGCACACCAACATCTCAAAATTTCATTCACAAGAATCAAAAGTGCTGGGAGACAGGTATTTGTGACTGGTGCAAACTCAGAGGCTTGTAATTGTTCTGATTTTTACCTCTGGATATTCATTTGGACCATTTCTTTTGGAAATGCAGGTTTGCACCTCTGCTTTTTTCTTACCTTTTATCACCCTTCCTGATGTCTTTTCCCAGCAAGCCCACAATTCTGCCAGCACACAGTTAAAATGCTTAGGCAATGCCAGTGGCTGTTTGAAATGCAAAGGGACAGAAATGATTAGTACTATCAAACTTTTTATTTTAATGGAAGTTAGACAAGCCCCAGGCATATTTGCACCTGCAATTGCTTGCTCCTTGCACTGCTGTGCCCCATAGATCTGCTTGTTTCAATTGACCCTAAGGCAGTAACCTGCAGAAGGTATCCATATCGTTTTCTGCTTTCTGCTGACACATTTTAAAGTCACAGATTTAATGGTCATAATTTTCACATTTAAAAACTCAGACTGTGCAGCCCTGTACTGTATTTATTTCCAGGTGGATAAACAAAGTCTTGTGTTGTCCAAATCACCTGAGCTGCAGACAAGTAAAGGAGTGTGTGGGGTTGCTTAGGCGTTTTTCCTCAGACTTAAATATTTCTACTGTTTACTAGTAGCAGTGGATTTACATATGCAATTGCATTATTCAACCACTACTAAAAAGAATTCCAGCAAAAAGAGTTAACAGAAGACCCATCAGGGTGGAAAGGTGAGGGAGGAATCATCATCATCAAGGAAGTGAAATGGATTCCCCCAAAGCACATAAGCCAGTACCCATGAAAAGGTAAACCTTTATCTTGCATGGGAAACCTGTATCACACACTATGGAAAAGGTCCTGCTTCTCCCAGGGTCAGGTTGTACAGAAGTGTCCTCAAATACACAGGATTATCCCAGAATTTATCATTAAAGAAATTAATTCCCTAGCAGTGGGGTTGTATACAATAATTATTTGCAGAGCAAATCTGTAGTCCAGTATTGAAATCAGTTTTGCTCTGTCAAGAATACAAGTCATGCAAAAGTTCCTGACTGATTGTTTTCTGCCTGTCTCAAAGGAGTCTGCTGTACAGACGTTTCAACCTTGAAATCTCCTTTCCACTCCTTTTTTCCCAGCTTTGCTTCACTACCATGTATGAAACCTCACCTCTTGGTCAGAATTGCTCCAGCTGAAAAGGACGAGGGATGATTCTGCCCCTCTGGAGCCAGTTAAGAAATGTTTTGACTGGAGCATCTTGTAGTGCTTCTTTTTTTTTTTTTTTTTTAAACAATGCCTCTGCATTATTGATTTTGGGGGTTATGTGTTACAATATAGAAAGGAAGAAAGGAATTTTTTTTTAAACGCCAAAAAGATTCTAATTTTTTTCAGTTGGTTTTTCTTTTGCCAGAGGGACTAAGTGCATGTTCACTTCTTCAGTCCCTCATGCTGCAAACTGCTGTTTTGCTGTCGAAGGCTCAGAAGAAGCTCCTGTTTGCATTTCCTTAATTAGCCTTTAACTTTTTGTGGAGGCAGAGAGAAGAGATTTCAATGAGTTTTAAGGACTGCCATTTCTCTGGCAACAGCCATAAACGGGGATTACGTAGGTGACAGAAGACCTTCAGAGCAGATGTGTCCTCTGGAAAAATAAGTGATGTTTATAGTGCCAGAAATCATTTGCTGCAGATTTGGGGAAGGGTGTCTTTCTACTGCCCTTTATCTCTATCTTCAAAGGGGATTGTGTGTGAATACAATTGATTAATAGATAGGCATTTGATGGAACTAGCACATCTTTCCTTTTCAGAGAAGGCAGCCTCAGAGCCTAAGGATAGGAACATCCTAATTTGCTGTACAATCAAATAACCGGCTCTTATTGTGGGTTTCGTGAATATGTTCATTTAGGCCATTGAGCAGCAGGATACGTAAGCTCATCATCGGCTTTAACATGTGAAAAGTAACATTAGCAAGAGGTTCACAGGTTTGATAACATCAAAGTAATGTACGAATTGATGTAATTGGCAAAAGCTGGAATAAGGAAACTCACCATACTGGATCAGATTTCCTCCGTACCCAGTATCCTCCTCCTTCCAGCTGTTCTCGGATCCTTTACAGCAGTCTTTGTCACAGGGCCGGTCACAAATCCAAAGAAGGTCAAGAAGGATTAGAAAAATCTTTTTTTAAAGAAAAATTAAATAATAATAAAACAGAATTCTGAAAAGCAAATGATAAAACTTAAGAAAGTTTATTGCTGGCAGTAGGTCAGTCCTCCCGGGTGGCGGAATGAAAAGTAGTTGCAATTATCAGCTCTGCATGTTTGCAGTCATTAGGGATTGCTAACTACCTTTAATCATGGCTATGGTTCAGTTCCCCCAGGGCAAGGGAGCAAGCATTTACACCTGCAGCCAGTAATTACAGCCACTTTCCCTCCCCTGCCGCCGAGGGACCGAGCTGCTGCTGGCACCGAGCAGCTGGGAAAGGTGGCCTTAGAGGAGCTGCTGGCACAGCCGGGCCCCAAGGACGGATGCTCGGCAGAACGGGGGATGCAGCACCGCGAAACACGGGAATGCAACAGCGAGGTGAAACAAGCCTCGCCAAGAGTCCTGTGAAAAACCCCTGAAAATTAAAGACTAGCTAAAACTGCGAATGCTGACATCGTTCTGAACTGTGAGAAATGAATTTCCAGACACAATAAGTTTAAAAAAGAAAAAACCCAAACCCACAAACCAGCAAGCAAGCAAGAGCTCAAGAACAACAAAATCCCACCAAAAAAACCCGAACAAAACTTTTGCCCAACAAAATTCTCATCGCCTACACGATGTTTCGTAGTCCTTTTTTAAGAGACTAAAATTGTTAATATATTTGCATGAAAAGATCCTGTGAAAAGTGTGGTACTCTATTTTTCACGATAATAATAGCATTTAAGGAAGTTTAATATTCCATTTATTTGATTTTCCATTTAGCTTTATATCAATTAAATTAGTGGGGTTTGTTTTCATCCTAATTGAATTATTATTATTATTATTATTATGTACCTTTGTAAATGTACAGTACAAATCAATAAAATTCAGACTACAGAAGACCAAGAAGTTCTGTATGTCATACATAAAAGTATGTCAAGTGTTAAGTTAATCCCTTAAAAAATATAATTATCAATAAACTTTCGTGGAAGCGGACTGCTAGGACTAATGCTTAATCATCTTTTGGCAGCCAAAAGTTTACCAAAGTCAAAATACAACACTAACACA
>JACBWW010000009.1:21681032-21695623 GCA_020086605.1 Lanius collurio | reverse complement strand
AAGGAAGGAAGGAAGGAAGGAAGGGGAAAAGGCTTTATTTTAATGGAAAGAGGATAGTTCACACTGGACAGGGAGGAAGGAGAAAACAGGAAAAAAAATACAGATTTGAATGCTGAGCATCTTTTTCAGCCCAGTTTCTGTTGTCCCCACATAATACTTCCTCTTTTTTTTTTAACTTTGACTATAAGAGACAGAATTTTCCCAAAATCTAGCTGGGTTTATTTGTCCCTAAAGAAAAATCGTGTGCAAGGAAGTGTCACAATTACCCTGAGCCTGATTCTTAGCCATTTCTTGTGTCAGAATAACTGGCACTCACACTTGTTTCTCTCCTCTGGTTTCATCTAGCAGAGATCACAACTGTAATAAAGTTTGGTAGCTTTTGAGGACAGAGATCAGCAGTGGACTTGGGTGAAGATTCCACATAAAATAGAAGCCCAAAGAAATGTGTCTACTCAGTAATTATTTTTAGAACCTCAAAATTCATCAGAAGACTTGAAAATGTTTTGAGAGTATCTGGACTTAATTTTTCATTGACTTTTCTGCTTTTGCAGGATACTACAAGCCACAGAAAGACCTTCATAGTTCTGAGATATCCAGTGCTAAAAATATGAAGTTCATTAAACTATATTTACCCAGAATTTGGGTGTGCCTTTACAAAGGACGTTTTTGATTATCCCCAGCAGATCTCAATGTCTTCTTTTTGCCAAGAGAGAATGTAGATTTTTACATTTGATGCATAGAATCTTGTCATAGAATCATAGAATGTTTGGGTTGGAAGGGACATGAAAAATTGTCTCATTCCAACTCCCATGCCATGGGCAGGGGACACCTTCCACTAAACCAGGTTGCTCAGAGCCTCATCCAGCCTGGCCTTGAACACTTCCAGGCACATAGACAACTTCTCTGGGCAACATGTTCCAGTGTCTCACATTAAAGAATTTCTTCCTAATACCTAATAAAAAACAACTTTATTTCAGTCTGAAACCACTCCCCCTTTTCCTGTCACTCCATGCCCTAGCAAAATCTCTCTCCATCTCTTAGGCTCCCTTTAGGTACAGGAAGGACAGAATTACATCGCCCTGAAGGAACCTTTCTCTTCTCCAGGCTGAACAACCCCAATTCTCTCAGCCTTTCCTCATTGGAGAGGTGCTCCATCCCTCTAATTATCTTGAAGGCCTTCCCTGTTTTTTCAACAGGATGATGTCCTTCCTGTGCTGGGACCCCACAGCTGGATGCATTTTATATGTTCAAATGCAGTTGCACATACAGCCTTGCACAGAAAGCCAAAATCTTTGCAGATGTCTGAGACTGAACCTTTTTTTGTACATTAAGAAAAATATTTCAGAAGTCTAAGGAGACAAGATCATTTGGCAATGCCTGCCATAACATAGTTATTTAATGGATATTTTATGGCAGTACATAGAGACTCTAAATGATAGCTGAGCTTCTCTGTGGTAGGTATTATACATACTAAGAGATGATCACTGCCCCCAGGAAGTTTATAAACTAAATAAATAGGACAAAGATCAAGCCAAGAGGAGCATTATTATCTTTAGTTTACATGGGGAGGACGGAATCATGAAGAGATAAAAATCTCCAAGTCCCACAGCGAGCCTGTGGCAGAGTTCTCCTAAAGCCTAATCCATTGCAAGCTCCTTCCTCTCAGCCACATTCTTTCCAAAACAAGAAGCTGCCTGAGTTCTACATGAAAAGAAAACTTGGGCAGCAAGTGAAAGAAGGAAACAGCAATTTATAACTGACATAAGTAATTTTCAACCACAGATCTCAAAGAGCCTTAAAGACAGGTAATTCTCTCTTTTCCACAGGTGGATTGCACAAGCAGAGGAAATCATCTGTAGCCTCCCAGCCAGTTTGAAAGCATAATGTAGTTGAAGTCCACTGTCCTCTGTATCTAACTGGATATGTCAGGATTTTCTTCATTTTGCAGAATCTCATGGCAATGAAACAGATTAGCCATGGTGACTCGTGGAGAATTTTCAGTTGCCACAAGATGCCACCTAGGACTAAAGAAGAGGGAGCAGGGAACATTTTACATCTCCTGGAAGCTAGGTCTGTGTCTTTCCCCCATCCAGTATAATTTAACCCACTTCAGAAGGGCTCCTCTAATTTACCATGGCTTTGAATGGCTTGTGATCAGCCAGAACAGTGGAGTGCTCTGCCCTCTCCCTCTGTCCCAATCAAGGGAATAGCGTGGGGTCATCATGCCAAACATATGCTACATCCTTCTTGTGAGGTGTATTCCACATGGGGTGATCAATCTAACCCCGTGGCTCCTTTCCAGCAGCTGAGCCAGCACAAAGAGAGCTACACCAGGGCCTAAAAATGATGATGTCCCTCACTGTGGCCAACTTTTGTTCAAAGACACATGACAAACTTCTAGATTTTCTGTGTCTCACAGGGATCTGATCACATCTGCCTTCAACAGCCTCTGTCAAATTTTAAGTTCACTATATTCTTGATGTTAGTGGAAGCAGGAATGGTATCAGTCAATTTATTTATCATAGAAGGTAAAAATTAGGAAAAATCCTGCAACTTAATACTCAGAACATCGGCTACAACTGCATGTGGGTCACCATTTTTTTAAGTCACTGCTGTATGTTTATATCAGGTACAGTTCTCAGACTGAAGCTGTCACCTCTTAGCTTATTTTTCTTTCCATTTGTCTGCCTAATAAAGAGCTTTTATGTTCTTTATAAGCCAAGACCAGAAAAAAAAAAAAAGAAAAAGAAAGGAGAATGAGAAAAAAATAATCAGGTAATAATAGCAGCATCACTCCATATTATTTCCTCAAAATTAGCTCTAAGTCACACATTAGCCATTAACTCCTTTGACCTGTTCCTCTTTGAAAGATAGGTTCCACTTTAGATTTCAACCTAAGACTTCAGTAGTTTCAGCACTGACATAATCTTAATTGTTTTCTGTACTTCTAAAAAGACATAAATGGGAGTTCAAAAGTAGATTATAGAAGAAATACTTTTTCAAGGTAAGCCAAATAATCATAAAATCAGCTCTTGAAAACTGCCAGAAATAAAATAGCACTTGGTAACTTCAGTAGTAATGATCTGAAACATTTAAATTAACTATATGCACTCATGAAATCACTGTATCATGTGCTTAAAGTGTTGGGTTCAAATGCTAATTGGAGTATAAGATGAGAAATCCAAACACAAGTCAATTTTGGTAGGGACGTGAATGCATTTATCAAAATGATTTCAAAATGTTGATGTGAAGCCTCCTAGGATTGTTATGGATACACAGAAGTTATGAACATAAAAACATGATTCATCTGTTCAAATTCCAATTCCATTCTGTTTATTTCAAGATGCAACAAATTTCTGCTCCTTCCCACTCTTCTTTTTTTGTCATTTTTGTCAATGATGAGCCGCATCTACTTTTTAAGTGACCGACAGAGACTTTCTGAGTCATGCCTCAGTGAATTACGGCAGTGAAAGAGCCAGGTAAACATAGGAAAGGTAGAGAGTCTCTTCCCTGATGGAAAGGTTAGGGAAAGGCAACATCTCTGAGCTGCAGTCACAAGCAGCACTGGATCCCAGAGGGAGGGCAGGGGGGTCCCTTCCCAGGCTCTCGTCTCCAGCAGAATTGGAAGCTCACAGCCCTTGCCAGTGCCTGACTGCTCCTGGACATCAGCAGGCAGTGGCTCCAGAGGAGTCACACCCACACAAAACCCTTCAAAAGGCAAAGATTGCTGTGCCACCCAGCTGCTTAAAAAGGGATTCACCCTCCTCTACAGTGCTTTGCTGCTCCTGAAATTACTTTTGTTTCAGAGTGGTTCAAAGTATCAAAATGTCTGCACTTTCCACAGAACAAAGGGCATCCCAGATTATTTAGCTCTGGACACTAACTTATGTATTGCAGCATGAGGATTACTCCTAGCTGAAGAGGTCAGCACCCCAAAAGCAGCATGGTGGCTGTACAAAGGCCAAAAGAGAACTTTTTTACCTTAGCTGGAATGAAAAGCTTGCCTCAAGGTTTCTCAGTGGAAAATTCAATTGAAGGATTTTTTTTTTTTTTAGTAAAGAGAAATGTGATTAACATTTTCAAGAAAAATCTAGTTTGCAATTAAAAAATGTTTTTAATTTTTTTCATCAGTCTCACTGGTATGTGAACACTGCTTTTCTATCTATCAAGCAAGCAGGAAGAGTTGAACCCAGACCATAAAGCCACGCTAGTAACTGATGTATTTCCTGAAAATATCATCCCAAATACCTCTAAATGGTATCAGATACAGACATTAAGCAACCCAGAACTACCTCCCCACTGAATAAAGGAGAAGATGGTGTATAAGACACATCTTTAGGACACGGATCAATGCCTTCATGTGAATATTCATACTCATTCAGTGACTACAATACATCACCTCCACTGAAGGAGAAAGAGCTTCCATGCAAAAACTCGCATGATGAAGCCCAGAAAAAACATATCTTTGCAACATCCTTCTATTAGAGAAATTATGACTTCTATTAAAGAAATTATGACTGCATGGATTTTCACAGAGCCCAAATACAGAGCACTTGATCTTGTAGCTTTAAAGTTCTTTCATGCAGGGTTGGTTTTTTGGGTTATTTTTTGTCAGCGATTATGTATACATAGCTTTCACAGGGAATACAGGATATAAGGGACAGTAAGTATGCTTCAGCATATGGTGAAACCATATGCTTGGCTGCTTTTCTGCCTATACCACTTTTATTTATTTATTTTAAAATATGTGATTCACATTATTAGTTCAGACCTCTCTAATTTGCATGGCTATAAATATGATAGATTAATTATGCTTAATTTTTAAAATATTATTTATTATTGTCTAGGGTTAAGGAGCGCACACAAGACAGGAAAAGAAATGGCTTGAATTTCCTACTGATGCAAATGAAGGAAGTAATATGACTACTTTAGATCAAAGAACGACAATTTCTATCATGCAGGAATCTTTGATTTGTCAGACAGATTCTGAATCTTGAGTCCTCCTAATATATCCTGCATGATTCGGCAGGAGTTAAAAAATGGAAAGCAATGAACACAGAGGTCTGGTTTCTTGGTTCCTTGACCACTAACTCACCAAAGAGTGAAAAACCCCAGAAACCTTGTCCATGTGCTGCTGAGGAGCCTGGAGAGGGATGCAGGAGGAAAGGCAAAATGTGAATTCCAGGGGGACCAGCATGTTTCTACATAATTGGCTTATTTTGATCTAAAACATTCCCATCATAAGTGCTGAGAACAGCCTTGCAGCAGAAATTTTTTCCTCATTTTTTCCTAATTTTCAAGCTATTTTGAGTTCAATTAGAAATATACTCCAAAACAAGGAATGATCACATGGGAAAGAATTATAAAAATTACCATGGTAAGTGTCATTATTCACTGTTCTATAACAAATGAGCTTGTTAGATCACAGTCCAGTTGCTGCAGAGTAGTGTCAGCCACCTCACACTTCTGTCTTTGTCTTGACTCAGTTTTCTCATTGTTTCCCTCCTGAAAGGCCAGGGACTTCATCGAACTGGGAAATCTCCCATCCTTTTTGATCAGAGACTTTCTGTCATTACCTTTCCTGTAGGAGAGAGGTGACAGCTCCCATTTGAATTGCTACCTAAGGAGATCAGTTGCCTGGTCTGAAATCCCTGCTTCAGCACAGACTTCTAATGTGAGCTTAAATGTGTCACTTTGCCTTTTTGCACCTCAATTCCTTCACTGTAGCAGAGGAATCAGAGCACTTCCCAACCCCTGAGGGTTAGACTGTGGGGTGCTCCAAGGCCATGGGGACATCTAAGTAGCTCAGCCAGGTGTAAGACTTTGATCTCCAAAGTCATCAATCCAGCATTTCAAAAGCATTTAACTCACAATGAGAGATGTAATATTTTCAAGAAACAGTTCACTTTTTTAATAGAAGTTTTATCATTATTTCTTTAAACAGCTTACAAAATCCCACAGTCAAATTCAAGGACTTGATCTTTTTTTATCTGTCTTTTCATGTAAACTCTCTGTTTTGGTGCAACATGAGGTTTGAGCAAGAGCCATTACATCTATGCTGGCAGCAAGTCTGTGGATGTTGATATGCCAGGCAGGAGGTAGGTGATTTTTCTGGAGACATCGTTCACTTTCTCTAAGGGAAAACATGGAATAAAAAAGTATGGAATGACCTTGCACTAATAAGCCTCTGCCTGGAGACAGTGATTAAACCTGGTAGTGCAAGGGTTGGTTTATGAGTAATATCAGCTAAAGCACTAATGAAAGTATCCCATTAAAAAAATGTATAACTTAGGGACTTGCCTGCACTGAGAAATTTGGTCACTGCTGTTGCTGCATTAATGTGCTCTGAAGTACAAACAAGAAGGTACACCCAGGTATTGCAGCTGGCTCTTATTTCTAATTAGTTAATCAGCCAGAAGTCCTGCATACTTTGCCAAGAGTGAAATCTGGACATGAAATCTGCACTTCAAACCTAGCTAAAGGACTTTATTGTCCAAAGGTTTCTCCTCATCAAAGTAGCTGCAATACTGCACTCAAGTTACTGTGACTTATACACTATGACTTAAACTGGTTTGTGCTGCACAAATATCAGTGTACTCATACAAAATATTATTCTCAGGAATATCATAGCACAGGATCAATTTGAAAACGTGCACCAGCCTGGGGTAGAAATTAAGCTGTGTCTTTGGTTTTTTCTTCAACGTTATTTTGAAAACAAATTCCTTTTCCCCATTTCATTTGAAAAATTTCCATCAAAAAATAGACTTGGATGCCTGTGGCAAAGATTCCCCCATAGCCACAGATCTGCTGTGCAGGCACAGCAGTGTGGTGGGACCAGATCATGCCAGGGTTACTATGCAAGGTGTAAACCAGCCACTGTGCACACCTACAGTAATTGTGACACATCAAGGACTAAAGCTACTCCCTCTAAACTGGGAAATCCTGCCAGCTCCTGGGCAACTAGCAAGACAACAGTAAATCCAGTCTGGCTGCAGAGAATTTGAACTGCAGAGTGCTTGTTTAGGAGAATAAGACTTCAAGATATGTAAAGTGCAGTTCCTTTGAGGTTCAGTGGCCCCATCCCGGAGTATTTCAGCAGCCTACTGAAATCTCTAAGTGAATGATTGGAAACAAAAGGCCAGGAAAAATATAAATCCATTCTCTTATGTGCAGAAAAACAGGAGTATTCTACTTGGGAAACTACTTTTCTGTGCTTTCCATATTTTTAAGAATTTTGGTTTTAACTAGGAAATATATTTGGTGGGAAATTCCAAGCAGCTGCAACCGAGTTTGACCAGTGCTTCCAAAAATTCCTACACAACTAACAAAAAAAAAAAGAAAAAGAAATAAAACAAAACTAATAAAAGTAGCAGTGGTCTGTGAAATAATTTAGGTCATGTATTCTCCTTCTCCATTGCCAATGTTGAAAGTTATTACTATAACCATTCAAGCCCTTTATATTTTCCAAGCTACATTAACAACTGAACACCAGTAGAGGCTACTGAGTGGTTATTTCCCACCCATACTAGATTTAGCCACAAACATGTTAAAACTATGGTTGGAGGAGGAGGTTAAGAAAACAAACAGATTCATTGTAGGGAAAAAAAAAGTTCATTAAGCTATTTTTTAAGAAACTTGATCTTCTCTAGAGTAGAATTAATCATATATTAATTTCTTTTTTCAGGGAAAATTTGATGTTACCTGATGTTACCTACCTGTGCTAAAAATATTAAAGCCATTTTTAACATGACCTGAGACACAGCAGAGTGGAAAGGCATCTATTTGAAAAAGTAAATGAAAAGTAAAACAGAGTTCTCTGACTATAATTCTTTCTTCCATGACTTGAAGAGATCTACTAAAAAAGTGAAAAGAAAGAATCTCTAGTTTCTGAAATTTTCTACATTCAGTTGCAGTACTAAATTGCTAAAGTAAAGAGTAACAAAGAGCAAAGAAGATCAAATTTATTTTCTAACACCAGGACTCTTATTTTGTTCCTGGCCCTAAAAGCTAAAGCAAATCTTCAACAAAATATCAGAATGAGATACAAACAGCTGCTGCATTTCAGGTCAATCTTACAAACTGAAATCGGCAATTTTCCTAAACTTCAGAACGTGGATTTTTCTGTGTTAAAATTTGATTTGCAGACAATTCTTCACACCCTTTTACTTGCACAAGGAACAAATTTTAACTCCCCCCTTTTTTTTAATTTAGTGCACCACAAGGTATGACCTTGTTTTTTTTATTTCAACAAATCAAGAAAGAAATTAAAACACATCAGTCAGTACTTTGTACAGATACCCCTAGGTCACTGTGATATGTATCTTTCTACCATAAAACACTTATTCATTTCCCAGCCACTGTGAATACACTCGATCCTCTTGGGGTGACTGAACACGATCCACACCTTGGAGGACAGGCAGATTATTGGGGTCTGTGTCATGCTTTCCCCTTTACCTTCTACTCATCCTCACTGGTGCTTGACCTGGATTTTGTCAGAGGGCCCAAAGAGGATAAGGGCAGAGCAAAACACTTTGGAGCCTCAACACTAAAGCTGGAGCCTCTAAACATGTGCAGAAAAATTTCTGCGCCTGTAAATACTCTCTTCCCCTGTCTGCACTTTGTCACAAAAGCCCAATTCTTCTACATCCACGTGGAATCCTTTTGGTCTGGGACTCTTAAGAAATTATATATCCACTGAAAATGGCTGTGAGTGAGCTTTCTTTGCAATCCAAATGACAATGACAATGACAATGAGAGGGGTTTTGTGCAATCCAGCATTGCTGTTCTTGGACAGCACAGTCCTCAGTTTCTCCTCTAAAGTAAAGAGTCCTTGTGATTTAAGGGTGTAAGGTGGTTTCAAGGGTGTTGCAATCCTACTGGAAGCTTAGACTGGGAAAAAGGAGTAAGGCTTGGTGGCATCATATGGCTCAGTCCCTAAATGAATATGACTGCCAGTCCATGCTGAGATTATTTTTTTTCTGGAGATAGATCTAGTTGATCCAGAAGGGATCTCAGGAGCAAGCCACATGAGGGGAACAGATTCAGAGTGCAATACTTAAACTGGCAGCATAAACAGCCTCTCCTGCTGTGATCAAAACCAGAAAAAGAGTCAGCTAATAATGTAAAACCCTGGTAGAATGCCAGGAGAAAGAGGAATTATGTGCCTTCTCCTACCTAAATCTTTTGACTGCATCTGCTCACGGCTGTTCCTCTTGAAAGTAATGGCACTTGTTTCAGGAGCTCACTGAAAGCCAAGGAACAGCTAAATCAAGCCTACAGCAACTACAGAAAAGTCTGTATACACCATGCAGAAATCTCACTGATGGCATCTGCTCTGCTTCAATGGACCTGCATTCCACAGCAGACATTAATTTGAAAACCCAAAAAGATAATTGTTGATATGGCAACTGATAACAAAAATACTAATTAGCAATTTTCAACATGTGATTGAGACCCTGGGAATCTGTGTACTAACAAAAAATATCTAATCCTGGCAGGTTATTAATCCTTGTACAAGAATCTCCAGCTCCATCCTATAATTCCTAGGGGTACACAAATTATTAATATTTGAAAACCACTGATTAAATATTATTTGGAGGCTAACAGGCCTGGAGACCTCTGACTTTTCAATGTTACAAGTATAAATGATGGTCTATTCTAAATTCTTTTCCATTCTGATAGTCCAGGATATCAGAGACACTGGTGAAGAATCATTATCAAGAACAGTAAACTCCAGCCTTGCAGGATCAGTCAGAACTTTATTAAGAATCCCACCTGGTCAGAAAAGTGCCTGTGACCTCACCTAAGGAGTAATTCCATGTAAGGAAATTAATTCTGTTAACAACCACAGCAATTATTTTTGTATTTAAAAATGTGAAGCACTGTAGCCAAACTGCTACCCAAACTGCTGCCACTTATGCATCAGGAATTATATTTTGTTTCCAAAGAAGGAGAAAGACAAAAGGGAGTGGAGAACTATGATTACATATTATTTTGTTGCACCAAAAATGAAAATGCTATGAGCAGGAAGTGACAACTCCCATTCCTCAGCTCCAAATTTCTGTCTTAAGAGTACACAATGGGTTAAAACAGTATGGAGAAAACACTGTATTATTCAATCTTGCAATAAATTTCTGCAGGCAATATTCTGTAGCTCAGTTCAACCAATAGCCCCACTGGAGAGTTTTAGTGCTCTGAAGATTAAGATTAAATTCAGAAATAACAAAGCCAAATTTTCTAGTTTTTCCAAGGGGCTAGGGGAGGATTATATATCCTTCTTACATGTACAAAATAAGTTTCCATTATTCAGGACTTGTTCCATAGATCAGTCACAAAGACAAGTGTGTTTTTTTCTGCAGTAATCATGAACACTACCTTCATGACACAGTGAGGTTTTGATAAACAGAAGCCTTTTAAGTAACATTACAGAAGCAACCATTTTTCCTTCATACCCTTTCAAAGGGGCACTGGCATTTTCAAAATGGCACACATGAATTACATACCAAATGATCATACAACACACTGGAAATTTACTCCTAAATGGCTTCTATTGTAAAAAGGTAGTCAATTTACATGTCAGAGGAAGGAGGGCTGAACAGAAGGAAAGACTGAATATCTTAACCAGTTTGCCACCACAGACTTCACTTTAGTTACACCACAGACTTCATTGCCATTATTCCTGATTTGTGCCACTTGAAATGAGAAGTGAATCAGATATGAAGCATTGTAATGAATGATGATGCATTGGTGATTAGAGTAGCCTTCCATCAAGGAATCATGTGCATTACTAAACTCATTTTGTTGTACTAAATTACTTAATCCTCAGAAGAGGAATAGTCCCAAGCCAGAGAGCCAAAATCAGTTCAAAAGCACACAATATATTAACACATACAGAAGAAAAATGGGGGGAAGAAATAAAAATAAAGAGTTGGTATTTTTCCTCTCCATCTAAACACAAATTACCATCTTGAATTATGTCAGCTTCATCACATTCCTTTATGGAAAGCATTCTATCTATTTGGAGATAATGAGGATGTAAGATGTAATGATTAAGGACATCATTTTTAGAATCACATATATTGTTTGGGAGTCCCACTTCTAAACTGTAGCAAAAGAGTCAGAACTTCAGAAGAGCACTACATTAAAAAAATTCCAGCAAATAAATGGGAAGAATGAACATTCACAGTTTCTGAAAAATCTGGCTAACAATTCCCCTGACTGAGCACTATGAACTCCAGTGGATACTTCTGCAAACACTAATCAGATCCAACCAAGCTGCACCAGAACCAGGATGAGCTGCACCTGATCCAGTCTTGCATCTAAATCACGTTCTTTTTCAGTTCAGGGATTTAAACTAGACCATTTTATAAACTGATGGACGGTTACTACATGGGTTCAAACTTTCTCATCAGGGAGAGTTTGAAAAAACAGCTCCACAGTTTTCCAGTTATTGTTTCATTCACTTCTTGTGTTCTGGATACATTCGTGATAAGCCCACGATAGCATGATAATAACTCATTGTAACAAGCAAAACTTCCCATGGTGCAGAAACAGATGAGGACAAAGCCTCTGCTCAGGCAGTGCCAGAAACAGCTGCAGAACTTGTTTGCCTCACAGTTTGCTCATTTACCTGTGAACTCTGCTGCACACAACTCTTAAGCAGACTCCAGAAATACACCATGCTAAGGGATTAATGGACTCCATTGCCAAGATTCAACAGCCAGGTGGAGATGGGAGCCAGATCCATCTATATAACCTCCAGAGTTAAATCCAGACTTGGGAAATGGAATCTGTGCAAATGAGAGAGAGAGAGATAAAACTTAACTAAATACGCCCCTAGTGTTAAGGGCCTCAGTCAAGACAATAATGCTTCCACTTCATAACTACAGGTTTTGTTTTACTTTATCACCTGTTTATTGAACTCTTTGTTTCTCAGGTTCTGAAATGGAAATATTCCACTTTTAAAAAGCAGTAGCGAAAGGTTTCTATCACTGAGGGGCTGTAGCCATGGACTGAGAAGTAAGCTAGTTATGTAGCTCACATTTTAGCTTTGTATTTTTATGTGTTAATTGTACTGATCTTTCCAGGTTTTGGATGGTATAGGTGCTTTGGAGAATATTGTCACCTCTCTCAGCTGAAATTACCATGACATAACAACAAAAAAAAAATCTATATATGATAGGGAAATAAAAAAATCGTAGTTGTGTCTTTCAAAATTATGCTGGACCTTAGACTAGAAAATATTACAATGAAGAGGAACAATTCTTTACTGGCAAGGAGATGAACTAGGTAAATGAATCAGTCCTTTCTGTGTCTAATTTCTATGATTGCAAGGCATGAACACTCTGGCCAAGCAATTTGCATTGATTTACAAGTATAATTCATAAATTTGTGGGTTCATTCATCAGGATTTAGAACCAGCTTAAATAATGTGTATAAATACATTTTCACTTTATTTGTTAATGTATTGCAAATGAGGATATAAATCTGACGTGAACACAAGTTCACCTTATTTTGTTCACTTAAAATGACAGTCACTCCTGTATAAATGTCTAGCAGAGGGCTACAGCACAGGCTTTGCTCTATTCTTTAGCCCAAGCTCAAACTTGCAAACTAAATTTGAATCATTTACTTGTCTTCTGAGATATTTCCTCTTGACTGCTTTCTTATTCTAAGAAAAACATACATTCTGAGGACCAGATCCTCAGCTATAATCCAACTAGAGCATCCTTCATCTTTGTTCATTATCTTCAATAAAGTTATGCCAGCTTTCAACATATGAGGATTTGAGGTGAAATCTTTGTTCCAATTAAATCAATAAGAGTTTTCCTATTGAATTACAGGATTCAAGGATTTTATCCTTGGCCTTTCTATGTACACACATCTTTTTAAGACTAAAGTGATATACAACAGCTCTGCAGAACATGCATGTAGAAGATCCTTTTATGGAAAGAGCAGAAATCGGCTCAGACAGTGCACATCCTGTTTCCTCCCGAACAGTTTCTGAATGTTTATAAAACAAAATATAGGATGAGTTATGTCAAAGATTCATACAAACTTTCACCACTTATAAATATTTTGGACATAAATTAACATTTAAAATTTCTTTAAGCCTATCAAGCTAGACATAGTCAAGCTTTATTATCAGCTAGCACATAGAAAACCTTTTTTTTTTTTATTTTAAGAGTCCTTCTTTCCTGTGATAATATTTTTGAACCAAGGGTTTCACATAAAACCAAAATGACAGTGGACATTTAACAGGAAAGGACTGAAGCAATAAATGTCCAAAGAGCAGCTGGATCCTGTTTGAGCCTGCAGGAGCTCCACCGAGTAATTGACAGTCTTATTGCCTTTCCATTTTACACAAAACTATAGTAAAAGAGTGGTTTCTTCTGGAAGCTATTCCATGTGGAATGTAACTCATATTCTGGGCAGAGTGATACTTTATTTGAACAGTTGATGGTAGATCCAGAGGTGTATATTTTGAGAGAAATTTAGTTGTGGAAACTAAAGATACAAAAATTACGTGTAGGATCCAGTTCCACTCAGATCTGTAAGAGTTTTTCTATTGACTTCCATGGGAGTCAGAACTGGCCTTCTAGGGAGAAATCCTGGTTCCTTTTATCTTCTTTTAGCCAAAAATCTTCAGGACTGTACTCAGAGAGTGTGAGCTTGACACAGTCATGGAGACACTTCAAGAGTCTTTGTTTATCTGGTAGTGTTAACTTGAAGCTGGTTTTTAAAGTACAAAAATTCTTGTTCAACACCTGGTATATTTTATAAATTTTATATCAGTTTCTGAGATTCCATATGCTTTTTCACCCTTCCTCTTCTCCTGCTCATGTTCCTAAGGACGATATGTATCAAGAATAAGGACTTGATCCTGAGCCACCAAATACACAGAAGTCTCGCCTAAGAGCAGTGAGTGTTTAAGACCTATAAACATTTACACATGTTAACACCTCCAAAGATTTAAACAACCTTCCTCCCTCCCTAATTTCAACACCTGGCACTATCAAAGCGAGCCGGACAGAAACAAGCCCCACAAATTTTCACCTTTGTGCTTCTGCTTATATCTCATTACTTCTGCTAATTTTGCCTCAAAGCAGAAAGTAAACCCTGCATTCCAAAGGAATATAAATGACATAATTTAATGTGACTAAGAGATATACAGATGGCACTGCATTTCCTCCGCAGTGTGGAGAGGTCAGGCAGCAATTGGCTATAACACAAACTGAGTTAATACAGAGTTACAAGCTGCCAGATCTTGGTCCCTCTTACTAACAGCCTATGCTATGTGAAGTAATTGAACATGCAGCAGCTTTCCCAACTGTACTTAAGTATAGGGCAACGTTGGAAAATGTCAGTGCTCCAGCTTAAAATATCTTCATATTAATAGAAAATGTTTTAGGAGGTTTTAATGATAAAACGAGAAGGAAAAATATTTTGGGTAAGTGTGCCCAGATCCACAGCTCAACTACTACAGCAGTTTAGTCTTACCTTCTTTAAGAAAACTGCAAAAACAAATATTGAATTAAAAAAAAAAAAAAAAACACTTCTATTGTTCATTTTGATATACAAAAAAAAAAAAA
>JACBWW010000009.1:21649284-21680638 GCA_020086605.1 Lanius collurio | reverse complement strand
ATGGACATTTCTGATCTCAGAAATATTTATCCAAATAAAATTTAAAGCCCTGCAGGTAAAAAAAAAAAGTCTTAAATTTAAAAAATAAATGTTTGTAAATACTTCTAATAACAAAACAAAAACCCCTATAACCTCTGATTATTTAAACTTTTTAAATGATGAGTCATAAAATACAGTTCAAGAACATACATGATCATGGTTGGGTCAATAAAATGAGAAAAGGACTATGGGTTATGCTGAAAAGAATGTTAAAAGTGAAGCTTCTGTGCAAAACTCAGTGCATCCAGTCTTGAACATTCCATTCACAATCAGGCTCTCAATTATTTAGATCCATCATTTTGTTCTGTCTCTTATGATAAAAACAAATAATCCTCATCAGCTTCAGACTTACAACACAGCCTTGCAACAAAACACAAGTAAGTGACCAAGGCTTTAAGGTTATCAGAGATCAATAGGAACCAAAAAATGAAATCTATCTGAGAATATGGGCCAGATGGATGTACTGCACAAGAGCTGATTTCCAAATTCAATTTCCAAGATCAGTCCAATAGCTTAACTGCTGTTGCTCTCTGAATTTGAACATTTTAAAATGTAACTTTGACTGATTAGCCTCCTTCATAAAAGCAGTAGTAGAGAGAACTAAATCTGAATGTCCAAAAGGGTACATACCAAAGCTTGCACCTCACTTTTCTCCAAATTTAGTAGGAAACTTGGCTTTTCCCTGGTCTGCCTCTGGTATTTACTAATGACTCGAACAAAAAAAAAAATTGATGAAAGTAGTTAAATTTGACAATGGTTCAATTTAAAATGATTTTTAGTTGCGGGACATTTCAGTTTTGACTCTGAAGGGAAAGCAAAGTGGAGATGAAGAATGGCAAGCTTACAGCTGCTGGCCAAAACAAATCTAGGGGCACACACTGATGGTCCAGGAATGAGGTCCTTGTACAATGGATGTTATTGAAACCTCTGAGGAAGATGCTGGGGAAATGATTTGAATGCCATAATGAGTATATCTGCCAAGTTCCCTCAGTTAAAAATAAAGTTAAAAGAAAGAGCAATCAGAACTCTTTAATGATAATAGAAGGAAATGACTTATATTCAGTTTTGGTTTTGTCAGAGATTTGGGAAAAAAAGAACAGAACAGAACAAACTGTGGTAGCTGAACATAAAGTGAACCGTCTGTTTAAACACTATTTTACTTTTCCTCAGGTTTAGTTCTTGCTCAAGATTATTTTCCCAATAATTCTGGCAAATTTTGATCTCTGGATTAGTCACAATGAGTATGTTATGTGCACTCAAAATGAGATATCAGAGAACACAGAAACCAGACCTTTGCCAAAAATTTTCATGTCACCAACTTTACAATTTGCTGTACAAAAACATTTTCTATTATATATCCATGTTTTGTTGTTTCCTTGAAATTCCTGGTCAGAAAATGAATAGAATCACAAGAATATTTATTGAATGGTAGAACAGACAGAGCGAATTTTAAAAACACCTGATTAAAAAGTTGGAGAAGGATAAGTAAGCTATCCAAAATTCACAGGATTACAATACATACCTTAGTCTCTTCACTCTCCCTCCTCCCTTCAGTACCTGGAAGGATTTTTAGGACTACTTTGAATGTAAGAGGGAACAAAATGTGAATCAGATATAAAATACTGCTTTGCAGTCAGACTCAGCTGTCGGAAGTTACTGGCACAATAATCAAGTGTTGCATTTAAAGCAATGTTTCATAATTTTATACTTGCTAAGAGTGCACTCAGAGCTTTTTGCAAATTTTCTTCACTCTACTTATACGGTCTTAGATCTGCATTAAGCTCATATGGACCTAATAGAGTCAGCAAGAATTCTGCAGGTTAAACTGTTCAGATGAGGTCATTTGCTCAAGATGTTCCAAATTTTGCAAGAACAAATGATCTTATGAAATGATTCCGTTTTGGAGGTCAGAAGTCTTGTGAGAAGGACAATAGAAAATATCTTTCTTTGTCCATAAAATGCCACACAAAAAGTGTGCAATAATATGAAGGAAGACAAGGTGGGGAAAAGATAAGGAGAATTTGTCTTCCCTTTAATTTCTATCCCTACCTCTTGTGCTTATTTTGTAACACTGCTGTAAATTATCAAGGGAAAGGTTTAATCTTCCTAAATTGATTTGGAATTTCTGTCATATCAAAAAAATACACAAGGCTGTAAGGGAGGGAATATATGGAACAGCTTGGGTTGCAACTCATGGGAAAGAGGTTCCATGTGTACCCTGTGCTTTCCAGAGAAGGACACAAAACTCATTTTGATTTTGTAAAGGAGTTAAAAACTGAATACAATCAGCTCACTGATGTAAGCAATATACAGAGGGAAAAAGAGAACTTTTTTTGTCCAGGTTAATAAATTTATCAATTTATGCATTACATATGTGCACAGAAAAGAGGGGGAAGGAATTTTATTTTTTTCTGAATGATCAAAGTGTTGCCAATGTTATGGCTGGAGGCCAAACTAGACTGAAGATGCTTTGCTCTATTATACCTTCTGCTGTATTCTTATCTTGGAATGACAGTAATTTCTCTACGTATTTTTAACTGTATTCTTCTATTATGGCAATAAATGGTTATTTAAATGCCATCAGTTTCAAATTACTCCATTGGAAAATACAGCAGGGAGAAGTATCAAAGACAAAGAACTTTTAAATAAATCTCATCTTCCCACCTGCCATATGAACCAATTTCTATGCCAGGTGGCAGATGTTCATGATGGTGCTTAAAATATGTAAAAATTAAATGGATCTCAAAATTTAATTGTTTTTTAGTGTAAAGGGTTCTCAATTAAAGGATATTTTATTTTATTTTGTTGGTTAGATATCCTCTCAGAAATGACCTGGAAACCCAGATCTCTTTAACGTAAAAGAGATGATAAAGAGATCAGAATTGCAAGCATTAAAAGAGAATCTTCTTTCCTCAATGTAATTTAATATGTAATATCTCATAATCAGACTATCATGACAGAGAACTCTTCATCCCTTCAGCATAACACTTAGAGAGCACATGTGGAATTTTCTTGATGCATGACATTTTATATAGGATATAGATCAGACACATTTTTCTCAGGTTTTCTGCAACAAATATATTAACAGTAGAACACCATATCCAAAAATGTCTTTTGAAAATTGAGTATGTATCTGATTATCAATTTTTCAAGTGATCTTATATTTCATAAAATACTTAAGTTCTCTTCTAATTAGTATAATTTCTTATCTGAAGAACTGTAATTTCCACAAGACAGCTTTCACTGAACATTTCTCTTGCTGAAGTTTCCTATATAGAGACAAGCTGTGTTTTTTTGGGGACATCTTGGAGCTGCAAACATGTTGCTATACTTGAAAGTGACCACTCAGATGAAGGCTTTTATGAATCAATGCCACATCATACATTTCTCTGTGTCTGCTCTGCGTCAGGAGCTGATATAGAAATTATATGTAAGCAGCATATACTTTTGTTCCACATGATTTCTCCAGGATAACAACACTGCCTCAGCTGAAGGAATGACAAAGGATTTATGTGTTCTTTGATTCACCCTCTGCAGGAGTTTCATAAAGTCGAAGTGGGCCTGAGTAAGAACCTCACATAAACCGTGCCAGTTGAGCTGCTGAATGAGAGAGGAATTCCAAGAGCTGGATCACTGGATCACAGTACACATGCATTACTTTTAATCCTTGAGAAACCAAGATCTAGGGGAAAAACTGTTTATCATCTCAGTGAGATGTGGCAGAAAACACAGAGAAAATAAATTCCTGAGAAGGCAGCAAAAATATCACGGAGTACTTTTACACTCATAGGACAAACCAAATATTTGTTTCTGTCATTACAGCTGCAAAGAACTGGTTGAA
This sequence comes from Lanius collurio, assembly GCA_020086605.1. Classification (NCBI taxonomy): domain Eukaryota; kingdom Metazoa; phylum Chordata; class Aves; order Passeriformes; family Laniidae; genus Lanius; species Lanius collurio. Next base: position 21,676,758 of record JACBWW010000009.1, on the reverse strand, counting down.
CTGTCCTACACTAAAAACCAGCTCATATAAAAATTATGGAGCATTTTGCTAGAAAGGGGCTTTGTAGGCTCTCCACTGTGGAATGCCTGCAGCCTTCAGGGTGTCTGCTTTTACTTATCCAAAGGACTACAAAAACTGATCTACTGCTAAATTTTAAGGAATGAGTCCTTGTTGCAAACATAGTTGTGACAGGTCTGTATAGATATATATCAGGCATTTTGACTGTGGAATGATTATGAGACCACAAATTCTGTAGCACTGAGGTGCTGAAATCATAGTTTGTGTTTTACAAGGGTTATTCAGGTCAAGGATTAAGGGTGGTTTTCACTAGTGTCTAAACTGTGTCCACTATACTGCCAGTGGCTGTCTTTTCTTCATGAATGAGTTGCTAGGAGAACTGTCTGGGATATTATGAAATCAACAATACCTCATGTAGTAAAGACGTATAAATATAAATAATTTTTGAACATCAAATGGATCTCCTACTGTCATTTTGATGAATACAAAGACAGTACTTTCCCAAAACCAAGTTTACTCAATTAGCACAATACCACTGCCAAATAAGTCAACCAATATTGGTTCATTGCTCATTTAAAACCTGGTTTGGAGGGAAGGGAGACGGGTTGTCCGGCAGTGAAAGCTTCAAGGTACTACAGTAAAGCAGATTTTGAGAAGAGTAAAAAGTAATGACAAACTAAGTAAGGCAATAGAGATAAAGCACAAAGGGATACATGAGACATTTAGTCCAAGATATTTCTGTCTTTCCTGCCACTCCATACTTCAGACTTCCTAGTTTGTGTATCCTCTTTTCAAATTTTTGAGTCATTTTAAGTTTCAGGAAACAATTTTTTCACACAATCCAGACAGGTCTGTATCCATCTCACTCTCATCCCTGCTGTGTTGTTCCTACTGCCTGCATTATGTAGGAGCAGCCAGACTTTCCCTGGTCACTGTTCAAACCTCCTCAGCAATGCCACAGAGCTGCAGAAAACTTGGGGGCTGTTTAGAAGGCTAGTCACTAGACTCCACTTGGAAGTTCCAAATATATATAAATTACAAACTCACTGTGTGTCTGTGTTCTTGTTTGAGACATGACCTTTTGTGTGAAACCCACTAATAGTGAACATATGTCACAGTAGAAAACTCTTTGGCGCCAAGTTATTTCAGTGCATCACAGTTAACAAATTGTAATTCCAGCTCCATAGTTCCTCTGTTCATAATAAAGCAAATCTGTCACAGAAAAAAATAATCTTTCTTTCCCATAAAAGACCCATAGTTAAAGCATATAAGATTATCATTGTGCAAGCTCATTAGGTGTACACAAGCTATACTTTTCCCTGTACAACTGAAATTCATTGATAAAACAATGAAGTGAACTAACACCCCTCCTAAATAAAGTTTCACCAGTAGCACTGTATGTTAATGGAGCTATTTCATTGTTAATGTGACTGACTGCTTATTGATTCTTGCAGTAATCCAGCAAGGGCTTCAGAGTACAATTTAGTTTGGAGAGCTACGGGTCCAACATCTATGCTCAATTACAACTTTCAGAAGGGTAGATCAATAAAATTTAAATTGCTTATGGTAATCACAACTTCAAATCATTGCGATCAGCATAAGCAATCTGCTGACCTCAGCCAAGCTCCTAAATTGAAACTTGTAATGAGTGGTCATTTAGTTTGGGTCCATTCATATTATTTTGGAGGCAGGTGATGAACAATTAAAGATCAGTCAGCACCTTCCCTACCCAGCAATCCCCTCTGAATTCCCACAGTACTAATATGTAGTAACCCTAGGGTATAGGCCTTTGCACTTCTTTAATGGGTATTCTGTATGAATAAGCAATTATATTTTCTATTAAACAATTTCAGTGTAATTGAATTAGCAGTTATAATATTGCTCGGGCAAGCAGAAGCTTTCCTAGGGAAAAATTAAGTGATATTGGGTAATTCAAATTAATTTATAAGCCTGAAAAATGTAACCATTAAACAGAATTGTTCACCCTCCCCAAAAAATTACAATTAATGAGCATATTGTTTCAATGCATAAGTTTCCTAACAATTTGCTTTTTTGGTCATAATGGCTTTTTCCCAGTTCATTATAAAAACCTGTCTATTATAATGAAAATTTCATAGGCTGTTTTCTTTGACAAAGCAGGTTGCAAGTTTAAACAAAGATAGCCTGCAGATTACTTTCACGATAAGGAGTCACCTTAGAATTACATTTTAATAAATCATTGACAATAAATCTTCTGTATTACAGCACTAGGGTTTAGAGAGGGAGGAAAAAAGGCAAATACAGAGAAAACGATCAATGAAAATCCCCTTCTGCCAATATGAGAATAGATTGACCAACTCTAATGTAAAGTTTGCTACACACAAAAATAAAAGTTCAAAAAGCTTTAGAAAGATTCAAAGAAAACAGCAATGAAGACCATACACAGATGCAGATTTAATTAACATATTAATTTATTAATATTCACAAAACAGCCTTTTGAAAATGGTCTGTATTCAGGGTAGAAGTCACTGAATATTTAAACGACCTAACAGACACTGATTTGGGAATATTTTCATTAATAGAATGCCAAACACATGATTCTGGTTCATGAGATTACCTATTATTCACAAGCTGTTGAAAATCTGATGAGGATTTCTATTTGAGATTCATAAAATGTTACATGGGGCTGAGCACAGACAGTGCTTTGCCTGAAGACTGTTTAAACTGGTTTAGTCATCCAAACAGGAAGAACAATTCCTGTACTTTTTCTTGGAACAAGAGGTCTTAAGGCCAGGAGCAACTATGCTACGTGAAATATTTCTTGCCACATTAACAAATATCACAAAATACACCTCAGCTGCACCTGTCTGCACAGCTATGCAGAAAAAAACTTTCAGTGGCTCACAATTCAGCAGGGGGGGAGAGAAGAAATCTAAAATAAACTACCCAGACAAAAGACTCCTGAATGTGTTATTTGACACTTGGGTGGTTTTCTGAAATTAATCTCTCAAAAAGTTGTTCTGATTACAACAAAATCTATCAGCGTCACTCACTAGCTTTTCCAACCAGGGTATCATGGAAGCAAAAGGCAAAAACTGGAAGTGGTAAATTCGTAATTCTTGATTAAGCAGAATCCAGAACAAACCCCTTGTCTCTGCCTTGAGTCTTTGGGTTACTTTCCCTGGAAAATCTTCTCCCCTTTGCCTGGCCTGTTATTTTGTACGTAATGTAATGCTTCTCAAGAATATTAATCTTGAAAAGTATACTGATGTTTTATAGCTGCTCCTGTTTTGCAATACAAATGATATAATTACTTGTTCCTCGCTGGAGGGGGTCCAGTTCTTTTAGTTCATTTTTTAAATGCAAATCTTATTAAGCATTTTATCCTAAAATGTTTACTGCAAAAAGGGCAGTATGATCTCAGACAAAGATGAACGACATCCCTCCAAAAATAAATACCAGGCAAGGAATGAAACCCAAATTAAAGCAGCATACCAAAATCTGAATTGATCAGTTGCTGAAATATGCTAACATGATGTAATGGGCAACTACTAAAATCAGATGTACAGTAATATTCCATGAATCACTGCTAGCTAGCCCACAACGAACAAAAACATAATAAAGAGCTCTGCTCACCAAAAATCTCAAATTTTATAATAGCTCTGAAATGTTTTGTTTATATAGTATAACAAATTTCTCACCACCTACAGCTTCCCATTTGTTACTGTGGACAGACTGCAAACTTTGTTATAGGGGTGAGCAAAGCATTAACTCATTCCTGTGAGTAACTGCTCACTCGTTTGGGCTCACTAATGGCACCCTAATCTTGAGCTGGAGACCACAACCACTCAGAAATTCCTGGCAGCGTCTTAGCTTGAAATTAGATTCTCCTGACTCAAAAGCACAAGCCCTTACTATTCAACTTAAAGCAGATTGGGCATGAGTTGTGCCCTATGAGACATGACAAATGACTGAACAGTTCTGCTTCCATCCATTAGAGGTCAGTGGTATTTGTAAGCCAGCCAACTCATTACAGAACTGCAGAAGAGGGATTAATTAGTGTGCTAGCTTAGCTTCAATTATGGAGCAATCCATATTCAAATTGTCTATTGAATATGGTGGTCACTATATGAGAATTCTGGAAGACGTAAAGAAAATGACGGCATTGCACTGAGGGGGGAAAAAGATCCCTGCAGTCACCCGACATTGACAGTGTAGGCAATGACATTCATTCTGTGTCCCTCACACCCTTTCAGGCCAGCAGGGTGTCAATGTCCCCTCCAGCTCCTCTGCTTCCATCCCTTTGTGGAAGAGAATTGGGCCGCTGCTGCCCTGCTTTTTCCAGAAGCAGTCCTGGAAATGTTGAAAGGAGAAACTCTACTCTCCCCTGTTTCTCCTAACATGGGGAATAGCACAGTGACAAAAGAGATATTAGTAGGTAATAGAGGATTCCTGCATAACCAAGTCTGCCCAAAACGGTTCTAAAAGGCAGAATTTTCAGCCTGTATAACTAGCTCATAAATTGGTCTATAATTATCTGGGGTTCATTGTCACCATACTAACAAATTTTTAAGTTCTTCAGAAACCACAGCTGTCTATTTCTTTCAGTTATTAGTAGATTTAAATATTTGAAACCAAATTATATAAGAAAGTCATAAATAACATGCATCCTTTCCCTACTAGATCTTTAAGACATTTTAATGCATAAAAGCCATATGACATTTTAAAAGTTTGTGAATTTCTTGAAAGAAAGCTGAAAAATTGGCCTGACAAATCCTTAATCCATTTATTCAGAGTGAAAATATGACATTTCTATCTGAAAAAGAAGAGCAGAAATTATCAATTCCCTGTGTGAACAAAGTGGAGAAACCAGTGGAATATCCAAAGCTTGGCTCTGATCCAAGTTGTGTAGCTGTATATCTGGGATAGACTGATTTTAATAATTATTTCACATTTTCTATAAGGAAAAATTTGATAAGAGCTTTAGGCTTCCTATCAGCATTGTGACCACACAGGATCATTCTCCATGAAATTTTTTATTTGCTTCCTCACTGTACTTCTTTACTTGTCAAGAATCCTGCAGTAACATCAGCTTGACAAACTTCTTGAAGCAATTACCTATGGGTTGAAAGCCCTAGGCCAGAACTAAAAAACAATGCACCTAAACCAGGTTTTAGTCAGCCAAGGGCAGTGTCATATAGCGTTAAAAACCTCATTTATTGCCTTTAGGGAATATTTAACAGTAAAAGATACTCCTTGTGAGTCTGGCATTATTGCAAAAATAAATATGCAATAGGATTTGCAGCTTATTAGAAAGTCTTGGGGGTTTAACTAGGATGTCAGAAGAGTGTGGGCCTATTAACACTGTATTCTATTGTCCTCTACAGGTGAAAGAACATGAATGGACAGAATTTGGCCCTCCTATAAAGCTTAACCCTCAATTATGTTATTACTCATAGCATGAACAAGGGGGCCCACAGTATCTGTGAATTTGAATGCTCTTGTCCTGTGCAAAACTCAGAAAATTATTATTTGTCTTAAAATTCCCTCTCTGAAATTTAAACTTTGTCTCACTACTTTACATTTTGTTACTGAATAAATTTGCTCCAAATGAGAATGATCAGGCTCAGCTGAAAAAATAACCCTTCCAAAAATTGATTTAATGGTTTAGCTTTAGAATCCTTCTGGTTAAAAATGTCTTCATTTCAACAAAAATTTATAGATAATAAAGGAGATGGTGAGCAGAGAACAGCCAACTCAGTGGCATAGGACAAGAACTCTTCTAAACATACTTCTTTTTCACAGGACTGAGGGGTGCCTGCTAAATCCCCTGCTTTATGCACCTGCTCCATTGACATTGTGGTACCTCATGTTCTACATTAATACATCTTGGAGTCATCTGCATAATTAACAAAAAATTTAAAAGGGGGTGATGATGTGCTCTCAGTTATAGAAAATAACTTGAGAGGGGTGAAAAAAATGAGAAAAAATATCCCATGCTGTGATCTCTTTTTTTTTTCCTTTGAGAGAAGAATGATATTGAAAATATCATGGACCTTTGGGTCAGGAGAGTTTTCCATGGACAGAGACCAGATTTCAGTCTCAAGACACTGCATCTGATAGCCCAATCGCTTGTGTCTGCTCTATTAAAAACTACCCCATGGACAAACCATGATCCTAAGACTTAGTTGAAAGTATCCTCAAACCTTTCACCCTTTTCGTACTCACAAAGTAATCTAAACCCAGCACATTAAGAGAGACATCAAAGAGTCCCCACTGTTTTTTGTAGGTGCAACTTCTGAGTCTCTCCCTTCCTACTTTAGAGATAAGCCATGCAAAGACTTCACTCTGGCCTTTTGCCCCGTAAAGAGTTTTTACTGAAATGTGTGTTGCAGTAGAAAGATAAATAGTCAGTTACAGAAATCAATACAGCAAAATCCAATAAATAACAACAGACATCTGCTGGACAAGACCGAAACTTTCACTGTGAAAGAAGTTGTTTTACTTTCCTACACTTGTACAATATAAACACTTCTGTGCATTCATATTCCTAAAGAATATAACATTTGATTTTAAAGACTAGGGGAAAACGTGAGATATATGTTCCATCGCCATCACTGTTTAAGAGACCTTTGAAACCAGAACCAGAGACTCAAATGATATTAAACTCCATCACATGTATAAATTTAGATCTCAAATTCAGTTTAAACTATAGATGCAAGATACAAAATACAGATCCAGATCTCATTAGCCTTAAGGTCTGCAGCTATCTGAATCTGACATTTTGACTTGGAGCCATTTCTACTAGGAATCTGAAAAAAATTCTCATTTTCCATTTAGTCATTCCCAGCATGTTTTGCTTATGATTTTTTTTCACTCTGTCCCTGCACTAAGAAGCCATTGAACCATCTGTAGTATTCAGATAATAATTTCCTTAGCTATAACTATATAATTCCACTAATGAGAGCTACTTGAGAGTCTGCTATCATCCATTTCCAAAGATGTTATTATAGTTTGATCTTTTGCATATGCAGGCATCACTCCACCTTATAGATGTGGCTAAATGGATAAGAAACCACTTTTTAAAGAAACACTGTGCTGGAGCAATGTGCATATTGCAAATGCAAATGGCATAACTAACGAGAAATACCATTTTAGAGAGTCTGAAACTGTTTAACAGAGAGACAGAATTCAGACGGAAGTTTTAGCTATAAGAAAATAATTTTAAAATAGCCTGGAAAAGTTAAAAAATATTTTGTTTTAAAATATTTCAAGCTAGAGTTTACAAATTGAATTTTCACTTTAAAATCCACCAACTATTACTATTTATTATAAGAACCTAAGGTGATAAATTTTATTTAAAAAGAGAAATTACAGGATGCGTGTCTCTTTCATTTTTTTCTTTTTAGTAGGAAAGCTCAAATGTAATTCTCTTTGGTAATTAACCATCATTTATTTCCATTTTTCAACCCATATTGGGAACAAAAAGAGCGCCTTTAAACCACACCCACCCAAAAAGGCAGCATTACTAATCACAGCAACAAATCACATTCCCCAAAGGGCCAGACCTTACATTTAGTTTATGGAAGTCTTTAAGAACATAATATGATCTCAGGCCATAAGATCAAGATAATTTTTCAGCTGGTAGCTGGGCAATCTTCTGATATAACTTTCACATTGACTTTTCCAGGATTTGCATGGTGCTCCCTCTGCAGAAGGAAGGTGATGCAAGAATCTTCTTTGCAGCCTTCATGGAAGAGTCCTTGTGCCAGCACTCTGCACTGAGTTCATGCTCACCACCTTCTCAAATAAAAATTATATGCTCCAAGTAAGAGATTCCTGATAACCCTTCATAACACGACCTGCCTGTGCCCTTTATGAGCACACAACCCCTACTGCCACAGCAGCCTCCCCATCCATGGCTGAAGCCCTCCAGCACAGAAGTGCCTTCTTAAATGGAGAGCACAGTTTGAAAATGCACTCCTCAGTGTGCTGATGAAAAATGAATATGGGAATAAAGGAATTCCTGTTCTTTCCTTTTATACAAGACTCTCCTTGCAAAAATCAATCCATGCCATTTTGGAACAGTATCACTAATGAAATTACCATAATCAAGAACTGCAAAGGCATTGATTACAAAACACTAAGCTAATAAGAGCCTTGAATGGGATTCTGATGTCACTGAAGACTTGCAGATTCTCCATCTATCAGGATTTCTCTCTCTGTCATCAAATATTCCCCCTGAAAAGCTAAACTTGCCCAACTATAGCTTGATGATAAATCCAAGGTCATGGTTCTACAAGACACATTGGCTCCCAATAACATAAAAATGCTCTGCTCTCCAGATTCTGTGTGAATTTGTTTTTCCCATTAACATACATTCAAAAAATCATCCCAGTACACTTCATGCCAGATCATCTACCCTCTACCCCACAACCAGCATGAGGCACAAACCTGGTAGCTCTCATTATCTTACCAGAAATAGCCCTAATCACAGTTTTGTGATGAATCCAGACCAAGTCTTTACAGACAGACAACTCAAAGATGCACACAGGCAGTATGGATGAAGCTGGAACTATGACTTCATTGACTTTGCTGAGATGATGTATGATGCTAAGTTTTAAAAAAGCCCCAAAGATCTTATTTGTATTATATCCAAACCACTCTGTATTGGGTTTGTATGGCAAAGCTTTGGTAGTTGAGGGGCTACAGGGGAAATCTTTTTGAGAAGCTGCCAGAAGCTTCCCCCATGTCTGGCAGTGGCAACGCCAGATGACTCCAAGGCAGACCCATCACTGGCCAAGGCTGAGCGCACCAGTGGCAGTGACAGCATCTCTGGGCCAACAGATTTGAGAAGAGAAGAAAAACCTGCACAACAGTAACTCTATTTGGAGTGAGGAGTGAGAATAGGTGAGAGCAGCACCTCTGCAGACAACCAGGTCAGTGAGGAAGGAGAGGCAGGAGATGCTCCAGGTGCTGGAGCAGAGATTCCTTTACAGCTTTTGGTGCAAACCATGGAGAGCCACAGGGATGCAGAGATCCACCCACAGCCCGTGGTGGGTGCTGGAGCAGGTGGTTGCCCAAAGAAGGCTGTGACCCTGTTGGAAGCCTGTGCTGGAGCAAGGTCCTGGCAGGACCGATGACCCCATGGAAAGAGGAGTCCACACTGGAGCAGGTTTGCTGGCAGGACGTGTGACCCTGGTCAGGACCCATGCTGGACCAGTCTGCTCCTGAAGGACTATATCCCATGGGAGGCACCCATGCTGGAGATGGGGCAGGATGTGAGGAGTCGTCCCTCCGAGGAAGAAGGAGCAGCAAAGACAATGAGTGGTGAATTGACCACAGGCCCCACTCCCTGCTCTGCTGTGCCACTGTTCGTGAGGAGGTAGAGAAGTTTATTTTGGTATGTATCTCCTAGATTCACCTGTCAGCTTAAATTGTACGGTGTCAGTAAAATTAATGCAATATTTTGCCAAGCACACTTAAAAACTTCATAAATTCAACATGTTCCACTGTTATCAGAAATTTAAGGGGTCCAAAATGCCTAATTCATCATTCCTTTATTTTTCAGATATTTCCATTTGTGAACCCATAATTATTAGCACAACTGAGGCCACTCAGCCCCACGTCAGGGCAATTTTGGTAAGAGCTGTACCCCAGTTACCCTGATTTGAAGCCAATCTATATCCAATGTATGTGGATTAACTTGAAGGACCAAGACTGGATCAGGCAAAATAAATAAAATGGAGTACGTAATTAAGAGAAGGATGTATGAAATGAGACCCTACAGGTATTTTCCATCTCCAACAGCTAAGAGTCACTCTCTTTTTCCCCCCAATAAGATCTGAGGCGATAAAAAAATCTCCAAAGACCTCCCTCTTTCACTAATGTCCAAAATGGTCTTTGTTTGCGTAGAAACAACGTAGAAAGTTATAAAAATAGGTTTAAATTAGCATATTGCCAAATTGGTCTACTGTAACAAGTGCTTTGAAGTCTGGCATGCTGACTGATTCCCCACAGGAAGTTGAGTACTCTGAAAACAATTAAGAACAAAAAAGGGGCGGGGGGGAGGAGAGAGGGAGCAGGCAAGTACAGTAGTTAAATTAAGCAAAGTGAGCCTTGGAATAGTCAAGGGACTAAACAAGCCATCGAATCACTTAATAACAGCTCCTCTTTAGCAGTGGAGATAGAAAACACCAACTGGATTTTCAGAAGCAGAGACATTAAGGTTTGAAAAAGCAGAATGACAGAAGTTTAAATTAAATAAATGAAAATTACTTCAGAATATAATAGAAGGTAATAAGGCACCAAAACTGCCAGTAGTTTAGTAGCTAATCCTGTGCTCTAAAATTGATCCTAATGTAAAAGCATTGTGCAATTTAAAAGTAATGAACATAATAATCCCTGCCATTTTACATAATAAATAAATCTTAACTATGTTTCCCGTTTGTATAAAGCCTTGTGAAACGATGGGTTTAGATGTTAAAAAAATCCAAATGTTTGTTTCACAAGGATATTACAGTGATGCAGTGAAGTATATTTTGAGGGAGAAGGTTCAAACATATTTTACAGGCAGTACTGAGTAAACATAGCTATATCTGAAAAACCTCACATGCCACAAAAAGACAGACCTCTCAGATCTTACTATAAACACTTTACACTGTGGAATACCTTCTCTACAACATTGTGTCTACACTGAAATGCGCAATCACGTACTGAAAGATGGTTTCTGCTATTATTATCATTAATGTTATGGTAGCATGCAGGTGAATTGCTGTATAATTAGGAATATTATCTGTCACAAAGACCCTGGGATACAGGTAAGCAAAACAGGTAAAGGTTTCAGCATCTGTGTTGTACTAAACGGGAATGAGGAACAGAGAAGAGCACAGGCTTGCTCCAGTTAAGTAGTGAATCTCCAAATAACTGGGGTCCCACATTACAGGTCTAAGGGAAAAGGAGGCTGTGGATCAGCTGGGACACGAACACACACCTTGTCTTCCCTAGGCATGGCTTTGCACAAGCTCATCAGAACTCTGTTCTTTCAGACTCCATCTCTCCAGATATTCCCTACAGGAGCTCCTGTACATCTATGGTGTGGCAGCCAGGAGGGATTACAAGGAATATAGCTCTCTGTCTCACAGCAGTACCGCTCAAACATACAAGCCTCAAAAAAATTTCCCCCTTCCACCTTCTGCTCCCTCCATTATACACACAAAGTGGCACCTCTACATTTTGGTCATCTCCACTAGGTAAGTGTTGGGACAAGGTAATCCTATTTGTTAGAAGCTTTGGTAAATAACTTTTGATAACAAGACTTCAGTAATTAATGCTTCTGGTTGCCGATGGACGTGTGAAGACTCCACCCTTGGAGATGTTCAAGGCTGGGCTGGACAAGGCCCTGAGCTGGCTCACACAACTTATCCTTTGCTCCCTTGAAACTCAGATCCCATTCAGTATGGGAGAACTCCAAACAATGGGGACAAGGCAGGAGACCCATGCTGACCTCAACAGCCCAAAGAATCACCTTTATTGTGCAGTAACTGCTCCTCGAGAATGTGTTATTACAGATGCTGCTATAGAAGATCAGTAAGCATTATCCTGTCAGAATAGCAGCTTTGAGGAAATCCAGCTGCCTTGAATACTGATTCATGGTACTGCATTCCCAAATTTAGTAACCAAGGAAAAGCTGGAGAGCTTGATACCGACATTCACACTTCTGGCCAAAGGAACATGTATCACAAAGAATAGCTTGAAGAGGGAGAGCTACAGAACTCTCTCAGAAGGGATTTTTGCACAAGTCTCACTCTATTTCAGAGTTCCTCCTGGAGTCTCTAACCACTACATAGACTTGAAAACAGCAATTATCAAATGAAAGAAAACTAAGTAGTGCTTCTCTGTAAGTAAAACAACACAGTCTAGAAAAGCTAAGTGAGAGGGAAACCTGTTCAAGGTGAGGCTGGAAAATATTGCAGAGATGAAATTTTGTCTTATGGATGAGACTCCACCCAAACTTATTTTGGCTCCCTATATATCAAGAACCTTCTTCATTTTGAAGAGCATCTTCCAACTTTCATGTCTTACCTCAAGTTTTCCTGGTCATCTTTTTGGCAAGTTCTCAGGGTATTGTCACAGATAGTCATCAGGTGAGGAGAAAGGAGCAGGGTGTGAACCATGGTTCTGTGAGATTGGTGGAAGAGATCTGAAAACAAAGCATCCTACAGACTTGCACTACTCAGATTAAAAGCCACCACATGAATCTGGCTATGTCTCCTTCAAGCTTCATAATCAACTCAGCTGGAACTTAGACAGTATCAACCATCAGCATTTGTTACCATTCATTTTATTGATTGTTCTCACCCTTTTATTATTTCCTCTTCTTTTTTAATATTATGTATTATTCTTTTATATTATGTATGATTCTTTTATATTATGTATTAATATTACAGTACCACCTATAGCAACAAATTAAAATTGCAGCTTCCACCAGAAACATGATCCTATTAGAGAAGGTTCTGTACAAATCTCTGTTAAAAAGATACAGTCACTTGCTCAAAACTCCCAAAAGAAAGGTGACAGAAACAAAATCAAAGCAAAAAGAAGTGGCCCAGCTTGTGTCTCATGTCCAAAGTAGAAGAAGTTTCCCAGTTCCAAGTCAAAGGTATCACATTGTTTAACATTTTCTTTGGCACTTGGCCTTTATGTCTCCTCTTATCTTGCAGCTGAACATTTATTATGTGTGAGTGTGTGTGATGTAGGACTTTGCCAACATGTAAACAAGCAATTTCAGCAGTCAGCAGTTGTTTTAGCATTAATTATTTTATTAATAGATGCTTGGAGTCTGGAAACAGAGGCACGGAGCTGTTGCCTGACTTGGTCAAACATAGAATTGGGATAGAATACAGACCTTTTGGTGCTGCAGTTATAAAACTTTTAGGTTTTATGAGCAGAAGCAAGTAACTGCAACTCTTGGTCAGAGCTACCTGTAACCTGGTTGTCACAGCACCAAGGTCCTGCTAACAAAACATATCTGCCAGTGCTTGCTCCCCAATATGACTACATAAAACATCTCCATGAGTAGGCCAAATGATCCCACCTGCCTGCAAAGAAGCTTCAAGACCCCACTGGATAAAACTTCTTCCTTCACTAAAGTCAGTTATTGTCCTGCCAGGGACAAAAAAAAAAAAAAAAATCAAACAAGATTCACTTCGTATGCATTCCTGGTCAGCACTAAACATTTTTCTGTCTAGCAAGCATAATATAGGAGATTTTAAATGCTTTCTTTGAAAGTAGAAAAATATATCTTTTAAGCAGTCAAGCGTTAACTGTGAGAATTAAAAATATCTGTTCCATATGTTCAAGTCCCAAGTAAAGTAATATTAAGTATGTAGAAGAAAGTTCAGGTAGGAAGAGCAAATGATTAAAATAAAAGTCCCTTGGGTCAAAATGCAAGCGTAGTGGACATAGATAAAATACCAGGGAAAGGAGATGAAATACAAACAGGATGTGTTGTGGTGTCCAAATGAGACACATTACTAAAAAATGTATTGCATCATTAACCACTCCATCAGCTGCCTCTGCCAGGGCTGCAATGGGCTTTGTATTGCCCACACCTTGGAGAATATGAGGATCTCAGATCACTCTCTGGTATGTTTGCTAGTCTCACTTTAATACTTCAAGTTTGATCATGAATTTTCTCTCTCCTCTGTTTTGAAGAGGAACAGCAGTTAAAAAATTAGCAGTTGAAAAATGATTTCAGCTGTCTGATAGGGCTCTCAGTGTATGGCTGAGTAGTTGGTATCTCCTGCATTGATATCCCTGGTCTTCAATGGGTGTAATATGTGCTGTCCACAGGTTGTGTTGCATTTGTTGGTGGTGCTTGGGTAGCCTTCCAGAAGTCATCTGGTGCTCTGAACAGAGAACAGCCCAAGAGTGCTCCAACACCCCACACCACTACTTCTGACCTGAACCCGTCTCAAACTGAAGTGCTGAATGCTGCCAACCTGCCCTGCAGCCCATGCAAACTGATGATCCTCAATGCCTCTGCAATCACCCCCTTAATGATGAGCCCTTTCCCTCACCCATGACCTTCCCCAGTACATAGCCCACTGTGTGACCAAACACAGGCCAAACAGCAGCTCCAGACTCCAATTTTAAGAATTTTTGGAACTATTTATTCAGAGAGAGTGGTCCTAGATAAAAGAGAAGTTTCTGAAAACATAGGTAAATGCTATCTGCAGGTAAGTGTGTAGAAAATCCATCCTTTGTAAAAAAATTAATGTCAAGTTCTACAAAAGTAAATATTTTGATTTCTCTAACCAAAGAAAATTAACGAATTTTTAAAAATTTTGTTACAAAAACTGTTTAAAATGTTTATTCAGAGCTAACAAACTTTATTCAGTTTCTAAAATTGCTATTTTTAGAGGTTGCCATAAAATCCACTCGGTTTGTCTATCCTACAGCTGAGCTCATTCCATGCAAGTTTTCAGACAAAATTTTTAGTAGCAGAAAGAGCTAATGGAAAAATACCTTTTATTCCCACTTTCTGAAACACACAAAGCAATTGTGGATTATTTACTTTGTGTACTTCGGGTTTGGTCATATCCACTCCTTCATTTCCACGTCAGTGAAGTTGTTTGCTTTCACACACATGCAGAAAAAGCCACCAACAAGAATGAGTAAAACGTGATACTCTTGATTGCAATCCCACGGAAACTGGTGAAAGGACTTAGGGACATGTCCTAGTAGTCTGTTTGTTTTTAATTGACCCGATTTCCAGTTGACAGTGGCCCTTTTAGCAGGGCACAGAACAAAAACAGCACCACATAGCCAGCAGAGTCTGTTTTAAAGTGGTGCTCTCTCATGTCCCCTGCTGAGGATTGCACCATATGAGCCATCAGTAACGCCAAGTCAAAGGCCAAGCATCAATAAAGCTCTTGCTGTGATCAAGAATACGTAAACAATGGAGCAGCCACTTCTAGGAGTGGTTACAGAAGAGGCAAAACTGAAGTTAGGTGGTATCTAGCTCACAGGTTTTTTTCTCAGAAATTTTACAAAATACAGTATTTTCTCTGGACACTGTTGCTGGCAGTAAATATTTCAGTGCAGGCTGTACTGTGCACATAGTTAAATGAATGGAATATGACAGAGATTACTTGTCTAGGTACAAAGCCTGTGAAAGTCAGTGGGAACAGCTGTGTTCAAATCACTGAATTAAGTGTGTAGCCAATGCATTGTACCCAAATATTGCAATGAGAACTAAATAATTTACATGTACACTCCTCTTTCATTACACATACTCATAAAAATACACTATTATTTTGTGCACTTGATCAGGGCTTAACTTCTCTTCAGCCATATACATGTACCTGGAGTTAAATATTCCTGCAATGGAAGTTCACTGAGAACAGGCTATAACTTCAGAAGGAAAAGCTCTACAGAATTTCACAGGAATTGTTTCTGTACTTTGTCCTTCACACACTCCTGCTATAGGATGGATTAATGTTTCTGTGGGAAGGGTTTATTTATGTATATCCTGGAAGAATTTCCCTAAATCCTGCTAGCTTGTTTTGGAGGGTGTGTTCCTCCATAATTCATGCACCTACAAGACTTAACTGGACAAATTAAAGAAATAATATAAACCCCCTTGCAAGGACATTCTTCTTCTGACCTTAACCAACTCGTTGTTGCCATCTGTCCCTGTACATGACTCATCCTATTCTGCCACATTACCATTGACAAGGACACATAAAGCCACAAAAGAAGTTGATAGACATTCACTCCAGAGCATTAGCTACCTTGTTCCATGCTCCTGAGATCTCACTGTGCCTTTTGACAGCTCTTTAAGCACATTTCCCCATTTCTAGAATGAAACTGAACCTTTGCACTTTATTATTATTATTATTATTATTGTTCTCTTTCAGCAAAAAGGTAATTGGGCATGAAAAGTTCAAATCCATTAAATAAAAACTCAATTTAAAATATTTTCCATCCGCCAAGCAAGCTCCTATTCATTATGCTGACACTGTACTCCACCTCTGTGCCAAGTGGATCACTCAAAGATGCCCCCCACCACTTCCCTGGCGTTTTGTGTGACAAGTAAATCTGCTGTGCACACATTGCTTTATAGGGCATCCCAGTTTTTTTAAATACAAGCAACATTTTTTAAAGCACCTTTAAATTTCCAGGTTGAATTTTGTAACTATCAAGGTAATTTCAAGTAAACTATTTGTGCTAAGTCTCTCCTCTGGATATTGTGGCAGACAGACACATTTTCTGAGTTTTATTTCTGCTTCTTTACTCACTTCAAGTTTTTGCACAGCCTCAGTCCCATTCAGTTTACTCTACTGCTAAATACAAATCGTAAAATGTGTTTACTTATCAAAAACAATAGCAGGCAATTAAAATATAAATTGCATCGTTCTCTAGGAACCTCAGTAGAAGAATTCAGATGTTGCAGTTACCTGGTGCCTTGTTAATTTAAAAAAGCAACACAACACAAAACATTCTAATGTTTCAGCCACAGGTTACATATTCTGTTTTCACAAAGGTCACTTTTTCCATAAAGTTTTTTTTAGTACAAGTTTACTGTACAGAGACATCTTTTTGCCTTAATATCTATTATGAATGTCTTCTTTAAATCGAGCAAAATATTTTCCCCTTACAACTTAATCTGCCAGAGATGCAGAGCACAGCTACTTTATTCTTCACAGGTCCAGGTCTGAAATCTAATAAAAGAAAGCCAAAGAGGGACATCTAGTGGTACCATGCACAAAATTAAGAATGAGCAGAGGGAGGAAAAACCTACTGCCATGCCCATGGTTCTGAGATAACTGGTGGTTGTCTCATTGGGAATGAGGAAAGGTTGAAAGGAAGACCAAAACAACAGAAAGAAAATATCCAGGTATTTTATTCTTTTCTAACACGTTGCCACTTACAATGTGAGTAACTGCATTTGGTCAAAGCAGAAAGATGAAGCAAAACAAAAGATTTAACAGTCTTCTCAGTGAGCCTGACTTGTTTGAAGGATGTTGGATTCCTCTAAATGAACAGAATCTAAATGAACGTGCCATAATCAAACAATGCTGCCACTGAAGCCCAGATTCAAATAAGGAAACTGTACCCTGGCTTTCACTTGCAAAGTAATCCCCAGGAAAACCAAGAGAACCTGCAGAACGAATTTCATTTCCCTTGAAAGCAGGTACAGCAAACTCCAGCCAAGGGCCAATCACCAACTGAAACTGAATTTCAGTTTGACAAAACCCCTGAATGCCCACCCAATGAGCAAATTATAAGATAGTGCTTATCACTTATATTAGCATTGAATATGTCATTATAATCACCATGAAGTACTCATGCAAAATTAGTGGAGTAAGCCATCTGTCAGCTAATGAGGCAGATCAGCAGCACTGGAACCCTCTCCCAGCTGAAGATAAGGAGAGATCAACAGCAAACTCCAAATTGCTAGAGAGACAACAAAAGCTCATGAGCTTCATGGTCCCAGCTAACTTTATTACCAGAGTACTCACAACAAACTGATTCTTATGAAAACACCCCTTCAAGAGCACAGAAGGAACTCTCTCATGAAGAGTATGGGTGTTGCCAGCCCTGCTCTCTGAGAAATGCAGCCTGGAAGAAGGACCACACCTGGTTTGATGTGCAAATCCCATGGGGAACAACTTTGCACTGTACAGTTGCCAGTATTAAATAAATGAGGCAGTCATGCATGCTAGAACATAACTGCAGGCTCTATAAGGAAAATTGAGGTTTTAGTGTCACTTTCTATCAGAAGAGGAAGCAGATTTACCTTTATAGCAATTATTTAGGTTTCTTAGATACTTAGAGATTAAGAATTTAAACCTACCTTGAGCATTCTACATGCACTAATCCCTCCAGCTCCTACAGTGAGGGTTAAAGACATGAAGCTCAGAAATTCTTCCAAGGAATGTGGGACAACCTCCAGAGCTGATCCTTTTCTGCCCAGCTCCCAGACTCACCCTTCTGATTTCCACAAAAGTATCGTAGTGAAAATGAATTCTTCTCCATAAATTTGAAAGAAAGTGCCAAATAAGACTTTCCAAGCAAAAAGGAAATAACCATCCTTTCCCTGTTGTAGGTGTGATGTCATTTTGGGTGCAGTTTTATAGACACACAATGTGCCATCTCCCATTGCAGTGGTCTGCATACCACAGGTGCCTTAAGGAAACTGACTACACAGCCCACAGGTCTTCTCCATCCTGATTTGAGCTATTTGTAATCCTCTTTGCAGATATTTAATGACCAGATACACAAAGAAAAACATTCTTAAAAATTTAACTTGTTTTAAAGAGATAGTAAAGCAATTTTATTAAGCAGAAAGATACCTGCCTCTCATACCACACTTTATCTACCAGTCTTCACTCAGTTTGCTCCTTGATGCTGTTCTAAGCTATCATTAAAGCATTTCCCTCCCTTCAGTTCTCCATTTTTTTCCCCTCCTTACTTTTTCCACAGGACTGACAGTACCTTCTGAATTTATTCCCTCTCTCTGTAGTAGCAGTACCCACGAGACAAGCAGTCTTCTTTTTGTCTCTTTTGTTTGTTTTTTTTTGTAGTATAAAGACAGGTACCTTGGAACTTCCTCCTCTTAAGCTCTCTCCAAGTTCCCCAGCACACAGGAGAATAAAAGAATGATGCTGTCAGGTGTGATGAACACTGGGGTCTGCCAGCAAAGAACTAGGTGTAAAAGCATTCAGTTGTGGAGGTTATATGGTCGCTGCCAAACTGGAGCACAGTCCTTTGTAGGAAGAAAGTTCCTGATTAAAATATTTCATATTCCACCTTGCACTTCAATAATGTATTAAGAACTGCCTCAATTAAAAAAAAAAAAGCCAACAAAAACAAATTATGGTGTTCTAAAGCCTAAGTATAATGTACATATAAGCTAGAGAGAACCAGTTTCATGGCAAAAAGTGAATCAATGCCTGTTTTCCAAAGTCTCTGAATGAGGACCACACATCTTTCTGGAAGTCATGCTGTGACTGAACTCACCTCAGCAGAAGGGCAGCCATTCCATGGCATCTTTTCCACTAGAGGTCAGGCTGAAGGAGCTAATGATCTATTTTAGCCTTCAGAATCTATGAGTGGGAGTCACTAATCAAGATTTGGAAGCCTGAATACCACTTAAAGTGACTCACAAAGAGGTATTAGATTTCTAAATGTCCATCAGCCAGAGACATTTAATCATGAAAGTATCTTAACACATGTCAATACAACCTTTCAGAGAGCACTTGGTGCCATCTCAGTTGGCAGGACAACATTTGGAAAAGAGAAAAGTTCTTCTTAAACATCAACATTGAAATGAAAACTCTATTATCGTGAATAATGACATTCTAGTCACTTCAAAAAGGGTATTCTGAAAGGTTTGCTTTTTATTTTTTGCTCTTAGAAATTACATCTATTAAAAGCATTTTCCATGAAAAATCTAGATTGAATTTGTTTCTGTAAATAACTAGGAATAGGCAAAGCTAAGCAATAATGGGCTTCAAGTAAATAGAATTTTTCCAAACCCCAAAGTGATTTAAGAGCCCAGGCTTTTCTTCTTCTGTATTTTGATGACAAGCAATTCCGTCACTTTCAGAAACATTGACCCAGCTTCTCAAAATAAATACCTCGAAGATGGTGAAGCTCAGACATACACTGGTTTCTGAAAATTCAAGGAAATGTTTAATGTATCATTTATGGTTTTAAACACATTCTTCATCATGACAGAACAAAAAGTCATGATCAAACAGCAAGTCCTAGCTCAGAGCTCTTCAGCAGTCACCATCTCTCCCAACAACTCATTGCCTTCAGTGCATGTGTCCGTAGCCAGGAAAACCAGCACAAAGTAATTTTGGCCAAAGACATGCAAACATTTACCCATACAGACAAAAAATAAATACAAGAATTGCTCAAGTTTACACTTCTGAAAACAAAGCAGCCCATGAAATTCCCTCAGAGATGAAGTCAGCCAACCAGGTTATGTCAGCTGGCATTCTGAAGTGCTTCACGGTCAACTGCAAGAGCCACTTCAAGGGCACAAAATGTACCTGGGAGAAGAACACAAAATGCCAGGAATAACGAGCAAAGAGAAGAAACCCTGTCATTTCTCTGGTTGCCCAAGATTGTTGGTGGGAATAAGGGGCATAATGAACAGAAATGAAGCACAGAAGACGACAGTTTGACCTCTTTTTACATGTCTCCCATGGACCAGCCCTTTCTGTACTTTCACCAGGTCAAAGGGAGCACACTCGCTGGTAACAGTCAGTTGTTTCATCACTTACAGGTTACTTCATTTAAAGATTTTGCAAGAGACCCTGATAACAGCAGTCTGAAATCCACATGTGCATGTTTTAAAAGGTGAAAATTCAGTTTAGCTCAGTAATAAATTCCACTAACACACTCTTTCTCCTATGCTAGCTCTCCTGAAATATGCTAACCTTTTAAAATTTACAGCTGTACAACAGGTACAGTGCACCTCTACAGGGCAGGGAGCAGAGAAATGTGAGAGCTGTGTGACAAGGACCACTCCAATACACTTTATGCAGAGCTGGCAGTCAGTGTTTGATGGAATCTGGTAAGGCACATTTCCCAGATTGAGCACATACCCCGCCCAGATGCACAGATGGTATTTGTGGGAGCAAAGGAAAATAAAATATAGTTTAAAATAAATGCAAGAGAAACACAGAATAATATTGAATCACTCTAGGTATTTCTAAGGGTTTCCATTTGTCTTTTCTACTTGTCAGCACATAGTGAGTGTATGTTCTGAGCTTTGAAACCACTGAGCAAATGGAAGGGATTTAAAACTAGTTTTGTTTCAAAAAAAAGATCACAGAATTAAAGAGAGGCCCCAAGAATGAGATTTCTGTAGAGAAGCTTGATGCAAAAGGAGTTAAAATGCTGTCCCTGCATATACCTGGCATTGACAACCAGGCTTGTCTGAAGAGCCTTTTCCGTGCTAAAGGAGAGGACTTGTTCTGCTGCTGAATTTCAGATGGGGCCCTCTGCATAGTGGCTACATTCCCTATGTTTTAAATGGATGGAAAGACACACAGCTGGTAATAAGAAACAAGCTACAAAGTAGTGAGGGAAATTGAGCTTTAGATGCTGTTTTTGTGGTATAAGGGAACAAGAGTAACCACAGACTGATGAGAGATGGCAGGTTGACTGTGACAATGACTGGTTTGGGACACAGTTCCAGGCTGCAGCCTTGCTCCTCCACCCTCCATCACTGCTCTTTCTCAAACCAGAAGAGCTGATGGCCTTTATTACAATGATACATTCCAAGGTAGCTGCTCTCAAGATCCCATAAAAAGCTAGCAGAGGAAGAAAGGAGGAAAACAGCACAGGTTGGAAGTGGTGGAGAAAGATGGCAGAAGAAACACAACAGCCCACGTTTCCTGTTGGAGCCTCTGCTAATCCAGAGGTGCCAATGTGTGCTTACTTTGCCATGTCAGGAGTTGAAGTTCCACAATGTTCAACTTTTAATCATCATCTCCTCTCATCCTCCTTCTAGAGGTTTCAGCTCTTTGTTATTTTACCCATTAGTTAAGATTTAACCTTTCATAAATCAATGTTAACTTCTTGATTTCATGTTCCACCCTCTCTTCTTTAGTAGACATGACTTAAGCGCTACACTTAAATTATAATAAAAATCCTCTTTCTTTGGATTAAACCAGTCTCTCTGAATTCTTCCCCATTCCTCCTGCCACCCTTCTGAGCTGCTTTACATAACTGCACCAACTTCCACCTCACAGCTGTGGGTAGGCAGGAAAGCCCTCCAGTGTTATTCCTTGCAGTACTACAACTACTGCTCCCATGCAAAAAGCAAAACAAAATCTTTGATATATGGAGGCAGCAGAGGGAACTCTACAGCTCCTCTCTGGGCCACCCTTAGGGGCACAGCTTCTGGGGTAGGAAAGGAAACCAAATGTGTTGTGCTGTGACTTCTGTCATTTAAAACTTCTCAATTACCAGCACACTGGATATCAAGGATCTTCTGGGTCACTTGAAATCTTGTGCTATTATTTAAGCCAGAGCTACTAAAGAACCCCCAAAAAAACAACCAAAAAAAAAATTCTTTAAAGAATATATTCCAAACTAATGCACCATAGAAAGATGCAAGCAAAGAGCAAGATTTCCTATCAGAAATATATTTATGACAGTATGACACACAAACTAATTATACATGTAAATTTGAAGTACTTGATATCTACATTTGCAAGTGTCACTCATTTTATGCTGAATTTATTCAAAAATGAAAAAAAAAAAAAAACCTCTACACAGGGTCTACACTTTATCTAGTCACAAAACCTGTATTTGCCGGAACTCCAACAGAAATAATTACTTCAAATTTTCAATAGTGTCTCCAAACAGAATTGAGCACAAATACTTTCTTTCTTTTTAATCTATTCAACTGAAAGAAATGGAGCTGCAATGGTTTAGGTTTTTTAATCACAAAGTGGATTATAAAAACATTTTCATCAAAGATTTTTTTACAAAAAGACTAGCATTACTGGTTATATCTCATTATTAAGGTAAGCTTTCTTCAAAGAACTGTATGATTGGAATCTCTTCCTGATACATAGCAACATGCTATTTGCTGGCTGCAGTGAGAAGAGTCGAAATGAAAACAAAAATACAAACAGGCTTTTTTTTAAATCTTGTCTTTATTGATTTAGACTTCAGAGCTACAGCCAAAAATAGTGCATCTGTAGAAAATTATCAAACAGGCTATCAATACAGCATCATTGCATGTTTAGAATTGTAAGCACTTGACAGATCACAAAGGGGACATCCAATCTAGTATTTGGCAGTGCAACCCATGAACAGGGAATACAGGGAGAAGGATTCTTTTTCCTCCAAAAAGAAACACTCCTGAACAGGAACAAAAAGCTTCTCTTAAAAAAAAAAAGAATTCCAGTTGCCAGGGAAGACTCATTGGCTCATTCAAGACATCAACGCACAGTGCTGGAAACTTTGTGTGGAATGTCGGAGGGGACACAGCTCTGCTACAGAAGCCACGCTGTCTTCAGGACTTTGTATGCCATGGAGAAGGTCACTGAGTAGCCAACTGCCCAAGACAAACCTCTGCCAGGCTGGGGAAGAGGGATCAAGTATGCAAAAGTGTGAAGGATCCTAGCCCCTGTGAAGATCCTGAAATGCAGCAAGGCCGTGGACAGCTCGGGGCCGCTCAGAGCATACAGCAGTCCAATGCCAACAAATGGCACAATATTTTCAAGGTCATTCAGGTGGCCTCTGGAGAAAGAAGCAAAGTTATCTTAAAGTGTTACATTTTGTTGAATAAACCACTTGAAGCCTCATTATTTTTCAGCATCTTCAGAGCATGCTACTATTTAGGCCCTAAAACAATTCTTGGCTTCCTCTGCAGAAGGGACTTGATTCAGCTACTGAAACAATTTTGGCATGTTCACCTGACACCACTCTGGTCTCTCCTGCTGCATCCCTCATTTTTAAGTTTTTAATCTTCTGTATGAACGACCTCAGGTTTTCCCCAGGATCTTGGTAATATTAAGGACTTACATGAGGTGTCTGAGTGCACCTGGGTGTGCAAGAATGTGAAGTCAGGGAAGAAGAGAGGTAGCTGTCATTTTCTTGGAGCCTCTCTCAATTAACATCAATTAACTGGAGGACTGTGACTAACTATTAGAGTACATGGCCCAGTTGGTCTACTCTAATCCCATAAATACAGTTTGCAGTGTCCATAAAGAAAATATGAAATACCCTACATAAGAACTATTCTATCAAATGTTCGTGAAGTTCCAGCATCTTGAAGAATGTTATTTTTGAACATCTAACAGGTGTGACAGTTATGCTTTTCCTTCATTTTCTTCACTCTCAGCACTAAAATAGCTAAAAAAATGTTTGAAATTTTGAAATCATGGTACAATTTACTAAAAATGTTGAGAACTCTGTATCTTGAAGCATTCTTTCATGTCCCTTCCTAAACCTTCCCAGCTCCCTTTATCTCTTCAGATAAATTATACTTCCAGCCAAATTTACTGATTGAAACAATGTCTAAGCCTTACTAATGATGTCAAATTTCAGAGCCAACTGGAATCAGATCATGGCACTGCCTTGCAGATGCTTTTTAAATGTAGTTATCATTACAAGGAAACATAATCCCTCCAGGTTTTTTATTCTTATTCCGTCTAAAAGTAATCTGAAGAAAGTAATCTTTCTTTCTTTACCCATAAACAGAACACGTTCCAGTCACTTATACAGAAGAGAAGCCATGCTAAATCTATGTGGCATTATCTGTTGCCATGAAGTTTGCAGAAGAAAATATACTAAAAATCCACTAAGAGCCATTGTTGGCAGGAAAATACGGACACTGCAACTCCAACAGAGTAACTAGAACCAAACTGACTTACTAGATCTAGGGATGTCTGAAAAACTCCACAAAACAGTAACACAGGATTTGATACTACAGTGTTTTAAAAAGTTTATCTGTGAAAATGACTGAAGTGGTTGCCATTTCTCTACCATAACAATTTGAGTTAAATGGGTCATAAAGTTCATCTCAACTCAGCTGGCCTCTTACAATTTACAAAGAGAAAGGAATTACCCCTCACCAAAAAGTTTCCATATTTATGTAACACTCATGAAATTAAGCAACAACTCCCTGAACTACTCAGGAGCAGAAAAGGAAGGAGCAGAAAATCTTTACATCCCACTGAGATTAGGCTCTTCTTTCTCAGATTTTAATGCATAAGAGACACATAGAAATGTACTTTTTGAAACAACAGCCATCATTTGCAAAGATGCAGTGCTCTTAAATCAGAGCTGGTATGTATTTTCAAGATCTTCCCTATGGAGGTTTAAATGAGAAGAGTTCACTCACATTCAAGTTTTCAGTCTAAAAAAAACCTTAGCTTCATCAAGGCATTACCATGTGGAAAGCATTCTTCTAAAACTTTCCTTGTTAGCATAGGTTTATCAAACAGCATCCTGAAAGTTATGATTTTGGAAACAGAAAGTTTTGCCATGAGCTGCATGGACTTGTGGTCATATGTTACAGTCACCACTCTGCCCATGCAGACAGGACACCCTCCAAGAGTTAGCTATTATCATCAGAAAATGGCTTATTGCTTTTACTATGCACACTGACCATTTGAATGTGGACTGGGTTGTTCATTTAAACTAATTAATGCATTAGATTACTGCATAAAGCAATATAAAACACACACAGGCTTGACAGAGAACAGGGTGAAATTAATTCATTGCTTTAATATCATTCTGCTGTTTAAAATAACTTTTAAAGGTTCCTGTGCGTTACCTGCGTACGCGTTCAACATCCGGGTCAGTCCTCAGGTACTTCTTAGCACTCTCCCCTTTTCCAAATGATGCTGTGTCTTCTGGGTTGACAAATGCCTGATTCAAACACAACAACACAAAAAACATTAGAAGCCAAATTGTTTTATCCAGTCAAGGCAGCTTGCTATAAAGGTCACTCTTTTTACCACTTAACTTACCTGAAGTTGAAAGCACAGGGAATAATACAATGTTCACTGCATTACTGTTTTCTTGAGCACAGCCTGTACATAGTTTGTGTGCTGACAAATTAATATAATGTAATTTATGCACTTAGATGAAGCCCAGTGGGCTGGCAGAACATAGCCATCTACAAGGTAGAAGGTCTGTACTGCCCAAATCTCTTTTTCACCACTCCTCCCAAATTATCTGAAATTCCTTTTGGATCCCTTCCTTCTACAGAAGTCTACACAGCAATAGCATCCAACAGCCTTATTCCCTTTCTCATTTATGACCAAGTAAGTGTCACCCTTTCTTCTTAGGTACAGATTCCTACACTTATATGACCCATTAGTACCTCAAAATTCTGCAAGACACCACTTGAAAACAACATTTAATTCAGGCAGTGCAGACTGCAGTAGATCTCTCCCTGCTGACACATGTAGCAACATATGCATTCTGTGGACTGTTCAGGCTATGCAGATATAAGTCAAGAAAATCTTTTGATTTTAGGAGAGCTACATGATTGCTTCCTAGGGTAGCCTTGATCCCTATTTGTGAACTGTCCTCAGCCTCAGAATTCTAGAGGTGCGTTAACAGTATCATCAGCAACATTTCACATTCTCTTGCTTCACTGCTTTCCTCTGTTTTCTTCTTTCAAGACTTTCTTAATATTAAACATAAATTTAAATAGAATATTTATAATAAACAGAAAATTAAAATTACTTTACCGATTTTTCTGTTTGCAATATTACTAACATAATAAAACCAAGCACTCCAAATTAATGAAGGCCCTATTGTCATCTGCATCCACCTGGATCCACAGAGCAGTTCAGCTGGGTTCTCTTGCAACAAGCAGGAACAAAAAGCAGCATTGCAACAAAAGGACTGCACCAAAATCCTTGAGGCTCACATCATCTTGCAGAAGCAGATCTCACAAAATGAGCCATATGAGGCACACTCAGGGCTCTTTCAGCCCAGGACCAAGTGTTTCCTACAGAGGCCATGAGAAGATGCCTAGAGAAGACCAGGAACACGCAAACCCAATACATTTCCCATGAGCACCTTCTTCTAAAATAGATGGAGCTTCCACATTATTTAGTAAACCTCAGTGGATCTTTCATATTTTTTAGCTAGCCTAAACATCAAACCACATATTTTCAAATATTTTCAAACGTTTTCAGGTATTTTCAGAACTTAAAATCCAATTTTCAGCCTGCCTCTCACTCTAGAAAAAAAGAAATTCTTTTCAGATATTGACCTACCTGCAATGGGAAGATTACAACAATGAAAGAATGCAAAAAGCTTTTGAGTTACTGGATGAAAGGGTTATAGGAGAATAAAAATCTATCCCCTCTTCTGACCCTACCAGTTGTTTATTCATGTAATATGGCTCCATACCACACTATTTTTTGCTTTATAAATTGGGTATCCTGGACATGAGCTTTCTGCAGAAGACAATGGAAATTACAGTTATGAAATACTCTTATTTAAAAAAACAGAAATGTTTTAGAAGAGTAGAGTAAGTAAAATGCAAGTATAATTTAGTCCCATAATTATCTCATAATTAGGTTAAAAACATCATCCATTTGAGACCAGCAGAGCACCAAACTCAGAATCTCTCTAGAACAGGGAGGAAGAAAATGAACAGGAGCAGTATTTGAAAGCTGAAAAGACATAGCTGAGATATCTCAGCATTTCAGCACAAATGTCAATCTATTCTCCCAGCCAGTATTTCCAAATGGTTACCTTCCTTGTGATCCTGAAGTATGCTGTTATCAGACTCATTAACATCATTTTTAGCAGAACAATGGCTGTGTAAGTGGCATAAGCCCGGAAGATTTCATTGTCAATTAACTGGGTCGATTTAGCCATTTCTCCCCTTCTCACAGAAGACCTTTAAAAAACATTAAAGTTAGTTAAAGCTAACATCACTGCAATCCAAAGTTCTGACAACAACAT
>JACBWW010000009.1:21263213-21639338 GCA_020086605.1 Lanius collurio | reverse complement strand
CATATTTTTATTTTAATTAGGCTATCTCTGATTTTTATATTGTCTATTAAAACAGTATTTAAAACATGCAAAGTCTGCAAGGCCTCCTTCTCTGGTCAGTACAGAGTGCCCTCACATCACATTGCTCTTAATGGAAATTAATTGTATCATGCCTATAGACCTTGGAGCAGTTTTGCAGATATTAGATTCTTAGACATCAGTGGTGTTTTATTATTGATTAAAGAATGAGAGGAAATCTCACGGTTTAAGACCTTGTGGTGGGATTTATGAATTACTCCTTTTCCTATGTGACCCTTGGCAGGTCATTGAATCTGTCTTTCAGTTTCCCATCCGTGAAGCAGGGAATAATGATGATTTTCTGCTGCTTCTTTTTGTCCATCAAGCCTACTTAAATAGTGCACTCTTTGGAACAGGACTTGCTACTAGGTAGTGCAGAGAAATTTCATTCTGAGTTAGGATCTGCAGCTGTAATACAAATAATTAATATCAGCATTAAACAGTCAAAGGTATTACATCCAAGATGCATTTGGCCTGAGGCCCATATAGTTCTTAAAATGATGGATTTTTAATTGATTATTTGGAATGAGACCTTTTCTCAGACTAGCTAAATCGCTTAAGACCCACGCACACCAGCTATATTTAGAGGCGAGGAGGTGGCAGAGTAATTCTTAAAGTGCTCTGTTTCTAATAACCCAGGTGAGTGACAGTCTGTGAGTGCTGCCTCTTTTAAAGCAAACATGACTCACAGCCCCCAGGCTGCAAGCATGTGCAGGTTAGAAATTGTATTGAACTGTCCACATTCAAGAAGCAAGGAAATACAGCCAAATTCATAAACATTTAATTTAATAATTTCAGGTTAGTGCAGCAGGGTAGTCACACTAATGGCTTAGCATCTCCAACAGCAAAATGCAAAAAGACTGTGTAAAACTGGAGCAAGGTTAAGGTGAGTCTGGAGTAAACAAGGCAATATCTTCATCCCACCACACACGTTGATGCTTTCAGAAAGCATTCTGCAGAAATTACATCTTTATAAGAATATCTCCAGAGTCCAAATCAAAGGCAAAATGGGAACGGCCTTCTTGATACACTGATGTTTAATTCCTGTTGAAATGGACACATGCACACACAGCTGGCTGCTTCCCAGGCATTTCTTGCCCCAAGCAATTGCCAGCACCCATGGATGGTCTCTCTGTCCCACACGGTGAAATGAAACTCTGCCATTAGAAACTGCCAGGAGGGAGCACGGGAGGAGTGAGCACCACCCCATGCCTTTTCACATCTCTGACCAAAGCTAAAATAAGCAGCAAAACTGGGCAAAACTGGTTTCCCAGAGGGAGAAGAGTGTTCTGGCTTCTTGAAAGATGCTTTATGTCCCTTGTGCTCCTGTGGACAATGGACCCACTTGATTCCTATTTTGTGTCCTAAGCTTGTCACTGACCTTGGCACCCAGCCCCATTGTACTGTTCCTTTTTCTGTGAGATTACCCAAGGCAAGCTCTTCTCTGGGAAACTGAGTATTGCCAGGAACTCCCACTAATGCAACAACTTTCTTTCATCACAAGCTGCAAAGATAAAAGCACGCTTCAGTTTTAAATGCAAAAACAACGTTCACCCAGGCTCTGGGATAGCTGCACCTTTGTTCCAGTAAATTCTCATTAAAGTTAATGGCTATATGAAAATTAAGCTAGCTCTAACTACTTTTCTTCTAAAGGTAGTGTCACTAGAAATCAAACATGGTCCTTCTTCCCTCAATCATTGCTTCTTTTTTAACAGTTCCCATGTTTCATTCCCAAATGTTTGCATCCAGTAAGCCTGAAGACAGGTAGAAGACACAATGCAGAGGTTTTGTTTCTGAGTTTCCTCACATCTTTGCTTCCTTTAGAACAAACACAATATTGACTTTGTAGTTGCCTCCCAGTTCTGTTTCTGGGCATTGAATCCAGTGACAGGTGAGAGCAAGGCACAATATTTGCTTAACAGCCAGTGCACACCCAGCTCTGCTATGGCTAAGGACAATTCCCATGTCAGAAAATCAGCTAATCGTTACTCAGTGGTTTTGCACCAGATTAGGAATATCTGCATTTTACAACATCTCCTTCATGTGGACCGGAGGGAACCTGACAGGTCTGAAAAATGGAGACCCAGTGCCATGTAGCAAGAATACGGTAATGAAAGAAGTTCGGTGTCCTCACACCTACCTGCAAACACTCCTTCAACTCTGACCCACTTTGCTGGCTGGTGTCTCATGTATTCCTTCACCTTTTTAAGATTTGTGTGTGTAACCAACTGTATAATACTTACAGAAAATAACTTTCATCATTGTAAAGAGGCTGCCAAGTTTTGAAGCTACCAGGCTGTACTAAGTATAAGGTTCATCTGGTTCCTGGGGGTGTTGTACAAGCTGAGATCAGCGTAATAAAAGTACAGGAAGACTGAGAAGCAGTAACAACTGCAATGTGTAGTGCTTTGTGTAACATCTCTTAACTGGAAATATTTCATGCAAGTTATTGCCAAATATTCAGATTTTGTTCTACTTTCAGAAGTTACTTTATTTCCACAACACTACAGTTAACTATTTGTTGGGGGCAACCAAATTAACTACTCTTTGTCAGTTTAAGCTGCTCAGTTTAAAATAGCTGCTAAATATCTGAAGCATAAAATTTAATATCTTTTCCTAACATTTGTTCCTCAAAATTAATAATTCTATAGATAATTTTCATTGTCTGAATAAATATCCAGTCCCTTTTTGTACCTTGTCAAGTTCTTGGCTTCCAAGAGAAATTAATGTCAAAGTCCAATTATAAGCTGAGTAAAAGTATTGTTTTTTCAGGGTTGGATTTTCTTCTTCCTAATGGCATTGAGCTGAATTTGTCTTCTGATTCTGTGTTATGAGACAGTGAGAAAATAAGCTCCCTATATCTTTGTTACTGATACACACTTTCAGGATTATCCATTTTAGAAAGGACAGTCTTATTATCCTTATTTAACTAAGAGACAACAGTTTCAGGGATAGATGGAGTGATTAGCAGTTGAATCATACTTACATTTCAGGCTAATATTCTCAGTTCTTTCCTTCCTTAATATTTGCTTCTATCACAACCACCTTCCAAGAAAGGCTTTCCATCTGCTTCCTGTGCCCCCTCCACCACACTTTACCTGCTAGAGTTAACCCTTTCTCTTCCAAGCACTCTGCCTCCAAAGTCCAATAGAAACAGTGGAAAGTCCCTATAGATTGCAAAAAAAACTGTAATCAGGTCAGGGGGAAGTCATGTGTTAGAGGGATAGTTTCTTGATTTTTTTTTCTCTTCTGACTCAGCCTGGAAAAATTTGGCACCATTTCCAGACTGTTTCAGTCTCTCTGAGAGAAGATTAGGATTTTGTTTTATTGGTTTATGCAGAAAAATTGTAAAACATACGCTGACCTTTCCTCCTAAACCCAGGATTCTTTTGGTGTGTGTTTATTCCCTTTAACTTTCTGCTTAATGGGTTGTTGCCCTGAGTTGTAGATTCTGTTTATTACACAATCTAACTTGTTTCATTTATCTGCCTCCACGATATGGGACTTTAATGTTGAAATCATATCTCCCATAAGTCATTAGTCTAATCAGTCCAGCTCTTGAGGAAGCTGATAAATCAACAGTAATCTGAAGCCCAGGTTCCCTTCAAGGACCCTGTGTCAAAGGGCTTTGGTGTTCCTGTCCTTCCATGTAATGAGCTCTGCCCTGGAAGGGCAGAGAAAATACAGCTTGATAGCTGATGAATGTTTGAGATTCTTTCTCTTGGGCAGGATTGTGATTTTCCTGCATTTCAGTAAAATACTTACAATGTAATTTAGTCAGTGTGTTGGTGGTGGTTAGATGTGGATGCTTGACCACTAAAAACTGAACTGGCAAGCTACATGCTCCTTTCTGCTTAAAGTCACTTAAGAGAAGGGGAAGTGATTATCTAGAGTGAGCTGTCAACCTTTATGCCAGCTTTCCTCCTGATATGATTTATAAAACAGCTAAGATAACCTCTGGGGGGGAGCTTTGCAATGGAAATAGCAAGTGATTTTTATTCTAATGAACATAACACTGTCACAAGTTTAAAGTTCAAATCTGAGGTACGAAGGTTTGGGGGAAAAAAAAGAGCCTGTAAAATATGAATGTGACAGCATATGTGTTCCTTTCCTGCACAGTGTATGAAACAGGAGAAATAGGCAAATTTTACTTTTCTAATGAGGTTTAAAATATTTTTCAGTCTTTATCAGGCAGAAGGTCCTCAATACCCTCTGTTTTTTGGTGGCTGGGGTATTTTTCCTTCACAAGCTCCCCGATTAAGATGAGGCATTTTTGTCATAGGAAGTTGTGCTGTGCCCTTTGGTCCTTCAGTACTGCAAAATGTCCTGTCACAATTGGCACCCAGTAAATAACCCTTGGTTGGCAACTGTGGCCAACAGGCAGAAGGCTGAATGCACTATGAGAATTTAAACTGCTGGAGGAGGCTTGCCCTGACCAGCATTTAAAAACACCAAATGACAATTTATTGCAGAATGTATTTCTTCTTATTCTCTTAAAAGGAGAAAAATAAATAAAATAAAAAAAAGCATCAATTTGACAGCTTTCATTGATATCTAGCTCACTTCAGAACTTCTTTAAGAATAAAATCAAACTCTTTTGTAGAAACTGTTACATGGAAAACAAAACCAGCAACGACAACTAATTAGAAAGTTTATACATCAATGGCAGGTTAACCTGCCCCTGAACTTACCCAGCATATTTCTTATGATGAGAGCTGTATGAATGCAATTTAGGCAGTGAACCATAATGTCTGCAGGCTTGCTGAGGTTGATAGCTTTTCACTTTCTAGTCAGTACCTCTGTCTTCAAGACTGGAGTTGCACTACATCCTTGCTATCAGCTGAAGTAGAATCAGCTGAGTAAAAATGGAAAGTGAACTAAAACTTTAACAAAGCTCAAAAAGCACTTAAATCCTGTTTATTAGCCTTACTTCCTGAAGACATATCTCACCTTGAAACCTTATATTAGTAGGAAGCTCCCTTGTACCAGCTTTGGGGCACGCCGCCCAGTTGGAAATGAGGTGGTGGTGACTCATGGGATTCCAAATTTCCATGTTGGTCTTTTCCTGTGTGGCCCAGCCATCCCCAGCCAGGTGGGGAAGGGGACAGCAAGCACAGGGCAAACACCTGCAGAGTGGAAACCTGGAACTTTTCAGTGGGACATCAGTGGAATGATTATGACCTGGAAGAAGCAATATTGAATTCATCAGAAATCAAAACTGGTTTGGTAAAGTTGGTATGAGTTGTACAGAAATGTTCACAGCCAGCAGGAATAGCTGTCACTGCCATGCACTTGCTTGCTCTGGAGTCCTGCCATGCTGAACTTCCGTGGCTAGCAGCAATGATCCCCTTATTTCTCTTTCTGAGTGCAAGCTAAAAAAAGGTACTGAATAGCCTGAAGACACAAGGAGTTAAGAAAAGAGGAAGTATAGCTGTGCTTTTCAATGTGTCACATGATTTCAGCTCACTTTTCTGTTGTGAAAAACAGAATATAGTCTAAACTGCTTTCAAAATAACAAAAACATGCTTGGGCAGTATTTTCTTAAGCTTTGTCTGTTTAAGTAACTAAATGGTGGGACAGATGGTAGATCAAAGAAAAAAATGAATCTCCAGGAAAGCCCAAAATCCCCTTTGAATTTTTGAAAAGAAGAAAAAACCAAGGAAAATTAAGAGATTTTTTCATGCACCAGCTGTTCCCAAATGATAGACACTACTGTACTATTGGGAAGTTTGTATTTACTTTGGAAACCTGACTGCATGAGGGATCTACCTGACACTCAGGGACCAGTACTCTATCTCTCTGTGGCAAAAAATACACATGGAGTGGGGACAATGCAGCTCAGTTTTTTTCCCCTCAGTAATGTCTCCTGAGATATGGTCAGCACAGATTTGGGCTAGGGAATACAAAAGCTCAGTATCACAGCTTGCTAAGAAAATCAGGAAATCACTGGGAGTTATTTCTTTCTTTTTCAGCAAAGTTCGAATTTCCACAGGGGGAATAAAATCAGTAAATCCTGATACATCCAAAGCTTAGTATCACAAAAACTTTGAAAAAAACCCAGCCTCTCTATTTTTCCATTAGCAGGTGTCTGAAGCTTTGCTGAGACTCCTGCTGGCATAGAGAGATGCTAAATGCAGTATTTTGCCACTGTCATGGGGTGATTTATCTATGGAGTATAATTTTTTATGCAGCTGTTATACCTCAAGTGGTAAATAAGGCTTTGTCTGTGCTGCAAAATTGTGCCACTTTAAATATACCGCTGTAATTAAAGTGCTACAACCCATTGGCTGTTGTTACAGCCCTGTAAAACACCATTCTGTCATGTACTTGTCCCTGTATAGCAAGGGGAGCTGGGTGATTTTGTACTGTAATGCACACTGAAGCTTTTTATTGATGTTACAGTTGCATCTAAAAGAAAAAAAAAGCAACGAAAATGTTATGCTGAGAGAGCTCTTGAGTGTAGATAAAGTCTAAATCAGAAAGGTTGTGGGCAGCTTCAGGTATAAACTACATTTTCCTGTGGCCAGGGATAATGGTAGCGCATTATAGTCCGTGTTAAATATCATTAAGGATGACAAGAGTGTGGTAAAAGTATTTCACCAAGACAGGAAAAATACAAGGTTTGTGGCAGTAGCATCAGCAGCTTTATCACTGAGCACAGAAGGATTTCTTAGCACACAACTTATGTGCAGAATTAAGACCATTTTATGTTTTCTATCAGCAGTCACATTGTCACCATGAGGTCACTCCTCAGAACCGAAGTTTGGGCCATGGTAAAAAATTGCCAAATATCTTGCATAACTCTGATTTCAAATAAGCAGTGAAAAACACTTCTTGCTAAAGATTTCCAATAAGGACTGCAGCTGGGCAAATCTTCTTTTAATGTCTGATTTCAAAAAATCAGATTCTCTTAAGTTAATTGCCTCTTTGCAAGGCAAATAAATATAGGAAATATCTACCTGGAAAATTTCTGTGGGTTCTGTGGGTTATTCTCCCAGCAAGACAAATATCAACATAATGTTCAGTATCGTGACAGAAAGGCTCTAAATGGTGTCTCACACACATAAAGCCCATGCTCTGATTGTCACACTGTTGAATATTTTGAAAAGGCTTTTTTTTTTTTTCCTCTCCCATGTAAAATTTTGTAGTGGCTTTGATTCATCTTTATTTAAGTAGAGTCATTATTTAGGATCTTAGTTTTTCCTCTGATCTTATTTAGGATTCTTCATTTCTATATTTGGCCCCACTGTTAATTTGCAAAGGAGCCACAGTTTCTCTGTGCCATAACTGACCCATCTCTAGCGTGGTAAATAACATTCCATGCCTATCTGACAGAAACGTGCCAGACTTAATTAGCAGCAGACAATGTTTTCAGAAGTGACTGGTTAGAGACATCCTGTGAAAATTGACGCTCTTCAAGACTATCAGGTTGAGCCTCTGGATACACATTCACAGTGAAAATTCACAAATAACTTGAAAAACAGTTGGTGCACTGATAAGATGCATTTTAAACACTTTACTGCATATCGCAGCAAAGATATTAATGGTTACTTTCATGCACATATTTTGAAACCTAATTCTTTCCCTTGTTCAATGCCAAAGACTTGAAACTCTACCTACTCTGGTAGAATTTTTCCATTTTGTCTAGCAGAGAAGAGCAGACGTTGCCCACCCCACCTGCAAAATCCAGAGGTGAAACACTATGGACCATGAGAAGCAAGAATTTTAAAACTTCAAATTCAGGCTTAGATCTGCTCAGGATTTTAGAGCTCCATCAGGATTTTACAACTCCATGAGAGCATGCTTGTGTGACTGCCAAAATCCTTCACTGTGAAAAACACCTATTGTGATTTCTTCACCAAACTGGAAGCAGCAGCCACTTGCACAGCACACACAGGTGCTATACAGCTGTTTCATGATGGATCTCTTCCCTGCTGACCTGATTTCCACTGGTGTTAACACAGCACTGTAAACTTCTCTGGATGATTAGAAAACATTCCTCTGAAGTATGTGAACAAACATGAGCTACGAGCACTGTGCTGGAGATTATCTTATAAATGTAACATCTCTGTGGTGGGGCAATATAACTCTGCTGTTTTTTCCTTCTGTCAGCTCCCTGGATTTTAACAGTTAGTTGCCATCATATTAAACATCTCCCTGCCATTTTTTTTAGCAGGAAGCATGATTCTTTTCTGTTGGAAGGAGCCAGACCAATTTGTGTGCTCTATCATCCATAAGTAAATGTAAGAACTGATCTGAATTCAGTGTTTATTTTCAGGTAGTGTGGTGCGGTAATCTGAGAGACATTGCAAGTCTTCCATGGAACCAGAACTTGAATCTATGAAAAGACACTGATATCAAAGTTGTTTCCCTCATCCCTTGAAACACCTGTCAACCTTTTTTTCTGTCACAGCTTGAGGTCTTCCCTCTGGAACTGATGCCCACTTACACATGGAGAAAAGCAAACATTTTGGTGATATTGCTGTATCACTGCTAAACACTGCAGCCCGTGTGATCTCCTTGCACATCACTCAGCACATGGGCTTCTCCTTCACCATTCCAGCTCAGCCAGGGTAGCTGGGTGAGGAAATCAGGGTGTCCTTGTGTTTTTCTTTTCCTACCAGGTCCTAGTGTGATAGCCAAAACCTGGTTTGCATTCCTCCACCTTCATCTCTTCTGCCACAAATTACTCGATGTTCGTCTCTCTAAGAGATCTCATATTTAAGATCTTCAAAATATCTGTCAAGGAGAAAGCAATCAGGAGAAAAGCAGAGAAACTCAGATGTGGGTTTAGGTCAATGTTCATGATGAATGTGACAAAACTACTGATGTACAAACACTTATGTATCTAACTGTAAAATGTGAGCACCTAATACCAAATTTATTTCATTATTATTCCCTTTCTTTCTTTTTGAGTTTAGCCTTTCTTCCTGCAACAGTATCAATTATTTTTCAATAGTGTCTTGCATCCCACTCTTTCTCATGTCTTTTTCAGTACCACTCTTTTCTCTGCCAAATCATCAAAGATATTTTTGTTCTTTTATTGTGGCAGAGTCTGTAAACACGACCTTAGAAAGAGAATTTCTAAGTGCAAGCATTTGTGATGCATTTGCACTAAAAGCTTTGAATTGCTATCTTTGATAAAACTATTTGGTCTGATTATATTGTTTTGGAATCACACATTCAGGTGCACCTCTCTAAAAAAATGAATTTTTCAAAATGTAGTGTATTGCACATCTCAAAATGGAGGAGGATTATTTTTAAACTCAATGTATTCCATGTAAGCAATTGTATTTCTAGCCTGAAATTCACACACCAGCACTTAAACTGAAATTTAAAGTTTTGTGTTTAAAAAACAATAACTCCTAATCTTAAAGTTGCACCAAATATAAATAAAGTTAATAATAATTATTCTAGGGTTTTTTTTCTCTTAAATTGCTTTCATACTTTCAAAACTGCACAGGCAGATGTTGCAGACATCTCTTGTATTGAATGTAACAAATATTCTATGTGAGTGCTGAATAGCAGATGCAAGAGATACTGATGACTGTTGTGTGATTTTTAAGTGGAAATTGAAAACAGTGTTTCCAAATACAAATTCAGGTCTCACAGACTGCAATCTAAGTGGGAGTAACTGTACTTTGGAAAATTCAGTGATGTCTTTAAAGAGCCATATGGAGTCAGGACAAAGTATATTCACATCATCAAATGGTTAAGGCTCAGAGGTACAGCCAGCTATAAAGTTACATGATGTATTGTTATCAGCATTTGAGGCATGGGAAAACCTCCCCTGCCTCATAAACTCTGTGGCTGAAATCATCCCAGAACCCACCCATTTCAGCAGTAGAAAGGATTATGTGAGCCCTCTGTCATCTGTTTTGGTCAGAATCAGACAGGTTTAACAGTAAATGGAGTTGAAAAAGTTAATCCAGTGTATTTCAGGGGAAGCTAATTTTGAAACAGTTCTACTGTACTTATCCCCAGATTAGCAGTGTAACTTCAGTTTCACTGATTTTAGGCAAATTGCTGACAATAGAGGACATTGTACCTGGTGCTCCAGATCTCTCCTCATCAGTGTTGAGTGGAAGGATCACTTCCCTTAACCTGCTGACCATGCTGACCCCTTTCATGAAGACCAAATCTCAATTAAAAATTAGTTTTAGAGAGGAAAATATTGGCCATTAGGAGAGAAGCATTTTAAATTCTGCCAGTTTCTCCCTCAATCAAGCCACACAAGGCACTGTAGACAGGGTCTGTGGTGACTCACACAGTTCTCTGCTGTGGACGTTCAAGTTCGTAGATGAATAAATAAAATTATGTTACACTACTTCCTGTACCAGTTTACAAGGCAGAAATGTGTGTGAACAGATTAGAGAACTGAAAAATGTTTCAAGGTGACTGCCCAAAACTTCCTGCCATCAACTTTTATGTGATCATCTGTGTATAAGAATTTATATGGGCAGACAATCTGGGGTTCATGTGACCATTGACACATCCCATGCAAATTCGTGAGATTCCGGGTATTATTTTGTGGATGAAACCCAAAACTTTAAAGTAATACTTTTCCCTTTGGAAAAGGATGCTCTGCTGGCTCCATCATTCAGCTCTCATTTTCTATCACTCTTGGGCCAAAACTGTACTTTTCTCAGATAGAGCCTTCTCTCTCTTGTCTGATGAAGACTATCTCTTTGGTAGACATAATTAACTATTCATCAACATGGAGCCTTGATTATGACTATTCATAATTTCAGGAGAGCAGCCCTAATCTCTAGGTTACAGAGTCAGCTCCTGTGCAGCTCACAGAGCTTTACACAGTGTAAAGATCCATCAGGAGAGATTAAAAGACTGTCTGGGCACACCAGTGGTTGGAAAGCTCTTCAGTGAGGTGGGAGATCTGCTGTCAATCCCCTGCTCTGATGAATATTTGCTTCCAAAAAAGATGCTGACACCTTTTCCTGGCTTCTCTGAAACCAGTTATGTTGGATCAGGGATGAATATAGAGCAGAAACTCTGCCACCACATAGTACTTATATATGTATTTTAGAATACTAACCACAGTCTACTAAATGGACTTGAATATAAATGAACTGTCACTATGGGAGAATAGTTGAAATCATCTTGGATGTACAGATAATATTGTCTCAACTGTGAACTCTGCTTTAGAATCTCATTTCAGCCCTCTACCTAAAAATCTATATGTCAAAAGAAAATATCCTGGGTGCCATCTACAAACTATAACATGACACAAAAAAGCCATCTTTCTATAAGATAGAGCTACTTCTAATTTTCCCATTAGACCAAACGACACCATAAAGAATATCTGCCAACAACATGATATAAAACCACACCATGTATCATGAAAAATAATTGCAATTCAATTACTCCAGAATTATAAAACCGTCAGCTAGGTGCAATAAAGACAAAAGCCTTAGAACATATGACAAACCGCTTAGCATAGATAATTATATATGTTTGAACAAAATCTCCAAAATAAAACATGTGCTGTTTGAAGGAACAGGGTAATCATGCCAAAATAATTCTCATTTACAGTAAAGGTTTGAGGATCAGCAATTTTAAAGCCATCTCCCTGAAAAAAAAATTATCAAAATAAATTAGCACTCATACAGTTTAAAGCAAATTTCTCACTTAGAGAGGTCATGCCCAGCAACTGGGCAAGAAAAATTTTCTTCTATCACCTTCCTTAGAGTCTACTTTGCCAGAGGATTTAGTGTTGCTGCTCAGCATCACAGAATGGTTGAGGCTGGAAGGCACCTCTGGCAATTGTCTACCCCACCGGCTCAGAGTAGAGTCACCTGCAGCAGTTGATCAGCACTGCCTCCAGTCAGGCTTCTAATAACTTAAGGAGTGAAGATTCCACTCCATCCTCTCTGGACAACCTCTTTCAGTATTTGAAAACCTCACAAGTTTTTAATTATTCCTAAATCGAGTTCCCTTGTTTTCATTTTGTTCCCATTGCCTCTTGTCCTGTCGCTGGGCACCACTGAAGAGAGTCTCTTTCTGTCCTCTTTGTACCCTCCCTTTAAGTATTTTTGTACTCTTACAGGAACCCCCTGAGCCTTCTCTTCTCCAGGCTGACCAGTGACAGCTCTCTCAGCTTCTGATCATACAAGGGATGCTTCAGTCCCCTCAGCATCTTCATGGCCCTTCACTGAACTCACTCCAGTGTGTTTCACCTCTTGTAAATCCTGGTTTAGGTACCATGGAAAAAGCTACAGAATTCTTGTTTGGTGTCAGTTCTGTGCTTTTGCCACACTCTCTGCTTAAGTAAAAGAAAGGGAAAAGAAATTGTACTGGGGCAAAAGTAGGATTCAGGGAGAAGACAGGCTTTTGGAGAACAAGCAGAGAAAATAAAGCTTCTAGCAGAGAGGTCCTACATGCACTCTCCACCAGGATCTCTGGGGCATTCTTGGGAGAGGGATTTCATTCTCTTTCTTGGTGTGCTTCATTTCAGCAGAATGAAGAAAATTACTTTCCCACATTATTTTTGATTATTAATATAATAGGAAAAAACAAATATACTTCTTAAAATACCGCTTTCCTTAAATTTAAAGTCTCACCTTGGTCTTGCACTTTCACACACAAAAGTGGCCATGGAACTAGGCAGACATAACATCCATTCTGCAGCAAGGCAGAACTGGGTACAGTTACCAGTTAACATCTGGCTAAAGTGTTGACACTTCTGCAAAAATACTTACCAAAGGGAGAATAAAATTATTCAAAGTTGGTGTGGTACCATGATTCCAGAACTTCTCAGACAATTTCTCATATAATCAGTAATTTTAAGAACTGGTTATTTCATAGATGCTATTTTTCAGCCTTCAAAATGTCCCTTTAAAACATTTGACAGATTTTTAGCAAACATAAGACAATTTTATTTTAGTAGATTTGCTAACATAACAGATTTCATAAATTGGATTTCTCAAACTCATGATGATGACATTTCACTTTCTTAATTGACTTTTTACATGCTTCACAAAGCACTTGGATTTTGCATGTATTTATTCTTCTGGTATGTGGTCAGATAAATACTAGGGAGTAATTTTACTGATGCTGATGAAGTTTCTCACAAGTATCAGATATGGGTTTGAAATGTTGGGAACTCCTAAAGAAGCATTGCCATATTCTGTCACAGTTCTGTTTCAGGCCAGAGTACTCTGAGACTACAGTGACAGACACTGCAGAAATCACTAAAATGGTTGTCTGAGGTAACATTTTAAATAGAGTTTTCATTATTCACCAGTGAAATAGAATATAGGACATAGGAATTACCACATTGTCCAATGTGACACCTAAAGATGAAAAAAAGGGACAAAAAAAAAAAGAAAGCTAACAGAAAAAGACTAAGTTCATCCTAGAAGCTAAATTTTTACTATTTTTTCTAACTATTAAACTTTTACTCCACATTTCTTCTGTCTTTTAAATTCCAGTCCTCAAGTCAGTGGTTGTTGTGCCATGTTCTCAACCATTCAGGCTAAAGTGAATCCTAGTGCTGCCTAGAAAGAGTTGACCCACGTAATTTTTTATTTACAAGTGTCAAAATTCTTGTGTTGCACTGTCAGCCTTGTCCATATCAATTATGTTTCCACCTCAAATATTTAGCAGGAACCACAGCCACTGCTATGATGAAGGGTAACACCTCTCACATGCTCTTTAAAAAAGAGTAAAGCTGAATTAAATTTACTATCGCATTAGGCAGACTGACCTTTCTAGAGCACAAACTGAGTTACAATGTCACTCCTACCTTTTAGCCAGCAGAACTGTTGTGCTGGACACTGAAGTTCTGCCTCTTCAGTTCTGATAAACTACCTCTACAATAAAAACACTGGCAACTATCCCTTGTCAGGGAAAATTAGGAGAAAATTTCAGTTCCAACCTGTCCAGCTTAATTCGCTTGCCGGGTGCTCATGTATAGGTTCTGGTATGAGAAGAAGTAACCTTTAGCCTTGGGTGGCAGGGCACCAAATAGCAACTCTTTAACAGCCAGACCTCTAGTGGGCTGACACTGTCCTGTGAGAACAAGTTCTTTGATAAATCAAGATTTGACTTCCTCATTTTCAGATCTTTAAAGAAGATGTGTTTAAAAAACATGCAAAGTCCTTACTGGCAGGCAGAAGTACTGCCAGAAGGGCTGGATTTTGAAACAGCAGTTATTTTGTGTGTCCAGTTTCTAGGAGCTTCGGTACATAAAGAGCTCTAGATATGTGAATGCAAATAATAGATGTTTTCTTCAGGCTTTATGCAGTTCTGTTACCTTGTGTAAGAGTAAGTAAGAATAAGCCAATTGAATGCCAGGTGATTCACTAAAAACCATGTCAAGTAAATAGAATGACCACTTATAATTGCTGCAGAATTGATTAAAAAAGTAAATCAATAAAGATCCTGCTGTCATATGAAGCTTATTCTCTTAACATTGAGCATGTTAAGTCATGTACTGATTGATCTGTGGCTCTCATCACCACACCCTTATTAATCCCATGCAAAGGCAATTCAAAAGTAATCACAAAAATCACCTGCTTCCTGCTTTCTACAGCATTTATAAGGGTCAGTCAATTATTCCCTTCTCACAGCTTGGAACCCCAAATTTGAGTAAGCAAAACCACATAAGGACTGAGATCTAGCCCAGCTCAGAGCCCTGCTCTCTGTGCTGGTTCCTATCATATGATTCACTGTGAGCTGCTAACATCCATGAGAACAGGTAAACTTGGCACTCTAAATGAAAACAGACTATTTTTCATTTAAGTGTCTATTAGAGCAAGAGTTTATTTGTCCTTATGTTTTCTATCTAAGGTTAAAAATTGGTTGTATTTGCTTAAAAAAGATAAAAATTAAAAAAAAAAATTCTTTTTGAACAGTTAGGTAAAAGTATCTTCGTGTAACAGAAGATATGTGCATCTCTGAGTTAAAATAGTTTTCTCTGTCTTGTTTTGAGTTGAGATTGGCTTCTTTAGGCTTAGATAAAGAAGCTGAACTGAGTTATACTCTTGATTTCTCTGGCTGCTTTGTCCAAAGGAGGATCATTTTAGCTATCATGGATCAGAAGAGAGATACAGTTCTTAACATGTTACCAGTCACAGCTGTTTTCTTCCCCATCAGAATGTCTCTGAAAACTACGAGGTTTTTGCT
Source organism: Lanius collurio (assembly GCA_020086605.1). Taxonomy (NCBI): domain Eukaryota; kingdom Metazoa; phylum Chordata; class Aves; order Passeriformes; family Laniidae; genus Lanius; species Lanius collurio. The sequence goes on along the minus strand of JACBWW010000009.1, from coordinate 21,624,137 downwards.
GTCTGAGTTTTTTGCTTTAGACCTGTAATAGATTAAAAAGATACATTTAATTTTAGGAAACAGCCTATTACTGCTTAGATTTAAGCTTTAGAGCTTTTAGGCTTTGTGTTTGAATCACAGTTGGTTTGGGGTTTTTTTTGGGTAATGGTGGAATCTTTATCCCTACTGGTTATATACTATTGTGCTTCTGCTTCGTGATGTGCAGCCTTCATAGTCTAAAGAGATCTTAAGAGGCCAAATCTGAGTAGTTATAAGGACAGATGGAAGTAAACAGCAGAACCTATGTCTCAAAAAAATGCCATCAGAGACACTGAGAGCTCTGTTTAGAGAAGCTCATCTGGTTTTCCCCTTCCTTGTAACATGTGTATGCATTCACACTTGCACAAGATAGATGTGAGGTGCTTCCATTTGTCGGTGGAAGCATTTTGAACAGGTGTTAGTGATCTTAATGAGCTCCACAAAATGGAGACACTGACCTTGGAAATCAGAACAATTCGCTGTGGATAAAGCAGCAGGAGCATTATAAAGCACTGTGAGTTTGACTCTTCCTAATTCCCTTTCAAGGCTGTAATAGCTTTTGTTTGATATGAGAGAACATTGCCAGTGCCCCTGCCCCTTCTGATGCACTGTAGCTACAGGGCAGAATCTGCCTAGAGGAACAGTTGTGGGTTAGGCTGCTTCTAGATTGCTCTTTTTTTCTTTTGATAACAAATTCAACTTACTTTCTTTTAAAATTTGTTCCTCTAGCTTAAACCTAGTAGCATTACTTATTTTCATAGTTACCTTTATCTGAATTTCAACCAGAACTAGAAAGAAATATTACAGTGATTGGATAATGTTAACCTTAAAAAAAATCCCTGTCTTTATCTACTTGCTGTTTTTCACTTGTTGCCTAATTAAAGTATTGGATTATTTTAACAAAATTATTTTCTCAATCTGTTATTTGATTTCTGCTGAAAATGTTAGCTTTCATCTATGTTTAAACCTTTATCTTTAACATACAGATTGAGTTTAGCATACAGTATTAGATTCACATAATTTAATAGGTGATATAATTCTGAGCAAAAATCTTGTTCACCCTCAAATGAACTAATTAAATAAACTACTTAACTTCCTAGTGTTGCTAAATATGGAAGCTGAAATGTTCATATAGTTCTTTGATTTTTTTTTTTGTTTGGGTGTTTTGGGGTTTTTTAATACTCTTTGATCCCAAATGTAATATCTCAAAAGTGACAGGTGCCCTAAGAAATTGTAGTAGCAAAGTGTGGAATTCCAAGTGAGAGTCTTACCAGTTTGCTGATGACAGTGGAGGAGCACAGAAGAATACCTGTAACTTAAACTCATCTACTCAGTCATACCCCCCCCCCAAAAAAAAATTCAAGACAAGCATGCCTGGTGCAGACAGAAGAGATATGCAGGAGAAGGGATTTTTAAACCCCATGGCTGACAAGGAGCAACAACCCCTACCTTGGGAAAGCAGCCACACTGGAAAACTGCCTCAACCTGCGAAGAAGCTCCAAGAGGCTGTTTGTGTGCTGCTGGTGGAGCTGTGCGAGCGATTCACGTTCTTCGGCATCGTGTGCAACATGATCCTCTTCTGCACTGTCAAGCTCGGCTATCGCAGCTACCAGGCAGCAATTGTCAATATGTGCTTTGTGGGCACCTCCATGCTGACACCAGTGCTGGTGGGCTGGCTTGCTGAATACCTCGTGGGGAGGATCAAGCTGGTGTGCATCTGCATGTTCCTACACTTCCTAGGTGGGTGACACCCTGGTGACTATGTCATGTCTTACTAATTCTCTTCAGAAAAGAGCTCTTGAGCGTTGTTTTTGGCATCTGTTTTCCCCAGCCTTCTCTAACACCTCATTACTTGGTTACTCCTCTGCAAAATGCGCTGCAGTGTTTTCACCTTTGTAGTTTTCTGAGGCAGTGCTTTCAAGACAAAGCAACATTTGTGTGCACCTTGTGTAGCTGGTGCACAAACCTGACTCTTCTGAAGTGGATCAGCTATTGAGAGCATGGATGCTCAACTCCCTTTAGCATATGTTTTGCACAAACGCAAGGCTTTAGTCAGAGACATAATTTAGGAGCTGCTTTTGTGCTGTTAGAAGTAAGATTATATGTAAGGATACAAGACTTTTGTGTTTGAACAAGAGGAAAAGCCTTTAAGAATACACCAGTATAAACAAAGTTTGTCTTAAGTATCCTAATACCTGCACTGAGGGCCTGCCTTCTGTTGGCACATTCTGAATGTTCCCTGGGTATTATTCTAAACACCTCTTACAAAAAAAAACACTGCTCAAACAAAATGTACCTGTTCTGTAGCATTTAATGCATATCCCATGTACTGGTGCTGCATCTGGTGGTTACTCTGTCAAATTAAAACAAGTTGATAAAAATAATTCTTTCTTGAACCAGTTGTTGAGGGAGTCTAACTTCTGCAATAGCTGGCCACATTGTTATTTAGATACCCAATAAAAGAAGTAAAAAAATCAGAGTCATTCCAGGAATGTTCTTGAGCTGATTGCAAAATCATTATTCAAGCAGTCTGGAAAAATGTTTGCTATTGTGTTCCACTGTTTCTTCCCTGTTATTCTGGTTTAAATCTCTTTCTGCTACTTGTCCTCTCAGTGCATTTCTCAAAAAAGATTGGAGACATGAACCCAATTTGATGCACTTGGGTATTGTTTTAACTAGAACATTTCTTCCTTGAGATAAATCATTAAACATTCCTGATGTATAAAAATTTGATGCACAGTCATAGCAGTGGCTGATGTTGGTGTTGTTGACACATGAATATACTTTAAGCTTAGTGGCCATTAAAACTTGAAAAATCTGTTGCTAATTTAATCTGTAAGACTTGCTTTGAAGATTAGAAATGGCAAGTGCAATTCATGGCAGTGCTTCTACAGTTAAATTTTCAGTGAAGCTGCTGCAAGAAAAAGGGAAATTTTCCACAAAATATTTGAGAACTTATTTCTTAATTATGATTCTTATTTCAATTCTGGGATTTTAGATGATGCAAAAGAAAGCTGCACTCCACTGCAGGATGTTTTGTGGTTTTTTTTTGATTAATTGGTGGTTCAATTGATAGAAGAACCTAAATCCTTACAAACATTTCAGAGGAAATTTGGTTTCTTAGAGGTCCATAGTGGTACTGTCTTACTTTTCATAGCAATAGCCAAAAAGTTTCTGCCTCTCTACAGAATTATGTCTCCCTCTTTGCACTTTTCTTTTGTGCATCTTTGATTTCCCATCTGTCTTTTCAACATACCTGCTCTAAAAAATGTATGTCTTATTCATCTAATTCCAATCCCTTTCAAATGACAATTTTCTTTCCATTCCAGGCACAACACTCTTGCCTGTGGTGTCATTCCCCTTTGAAGATGTTTACATCGACAGACGACATATTCTTCACACCCTACCCAAAAGGGAGCAGAAAATTGTGTTCTACTTTGCCCTCCTCACAGCCAGTCTGGGAATAGGAGGAATAAGAGCTATAGTGTGTCCACTAAGTGCATACAGCCTCGAGGACTGTGGGCCAAAGGAACTGCTTTCATTTTTCAACTGGTTGGTAATTTAAAGTTGGTTAAATATCTTTTGGGAATCATAAAGCATTGCCTTGAAATTCACTGCTGAAATTCACAGATCCTGTGGATGGTGGTTTGTGTGTTTTTAACTACACAACTTTTAGATTTTGGAAGAGTTTCCAAGAGGTTCAGTTAAAACAGTTCCTGACTTTTTCTTTCTGCTAGTAGATAATCGATTTTGGCCTCCTACAGAAGTATTCAGTCAGAATATTCAGGATTAAACAATTTGCCCAAGTACTCAAAAGACTTGCCAACCTATTTGCTGTTGGAACAACATTTTCCATTTGGTTTCCTGCCTTTAACAGGGCTATGTTTTTAGGATATTTTGATGTTGCTCCCTAACAGTGGCAAAATTCAATTATATATTGGGATTTACATCAGGGTAAGTTTTTAGCAGCGACAGGCAGTAGTGGACTGCTGGTTTTCTGGAATTGCAAGTAGTCTCAAACTAAGTTCAGTGGTAGGGATCTGCTGTATTGTTTCAGCTTTGTTGCTGGGAAGTTCTGGCATCTGATAAACCACTTAACATTTGTATTTTGGTTGAATTTTTTCTTCAGTTCTTTAGGAAAATTGCTCTTGAAATGCATCTTAAAAATCAGGGTTTGGATTTCTTTTTTTTTTTTGGTATGAACTATTTCTTTCTCCATGCATCAGGGAGGTAATTTTTGATGATTTGTTTGCCCTTATTTGCCCCTTCTGTAGCCCTGTACAGAGTGATATATTTTCTGGTTAAACTGTGTAGTGAGGAAGTTGCAGTGGGAGTCTCCATATTCCTGCTTCAAGGCAGGGTGAAAGAAAGCCCTAAACCGCCCCCTTTTCTCTCCTTTACGTGCACAGTTATTAAAATAAAACCCGAGTACATTTGCATATTAACAATGTAATGCTGAAGAATCAGTGAAGATCTTGGTGAATCAGATCTCTCCTTCTTTGGGGATGGCTTTCCTGGGTATTCTTTTTTCCTCCAATTATGTGAATATCAAAGAGTTTTGAATTAAATCCAAACTTCAGTGAATAAAGTAGCTGTACCAAAGGTGGATGAGATGTTTAGTTCCTTACAGCAGATTCTGCCTCCTTGACCTGCCCATAGGAGAGAAGAGGAAAAAAAATCCTTCCTTTCTACTCTATTCTGAGTTTTAATCCTTAATTAGCAACATCATTTTGATTAAATAAGACTCTGGGGAATTAAGACTGGAGAGCAATCACTTGTTCTGAAAGATAGCTCTGGAGAGTTTATTGTACAGTGGTCTTGGCCATTCAGAATTGTGTTTAATCAAAGTGACATTTCTCAGTGTTGATTACAAAGGAGATATAATATGAATAAAAAGTTCCTTGGGGGAGTCCAAATGGGTAAGTTCTTGGAACTTTGGATTCATCAAGAGAGGCACACGTGTGAGTCCAAAAAATTTAAGTTTTGCACTGGCACCCAAGGAGGAGCTGTTGGAATGCAATCTCAAAATTTAGAAATATGGGGGGTTCATGTGCGGCATTTTTAATCTCATTAAACCCCTCAGAATATAATCACTTTTTCTCGGTAGCCTCATCTCCCTTGGTGGGTGTTTGTTGTGGGATTGAATTTTAAAATTATTTAAAATGAGATGGCATACTTTTGATGAGTTAGAGTCTGATCTTAGCCCAGTTCTGTTTAAACAATCAGAGTGACTGAATTAAAGATTGGGTTAAAAGTCCTGGTAATTACCTGTTTTCTAATTCAATCCTTCAAGAAGATTACTTTGCACATCTTAGGGCTTGGTTCTAACGTGCAGTATATACTATGGCTCTGACCTTATAAATAGAATATACCAATTCTAAGTGAAGAAGTAACTTGGATTCTGTTGGACTAAATTTTTCCAAGGCTTTCTGCATTTCCAGAGTTATGATTATGGACTGGTACTATTTTGCAGCAGGAGAAATACATTCTGTCTGTTGGGTCAGGAAATGAGAGCCAAGGGTACAATCTAGATCAGGGGTGAGAATTAGCAGAGCTGTATCTCATCTTACAGACTTGCTGCAAAAAACTGCTGAGAACATGGGACCAATGATGTTTTCCACCCTCACTCTATCTTTTTTGTTTCCATATGCTGCATATCAATTTCTTCAATTTTCCTCAAAACGCTGGGCTTTGACTTTTATTTTTTTCCAACTTCTTTGGGATTTTCTCCCCCACTTTGTTTTTGCAGAGAACTCCAGTGTCATTCTGAAAAAATTGACCTCTTCCCCCAAAGATATATAACCATAAACAATACTTTTCAATAAGAATCACCTGCATGTTAATTTTTTTAATTTTTCATAACAAATACATTTCTTTAAAATGATTTAAGAAAATTATTTGATTTATGTAGGCTTGTCACAGTAGCTTTTAATTTTGTATCTGGTCTGTATTCTTGAAATGAACCTCTCAAGTTGGCTTTTGGCTCTCATTGTGAAGAGACCTCAGAATGCTGAAGCTTCAGGGAGGAGCTCTTCCTTGCAAAGCTGGACAGGATATTCAGTTTGATGTATCTAACTAAATCTGCTATGTCTTGATGTGAGCTCTGAGACTCTTTATGTTATGAAGGCCCAAATACTGAGCTGCTGCTGTCAGTATGATATGAGCACAGCCCAGAATTCTTGTATGTGTGTTGAGGTTAGTTCATCTTTCCATCTTTTGGCCATAGGGATTGCAAAACACACTGGTTGGGGTTTTTTTCTTCTCATTTTTGTAAGAGGACAGGAACTTTACATTTCAGTCTTAAAGTACATTGCTACTCAGCAGCAAAAAATGAAAGTGTGCTCCTGTACTCCAGGGTTTTCTTTGGATGCTCCTGTTTCCAGTCAAACATTCAGAGAGTCATGAAAAATGTCAGGACTTCAGGTAGCTCAGGCACACTTCTTTGGAAAGTTTGGAAAAAAGGCCACTGAATCTTCTAACTTAAAAATTGTCACTTAAGAATTTATTCAAAACTTCTACCCAAGTTCAAGTTAAATGAATCGTGTAATTATATTTTTTTAAAAGCCTTAGTTGACTGGGTCAATGTTTTTATGTACAAAATCCCTATAATTGTATCATCATTGAGTAACATAATTCCAAATCTCTTCTCACTGAAGATAATTTTAGATTCATTAGCCCAAATACTCAAGTTCAAATAGCATACATGAGGCAGAAGTGGCACTGAACCAGAAAAGGAGCTTTGCTTCTTCCAGTATTATGTATTAAGCTGCACAATTATGTATTGATGGTTTTTTCACCTTTAAATGAAACCATTTTGCTCTGGATCCAGCAAAAGCAAAGGATTCTCTTCTTGCAGTTGCTTACCAACTGTAACCTTTGACACACTGGGACAGTACTGCTCAATATTTGTGCTATTTTCATGGGTTCCAAACTGCAGCAGACCTATCACTAGTGGTATGCCACCTGCTTCCAAGTGTGTGAGATTTATCCTTTGAATATTTCTGTGATTAGGAGGGGCTCAGGACTTTTTTGGGTAGCACCTCTACTACCAGCTACAGCCTAAGAGAAAATTGTGTTGGGGAACCTCCTTATCAAGATATTCCAGAAGCAAACAAAAATTCAAGCTGAGCCTTGCAACTAGGAACTGATAAAACAAATTTTAATATTTCTTCCATTTTTTAACATTTAATATTTTTTAACGAAGGGGTGGTGGCATTAAGACATTTCTGACTTAAGCTTGAAACATATGATTTGGGTATTTCATACACAAAACTTGTTGCCAGATATTATATGTGTAAATGGTAAATTTTGATGTATTTAATTAATGTTACCCACAAGAATATTTCCCAGACTAGACTGATAATTTGTTCAGCTCTACTGCCTTAGTACGCTTACTTTAATCATATACCTCTTGGAGCTGAGACATTTGAGTGAAAATCTGTTTTAATTGCTCTGTTAATGGGTGCATGTTACTGATGCTGTCCAGAATTACTATACTTAACCATGCCTTTAATTGGATGTTTTAATCTTCTGTATAGGCTTTTATATTATTCAGCCTCTCCACTTTTCTCTCTCTTGTCTGTGTGTACCAGGTTTCATTGGCTGGTTAACTTGAATTCAGCAGTTGTCTTTGTCAGCATTTCTTACATCCAGCAGTCTGTGGCCAGGAACCTTGGCTTTCTCATCCCATTTGTATCTGGGCTTATGGCTATGATCACAATTCACATGGTTCGGGGTGAAATGATTTACAAACCCAAAACAGGTAAGAGGCAACTCTGTCTGAGGGAATACCTTTAGAGATTACTTTCACAGAAGAAATCAACTTGCATGTCTTAACTCTTTCTTCCATAACTCTGCCCTGTTTGGCTGAAGATCCTTGGGTTTTAGCCCTCCAAATTCTGCATGTGAGAAATTATATCCTCTGTAAAGATAAAGCTGGAGATTCTGGGTAGGCTGTAAAAGTGGGAAGCAGGGTCTGGTAAACTCATGTATGTTTTCTGTCATGTCAGGGCACGTGTCACAGCCTTTGCCTGTGCAGGAAGAAGTGGAATTGATTTTGTCACATTTGGTTCAACCTTTTGTCTGCCCAATCCCTTACATTCTAGAGGAAAGGAGATGGCCCTGACCATCTCTGAGACCAGGTCAGATGAGCCAGGGCACAGCCATGCTGCTGCTTTTCTGAACTCTCTGCTGGGCTTGTCATGGGGGAGGCACACCGTGTGTTTTCTGATTTCAAACCTGACTGGCTTCAAACCCTTGCAGAGCAGTAACTCTACATTACTGCTCCTTCTTCCCTTTTTGTCATTGTCCAATATCTAGTATAGGGCAAAGCAAAATAACATTTCTCTAGCCTAAAACACTTCATTACAAGCTCTGCCAATGAATTGAGCTGATACCAAATGTTCTGGTACCTTGTATTTACTTCTGAAACTAACTCTGCTTTGAGAAGAGCCCCAAGTCCCACTTGTTTTCTGGCTGGCTTCTTAGTCAAGTCACTTTGGAATTCTGCACTTTTTTTTCTTTCAGTCTTCAGAGTTGGTCTTAAAATTTTCTAGGTCTGAAACTTAAACATCACTTACAATGATGGTCAGAATAATTGCCTAGTACAGTCCCACAGAGCAACAAAAACTCTACCAGCTCTGTGTTTTCAGGTTTTGATATGCTACATCAGATTTTATTCCTTAGTGGCAACAGTCTGCAGGTTACTGCTCAGCCAGGGAGTTCTGAATATTAGTTTACCTAATAAAATGCCTTTACTTAGTACTTTAAAGCAAGTGCTTCCAGTAGGTGTCAATGGATATTTCTAGAAAATAATTTCCATGTCAGAGATAGCAGGCAGATATTTTTGTTCCACAATCTTAGTTCACCTTGATTTTTGGGAAGTATTTATTTATAGATACTCAACTTAGTGTAGTGTTTCAGCACTCAGAAAAGCAGAGAAGTGCCATAACCCCTATTTGCAGGTATGGTAATTTTCCAAAGGTAAATGAACCTGTATTCCCAGCCTGATGCTGGAACAGTTTTGTGCTCATTCTACTTCTATTTCTTCTGGGAACCAAGTTAGCAATTCCTGAACCCAGTGAACAAGTTTTAAAATGCCAAGTAGTAGACTGGAAACTGCTCTTCATACTACTGCATACTACTTGGAAGACCTGAGGTGCTAATTCTGGCTTTGAAATTCACCCATGAAAATTCTCTGAATTCATCAACTTCTTTAAAGTCCTTTTCCTTCTCATTTCACTGCTGCCCTTCCCTTGCCTCTGGACTCCAGCATACATTCAATACACATTCAATAAACGGAAAGGAAAAACAAAGGACATTAATACTTTACCTGCTCAACCAGAGAAACACATTTTGCTGTGTTAAATAACTGCTAATAAAAAGCACTCTTCTCTGTGGCTGTTGGACAGGATTGCTTTTGTAACAATTAGGTTGTGAAAGAACTGGGTGCAGAAAAAAAAGGTTTTTAAACCAATCCTGACTGTTATTACCTTCCCCCCCCTAAAAACACACAGAGGTGAGTATACCATCTTATATCTTCCCTCCCAAGCTGTTTTGTCCTGGCTTGTTTATTTTGGCAGCAGGCCAAAACATACCAATGTCTAATGCCTCTGATTGTTTGCAGACAGTTCCCTGCTGACGACTTTTGGGGTCATTTTTAGTGCCCTGAAAACGTGCTGTGTGCGGCATCGCTACTTCAGCACAGGCGTGAGCAACTGGCTGGACCATGCCAAGGAAAACCACGGTGGTCAGTACAGTGAGACTCAGGTGGAAGGCACAAAGTCACTCGCCAGACTCTTCCCATTGTTCACTTTCCAGATTCTCTACAGAACATGCATTATGCAGGTGGGTGCACAGCTTTTAAACCAAGATCTCACGATAGACCGTGACATGTTGTTCAAGGTGTGCTTTGCCAGCTGAGCAGCCTTGCAGAGTAGTTTAAATTGCCCAAGAATATACCTTGCTATAGCCTCTGATCTCCTCAAATAATGAAAATTGACTTGGTCAAGGCTCACTGACTTGGTTAAGACTCATTAAGAAGCTTATGTGAGTGTTTGTTACTCCTTTCTTGGAACCTTTTCACTGGCTGAGGCATCTTGTGTGAGTCCTTTGCTCCTCACACTGCCATGTTAATTATCAACACTGAGACTTAGGCTCAGCATTCCCGAAAAATGTCATTTTCCAATTTCCTAAATGTTCAGTCACTTTTTGGGGAGAGGTAGAAAAATCTTTATTTGCTGTTTTGATTGCATGTTTCTCCTACTGTTTTGACAGGATTGTGTGGCTGTTGTGCCCACAGTGGAAGTGGGTGGGTTTCCATTTGTGGAAAGCAGCAGTCCTTTCACAGCCCCTCTCTCAGGCTGTGTGGTTCTTTTCACTTGTGTGTGATATAAATGTAAATGTGTCAAGAAGCTCCTTAAGCTGACATGATTCCTTTAGATTCCTTTCTGTCTGGATGATCCTGACTAAGCAGGAGTTGGAGGTAGCTCACCCTTTGGTAACTGGAACAACAAGTTTATGAGCAGGCTCAGAAGTGCATTTTTAAATATTAAAATTAAAATACTGCTTAAGGAAATTCTTACAAATACATGGCATATACTGCTTCACTGACACTTCCTCTTGTCATTGTTCTATGTTCTCATCCATCTGCCTAATTCTTTCTCTTCTTCCCTCCCCAATTCCTCCCCCTCCCCTCAAAAGCACAAAAAATCCCAAGCAAACAAAAAAATACATTCCAAACCAACAAACACACATGCATGACCAAGGTTATGCATTAGTGACCAAATGAAAATTAAACAGTTATTATCTTTTATCAAGTTTATAATAAAGTATTTATTTAGAAAATATAGATGTCTTTCCACTGCTGAAAGAAATTAATCCTTTGGCAGAATTTCCAATAAGTTTAAGGCCCTTTCTCAAACTAAGCGATAGATCAGTATCTTTTTTTTTTTTATAAAGACTAATAGTATTTTCTTCACATTATTAAGTTTAAAGCTTTCAGTGCCTGTGATTCATGTTGATGATTCTTTAATTCCTATTAAGAAGTCAATTCTTATTTGCAATAGTCATTGGAAAAAGGAACCAACAAAATTGGCCTCAGTTATAAACATATATAGTTGGTTGCTATTTATTCTCCCTTTTACAATTTAGATTTCCTTTTGGAGGTGGAATGTAGGTTAAAAATATTTTTGTGAAGAGCTAACATTTGAGTAATTCTTGAGCACTTCCCATTGGGTAGGGTTGACTATAACATGGATGAGAAACCCTACATGAGCTCAGTTAATAACTATACATTAATTTCAGACAGCTATAAAGCAGCAATATCCTACCTGGGTTTGAAATTAGTGGTCATAGTGAAGAGTGTGCAGGATGTTGCAGGAATCCAGAACTCAGCAGAAACGGATTCAGAGTAAAGAATCCAGGTCTGCATTGAGTTCTGCCATGACTGTACTCTGTGAGCTGCTAGAGTTGGAGTTTCCCAGCCTCTAAAACAGAGTGGGTTATGGCTCCCTGCTGCACATGAAATTAGTTAATCAAGCTTACTCAAAAAGCCCAGACAAACAAACAAAAAAACCCACTGAAAAATCTGTAAATCTGTTGGTAGAAGCCATGAGGATTTTGATTTTAATAAAGTCAACAGCTCTTCTGTGTGGCCTCACACGAGCAGGAGGAATTATTTGCCTTTGTAGTGAGAAAGTCTTATAAGTCTACTCAATTGTGTACCTTGTTGACTGCCATAGGGAGGCTCGTCATCTGCTTCTTTTTGTCTTTGGTTTTCCATTCTCCCAAGTAAAAGGAAGTTCTCTATAGGTGCTCTGGCTGTGAGTTGCATCAAGCTGGTTCTAAGGCTGTACCCAAATCTTCATTCCCTGTAGCTTGTAAAGTGCCCTTAAGAATGACTCCTACCTTGAGCACACAATCATAAGTCCAAAATCACTCTGTGCCTTGCAATTCTGAAATAAAATTTTGCTATTTTAAGATTCTATTCTATTAAACACTGTCTGGGTGAAGTGACTGAAGTATGGGGTGGAATCATTTAGTATACTGGCTGATGGCTCTAATTAGAGGTGATCAAATAAGCTTATAGACTGTTGCTTAATCTGTTAAATGTAGGAGAAAATGTTATAAAAGGGAAATGTTATGTTCTGGCAGAGAACGATATTGTCACTCTCTGAAAGGCTTTATTCATGACTGATTGTTCCTTTTTTGCCAGCAGGTATTTGGTTTAATGTGACTTTTTCAGAAGGAAAAACTTGGAGAGGTTTAAAAATACAGGGAAAATCTTATCCATGGATTGTGGTTTTATCCTTCAATACAGATTCCTTCAGGATATTATCTCCAAACCATGAATTCCAATTTGCACTTCAGTGGATTTGTCTTGCCAGTTGCGGCAATGAATGTGATAAGCATTGTGCCACTACTGATTCTTGTTCCTATTTTGGAATGCATTAACTCATGGCTCTTTAACTCCAAGGACAATGGACATTCTCCCACAATTTACATTGGTATGTATAAAATATATGTGTTTTTACAGTTTTAATATGTCCTCTGTTTTTGAAAGAGAAATTTCAGTGTGATAGATGATCCTAGACAATTATATCTGACTATAAATGTTAAGATGGACTTGTTTTGGGATGATGCTCAGAAGTAAATAAGTTTCAAAGGAATTATTGAAAAAAAAACAGTCCTGGAAACACTTACTACATCATAAGGAAAAATGTATAGGTTTTTTATAGGACAGACTCTTCTGTCTAATAAAAATTTTGAGGCACTAGGGGTAATCTTAAGGAACTGTTATTGAAGAGAAGCAGTATTGACTGTTTATGCCTGAGAATTATTTTGACTTGATTATCTTCAATATGTTTTTTTATCCATTACCTTTTGGAAAATTAATGTACGATCAAAGACTTTTTTAGAAATTAAAAAGTCCTTCAGTTAGTTGCTCTCTGATACTGGAGAAATGTGTTGCCCAAAAAGATGAGTCTGGATTCAGATAACTCAGTTATGAATAAAGGCTTTGCTTTGCTGTGATTTTTATGCTACAAGTGCATTGTTGTTAGGACTGCAGCTCATAAGAGGGAAATTGTAATGCCATTAGTACAGTTTCTTCCAGGCTCTGGAGTTGCATCATAAATGAAATAAAAGTATCTAGGCTAATTCTGTGTGTAAAATAGGAGTTTTTATAATGGAGCAGCAGAAGAAAACCTGCAGAAAACTGTGCAAAATAAACGGGTGTGTATCACTAGCTGCTGTTCCCATTGAACAGGCTGAATATTTCACAGGTGGAAGGTTACTTGGAGAGGTTACAGCCTTCCTCTCCAGCGCTAGAGTTTTCATTAGACTATCTAATATGAGATAATTGTTCAAGTGATTAGTATTTTCATTATTAAAATCCTCATTGTACACTCAGCCACGGCAAAAAGGGATCTCCAAAGGTGAAGTGTTGTCTCTTTCTCACAGAGTTGGTAAAAGGAAGCCTTCCCTGTTGTATGCTGACACTTTTCAGAGAAATTCATAGCCTAGAAGCAATGATAACTTTAATAAGAGTTAGGCTGCCTTCTCTTGACACTGATGTGGTTTCTTTTATTTATTTGTTTTTCCATTACCCCCAAACCTCTTATGTTCTAGGATCCGGAGGGGTCCTCTGCAACACTCTTCAGATATCAGCTACATGTAGTACCAGCAGAAAAGCAACTTCCATTCCATATTCACTTAAAACTATTCCCTTTCGTAGATACCCTCATTAAACTTCCTACATTTTTTATCTTCCAGTCTGCATTGCAAACCTCAGATGAAAATATTTATAAACCGCTATTTTCTCAGTGTGCTGCTATTAATTCAGTGCCCCATGGCAGGCAGCACAGTGAGTACTGACACACACAGAGGTATTAATCTGACTAAATTAGCCTAATTAAGAGTGTTATTAAGTTTTATACAAACCAGAAGCATATAACACAGCAGGTTGCAATTAGCCTAGTTTTTAAAATAACATCTGCATTAAAACACAAAAAGCACATTCAGATAATCATTTTCCTTTAAACCATGGAAGTTTCAAGTTAGTATTAATGTTCTATCCTGTTATGTTGATCAGCAGTAGAATATATGCAGTGGTTTATTCTTAATAGGTTCATTTATCAAAATAGCCTCCTGTTAGGGGTGATAAACTACCTGAGGCATAAAAATACCTGTGAGTACAGGCAATGGCTTTAGAAATCCAAGTATATGACTGCACCTGCAAATATGGTAGACCTCTAAGTGCCAATATTTTTGCCAACAGTTAATTAGGTTCTCAATTATTTTCAGCAACAAAATTGGAAGTATAAATAGGCAGTTGGTGTTAAGCCAGCCTATAACTATATTTTAATTCGACTCTTGTAAGAAGAAGAAATTTAAATAGTTTTCTGGAAATTTTCAGGTTGTTAAGAGTAACAGTTTTCAAGGACAAACCATGTTGAACTGAAATATCTGATTGCTCTGTACTATGTGTCTACATAAAAACTGTAATCTGTTACTCTCTTTACAGCTGTTGGTTTATTCATAAATTTGATATGACCTAAAAAAAGATTAAAATATTAACATGAATTTATGTTGTGTCCCAAATATTCAGAGTATCTGGATTTCTTTATGAAAAACATGAGTATTTGATAGATTTGGTTTCCCCAGTTTCCCAGTTATATATTTGTGGGGTTTTTGTTTGCTGGGGGTTTGGTTTGGGGTTTTTTATATATATTTTTTGTTGCTTGATTTGGTCAGTAATACAGAAGGTTCAGCAGAGAACTGAAATCATGTGTCTACTGAATAGGTGTCCATCAGCTACAGGCAAGAGACTCTAGATGAAATACCTAAGGCGTAGAAGTTCTTTCTGTAATATTCTTCATGCCTTATTATACTGGAACATTACCTTAGTCTTGGATTTACTCCATCCATGAATGATATGGAGAACAGCTCTCTGTACAGCACACAAAACCAAACCCTCAGTCTGATTTGAATGATCTGGAGGTTGATGATTACCATTTCTTCCTCAGCACATTCTACTTTAAACAGGAAAGCTTTTGACTTCCATTACTGAGGAGGTGAGATGCAGACTCACAAAGGTCCAATGAAACCTTAGTCTCTAGATAACATAAACAACCTTGCTGCAGAATCACCCCTAAATGTTACCAAAACAGTCTTTTCTCCTACAGAACCAAAGCCTCAGACAGTCATTCCAAGCCACTTGTTTTAAAGAGGACTGAAGGGAGAAGAGCAAAGGCAAAAACTCTATCTCAAAGGGTCATGGTTTCTTCCTCTGCCACATAAAATCTGGAGAAGAAAAAAAAAAGTGGAAATTTTTGGGCACCCATAAGTTACTTTTTCTGAAATATCCTGGCTTTTAGTAAGGAAAATGCTTCAAGTGTAAAACTGTTAGGAATACTTAACTGCTGGAGGTTCCTTTAGTACCAACATATTTCTTCACTAGGAGAACTCCTGTTTTGGACAACTACAAGAAGCTCCCTGAGGGCTTTATACCTGCCTTTGATAAGGTGCATCGGCTAGAAAATGCAGTTGAATTCCCCCCGTCATCAATTTTCAGGCAATAATTCACTGATATTCTCATTAAGCACTAGAAGAGCCTAAGCAGCTTCCAAGGATCAGATTAGGCAGTGGGGATAGGATATTTAAAGCTGTGAACATAGAGGAAAACCGTGCTAGAGGAAGGGTGTGAGAGCTTGGTGCTGAGAGAAGAAACACAAGGCCCTGCAAAAACATAACAAGGCTAAGGCCATTTAGTTACACGAGGTTTTTCACCTCTTCTGTCCTGACAGTAAAAAAGACAAAGTGTGTATATGTTATAAATATGAAACAAAAGCTTTTGACTGTTGATGTTTAATCTAATCAGGGCAACAATTACCAGTCATGAAGGCTTTGTGAGACATAGTCCAAGCATTTGAGCCAAAACTGTCAAGAGCAACCAAATTCCCCTAACATTAGGGCTTAGAAATGCTGACAAACCAGAAATTTAGTCAAAATCAATGGGAGCTCAGATCATGAGATATAGAGATAATTCAGATTTGGAGACTTACTTGGAAACTTTTCTTGCTTTGTTTTTCTTTTTTGAGAAGATACAACTGTTTCATACTGTCAACACCAAGAAATATAAAATAATATATTTTAATAGTATCCTTTATGCAAATAGTAAAGTGTGGGGTAGTTTTAATACATCTGAGTTTTGGAAGAATTTCCTTCTTCCTGATAGTGTTGTTCCTACCCATTCTCTTGTACTATCTGGAAGGGCATTTGCCCTTTTTTTCTCTTCTCCTTCCTTTTTTCCCTCAGTCTTCAAAAAAAGAAGGAAAAAGTTCTTCTTTCTGATTTCAGTCTTCAGAAAAGTTTTTCCTCTCTCATTTATTCTGCATTCTAACATTGTGTCTGTGATGAGCTGTTGTCCTTTTGCCATAAATATATATATATGTATAGCAAGCACTCTTTATTTGTGTTTAGGTGTTCAGAAAAAATGATTTGGGGTGGGGCTAGGAAGCTTCTTTTGCGTCTCTTAGGACTTTTCTTCACTCCAAACACATGATGCTCCTGTAACCACAGCCTTGGTGAACGCTGTCTGTGCTCTTTACCCAGTTGTAGGTCACTTATCTGCTGCACTTTCCGTGATGGTTGCTGGCTTCACTGAAGTACACCGAAAGCGCTTCCCTCAGGTGGAGCAGACACTCTCTGAGGAGGTTCTCCTGGTCTCCTCCATGCCTTGCTTCCACTTAGCTCCTCAGTACATCCTGCTTGGAGTGGCTGAAGCCTTGGTAACTCCCTCCTGTAAGTAAAATCAAATAGGCAAAGGCAAGAGTGTCCAGATTCTCAGAGAACTGTATCAGCTTCCTAAAAATAATTACCATCATCTGATATTTTATCCCTGGCTCTCTTCCACAGGCTTAATGAGCAGATCTGTGCTTTACCTGTTTCAAAGAAGCATAATTTGTCTTTCTGGCTGTAACTCAGGATGAGCAGAGATGTTCCAGGTTAAATGCAAGGCAGCACGGTCCAGTCAGGTCCCTGGCGGTCACAATGCCCTGTTTGGTCTTGAAGCTGAACCTGCTTCAGGCAGGGACTGGACTGGATGAGCTCCTGAGGTCCCTTCTGACCTGAGCTCCCCTGTGATGATTTTACTGAGATGGAACAAAAACACACATGAGAGCTGAGCTGTGGTTATGCTCTGTGACCACCTTAAAGGCCACGGTCAGAGCAAGGGGAAGGAATTTAACACCTTTCATTTGTGGGCCCAGCTAACAGAGTTATTACGTGTTTTTCACTGGCACAGAGCATGTGTGGGCAGGTAACAGTGGCAGGTTAACCTAGAGAATGGTGTAGGCAGCTGCCAGATTTTTGTTATTGCTCCAATTGGGAGTCATGAGAACATGCCTTCACAAATCATCATGTCCTAGCTTGTGACATGGAGCCAGAGATAAACAGCCCTGTTTTTCAGAGCACAGGCAGAGCTCAGCTTGTGCCTGCCATCCCCACATTATGTATACCCACATATACTCCTGATTGGGAGTCTGAACATTTTCTGCTTTCCATAATTTACTTTTCTGTGTCTACACTGACATTTTTGAGGCTTATTTTCTTCTGAGGAGCATGCAGAGTTCTTACCAGTGTTTTACCTTGCAGAGCTTAAAAAAAAAAGTTAGTATTATAAAAATAATCTAAGCAACATTCACTTAGAGACACAGGTAAAATAATTGACGGGCTGATCTCTGCAGGCATTTAATTCTATGGGTTGAGTGTCTCTTGTTCCAGTACAACCCCAGAAATGTTCAGGTTCTTATTTGGGAGCAGGAAATAACTTCAGTGTCTCAGCTTCATTCTTATACTCTGAGACTACTGAGAGCTGTGGGTCACAGTCTGTCACGAAAAAGGTAATTTTCCCTAGTTTTAAATACTTAGCACTTTTATAATGCCTCTTCATCTGATAGCTCTCAAGTACTTAACTGAGACAGGTTTCTAGGCAGGTAATTTGGTTTCTAGGTTACAGGCTAAGTGTAACTGAAAACTGTGACCTTCTCTGTTTAGCTTAACAAAAAAAAGGTTAGGAGGTGACTTGCTTACAGTCTTCTCATGCAAAAGCATGGGAAGAATATTGCTGGTAGAATAAGGCTTTTTAATCTAGCACACTGGGACACAACTGGAGTCCAATGACTGGAAGATTACATTAGCCTTTAGAAAAGAGATGAAACTCCATCTTGGGCTTTTCTTCCTTTTTTTTAAAAACAAAAAAAAGATCTCTTTAAAGGATTGTGGTTAGAATTTCTTAGGAAGAAAAGCTGTCCTTCCCCTTTTAAGTAGAGATTAAACATCGTGCTTAGGGCTGCAGTGAGAGGTGTGACTTAAGAACCCAGCTAAATGGGACTAAGCCTGAATGTGAGACTTGTATATAAAAAGCTGAAGGGAGGTGGCCAAAATAGCATATTTCTTAGCTGATGGGGAAGAAGACTTCTGTTCACTTGCCCACAAATTGTTTTCTGGCCCTGTTTGTCATGGAGTGTCTTGGCTAAGCAGACTCTGCTGTCTGTGACCTCCAGCTGCTGCTGGACCAGAGCCTGGTTTTCCCTCAGGTCTTGCCCCGGATCAGACAGCCCGGTGGCTGAGGTCCACTGAATCATCTCCAGCAGCACTAAGCCTCTGCATTCAGGCTGCTGAACTGAGCTGTAGCTTTCTGCTTCAATTTGAACAGAATTGCTGTTCAGGAACCGTTCAGTGGATCTCTGTGGATGTTAATGACAGCCTAGACACTTACAGAGTTGTTTCACCTTTCCTGATGTTTTACTGCCTTTCTTATGCAGAAGGTCAAATTCAATTATCATAATAATTTACTGGACCTGAAAGTACATGATCCAAGCTGAAGAGGGAAATGTTCACTTTTAAGCAGAGGGAAGAAAGGAGATACTTCTCTAACCAAGCTCTTCAGAAATGAGGTTAGATTTGGCACATTGAACTCTCTATCTTCATTAGGACCTCTCTTATTGGGATTGTTCAGCCTGGAAAAGACAAGGCTTCAAGGTGACCTAATTGTGTCATTTCAGTACTTGACAAGAGCCTACAAGAAAGACGGAGAGAGATTATTTACAAGGGCTTGCAGTGACAGGACAAAGGGGAATGGCTTCAAACTGAGAGTAGGTTCAGATTAGATATCAGGAGGAAATTCTGTACTGTGAGAGTGGTGAGGTACTGGCACAAGTTGCCTAGAAAAGCTGTGACTGTCCCACCCCTGGCAGTGTTCAAGGCCAGGTTGGGCTCTGAGTAACCTTCTTTAGTGGAACGTGTCCTTGCCCACAGCAGTGGGATTTGAACTGGGTGATCTTTAAAGTCCCTTCCAACCCAAGCTATTCTATAATTTGGTCCCTGGTACTTAGAACTGTGTTTATACAATGTTTCATTATCCTATTGATAGGTGTTTTGAACAATCATCTGCTTCAAGTGGCATGAACACCTCTTAGAATTATATCTGCTGTCAGTATTCCTCTACCACTAAGGAAGCCTTAAAAATAAAATAAAACAAAAGTATTGCTCTCCCCCACATTTCTACAAAGTTCTCACAAGACTTTGACAGGCTGAATTTTAGCCCTAGCTTGGTTTAAACCAGGAAACTAAAGCTCTGTTAGTTAGAGGATATATTGGGGATGGCTTCAGCCACCAATGAAATGCAATCGTTTCCAGAGGGAAATGCAGCAGCTGTTTAATAGTTCCCAGCAGCACTGTGGGGAAAAGGAGGATTGGAATAGGCTATTGAAACAGCAGAGGCAATTTAGGTAAGTAGGATGCAATTACCCGGGCTGAATTTGACCAAGATGCATGTTTTGCACCCTTTCTTTTAGAAGGCAGGAACAACCAGAAACTTTAAAGTCTTAATAGCTCAGATTAGCTGTACAATGCTTCAGACTGTTGCTACAGATGGTGTCCCAGGCTCACCTGCTTTCTCTTGCCCTCAGGCTTCTGGTTCCTATTGTGAATAAGGAGGAAAACACTTTCTGTGGTTTTTTTTTTTCATGTGTTTTCAAAGCTTGCATTTGGACATCCGAATTAAAAATGGTGAAAGGTGGTGATTGCAAAGTTTCATTTATATTCAGGGGTGCTTCAGGCAACTCAGAATCCAAATGGAATCCTTTGCTGGCAAGTTTTTCAAGCTGGAGTTCATTCTAATTCAACTAATAAAGCAGGTGGGGAGATTCTAGTTTTGGGAGAAAAAGTGTGGATGAGAACTCAAGGAGTGAAACTAGGAAACAAAAGTTTCTGATGATCAGTGAAAAATGCACAAAAAGAACAGCCATTATAAAGTCTTGCTGTTACAGCCAAATTACAGCTGGTAGGATTATTTATAGTCATCCATGCTACAACAGCATGCTACAGCTTCTCCTCCCAAAACCACCAAAGCTGTTGCTGCTTCTGGTTTAGCCTTCTGGCAAGAAAGTGAAGAACGATGTCTTAAAAATGAGCCAGTGAACCTAGGGGTTGCACTCTGGGGATGAGGAG
This sequence comes from Lanius collurio, assembly GCA_020086605.1. Classification (NCBI taxonomy): domain Eukaryota; kingdom Metazoa; phylum Chordata; class Aves; order Passeriformes; family Laniidae; genus Lanius; species Lanius collurio. The sequence continues at coordinate 21,603,605 of JACBWW010000009.1, read as the reverse complement.
CACTGTCCAGCCTTAAGGTAAAGCAAGCTAACTGTCCAAATTAAGGCAGAGCTCTAGATTTTGGAGGTATTTACTTCCAAATAGTGGCAGTGCTGCACTGGCTCTGGGATAGAAGGCCCTGCTGTTCTGCAGTTAAATGTCATATCCATGGTCTTCATGCTTACTGACTGTGGTGGTGTTTCTCTGCTCTTGCTTATGCCTGAGGTTTTAAAAGGTGCAGACTGGGTGAAAGGTCTTGGTGTACACGTGGAATGTGGATAGTTGTATGGGCGTAGTTTATTACAGATATTTATTTAAGCAGGTTATAGGGTGCATACTAACACATCTGATTGCTCTTCTGCAGCAAGTACATTCTCTGTATAAAATATGGAAATTCACTAATAGAGATGCTTTGATTTTTTTGTGTGTGTGTTATCAATATTCTACCATCATTTAAATCTTTTTATTTTTTTCTTTTCCTTTTTTTAACTTGTAACTACATCTGCTTCCTTTCTAAGGTTCCTTGCTTTCATTCCGGCTTGTGCCTGAAAGAATGAGAGGGATTTCCATGCATTTTTTAGCTCTCTTTAATGGAGCTGGCTGCTTTATAGGAGCTTTCTTTGTGCAGACAGCCCACACAGGGACTCAAGGTAAGAGTATGCTCATGACGGGTGTTCCTGAGCAGTTTTCTAATATTATTGATTTGGAGAATCAGGCAGCAGAATTAAAAGGGATGCCAAAGTTTTATTGATTTGCTCTCACAATTAAGATGGAATTAAGATAGGAAATAGCCTCCCAGCTGTATTCATCCAATTTTAATGAGTCATCTTAGTTTTGATAGTCGGAGTAATTAGAGGATGCCATCTTGCAGGAAGTCCTCCTGTCCAATCTCTCTACTTCTGTTCTGGAAGACGGAAAATAAATTGGATAGGAAGCACCTTTTTATGTTCATGAAGAAGTGTGTTCATGTTATTCACACTTACATGGAAGCCTCTGGCCTCCAGAGCAAAATTGGTGCTTTAAAGAGCAAGATTGGTGCTTTTTATTTTCTGTCTGTCCCTCTGTGCTGTGGGGAAAACAAGGTCGGATTGAGGGTTTCAAAGTTGTCTGGGGAACTCATTCTCCTGGACCCACCAGTTCTCTCCTGCCTTCTTTACACCTCTGCCTTTGCCCAGCTTTGGAAGGACCAGATTCTGTGACAACACGGCCTCACTGAGGGGTTGCCCTTTTGCAGATGCATGCTGCAATTCCCAGAAACCTTCCTGGTCCCAAAGAAGTTATTTCAGATTCACCTCAACCTTCTGTTGAGGTGTATTTAGTGTAAGTCCTGAACTGGAGTTTTTCCTGGGTTATTGACTTTCAGGATAAGCCTAGAATTTCTTAAAGTCATTTTGCCTTTGCTGATGAATCTTTGTTCAATACAGAACAGACTCGTTTCACAAGTAAATTTAACAAGTAAAGCCCTTGAGTTCTTGAACTGAGGGACAGGGGTCCCTTTGTTCAACAATTTGAAGTAATCCCATGTGCTGAAAGAATATTTTTTAATGTGCCATCGATAAGCTCTGAAGGAACTGTTACAGAGAACTGTTCTTTAGAGATCACAACTGCTGGCCCTAATGCATGACACCACTGCAATTGCTACAGCTGCAGGTTTTTGTAACTGTTTAGGGTTAAGTTTTGGGTTCTTCTCTTTCCTATGTAAAAAATCATGTAATTTAAAAACAAGTGAAAGTGGGTGTTTTGAAAGTGTGACAAGAAATTTTTATTCCTACTTGCAAGATCTGAGCAAACAAATGATGCTTTGACATGCAGTACTGTTTTTCAGTTAAAAATTCAATTAAAATTTTATTACAAGGTATAAAAACATCACCTGGAGATGGGTAAAAAACAGGAATGTTTACACAAATGAATCAGGCAAAGAACTATTAAGCACCAAGGCATTCAGTGTGGAGAAGTGAGCTCCTCAAATATCCCCCAGTGGAAAAGGCTGTTTTTCATTACTCTGAGTTCAGTGTAATATGGGTTCAATGAAAAAAAAACAGTTTAAGAAAGACTGTGTTGCTGATTTTTTTCCTTCCCCCCAAAGTATGAAAACTATTAATTTTTATGAGATTGGAATTTTTAGTAAAACTAAAATATTTTACTTCAATTTTATTTTGAAAATAATTTTATAATTATGAAATAAGCGTAATGTCAGCACCAAAATACTTTGCCTATGTTCTGTCACTATTATTTAATTATTTCTTTATGGAGTATTTCTATACAAGTGATAGAAGAAACCAATTTTTGCATTTGGTTTGCAATTCAGTAGATTTTTGTCTGGTTTTCTACCAAGGTGATTAATTCTTTTTCTGTGAGTCTGTATGAAATCATTTAATTGATTCAAAAAAGCAAACATTCTTTTCTTGTCAGAAACAATGATTTATCAGAGATTACAAATGCTTACCCTGGCTGAGACCAAGCATCCTGAACTCTCTCAATTCTCCACCGGCTGCAGTTGCCATGTTCTAACCCCATTTGCTCAAGATTTTTGAGCAAACTGAAAAATTTCCTGGCTAAAATATTCCTCACTCTTAGGAAGTTGGGTGGCAAACTTCTCAACTTAGCTTTTCTTTTTTTTTTTTCCCCCCAAAGTTATAACTGATGCCTTTGTTTAACATTGTCACACCTGCTGTTCCTGTAGGTGGAATTGACTGCACCATTATCCTGAGCAAAAAGTCACTCTGAAATTTCCAAGGGAATCAGTGAAAGTCTGTGTTCTGATTCAGGTGCTGTAACAGAAATGACTACTGCTAAGGAGGGAACAGTCTTTTGCAAAATTCGAAAAACTTTAGGGAGAATAAAGTGAAAAATGCTCAGTGATTGCTCTGTTGCTCTAGTTAGAAGAGTGCTAGAGATACTTGCCCTGTTAATATGTGAGCAACATATTACTGGGCTCTCCATTTTTATCTTTAAAAACAATTGGGACCTTGATGGATGTCTCTTTCCCAGTGTTCCTTGTTTGAATAAGATGAATTATTCCAAGTTACCACAATTCATTCAATTCACAGCTTGCAAATGATGGTGATATTCCTGTAAGTTAATTTGTGTTATAACACTCCTCTGCTCTTCCCAGGCTCTTGTCCTGCTGACTCCTAAATCAAAGCAGATTTGGGATCTGACTTTTGTAGGTGGGCATAAACTATAGCAAACTGAAAAACTCATTTTAGGCTCAGTTTTGGTTTTCTCCTAGTTTGATAGGAAATATTATACACACTATTTTTTTGTTCCATCTGTACTTTTTCCAATTGTGCTTCTTACAGTGGACTTTGGTGCTCATGGCAATCAGCAAAATAATACTTTTTTTTAATTTATTAACACCTAGTGGTTGCCTAATGAGCCCTCTAAAGATGACAATACTGTAGGGAACAAATTTGTGACCACTCTTAGGTCAAATTACAGTCCAATGACACAAATTAAGCTTTTATTGCACACATTAGGTTATTTTTTTTTCAGATCTGTTTAAAGAGCTTGTAAATATTTGGTATCTGGACAATTTATGGAACTGGAAGTAAAGCAAACCAACCAGAAACTTTTTCTTTCTTCCTAAAAAAAGCTCAGCTAATTTGCTGATTTATTTATATTGGAAGAGCAAGTTCTTTCTGTTTTGCTGAAAGAGAGGATAGTGTTCATGAAATGGTGCTGTGAGCTTTAACAAGGCTTAGTAAGTGACTCTTGGGCTATGAATGCTTTTGTCTTGTCCCATGGTTCTTTTTTCACTAAAACCTGAGCCAAGGCTATTTCTGGTTCTCCCATCTCTAAGCAATGAGACCATGTTTTCCATGTTCCTGCAGCAAAGTAGATCCTCCAGTGTGTATTTTGAAGTGTTGAAGCACAGAGGGTGTTGACAAAATTTAAATGTTTTTATATCCTATTTTATGTCACTAGTTTAGAATTTTATTTGGGTTTTTATTGGCAAAGTTGATCAGATATCAGTCACAGTGAAAGCTGCATTAATCATTTTTAACGCATCTATGGAGGATGGTGTGAATATGATAAAATAAGACTTTTTTAAAAAATCTGACGAGTGCAAACAGATGATGGGTGACAGTGATATTTTCAGTACAAGCTGGGAAACTGCTTTCTTTTGGATCTCTTACCTCTCCTAACATTTTAACGGAAGAAGATGCAAGACAAAACCTGTCCTCCTATGCCAATCATTTCAGAATATATTTGCCTAAAAATATTAATATAAATATGTAAGAAAGAAATAAAAATAAAAAAAGGTCAGAGGAAGGAAACTGCCCCAGACACAGATTTCCTGCTTATAGTCAGAGAATTGTTGGGTTTTTTTGTGGTTTGGGTTTGTTGGGCTTTTTGGGTTGGGTTTTGTTGGGGTTTTCTTGTTGGTTTTTTTCATTTTAGTCTTGTGTGAATCTAAATACCAAAGATGATAAAGCTAAAGGATATTTCTTGCAGTCCAGATGGTGGTGTCCACTGGTACCTACTTAGCTAATAGAGATTAGAGGCAGAGTGAGACTTTAATTTGGATATGATTAAACACTAAATATATGCCAGCTAAATTGATGAAATGAAGGAAGGCAATACAAACCTTTTCTAAAATATGAATTAAATGTTTTCTATAATCATAGCATGAGTTTCAGGATAGATGCAAAAATGCAGGAATGGCACAGGGTAGAGTAACTTCTGACATATGACTGACTTGTTTTTTCTTCAAGGTTTTCCACATAATAAAATAGGATGGAGTTTTTCAGCAAAAAGTGCTGGGTGCCTCTCTGTGCAACTTTCCCTTGAGCTCTCTGAGGATGCCACCATAGTAGCAGATATCTTGTGTGCACTAATATTTGTCAAAGACTGGCTTACAGCCAGGTTTTCTTCAATGGCTGCTGTTGCCAGCAGCTCTTTGCTGTCAGTCATCCACCAGAAACAGCCCAGAAAAGTCTTTTTGTCCTTGTCCTAATCTCTGCTTCACCACCACCTTTGCCTGTTTTGGTAGGATCAGTTGTTTCCTCTTGGTATTGTATAATATTCCTTCTTCTTAACCTAACTGAGTGATTTTGATGCAAAATTAATAGGACTCCAAAATGTCAGTGAAATTTTACCAGGAGCTTTATTTCCATGATTGAAGAGCAGACTTGAGGACCCGATTCTGCCTAGACTTCATTTTGTAACTTGTTCTAAATTTGCCATAAAATATGTAACCAATTCACCTCTAACCAGTAGGAAAAGTCTATTTAAAATAATGCATCTAAAAGAAACTTCTGTTTCTTTGTGGTGATTCATGCTACGAAGTATTTCTATTGTTGGTATAAAAATGGAAATCAGGAGCTTGTTGTGGAAAGTTAATTCCCAGTGAGCAATTATCTGTGTGACAAACCAACCTTGTAATTGCCACTTCTGTTGGCAATCTCCATAGAGAAGTGAAGGATGCACAGAGCCCACAGGCAGTCTCTTTTGGGGGAAAGTGAATTGTTGCATATTGCATGCTGAGCTGAGGATGGGAAGGTGCTGGACTCTTCAAACACAGCGGTGCCCAGGATGTGAAACTCCAGCAAAACCAAACAAACTGGCCCAGGGGTCCCTGATGTTCATAGCTGAGAGTAAGATCCTGTAAGTATGAACCCCAAAGGCAGTCAGTGGAGGGTGCTGGAGTTTGCAGACAGCTTGTGGGAGGTATTAGTAGGGCCAGGGTGAAAGCATCTAAAGGGAGTTTTGGTGCCTGAAACACGTGGGTGATGTTTCAGCACAGATGACTCTGCTCTCAAGTCTTCCTGCAAGCAGATGAGAGTATTCTCTGTGAAGTGAGTATAGGTAGAAGTTAATGTAGTCCACGTTTTTCCCCTTTTTCATGGAAAAAAAAATTAAAAAGGAAAATTATTGAAAGAATAAAAAGTGAGAAGTAACTTTTTTTGGCTGAAAGTAGAAAATGGTTGCATTAACTTTTGCTGCATCCACTGATATATTAGAATGTGTATTGGAAGGATTATAGTCTGGATATCCTTAGGGTTGCTGCCATCCTTGTTCTTCTGTAGAGGAGGGCCTATGCCTAACAAACTTTGTTGTCCCTCTCTGAAAGGAAAAGGAAGCCTTGATCTTACCTTTTGCTTTGGACAGAGCAGGAAACCAGAGGGAAAAAGTGTGATCTATGGCAGCTGGAGCCTTGGCATATCCTATCTGATTTTGTCCCTGCCTTGCTGCTGCTCATCTGGATTTACCAAAGGCTCTCTGTCCTGGCCTCACTGTTTAAGCACTGGCAATTCCTGAAGGAAGCAGGGAGGAGGCAGAGCAAAGATCTTTGACCCAGGCCATGGAGGAGACCCATGGTGAAGTAGGAGTAGAGTCCAGATCTCCTGCTTGCTGGGCTGCCCTCTTTCCCTCATAGACCCAACAAGCCCCAGTTTCTGTGCTTTTATCTAGTGCCCTTATCAGTGATAAGGCAGAGTAGGTGCAAATGGACCTTTGAAACTCAGAAGGTGCAAAATTGTTTTTATTAATGTTTTAAGTGTATTTTTTCTGTCCAGGTTCCACTGTTGATGCCATTCCATTAGGAAGCTCCTACTGCTCCTGTAGTTAGCCCAGCCAAGGTGAATAGCCTAGCAGACAGTGTGAGCTCTGCTTTGACAAGCTGCACTGCAGACCCCCATGCATGTTTTTTTCTTTCATCACATCCACATGCTCTCTCTCTGCCTTCTATTGAGCCCTGGGGGATGCAAAATGAAAAACTACCTGATTGTGAATGATGACAGTAAAAGTTTATAAGCTACTAAAATGAAGTTACAGCACCTAGGAGCTCAGTCAACTTACAGTGTTAGATGGCAGGTTTTTTAAATTGGCTCTGAGATAACACTACAAAAGGAAGGGAGCAGGCAGAGGTGTGGTGGTGCTTCTCTGTGACAAGCACAAAGGTAACAGGGCATGGAGAGAACTGTGAAGGAATTTGGGAAAACTGCTGCACTTATGGCAGCTGTTCTCTGCTAATCCCAGGAGAGGTAAAGGCAACAGCTCTGAAAAGAGACGTGTTTACAACTCTGAAATGTGGAGGGAAGAGTAAAATGTAAATACATGAATGTGTGTTTGGCAGAGTGTAATCCTTTGGTATCTCTTCTGTGCTGTGGAACTGCCCTTTGTCTCTAATTAGAAAAATATTAACAGTCTGAGGATCACATTCAATGGGTAAAAGTGGCATCAGTGGCCAAAATATCTGTTTAGGCCATCAGGTTTTTACAGTATAGCTGGGGTAAGAAGGCTGGTTTTCCTTCTTTTCCCATCCAAGGGGTGAATAGCCACACTATTTAGATGGGCAGGATTTGATACCAGACTTTCATGTAGCAGAGGTGACTTTGGGCACATTAATGTTGATGTAGTTCAGATCAGGGGTGTGCTTTTAATCTAAATCTCTTGATAATCTCTTATTTACATCACAGAATGATCTTGGAGCATGAAAACTAGTGAATTCTTTTTAGATGGAATGAAACAAACAAAAAAAAGCTCATGTCTGATATGTTCCAGCTGTTAGTGGAAACTGCTCTGATGTGAACCCCCCTGAGCTGTGGAGAGTGTGGACATCACATTCACAGCACCAGCTGTTTCACACTCTGCGTTTCTTCATTAATTGCTAATGAAGACAGTCTCTCTGCCTTCTTCAAAGGCAATAAACATCCTGTATTCCCAAATCATATAAACACTGTATAGGTCTCTGATATTCTGTAACTTCAGTTTCTACTATAACATTTTTTTTTTACTTCGGTTTGATGGTTTTGCTGTAGTTGATTATGGCACTTCAGGTACTGATTGTCTTCAATTGCAGACTGACAGGGCTGGCTTTGTTTTTAACCATTTTGATTTCTATAGTTATTTGCCAGCTGAGCTTGTTTGCAGACTGGTTCCAGTGATCAACACTGAAACCATTACAGCACAAACTGGAGTGCACAGGAATAGACAAGCAGGGAAGCCTCTGAGTGTGCATATAGGTGGTACTGTCCTCTGCTGAGTGGAGTGCCAAAATGTCCTAGACACTATTGCCAAAAACCCTGGCTGAAAAAGCTCTGATTTGTGTAAATAAACACTGAATGAAGGAAAAGAACACCTTACAGACTCAGCTAAAGGCAGCTATAAAGAAACGTAAAGTAAATTGTCAGGTAGTACCTTGGTAATGGAGTGAATGTTTTTAATGTTTTAATTTTATTATTATTATTAAGAAGAGACTATTAAAAACATGAGAGATAAAAGTAAGGATTTCTACAGACCACCTCAATTCTAGCTCTTCCTAAAATGTTCACAACTGACTTTCTTTTAGCTGTGTTCACTAAATAATACAGATGGAAGATGGTCCAGTCATTACAGAAGTAGCTGTGCAGGATTAGGTTTTCCTAAACCTAATACACTTCAGGTTTATTAGGGAAGTCCTTTAGTTTCTTTAGACCTCTATTGCCTGTCTGCAAAGCAAGAGCAAAAGTACATAGGGCTCAAAAATCCCCCATGGATGCTGTGAGGATGAAATCTGTATCAATAGCTACTGGGGGGTCAGAGCACCTGTGGGGATTGTCTCACACTGTTATCTTTGTGTCTTCCGTGTGAGCTGTGTCTCATGCTGCAAGGCAAACTAATTCTGCTTCAAATATCTGCTTTACCAGGCATCTGGTTTCCACACTTGCTGCATGAAGGTAAATTGGAAAGATTCTTCTTCTTCTTGGCTTCCTTAATGATGGTGAACACCCTGGGGTTCTGGACCATTGCACACAGGTACATGTGAGAAAATGAAAGCTTGATGTTTCATTTGTAGGTGCAGGTAGAAGTTCTTGTAAATTCTGTGAACTAGTGTGTTATAAAGAGTTGGTAGTGATAGATTATATGTGGAGAGAGGTTTCACAGCAAAAATGTGGAGAGATTTAAAAAAACAGACTGATGTAATTAGCCTTAAGTTAAGGGGTGTCATTATAAAAAGTCTTAAAGAAAGAAGAGCATCATATTCTTTATAGAAGGGTGTGAATATGTTGGCATGGAGTTTTAATGGGAGCCCAAAGCTATATTGGCCATGGAACTGACCTCCACTGCCCTTGGTTTTGTACCAATTTATAGAAAGCTTTGCTGCTCTCTCAATGAGCTCACATCTTCAGTGTAAGACAGCAGGCAGAGGGGTGGTGGGAAAGCAGCAGATCACTACAGGTCAGTGCTGGGTACAGCAGCTTCAACAGAACAACCCCCAAATGTGTCTCCTGATACTGGGCATGGGATGGAAGCAACTTCCAGTCAGAGACAGCAGAATTTCTCAGCCCCCTCACAGGAAGCAACCTTATACCACCTATAAAGCCTAGGTTTAATCCCTGTGTATTGCCTGTGAAATGCAAGGAACTCACAACTCTGGAGCATTTAATCCCAGTTAATTTCTACTGTCGGTGTTAAAGTAACCCTTGAAGTCAAGAAGGGGGAGGGAAGCAGCCTGTGCCACCACGGGTGGGAGGGGACACCTGCCAGTGGCTCTGAGGCTTTGGGAAGCAGTTCTGTGGGAATCCTTCAGGAACTCTGATGAAACAAGGATGTGATGATGACAGCAGTAGAAAGCTTCCAAGGGCAGTGCACTTCTGGAACTCTTGCCAAAAATGCTGTTTTTTCTATTACATAGAGCACCAACTTTGCAGCACCAAAGTTTACGGTAGCATCCTGTGGATTATCCCAATGTGGTTGCCTTCTTTTAAACGTGGGCTGGGTCACAACTAAAAAATGTTTTAGGCAACTAAAACATTTCTCCCACATGTACTTGGTATTCCTCTTATGAAATGGGATTTTATTCTTCTGTGAATTGAAATTTTCATTTGTGACGTTTACTGCTGAAAATTAAAAGGTTTTAGTTATTAAAAAGTTACCATAAATTGGTTTAAACTCAAAAATAAATTCCACCACATCTTAACATGTTTTTATGAGGTAATCTGTTGACCTACAATCTTCCTAAAAATAGAAAACCAAACATTTAAAAATATTTATTTCAAAGCAGCATTTCACTTCAGAATCATGGTACCTCATTTTTCAATAAGACAACCAAAACATACAAGAAATGTGGTTTTTGAAGTCAAATGTAAATTTTTCATTTTTTGCTGAATAAAAAACCCACAGGGGAGGAAAAAAAGAGTGAGGACTATTGAGATAAACACTGATTTAGACATGAGGGGAAATCAGATTTTAAAACTCTGAATTAGAAAAAATACACTAAAATTTCTCTGAGGGGAAAAAAGCATGTTCGTTATTAATTTCTTTTAAAAAGACACACAACAGGTATTGTTAACATCTGCACTCACTTTGATACTTCTCATCATGAAGTTCTGAAAGTGCATGTCATTGTCCTATTCTTTTGGCTGCCTTGAAGTCCAGGACTCTGAAGGTACTGTAACTTGAAAGTATTGTCTAATAAACAATGCGTGAAGCTAATACATTAAAGGATGATTATTTTGTTATTTTCCTTCTGTATCATCTCCCCCAGATACAACAATCTGCATCAGGATTGCACCAATGAATTCAGAGGATGTCTTCCTGGAGAAAAACTTTTGAAGCATGAAAAAGCCATCAAGCATTATAATGCTGTCCTGGACAGTACTCCCATTCTGTCTCCTATGGAGAAAACCTGATAAAATTTCACCCTTGTTTGACTAAATTTTGATTGTGTTGTCCACCAGCTCTCTAATGATAAATTACCCAGCGTACTAAAGTGGAACTATGTCCTGGTATTTATGAATCATCTGATGAATAATAATGTCATTTATAAGTTAACAAAATAGCATTCCTTCATAGGGTTTGGCCTCGATGGAGGCTGCACTGTCATAATTCACATCGAGGCCAAGGAAACCTCACTGCCTGCCATGGCTGATGGAGAGAGGCTTTTAATCTTTATATGGAAATAGGCATGCACATATATTTGTACTTGGCAATGGTTAAAAATTAATAAATGTGCAGACATTTGTATAGCAAATTTCTTTGTGGCAGTATCATTTACAAGTAATTTTGTAACCTGGTATTGGCTGCTTGATATTTGCAATGGTGGGAGCCTTGTGTGCTGTTCTCGGCTGTTGCTGATCTACTTCCCAGCCTTCAGCAAGGTGCTGCTTTAGTTTCCCCATCAGTGGAATGGAGACAGGTGTACTAACCTTTGCAAAATGCTTTGAAATCTACCAAAAATACCCTAGAAACAAGATACCAGTCATCAGCCCATAAAGTGTGTCATGAAACCTTGATGCTGATGTCTTACCTGGCAGCAACGCTGGGATTTGCCATTCCTAAAGGATGATAAAAAGAAAATTGCTAGTAGTAGAAAGGGAGACTGGTTTATTAACATCAAAATTACTAATTGCAGCCCAGTTAAAAGGGGGTGAAGGGAACTAGCAAAATAAGATTAGGAAAGGGTAGATGCATCTGGAGATGGGGGGGGGGGAATTATTAGTAAAATGCATTCCAGTTTAAAGATCCACACAGTGTCAATCACTCTTAAAAGTGGCTGATTTTGTTATTGTGAGAGATGATTATCTAACACTTAACATTTCTTTTTAAAAGTCATATTACTAAAAAAGAGTGATGACAGAAGTGGGGTCTTTTTGTGATGAAGAAACCTATCGAACCCAAAAAAAACGAAAGGAGCACTTTGATATCAAGATGTCCCTAACAGAAGGGGCAGCTGAGTCAGAATGCTTGCTAGGTATGAAGAATGCTGTACCACAGGAGAAGCTACACTAAAAGGATATAAAGCATTGGAGGAACACAATTTGTGAGCTGAAACTGTGAAAGAGCTGGTAAAGGAAATCTCTTCTGCACCATTAACCATACTTAATGCTGTAACTTTAGGCTGGGCATTGTGGGAGTGGGAGAAAAATGTATTGAATACACCCCTTCCCAGCAAGGGACAGACTTGTTCTCCTGAATTGGTTCCTTGAGCTGGGCTGGAACTGGGGCTGTGAGAGAAGAGACAGCAAAAGGCTGAAGGATTTATTCTCTGAGGGCACTGGAAAGTGCAAGACAGGTTAATTTCCACATATTTGAGTAAATTTATCCATGACACCTGAGAGTTATTTGCTTGTAAGGTATTATTTTCTAAATCATATTTGTACTGCAATAGACCCAGGTTTAAGCCATGAAAAATACTAGTTTCTTTCCTGAGAAATTCTTGAATACTTGACCTTTGTCCTTGCACTGAAAAGCTACAAAAAATGCTGGCTAGAGTCTGCTGACAAGAAGGATGTGATTGCTCTCAATGCATTTGAGAGCTATACACAAAGGAGAAAAAAGGGGTAACATTTAAAATTTGGGCCATTGAATAGGATTGGGCTGGAGATGCTTTTAACAACTACTAATAAATTCTTTTTTTTTTGACTGCAAAAGTAACAGTGGTTTGGAACCATTTACATCAAAAACAGGAGACCAAGAAACTCTGTTTTAAAGTAAAATGTTTCCTCTGCTGCATTCTCAGGTTGAATGGCTTCAAACTTCCCAAGACCAGTTTGTTCCCTTTTTTTTTTTGTTTCCCCTCAGAAACTGAAGCATGAGAATATATGACAGCCGATAACAGAACGCAGTCATTTGAGTTGAATTGTCTGATGAAGACAATTCTGCAAGAAAAAGAGGATGAGTCCTATCCTATCCCTGGATAGGACTTACCTGGCATGCACTCATGCACAAAAGGCTTTCAGCAATGAAGGAAGCAGTTGGGCAGCCTGCATAAACAGGTTCTCGGGAGGACAGTGGTTAGAATGGGCTTTGGAATGGAGAGTTGACTATTGAAAGCTGGATGCCTTCTTCACACAGACTGGAGGAAATCTTTTTCTATCAGATTTAATAAAGAGTTTGGCCTTTCAAACGGATGGCAGAAGAAAAGGGAGCACTGGTTGCTGAATTTTGGCTTAGCTCAGTTGGTGGAGCAGAGGAATCTACATGCAAAAATCTGTCAATCAATCTCACTGTTATGACAGAGCAATTTAGCACTTAAAACCAACAGACAGGGATTTTTCTTGAACTGAAGCATCTAGGACTCCAGCCCAAGCTGATGGAATCCTTTGTACGTACAGGGCATTGCCTAAATTGTGTAAATCTTGTGCCAGCACACAGTGAAATCGATAAAAAAGGACTCTAAATGTTTGGTTTTGACTTGGAAAGAAGCTGCTCTTCACTTCTGAAAAGTTTAGTGACCTCTTTAACATTAAAAAAAAAAATTATAGGACAGAAACAATAAGGATGTGTGTGCAAACGAAATGATGCAATAAACAGCTGTAACATGTTAGGAGAGCCTTCTTTTGTTCAGCCTTTTGTTGAAATGTGGCAGTTTTCATGGGAGAAAACAAAGCACTCAGATCTGACCTCTTGTATTTGAGGTCACCAGTTGCCATTCTGCATTGCTCTGCACAAAGTAAATTCAGGATATGCGTGTTTTAATCCTCACTGTAAAGGTTTATAGTTTTGAAAGGTATTGTAGAAAAAAGCTGCCTCCTTGATGAGATTAGGAGTGACCAGAAACATCCCATTTCAGTTTTCTATTTGATTACTGCCTAAATTTTCTAACTGTTCTCCCAGCACAGAGTGGATTAGTATAAAGAACTCTAGATTCAGACTTGACTTTGGAAGAAGTTGTTTTGGGGCAGTTCTGGTTATAAATGAGTAGGTGCTGTGCTCATCAGAGGTCATTACCAGCCTTGAATAGCAGATGTACTGCTGGTTACTGCTGGTACATTTTGGGGGTGTCTTTCTAGTGGTTAAATGCATGTTTTATACTGTAATCTTGTACACACATACAAAAAAATATGCAAGTTCTGTCCCAGACAGCTCATAAACCACCTCAGTTATGTCCAAGTGCATGGGACACCATTTTGTGGGGGGGGTGGTGCTGGAGAAACTCGGTGGAGAGGATTAGGATCTCCATCTGTTAAGTTTGCACTGATGATAAAACACATGCTCCCAGTTGGAACAAGATGCATTAAAAGAGCAATTTCACTTCTACTGCCTAGCAACAATGTCATTGAGCACCTGCAATAGTTTAAACATTAAGCATAATTGGCTTTGCTTGACATAAATCTGTAGTTTTGTAAATAAGAGCAGTTGAGTTTCTGTGTAATACCAATTAGCTATAAGGAATGCTTTGTTTGCTGAAGCCTGCAGCTTTGTGGAGGAAAGAGGGAGTTGTTAAGGCTCAGCAGTGGTAGTCAGAAGGTAGAACCCAGATTAGACATTACACAGGCTTTGAATGTCCTTGTGCAAGTTATTTAATTTGTTTTAATCAGATTCCCTAGGTATGAAAGAAAAAAAAATTTTTTTTTTTTTTTTGTAAAGAACTCTGAGAATGTCTGTTCAAAATACCTTGGAGGTAATTTTACAGAACTAAACTGAGCTGTCTTGTTCTGTGCTGGATTTCTTTTCCCTTCTTTTAGTTGAAGCAATTATTGCATCTTGAAAGTTCTTGAAAATTTTCTAGAATCATTTGCTTCTGCTAGTGATGGAGGAAAGAGGTGCATGATCCACTAGACACAAAAATCAGTCTTGTTCAGTTCCCGTGGGAATTGTGAGTTGGAAAGGGGAAGTAGGAGAATTCCTTCCTTGTGGCATTTTAGAGTAGAACTGCAGAGCAGAACTAAAGCTTTTAACTGAAGCTTGGTGTCTGTTTGCTATAACATGTATTAGATTTGCCTTGGCAAGGGCAAATGCAGCAACCTTCCAGAGGATGTTTTGAAAGTCTGCTTTTTTGTCATCTGAAAAAAGAAAAAGTTAATTCACAAGTCTCCTCATAATTTCTCCATTCTGAATAGAATAAAAGCAGCCTTTTCCTTTCTACCTAACTGGTCTCTAGAAAGTCTCACCATAGAAGTCACATTCTGGTGGTGTAGTACTTTAAATTAATCTGGTTTCAATCTCTGTCTGTAACTTTAAATACAGATTTCCTTGAATCACAGAAGGTTGACATCTGAACCTTATGAAGTCTCATTGTATTGGTGCTGACTCTTTAAAGTTAATGAGTTCTAATACTCAGCGGTAATAAGAGTGAAAGATACTGCTCTGACAGGGACTTCTGAGTGTTTTGGAGACATTTCATCTCTACAGAGTGCTGGATATTTTACCCTAAGACTACAAAGTTATATTTTATTGGGAGATACTCTCAAAAATAAAATTAGCAGGAACTTATTTAAAAGTTGCATGAGCAGCATCTTTTCCTAGTTTGATTTTGTTTGTTTGTTTATTTTGTTTTGAGGCTGAATTTTTTTTATTTGTTCTCCCCAGCTTGAATAAAGGAGCTGGAGTATGTACATCTACAGTTAACTGGGGAGTAGTCCAGCACCTTTCCAAACACCACAATTTTATGTAGAGCCAAAATATTTTCATTCCTTTCTAACTCACGTCTGAGAAAATGCTCAAGTCTAGAAAATACTGCAGATAGTAGCTTTATACTTTTGAGGGTTAGGCTTCTTTCCTGTTAATATGGGAAACTCCTGTTCAAGTGGTTGCACTGTCACATCTGGAGGAGTTTAGCTTTGAGCAGAGGTTTTGAAACTGTATCTTGAATACCCAGCAGAGTGCTGACCAGTTGGAGCTGAATGTAGGTTATGTATATTTTCTGGATTCACCTTTTATTATTTAAATATATATTCTTTTTCCTTTGGATCAGAAGACATGTTTTGAAAGTTGAAACACTTAACAAACAATCTGAAAAACCCAATCACCGAGGAGGAGTCAGCAGGGACATCAACAAACCTTAAAGCAGCTGATGTTTGTCCTACCTGCTTTGTAGCCTGGTAAAAAGCATCTTTTGAAACCAGATCCCAAATGCTTTTATTGTCATGCTGTGTGAACTTCAGAAGCAAGATTGCCATGAGGCTGGGGGTAGTAGTCAGAGTAGCACTTAATAAAAAGGCACAGTGAGTTATCTCAGTTTCATTTCTTGCATGGTCAATGGCTGTGATATGAAGATACTGCCTGTTTAGCTGGCAGGATGGAGCAATCTTTGATAACAAGCAAAATCATAAATTCAAAGCTAATGTTGAATAGTAAACCGAAGGTTGCAAGAGGATGCTGCTTGAAAGTGAATCCAGCATTACAAGCAATTCTGAATTTCTTCATCTTGGTTCATTGAGTTTTGTTGTTGTCTTGAAATTGTTCCCTTTTAATGTGTTCAGGAGAAAAACCTGAGAGATTTTAATACAGTGCTGACAGATGATAACCCCCTCAACAAGATTTGTCACTGGTTATAAAGAGCTGTCATTTAGTGGAAACGCTCTTTAAACTTAAGCTGTTTGTAAACTAAACTTTAAAGGTGAGAATATTGTGTAAAACCTTAACAGCAGAAATATTATGCAGCTTTACATATTCTGTAAAAAAGAATTAGAGAAATTCTGTGACTTTAAGGAAGAAACTTCATTGCAGAGATACAAGTACAGAAATTATGCAGGTCTTACAAAAATAAGCAAACAGCTTCAAGAACAGAGAACAGCAAACTGTATGAAGAGGGGAGGGAGAGGATTATTAGCCATTTGAAAATGGTGTTACTTTATTCCTTGAAGCTTTTGATTGCTGCACCTTGGGATAGGAAATTCATGTTTATGAGAATGCGTGAGAGTGGAGGGAGTTCTTGTCTGTTAGATTGCACAGGTATTAAAAAGACTAAAGATAGTGGCAGTAAGGGCACACCTAAAGTATCCATTTGTTGCACTTAAAAATAAAAAAAAAACAAACAAACAAAAAAAATAAAAACAGAAAAGGGTGGGTTTTATAGTTCTGGCTTAAGTAGCTGAAGGGTAGAGCTCAGTAAATCCAGCACTGCCTGTCAGTTCCAATGTGAATTAGCAGTCAACTGCTTCTTGCCATTGCAAAGTTTGTTCATCTGATTAATGGCTGAAATGGACTATTCTCTGCTCAGTAATTTAAAACAAGAGCATCTGCTGTAGCAAGGGTTAACAAAACAAGGCGATTGGCATTTGTTCTTTTCCCTCAGTTAGCATTTTCAAGCTCTCTTCCTATGTACCCAGTGACTGTTACACCTACTTTTCAGCCTTCTTTAGTAAATGGCATTTTCACTTTCTTCAAGCCTTTTCAAGATGTAGTGAGTTCCAAACAATCACTTGCACAGATGTTCATAAGTGTTTTGAGTTGGGTTTGTGTGTTTGTTTGTTTTTCAGGGATTTTTTTTTTTTAGATACTTGTGCAATTCTGACATAGGCTCAGGCATGTAGATCCTTCAGAAATGCTCGAAGAGAGCAGCCCAATTTAAATTATCTATTGAATGCTGAAACACAAATTGCACATGAAATCCCCAAGCTTCAAGGGTCTCTGGCAGGTCACATCCTACCAGTCAGTCAAACATTTAGTCAGTGCTACCCCCATGCACCTATGAAACTGAGGCTGTTTGACACCTCTGAGAATATTTCTCATGTTAGATCTGTTGTAAATGAGCACATGGTCCAGAATAATTAATGGTAACACTTCAGTCCTTTTTTGACAGAGTTGTGTTTCTCGTGCAGTTTGTGCTGGTCTGTCTATTTAGCTGCAATCAGCCATGCCTGAAAGACAGGAAAGAACAAGACGGACAAGTGTGTCAGTGAGTGAACCTCTTTTCTGTAATTAGAAATGCACAGGGAATAAATTATTCTCTAATTCAAGCTGTCCAGCTCACACTAATAATGACAACTCAAGAAGCAATCTGTTTATAAAAATCAAAACCGAATTTTTGAGACTCCTTAGTGCAAGACAGGATTTACTGTGCAGAGTTGTTCTGATTTATCAAGGCTCCAGGAAGGCAGAGTGTGAGTGTTTGAGGCTGGACTACACAGCCCCTTCAGATACAAATTTTGTATCACTGATAATTAGCTAAAACATTAATCAGAGAAAAATGTAGCAAATCTGGACCAAATTTTTCCCTGCTAAATTAATGACTGATAAGGAAAAAATGCCATAGAATAAAGGTATAAATAAACTTGGCCAAAGTCTTGTCTTTATTTTCCTTCTGTGGACACCTTTTAACACTTCTCCATTCAATTGCCATTGCATGGGCAAAACCTTTCCTGTGATGGCACTGGAGAGGACCCTTAACAATGCCTCAAAAAGCCCTGTTTTCCTCACATGAGTATAATTAAACTCTTCCTTCTCTGGGCTGTAGAGCCAAGAGACTGGATGAGATCTTCAGCTTTTGTGTTCAAAATATCTGACTCAAAGCATTTTAGCTGATTCTTGAAATTATTTTTGCTACTATTTTCTCCTAAATGTACAAGTTAGCCATAATTTAGGCCTATGGAATTGTAGCACCCGATTAAGATGCAAAAAGCTGAGCACTGAAGAGTTCAGAGCCCTCTTACTTGACTTCAACTTGGAGTCAAGTAGAGATGTAATGTTTTGAGAGTGGAGGAGGTGCCAGAGAACCAGCTTTCCAACAGTGAGTCTGAAAATGAGAGTGCACAGTCTCCCTTTCGCACCAGGGAAAGTAATCAGGTCTCAGGATTAGATATGTTACTTATCCTCTCTGAGATCCAAAAGCTATAAAGAAACTGCTCGGAATTTGAGCAGCTGTCATAAAGCATCCCTGACATTTTTAAGCAAACTCAGACCTTTGGATGAAGAGCCACGATAGTAACTCTACTTTTTGGAAGGCTGAGATGTACACAATGAATTCTGTCTGTCAGACAACATGCTGCAAAAGAGAGTGGTGACTACCAGAAGTCAGCCTAACAGGTAACAATATTTTTTTTATTATTGTGAAATCTCAGCAAATCACTTTATCAATTTTATTCTTCATACAAAGTGTCTGTATTGTGGTCAGCCACTCATCTGAAAGTACAGATGAGATCAAGGGGAGGGAACAAAAACTGTCTGGGTTTTCTGGCACATTCATGCGTATGCATCACTTCAAAACAAGTAGAACAAGCTTGAAGACTCATTGTCCAGCATGTCAGAATGCCTAATTAATTTAATTCCATACCATTAAATTCTCAAATTAATTTATTATTTAAATATATTCATGTACTTCCCTCCCTCAGGGCTCTCCTCCTAAAACAACCCTTCCTTTTCAGTGCAGCTCTGTTTTGTGAATATCTGAAATCTGAACAAGAGTATACACAGTGTGTCAGACCAGTCCTCCTTTTACACAGAGCGAGGGGCAAAAATAAAGGACAAAACACAAAAACCTTCTGAGTACATCCTTCCAGGAAGCCAAGCTGAAGGTGATACCTTTACTTCTGTGTTTCTGCTTGTCCCAACAGCTTCTGTGACTAATCAGAATACAAACAATGGCTAAACATAATGCTAATTGCCAGTTTGGCATGATCTAGTTTAATGTGCAATTCAGGTACTGGTTTTCAGTTTACATCTGTTTTTAGTATCTTTCTGCTAGTGCTTTTGCTCTTGGGGTTCTTGTGCCTTTCATCAAGTCCAAGGTGAAACCTGCTGTGGGCCAGACACTTCACTGATCAGGTTTCTACAAGTAGCAGGAAGGGGATTTCGGATGGAGGAGAGAGAATGAACTTGCACGTCACCTTCACAGAGTGCACACTCTTCAAATATTATTTTGTCTGAGCCTCTGCTGCCCTTCCCATAGCTTTGTAGTTCAACATCTAACATCAGGGAGCTGTGCTAATGAAAGGAGCTGGGGACAGATCTGGTGCTTTTTGCAGTGTAACCTCTCATTACAAGAGTGAAATAAGTTATAAGTTATCAGAGCTTGAGCTTTCTAATTCCACAAAATAGACATGTGGCTGATTTGAAGTTAGCTTTAGAATCCATTTGTAGGAAATTCCTTCCTTTAAAAATAGGATGAGATCTTTCCTTTTTATCATAGTGAGCGAGGCTCTTGGGTCTTCTTTGATGGAAGAATTAGGTCTAGCTTTTTGTCACATGGGAAAATAAATAAAAATGAGTTGATGCTAACACCTTGGCTTCTATTCCTTCACATGAACTTAAGCCTCTTATGACCTGACCTCAAAAAGAAGGATGTGTACAAGTAGTCTTCCTAGTGTATTTGGGGGTTTGTTTTTGTTTTCCTTTGCCTTCCCCAGCTTTCATCCACCAGTGCCCTCAAAGCTTTGATATGAGGAGCACCCCACAGTGTTACAGATGTTCTCCTTGTTTTTTCAGCTCTTTTGGCTGCTTTTGACAGGCAGCTCTCAATGGCCTTGTGCTGGCATCCCTGCTCTTGCTCACCTTTCCTCTCACCTGTTATGGCACAAGGGTCTTTTTTGTCTGCCCCATGGCACACAGTGCTCTAATCCAGGCTTCCTTCACATCTCCTCAGAAGTAATTCTGCTTTCCTGGCTCCCTCTGAGGATCTGTCACCCAGCCTCACTCCGTGTTGCATTATTAACCATCAAGCAGGCACTAAGTGAACCTGGTGGAGACTGCATTCAAAGAGTGTTTCTGTGTGTGTGTGACCTGCTGTTCCCCTGGTCTCTGCTTTGCTCCCACGTGTGCATCTGTGTGCATTGGGAGTTTGATTTCTGTAGGAGCCCTCGGTGCCCGTGTCCTTGCACACTCACTGCTCTTTGTCAGGTGGTTTTGGAACTGCCAGGGAATTGGTGTCTGCGCTGCATTCCAGGAACAGTGGGGACATCCAGTGGTCACATGGGTTATAATTAATTACTCCCGATCCCGTCAGGGAGATCAGATTTCCAAGCTTTCTTGTTTTCTCAGCGTTTGACTTGTTTTTCATCATAGCTCATTATGCTGTAAAGTGTCTGACAGAAGGTTGGGATGACTTGTTTTCTCTCGTCTTTTTCTTCCCCCTATGTGATGTTGCTTCATATCTATCAGCAACAGAAATCAGGAAGTTGAGTCTCTCGCAGACAAATATCTGGGGATATCTTTTAATTGCTTTTCAAATTGGGGATTTGGAAGAAAGAGTAAAGAAAATATAGCTATTCTTTTGAATGCATAACACTGGAATAACTGGTAAATAAATGTTATTGCTAGTGGTGACAGGGATTTTTTTTTTTTTTAATTGATGACAAATAATCACAACTTAAACTTTTTAAACAACTTTTTCAAATTACCTCATGTATAATGCATGTGCACCTTGGCTCATCTGGCGTCTGTAATGAGGCTGAGAGGAGCTGTCTCCTTCCCTTTTCTGAACTTGGCAGTGATCAGATTCAGTCCCTGCTTGCTGCGGAAGCAGAGCCTCCCATTTTTCCGACTGGGTGTTTTTTTTCTGGAATGATTCTGAACAAGATAGATTTTAAAATACACAAATAAAAATAGACCTGTTCTGTGGTTGTCACAATATAGCATAGCTGTGAATTCCAGACCTTTCCATCAGAGGATGGAAGATGTTTCTTATCCTGTCCTGCTAAATTTGTACCATATGAGTGTGTATATATATATATGTATATTTAATTTGTTAAATTGAGTTTAATCAATTTAAATTAATTGAATATATATATTTAATTTGTTGTGTAGTCATGCAGAGGATCCAACTGTCTTTTGCTTTCTTGGTAACTCCAAAAATGGCACAAGCTGATCTTACCATCAGAACAGCAAAATGTCTTTCTGCTGTGCATCAGTGTGGTCAAATCTGCACCCTCATTTTTTTCAGAAATATTAAATAAAAAAGAGTATGAACCCTCCAGGGATTGAGAAAACACATAAAACTCTAACTTATTTTAAAATTAATTTACTGTAATCTTGTGTAATACTACATTTCTTGTAGTCCATCTGAAAGTGGAAACACTGCTTTTATTTTGTTGTCAAATTACAAACTAATTTAAACAATACGATTGTTCCTCTGCTGTTTACTGTTCCCACATTGAGATAAAATTTGTGGAGGCCATGGGAGAAATTATAGCAAAGGTCACTGGCCTAATCATAAAATGTCTTTAAAAGTTTTATGATCTTTTAATGGAGTGCAGTATGATAATTCCTCCTGGAAAAGGTCTAGCTCTGGAACAAAGGAATGCTGCAACTTTGGTACAGCAATTCTTTTCCCCAGGTTTGCACGGTGGCAGTGACCAGCCAAAATACTTCAATCATTTGGAAAAAATATGATGCACAAATAGAGCAAGAAAGAAGTAATGGATTTTAAATTTTACCTTGGTGGAAGAGTATGGTAGTTTCAACAAGGCAAACTCGTATAAAGGAAAAATAATTATCTAAAATGCATTTGTCTTTTAAGCAAATTTTATTGAATTACTCCAACTTTATTTGTGAAATAACTGGCTTTCTCCAGTGTACCTGGATGGCTAAATTTCAACAAACCCTTAATTTTCCTGGGTGATAGAGATGGTGGAGTACCAGACTGGAAAAGTCATGGTGTTCTCTCATTTTCTCCTCATCTCTGCTGGTATTTTCCCATGCAAAATCTTCAACCCTTGCTTCAAAAATGTGGAAGAACATCATAACCTAAACCATGGGTATGACCAAATTTATGTCAAAAGTGAGCATTTACAAACGTTTATTTTAAAAAAACAACTTTGTCTATAGGCCAGAGTCTTGTACCTCTTACTGTCTGGTGGAAATCTTTTGAATGTTGAATTGTTCCTACTGATGCTGAGTTTTGAAAGGAATGCATTTCAAAGGTCTGAATAAACGTTATGTGCACGGCCTTTCCGTGCTGCTGGCGCTGCAGTGGAGACTGTTATTATTTCCTTAAAATAAAGTGGAACTCTGGACATTTGGGAGGGGGGTGTCAGGAAAGCTCTGGGCTGTACATCCTGTGCAGCAGGCCATTAATCAGCTCAGGAGCAGGGTGAGGTGGCAGCTCACCTGTTCCCTCCTGCTCCACTTCCTTCTGGAGGGAGCTGCTGCTTCTGCTCAGTGCCTCCCAACAGCCCTCAGTAAATATGCATTGGAAGCTCTGCCAAAGGGAAGCGTGGCAGGGTTTGACAGTAGCAGAGGATATCGTGAGGATTGGGGGAGGGTTTTTTTGTTTGTTTTGGGTTTTTTGTTTCTCGAGATGAGCCTTTCCGTTTGCGCTTGAAGTTTTGCTTGATTAATGTATTCATTAAAGAGGAGTGACGGTAATGATTAAACAAAAACATCTTTAAAATGCAGGGTTCATTTCAACCCATTTGGTTTTGTTGCACACAAATTGGATTGGCATTGCATCCTGCACAGCAGGTACTCCACTTGAAATCAAAGACAGATGCTTTTATAGGATTAGAAAGGATATCTTGAGGGGTGGAGGAAGAGATTGAGGTTGGGGGGCTTCTGTTGCTTTTTCTTGTACTTTTTAGTAATAGTGAGAAATGAATAATGATAATACTGCTGTTTTGTCTGCCTGGAGTACTAATAATATTGTTTGCTTACAATTAAAAGGAAATAAAAGCTTCATTGTAACTTGAATTCTGAACAAATCAAGGATACTTAATTGAGATTCTTTCCCTCATAAATAACTAATGGCACCTGAGTCTCTTTGAATTTTAATGCTAAATACCTCTGAATGAAAATATTTGACTGCTGAGTCATGTCAAGCTGCCACTTTTTTAGTTTCTTAATTATCTGACTCTATGACTTTTAAGAGCCTCAAAAATTACTTAAGCCTAGTCTTTGCCCAAATGGAGACCTGACGAGGGAGCTGCAGCTTGCAGAGGATTGCAGTTGGTTAAAATAATTGAAGCATGTCTTTAAAAGAGAGGTCTCAAAGATTGAGTTGAACTGCTGAAGGTACTGATCTTCCTCAAATGCACCGCAGCCAGGTGACTGCTGCAACAAGAGGGGAAGGTCTAGGATCACTTCCATAGCTCTGGCAGGACCTTCCAGTCAAAATGCCCATTTGGGCTGCCCTTTAGGAGGTGTGATCTACAGGAGTCACCAGCACCCTGTGAAAATCCAGCTCTGGTGAAATAATATCACCTGGAACACCCAGATCCCATTTGTCAGCTCACTACAAGCCAGCATTTCCCACAAAACATTTTCAGATTGCTTGATGTTAAAAATGATCCGACCCTCCTGCAGGCTTTGGGGCTCCTGATTTGGAATACCTTCCTTGCAATCTGCTGTGCTTAATCATCTGGCATTTCTGCACACTGTAGCCTGTCTGTAGCTTGCACTGTTTACTGTTTACCATGTTCCATCCACATTTATGGCTTCACAAAATATTTCTTATTTAGTCTCTTTTTAAATACATCATTCCATGAGCTTCTCCTGTCTCTTGACACAGCAAAGCATCAATAACCTTGGGTTTTCCCAATGGAACAGTAAAATACTTTTTTTTTTAATAGTATGTTATTCTTAGCCAACATTTAGCCTTCCCTGTACAGAAGAGTTGAAGGGAGGAGCAGCTTGCTGGGAATATTCATCTTTTTTTTTTAGTTTCACTGTTACTTTCCTGAGTGTGTCCAAAGATTCAGATTACGTGCAGGGTTGGCTACTCTGTGTATTTTTCAAATACCACCGATGGAGTATCTCTAACCTCAGGAACTTGTCAGTGCCTTAGGAAACAATAAAACCAGAATTCTGAGAAACAAGAGGGAAATCTCACGTATCCCAACCAATTAAAATTTTTCTCCTGCTAATGCCATCTAATAACATCACTCCATGTAATTTGAGTTTCCCCTCAGCTGTTGGGGAATGCTGTCTGTTCTAGATCATGAGAATCATGACTGCACTGGGCCCTTGTTTAGGGTTTAATACCTGCTTTCATTCTGCTGCCTGGCTTGACTTAGTCATTTCCAAGCATCTGGGTGTGCCTGAAGGTTGGACTTGATGGTCTAAGATGTCTTTTCCAACCTATCTGGTATGATCTATGGAGTTTTTCAACCATATAAAGTCCTAACATTGCTGTAAAGTTCTGTTTACTGTTGCTGTTGGGTTTGGGTTTTTTACATTTCCTACATTTTACCTACATTTTCAGATATATGGTTTACAGAAGACAGGAACTAAACCTAAGTTTTTATGATCAAACCAAAGTAAGGTCTGGCATTTTGTCTTTGAGGATTTTACTGCAGCAGAAAAATCCTGAAGTCTAGGAATCAAATTATAATTATTCTCCCCAACTCTTACCCAACTTTGCTTTCAAAACTGATCTCTACTGCAGATTTAATGTTGTATTTTTCTTTTCATGTTTGCCTAGCACTAATTTGTTTGTGTTCTGTATGAACTCCTAGCTTGGTAGAGTCAATTCTTGATGGGAGTTGGTTTGATTTTCAGAATAAAGGATCTTAACCTGTACAGTTTGCATAGGCTAGACCGAGGGAATAAATCAATAAATCAATAGGGAAGTGGAGATAGCCTTGCCATCTTCTATTGCAAATTTGTGGTCCTGCTTGAGAAACAAACTTTGCCATTTAAGTACATGCAAATAAATAATTACTTCTGTTGTAGTAACTCCCTTGTTCCCATCTTAACTCAACCTCCAGAATCTAGAGGAAGATGTTTTAAAAATGACTAGACGCCTGGAAAGCAAAAATATAGGTCAGTATTCGTAGCGGTGCTTTTTCTAATTCTAATACTTTTGCACAAGAGTAACTTTGCTTTATTTCTGCCTCCAGTATTGGTACACAAGCTCTTTAATTGGCTGAGATTTTAAAGAACACTCTAACGAATGTTTGCTTCCCATTGAACTTTAGAGAGAGAGATTTGTGTGATGCATTCTCTTAAAACCATGAACAGAAAAGCAGTTTGCTTACTCAAAAACAGTATCCCATTGAAGAAAGATGTGGTGTTTATCATTCAGCAATCAACTTAATTGCCTTCCATTATGAAATTGGCTTGGGTTTTTGGGTTTCCGCCATAACAGTTTTTAATAGCACAAATGAATTTTTCATAGAATGAGAATGAAAAACACTTCCAAAATGCTGAATTCAAAGATACATTTTTCCACTGTGCATTCTTCCGTGCTCCTGCTGGAAATCATCAAGTCATATGCTGTTATTGCTTGTCAGAAGACCCATCCAGATGGGAAGTCCTTCTATTTTATATTAGCAGAGCCTGTAGGAAGCCAGAAATAGGGAAGTGGAGACAGTCTTGACATCTTCCAAAACTGAATACAAGACGAATGTAATCAACCTCCCAGGAGAACTTGAGAAGTTTTACTGCTTCCTGACTTCATTAGGAGCTCAGCTTTATATGTAGAGTCATTCTATTGTAAGCCTTGATCCACTTTTTAATGCTTATTTTCTCTGTTGCAGGGGGAGTATCCAACAGGTCAGGCAGCTCCTCTCATCTTGGAAATTATGGCCACACCAGATCCACAGCTGAGAAAACTCCAGAATTTCATGCACAACACCCTGGAGGTGTAGGTGGTTGTAGGGATGCAGATCAGCAGGGAGACATGGGGAGTTTCTTTCTCAAAGATTCTTTTCTCCTTTTCCCATGTTTTTTTCTGTTTTCCTTTGCTTGAGAAACCTGTGGCTCCTCTAACATTGGCCTGAGCCCTTATTAACTGTAAGAGTTACACCTTAGGGGGCAGCAGAAGTGAGAGAAGTAGTCTGGGGTCTTTCCTGGAGGCTCTGCTTAGTGAGATGATGTCACTAAATACCTGAAAAAAATAAATTTAAAAAAAAAAAAACAAGACCAACAAAACCTTTATTTTTATGAAGTTGGAGCACTTTTTGAAGACAAGAATGCGTAGCTCTTTCAGTATATGTCATATGAGAGCTGTAAGGTCCCTTTCCTATTGGTACAAAAATCTGCTGCTGCTGTAAAAGGTTTCCACACTAGAAGAAGATCTACATTAGTTTATGCTGATTTAAGCGTGACCAGTTGATATTTGATTGTATCCGAGCTATTTAATTTTAAAAAATAATTGAAATAACCCCTCAGCTTTCTGTGCTGCAAATCAAATTTTGTCTAGCTGTTGTATTTTGCTGCAGGATCTGGTCTTCATAAACAGCATTTCAGTGCATATTTCATTATTCTTTTCTGCCTTTCTTGATTCCTAAGGTCTGAATATTAACATATCACTAGAGTTAATTTTTAGAGCAATTCAGGACACTTTCTAAAAAGAAACATTTTGAGGATGATGTAGGATTAAAAAAAAAATAACACATCTTTTCAGTGATGCTTCTGCTTTGTGAGCATTGATTTCCTGGTTGGATTTGTTGATTGGATTGGGTTTTTTAACTAGGTATTTTTTATGCAATTTTATTGATACCACTGATTTTCATGGCTGTTATTGTAAGATTATTGCAGAGGTATTTAAAAACCATTTCTAAATAAGATTTTAATTTCCTCATCTCTCTCATGTAAACTGCAGTGATGAAAGCAAATATTGCCATTGAATTTCATGTTCTTTCTTCCAGAAGAAGAGAAAAAAATTGAAAGCTTTACTGGGACAAAGTTTAAGGGGTTTTGCTGGGTATTCTTCTCTGGAAGATGGAAGTTGTCACAAGAAAAAGAAAATAGATGGGCATTTCAGAATCTGTGTTTGTCTAAATTTCTCTAAAAAATAACTCTGAAACTGAAGTACTTTAGGAATTGGATAATCCAGGAAAATCAGATTGGTATCCCAACACACATTAATGGATGCTGACTTCTTCCAGTGGTAGTTGCTGTGTGTGCTTGTCGCTGTCAGGAGATCATGTGGATGCATTGTCTGATAATAGCTGTATTTTTTACTTACCTGTCAGATTTGAAAGGCTGAATTGATGTGGTGTGTGGTTTAAACAGGATGGATGTGGATGTGTACAGTATGTGTCTGTCAAGGAAAGTTGGAAATGTATGAGTTAACTGTATATTGTTTTGTAGTAGGGTAAATTTTTAATCACATTGCATGTATACTTTTTTGGTGAAGGAAGTAATTGATATTTGGGACACAGAGGGATATAAATATTTTATTCAGTCTCCTAAAAATAAAAGGAATCATGTGGGTTTCTTTCATGAACCTATATGTTTATAAGGTTTAAGATGAAGGAATTTATTCATGAATGTTGAGATGCAAAAATACCATCAGCAACAACAGCTGCCTAAATCAGTTGGGACAATAGTGACTTATATAGTTTTGTTTTGTATCTGCTTTTACTTTTGAGGACAGGGAGCTTGTAAACACTCACACCTCTGAAAACAAGTAAAAATCTCTGTAGATGGTGACACACCTCCTTTCCCTTCATTTACTAAATCCCATCACCAGTTCCTGCATTCCCATCCCTCTTTGGCACTGACAATGTGGTACAGAGTTATTGATATGAGCTGCAAGAAAAGTCTGGATTTTTTTGGAAGGAACTTATTTTCTGAGGCACTAATTGGTCTTTTCCTGACAGAGCAAAAGTGGCTCAAACCAACTACGTTGTACATGGTGTTCTTTTCTCTAAAACTGCATCCACTTGGGCTTTTCTTAGGCTGAGAAACCTTGTTATGCTGAAATCATGAGTGGAGCTTCAGGACACTGATGCGACAATAGCATTATGTACTTATTGTTGGCTGTAGGTTGTTTGTTAAGGCTCTGTATTCAGGTATTCAAAGACAAGAAGACATCAAAGTGACCGTGTTTTATTTAGTCACAGAGATGAGAGAAATGTGCCAGGTTAGATGCAAGTGGTGAGCATTAGTGGCACTGCTGGACATTGCCTGAACAGGGAGCTTTGTACCCATCATCAGGCTCTGGCTCAGGAAAAATGTGATTAAAGCAAGTGTAGAAAAAAAAACCCACTTTGCTGTGTTCCCCTCTTTAGTAAAAAATCATCTATTAATAATCCCTATAATAATCTCTGCATCTGCAAATACAGTGGGACAAGCTCCAGTCTGAGCTGGAGATGAAAGGTGGGATGCATGCAGGTGTGATGGCGAGGTGTTAGCATCCTACTGAATGCTGTTAGCCAGGGCTTCTCAGCCCTGTCCTCTGAACTCAAACCCTGTGTGGTCAAACAGACAATAAATCAAGAATTGTTTTGAAAAACTCACTAAACCAAGTCTAATAAATCCTCTAAATCTGATCAGCACATTGCATTGTCCTCATTCCTGTTTACCCGACTTTGATAATGCTATAATCAGTCCCTCATGAAAATATTTGGCCTAAAATCTGTGGTTTAGCATCAGGAGCTCAGTATTGTGGTTGTTTGGGGGCTTTTCCCCCCTCACTTTGCTGCTTGCTGCCATTTGAGTGCAGCACGTTTTTTGCCTGTGGAAATACAGATTGGGTGATCTGTCTCTTTTAGACCACTCAGTGATGAAATTTCTACTGTACTACTTTATTGTGACATTACCTGACTAGATAAAGCCATTTTCTGTCTGAGGAGGGAAAGAAGCTGGCAGTGTCTACATAAATCGTGTTACTCATTTCATGCTGAGACAGGGGTTCCCAAAGGGAGATCCTCTGGGACACGTCCCTTCTCAACAGAAAAACAAACAGAGGCACAGCCTGTTTCTGAGGAATGGAGCTGATCAGTTTTATAATGTCACTGTTATTACAATAAACAGCTATTGCAGTTTAGTTTAACAGGTATCCCAACAGCTATTAAAAAGTAAAGCACATATGAAAGAAATACAGCCTCCTCCTGCTCCCTGCTTCCCCCAAAGCACTTGGCATCACCCTTGGCAGGGGAATGCCTGCATATCTTAAAATAATGTAATGTAGGTTTGTTCGTGCCAAAATTGCTGCTTTTTCTGGCCCATTTGAATACCATTGTCCAATATTAGAGTGAGGCAGCTCCCAGATCCATTTGTGAAAGCACCAGTTTTTTAACAGCTCCTTATTTTGTGAGCTGCTCGCCCCTAGATCCTAATGTGCTTCATAAAAATAAGGCAAAACTCTCATCCTTGTTTTGCAGACGGAGGACTGTGGTCTTTAGAGATAGATAACTGAATAGGGGAGCTGGACAGGATTTCTGGCAAAAGCTATTTTTTGTCAGGAAACATTGATTCATTAAAGCTCTTTTGCAGAAGCATATGCTTTGATGAAACTCTTGGCATGAAGTTTTCCTGAAGCGTGGGACAGAATTTAAAGGCAGATTTTCTGTGCTGGCAGAAAAGTGAACACGGACTTTCTTCCGCGGCTGTGAATGGCCCTGGGTCACTCAGCTGGGCTGTCCAGAGTGTCTGTGTCCTCCACAGCAATGGGGGGGTACCCAGGGATGCCTTCTGCTGTCTTCTCCAGGTGCTGAGACCTCTCAGTGTGGCAGAGAATGGCGAAAGGGCTGATTTTCCAGAGCCTGCTTTGAAAGACCTGTGGTCTGTCCCTCCCCTGCAGGTGTCAAGGCCAGGCTTTGTGTTCTTGCTTGGCAAATACCAGGAATATCTCTGGGGTCAAATGCAAAGCAGTAAAAAAGAGTGTAAAGCTGTACAGACGGAGAAGTTAGGACACTGAGAAGTTTTTCACTTCACAGAGAAAACGCTTTGTTCTGTCCTACTGGTAGTTACTGGGAAGAAACTCCTGACAGCATCCTGAAAATCAGCAGCTCTGGCTATGCATGGCATTTCTGGTGAGGCTGTGTGGACACCCTTTCTGCTGTTCTGAGCCTCTAGAAGGAGGCTGTTACTCTTCTGGCGGTGTCCTTGATCTGCTATAAACAGCCCCAACTCTGACAATAATATTCTGCACTTCTTTGGTTGCTGCTACACAACTCAAAATTCCCTTTCAGAGCCTGCACAGAACAACCTGATGTGCCTGAGCAGCAGGTAGGATAGTCAGTGTTTTTTCAGCTGGGGGAACTGGAGATCTGACAGACTCGATGATGTGCCCAGTGTCACACGGGAGGGAGGGAGGGCTGCTGTGCACCTGAGACTGAGAACAGAAGTGTCGGCTCCTTCAGCATGCAGAGCTCACCTATGCTCAGCACTGCACTTCAGGCCTCCTGATGCTCTCTTGCCTGCCTTGCCCACCTTACCACATGCCCACCTAGAGGTTCAGTACTCTAGGAAGAAATTAAAACTTGGGGAAAAAAAAAAAAAGCTGCCTCTTCTATCATAGCTGGTTTGGGATTCTTTTTTAAACACTGCCCTTTCATTTTCTTTTTTTTTTCTTTTCCTTCTTTTTTCTCTATGTGCCCACTTTGTTTTCCAGCTCTATCCAAAGTACCCAGGACTGTGTAGTCGGCTGATTGGTGTCTTCTGGGGTCTTTTCTCCTTTGATAAAATGCTGCTGGCTCTTCTGTACCTGCTACTTTATATCTTCCCCCTCTCATATATAGCTACCTATATCATATGGAAAGGATCAAACAGTTTTGATTTTTCCCAACGATACTGAGAAATGCAATATTTATCACAGGTTACTTGCAGAGAAGAAGAAAGGAGAATCTAAGAGTGTTCCCTTCAGCTGTGTTTCTGTCAAGGCACGGTGTATGTCCCAGTCCACTTGTTTTGCTCAGTGTTAGTTCTGCTTACTACCAGTTGTAATGCAGCAAGACTGATAAAGTTGGTTGCCTACTGGCCATGTGAAGGAGAAAAAACAACCAAAGCTGGTTGTTAGTTATCCCCACTAAAGTGCTAAACAAATCTCCCAGCAGCTAAACTCCCTTCCCTTTTTATTACTTACTGTACCTTGTAAATCAAATATTTATTAACTGAAAACAGCTTTGCTCACTGACTGATCTTGCAAACATGGGACAAATCCACCACAGCTGGCTAGTGGCCAATTGCTTATTCAGGCTGCTAAAGGAAATCGGCCTGGTGGAAAGACAAACTATGCGATGATTTTTCTTCCTCCCCTTCCTCACTTCCCAGGAACAAACCTCTCACATCACCACCTCATCTGCCATATTTACCTCTCATGAAAACAAATGTGTCTGAATGAGGTCACTGCTACTCTTTTGAAGAGGACTTTATTTTTGTTGTGCCTGCGTTGAAAATGAAGCTTTGGTGGTTTAAAATGGTGGGAGCAAAGGCAGGCATTGTTTCAATTAGCATTTTGGGTCTGTCACCCGGTGAAATGAAAAGATTTTAAGCAGCTGTTTCTGCGGTTGCCGTCTGATCATCTCTTGCCATCTCCTGGCTTCGTATTAATCTGTGGGGGTTCTCAACAGTCCGACTGCAGCAAGCTTGAAGCCCTTGGATGCTGAGGGATGACAGGATGCAAAGAACAAAACTAAATTCACACTCACTTTCTCTCTCTCTGGAAGTGCTGCCGGTAAACTTGAAAGGTATTTGCATCATTCGAGGCTTTGCCTTTGGTTGCTGTAATGAAAGTGATTTGCTGTCCGTTGTCTAATAAATCTCCCACGGAATGACAGCACAGTTGTGCTCTTTCACTGAAAGGGGAGGCAGAGAACAAGCAGGAATTTCAGGCATTTAAGAAAGGCTCTCCAAGGAGTTGTTCAGGGACACTCTTTTCCCTCCCTGCCAAGGCCAGAGCCACCTGCTGCAAGCACATACTTGCAGTAAATGCACACAGCAGGCTGGATATCAGCAGTAAGTTCATTTTCAGTGACTCATTTGGGGCCTGAGGATCCTCACCTTGTGCCCTGAAGTTCTTCTCAGCAATTCCACGCTGATGCTCATCAGCCACGGTTGCACTGATTTCACTGGTTATTACCAGAAGGACTTCAAATCTTATTAATGTTTTGTGTAATTATCTTTGTTCTTTCTCTCTTGGACTAATTTGAGGGATGACACAGCAATTCTCTCCTCACAGCAGCACTTTCCCCCAGCCTGAAGCACCAGCCTGCTCCTGGGTGTGCACTCAGTTCCACCCTGCTACTCGAGTGCTGCTCTCCTCCATCAGGCACCACTGGCTTGGGAGGTCCAGTGTTCCTGGAGAGCAGCAGGAAGCCATCAGTACTTCTGCAGCATGCTGGGCTTCGTGGAAGCCCTTGGAATCTGTGTGACTGAGCAGCAATAGTGGCCTCAGGAGTACTGCTGAGCTGGACCTCAGCAGGGAGCTTCTCAGGCGATGGGACAGGGCTGGGCAGCACAGAGGGGGAGCTGCTCCATGGGTCATGTCCGCCTCGTGAGTGCACTTAGAATGTTCTGGTTCACTGCCAGAAGAGGACAGGGTCCTTACTGCTTGTTCCTGAAGTCACAGGTGACCAGTATTTTTCAGCCTATACACATTTTTTTTTCCAAAGGCTAAAACCCATCATCATATCTGGGTCTTCTGACCCATCCCCTTGTGAATTATTGCTAATATTTTCCCTTTTTCATTTTTATACCTTTGGATAGTTGAAGATGGATATACTCTGTCTTTAATCACTTTGCCAAGCTGGAAATATTTATATATTTATAAGAAAAGGAAAAAATCTACATTTTATATTTGTGACAAGATGCATGAGCATTGCTGAGTTAGAAGCAACTGCCAGAACCCACAAATCTCTGTGTTAATTTTATATCCACCAAGCAGGGGTGATATATTTTATACTGTGCATTAACAAGATGGTCATCAGGGACTGCTTACTTAGATAATAAAATAGCCACAAAGACACTGTTGCTTTTTTTTTTTTTTATAAATTAACTTTTAATGTGCATAAACTATTGTCTTGAAAGATCCCTGAATACAGAGTGGAGTAGGGAAAGGCAAGAAATCCATAGAAAGCTGCTCGCAAAGCCATTGTAAACACCCACCCCAGGCTCAGTTACTGGTTAACTGGGACAGGATAGACTCAGCCTGGTGCCAAATCCCAGTACTTACCCTATCTGCTGAAGGATGTTTGTCTTGCCATAGGTACCTGATGGATGAGGATGCAATGGATGTCATGTTGTGCAAAGCACAAGCACCAAAAAGTCAAAATGCTAAATTTCTTGTTTGCCTTTCCTGGGTGACGGCATTAT
The DNA here is from genome assembly GCA_020086605.1 of Lanius collurio. NCBI lineage: Eukaryota > Metazoa > Chordata > Aves > Passeriformes > Laniidae > Lanius > Lanius collurio. The sequence continues at coordinate 21,570,059 of JACBWW010000009.1, read as the reverse complement.
TCTGCAATTCTGAGGTTTCAGGTCTTTCCACTCTGCCCCAAGACATCTGTAGACTACTTAGAAAGTGTTTTGAGGAAAATCTTGGGACGCAAAAGGGTGTCCAGAGCAGTCTTATGTTTACAACCCTCAGACACTTACATAGAAATGAGGTTTCAAATATTTGCCTGTTTGCTCCAGACTAGATATTTCATTCCAGATAAATATAGAAATGGGAGAATTCTTACCCAAATCTTTCTGGTTGCCATGAAGTGGTGCTTTGTCATTCAAAAAAAAAAAAAAAAAAAAAAAAACCAAAACCAAAACCAAAACAAAACAAAAACCTAAAAGAAGAAGAAGAAAATAATCTACTCCTTGCTTTGTGCATCATGTGCATCATACACAGTAATGCATATCTTTTTAGTGGAAACAGGCCTTGTACTGGTACCTTAAGCCAGCCATCAGCTCTAGGTTTAATGCACTTCTCAAGAGTGTTTATTTGCTGTTTGCTGTTAGCCATTCTGAAATTGCATTTTATTCTTTAAGGCTTGCTTTGCTTTTTTGATGGTGTTTTGATGTTGGTTTTTTTTAAATATACCTTAAACTGGTCCAGATTTTCCAAATAGATTCTCTGACAACAGAAGGCACCAAATGCAGGGGCCCATTTACTTTCCTAATAGTTTGAGTTAAAGGATTTAGGCTGAAGCAGAGACAACCTAATTGTTGCAGTTTGGAAGTAACTTTACCCATGAAAAACAAATTGGTCCCTGAATTTTTCAGCCAATCCATTAAGACTACATGATGTCATTCCTTCAAACTCTTCTTTTACCCTGACCATATTTATTAAATGGACAAGCTATGTCCAGTTTGCACCTGACTGACCCCGGAGAATTAATCTAATGTGCTGTCTACAAATAAGGGGGGGACGTGTCCCTAGAGGCTGGGGGAGAGGGGTGAGCAGACGTGTGATGAGGGGTCTCTCACTACGTAAGTGAGGAGAAACACTTTAGATGGGTGTCAAAACCCGATCAGAGGAAGTGAACCTTTCCCATTAATTGGTTTCTAAGTGCTATTTATGCCTCTTGTCACCCGATTCACTCACACCTCTGGGAGCACAGCATTCCTGAATGTGACTTGGTCGGGTTTCTTCACACGCTGTCATGGTCTGTGGGGTGTGGCAGCCGCCGTAAGCTCTGGAGCACCAAACCCCTCTCACACAGGTGCAGGAGGATGTGTGCCATGTGTGTGAAGGAATCAGGGTTCCCGGGGCAGTGGGGAGCTTCTGGGGCACTGGGTCTTGCTGCCCTGCAGTGGGGAGCTGCTCAGGAGAGCAGGGAGCAGAGCTGAGTCCTGTCCACTCCCAGCAAATAGCCAACCCTGGAAACATCCAAGGTCAGGTTGGATGTGGCTCTGAGCAACCTGATCTGGTTGAGGATGCCCCTGTCCATGGCAGGCAGGTTGGACTACATGACTTTTAAGGGTCCCTTCCAAGCCAAACTAGTCTAGGATTCTGTGGTTTCTGGGGCCTTGATTACCAGCAGAGATTACGAAGGAGACTTTGGGGGCATTCCTGGCCAGCTGCAGTGAGCAGGGCTGACCCTGCGCTGAATTGGGTGGGGGACCCAGCCCAGCTGAAAAAAAAACCACCCTCACACATGGTGGGGAATTTTTGATTTAAAACCAAATCAGCCCCAGCCATGTCCAGCTGCACAGCTGCCCAAACAGCTCTGACAGGGAATGGGATGAGCCGGGAGGTGCCGAGGTGACCACAGAGCAATCCTGCTCACTTGCCTCCCTCCCAGCTGACCACCACGGCCAACACAGGAGAACTTCTCGAGCATCTTTCTTTCGCATTCCAGAGGCAGCCAGGCTGTTTTCCTCCCATGAGGAGATGGGAGAAGGAGGGGAAGGATGACAGATTGGTGAGAGGAGTGCTGTGCTTCTGACAGCTTGCAGATGAATGGGGAACAAGGTTGGCAAAAGGCAGCTTTAGGTGTTCCTGCTGCCAGCTAATGGTGTCCAGTCAGGTGGGTTAGCCCAGCAGACAGATAGTAATGGATTAGCTGTACCAGAGCAAGTGCTTTATTGGCAAGTAACCATTCACAACCTACTGTGCTCTTCCACACAGAATTTTCCTATCTAATGTCCTGACAAACCACTGTCCTAGCACCACCTAGTGTCCAGCCTGGCAATTCAGACGTCCTTAACGTGGGAATTCCAGCCATTTGTGGCCTAAAGAAGAAAATTCGGGGGGATTTTCTTAGATTTTTTTAAGCTAACATAGACTCCTGAAGCACCTGCAGAAAAGTCTACAGTTGTAACATCTGAAATAATGCTTTTATTTCCAAATCCTGCCATTACTTAGAATGATTGTCTTCTCTCGAATGTCTGAAATCTCTCTGCATAGAAAAGGGCATCAATCAAGAACCTTTCCTGACAGGGGTTTTGAAATTTTCACTTTAAGAAGAGGTATCTTGGCTGAATAAATGAGGAACACAGAGCTATTAAGGGACTTCTTGAAAGACGCAGGTTCTTCAATGTCAGCAGCAAGGCAAGACAGTGGTTAAAATTTTGCTGCTTAAAAGCACTGGATTATTTCCAAGAGGATGGAGAAATGGAGAGCAGAGTGTGCCTCAAAGAACAGCAAAATGAGACCATGGTGTGCCTGGCAATCCGAGCTGGCATGCGAAGAAACTGAAATTACTGCAAAGTGTCCTATTTCTCATGAAGTCAGAAACACAGCAGGAATGTTGGCACTCCCAATTCCAGCCTCCAAGCAGCATGTATCATCCCAGCTTATTGCCAAACTCTTGGTTTATTAGCACTACGGAGCCAGGAGCGTGCGTTTGCATCCCTTCTGTCATATTGCATCCACGGGGTTAAGTCTCACAGTTTGCAAAGTGGAGCAGACTAATTATCATCCATAAGAAATGACTAAAATCTGACAGTCACATGTCTCCTGGGAAGGACAACCCAGGAGATATCAACAAGGAGGGAAAAAGAAAAATCACTTCAGGGAAAACTTCCCCAAGTTTCAGTAGTTCCGATGGTGTGCTTTCCCCTAGTGTCTCACAGAAATCCCAGGCAGCAGAAACACTTTTGATGGAGGTGTCTCAAGGACCACTGGGTGTGTGTGGCTGTCAGCCCCAGCACTGGGGGTGTGTGGCTGCTTGCTCACGCTCCCTGGCGTGGCACAGCCCCAGCTGCCCGCAGGAAGGGTCAGTGCAGCCACAGGAACCCTCACCCTGGCCACAGCCACTGCTCTGACCGCTGCTCCATCTTCTCTAGGGGGCTCTTAGCAATGCCCACCTTCCATCCCAAAGGGCAGCCCTGCTAAATCCCACCAGTAGTAGGGAGAGGGGGATGTGTTGCAGGAGGCACCAGCGCGGTTTGCCGAAATAACAGGGGCTGTGTCTTGAACGAGGGCTGCTTTTGAAACGGATCAGAAGAGTAAATTATTAGAAGAAGCAGAATTAACTTCTGAAAGGGCCCTTTTTTTGATAACAATAGACTTTGGAGAGGAAGAGAAAGAGTCACATGAATAACATGTGTGCCCCTGACAAAGACAGGAGCTTTCTGACGGGGGGTTACCCAAACCCCAGCAGCTGCTGAACACCCCTGTGCTTGCTGATGTGAAGACACTCCACCTGAAGATTGTCACTTCACTAATGAGACGATTGCTAAGATTTTGGGTGGGGATTTGTCCTAACAGATGTTTTTCTTCACTTATCTTTTTTTTTTTTAATTATTCCTGATGTTTTTACCTATCAATTTGCAGACTTCTTCAAAGGAAAAGGAATAAGCAGTTGTCATAACAACAAAGCTCTTCATTGCCACAGGAACCTTTGACAGCTTTATTTAAAACATTAAAAAAAATTAAAAGAAAAATCCAACCAATTATTTTTATCAGTCTGATTCATGTTCTTCTTAAACAGATTACAGTGTGTTCTCTAGCAGTTACACTGTGAAGGGAGTATGGCATGAATATTTATGATAATATAAACTTTGGGGAAAAAAACAATTAAAAGTGAGTTTGTTGTCTTTAGGAGATTCCTGTGGTAATAGTTCACCTTGCCTTTTAATTAGAGGATATGATGTGAAATTTAAAGGTGGAATTTTTTTTTCTCACATATGTAAAGCAAAATGATCATAGCATGAAATAAAATACTGAGTGAGTCATCCATGTGTTCTAGAAAATTATGTCTTCCATTTTTCAAGCCAAAAAGAGCATATTAGCATCCTAAAGCTAGAGGAGGAGTGATTTGTTTGTTAAGAGGTGGAGGGCCCTTTGCAAAGTTTAAACTGACTCCTGTTTTTAATTCTCAGTTCTCTGAAGCTGAAAGAGAAGCTAATAAAAAGATGCTCAGCTATTACTGTCCCATCTTACAGAAGAGGAAGATGCAGGGAGGAGTTGTGCATGGCTCCTCCACTCGCAAGAAAGAGCCTATTTAATGAGAAGTGTGACTTGCTGGGGCAGGAAGAGAAGGAGGCTGATCTGGAGACAGAGCACTGCCTGGCCACAGGGAACAGGAGCCAAAGAGTCCCTGAATTTTTTCACACAAAAGAGGTAAATAGCTCCTACTTCCTCCTGTTTAACTTGCACACTCAAATTTCAAAGATGCTTCTCTGGATTTCACATTCTAATTCTTAGTCTGAAATAAAGGCTAAATGCCTTTCATCTGTTCGAGTCATTTATAGTATCCTTAGCAAAAGGATTTTTTTACAGCAAAGTGAAGGATAATAGTGGAATTGTTAAACTCATACCCTTAAAATAAGTCACATTTGTCCTCAGTTTGAACAGTGATGTTTCTTGCTGGGCGTAATCAACAACTTAATTCTCTCCCTAAGCCAAGGAAAGAATGAATATCTGCAGAGACCTATCATTCTGTCTCCCATCCATAAAGGAATATAACAAGCAGCTGTTGCATTTAGCTTAAGAGGACGATAGCTGTAAATTGCCTTGTCTCACAGGCACTTCTCCTGCAGATGTCCATAATTCCTCCAAAAAGAGGATGACCAGGAAAAGCAGGGAAAATCCCAAATACATAAGGTCAGACTCCTCTCCCACAATAATGGATTACTTAACCTCAGACATGTGTTGGGACCCTATTATCCGCCAGTTTGGGGGCAGTGAGGCTTTTATTTACCTTTCAATAAAAGGGCTGACCACATGCAGCAGAACTTGTTTTCTCCCTGAATGGAGGAAAACGGAGGGGAATGGAGGGGACGGGGTGCTGTGTGTATTATTTCCTTCCAGCCTCCTTTATCTACCCACAGGCTGGGTTTGACGGCTTCCCTCCGAGGGGAAATATGGCTGTGGCTCTCCCATTACATGAGCTGGTGTTGGGAGTTATTATTTAATTATGACAACTACACACATACAAGGCACTGCATTAGGGAACACACACACACCATCTGCTAGATCCCACGATTTAGCTGTGGGCGTACAAGAGCGGAGTCTTATGAGCATTAACTTTATTCCAGGAGACCGTAAATGCAGGTCTCCCTGCACAGCACTGCCGAGGGAGGCATCCAGGGGAAGAGCATTCCTCCATGATATAGTCATTACTGCTTCAGCAAGATGTTAATTTTCACAATAAATAAGCTTAATCTTTTTATGCAGATCATTTCAGAAAATAAACAGGCCGTTTTTATGAGCTGCTTAGAACTGGGGCTGGGATGGGATTTGTGGTAAGGTCCTGCACACACTACAAATTGTAAGCAATTCTGAGTTCCTGGGGAACTGCTGCAGATCATTATTTCTTGTGGGTTTTTAAATAACTTATAAATGCAACATTTTTGCATGTTTCAGAGCATTTAGAAGGCAAAATCATTGCCTGGTAGAACTAAGTTCCTGATTACCAAAGAAAGAAGACAATTGCAATCCATGGGCTTGAGCTTGGAGTTTTACCACAGCACCTTTCTCTGCTTCTGGAGAATTTGCAAGGAAAACAGGGAGTGGGAGAGCTGCTGTGGGAGAGCCTGACCACCCTGGAAACATGAAGTGCTTTGGGCTTCAGTGTGGTCTCCTCTGCTAGCCATGTTTGTAACTGCAGCAGAGGTTAGCAAAGAGAAGGTATCTTTAACCACAGACATCACTTGTAGAAAGGAAGTAATAATGCAGTTTTGGACTCCTGAGGGTATCACTATCCTCCCTGACGTGAGCTGTGAATAGTAACGTGCAATAGACGTGTGATTCTGATGTCAATTGTTATAATGCAGCTGTTGTCTTGAGGATAACAGAGATGTTGTCTTTTTCATGAAGTATTAGAGAAAGAAATTATATTGCTAGCCAGAGTTAGGCATTTGATAGATTACATGACTAAATTTGAAGAGGGGACTGACTTTGCCTTCTGGCCAGCCCTGAGATGAATGCATTTGTACGACAGTCTCTGTTTTGACACTGGATATGATATCATGTCCTGGCCAGAAGGTTTCACAGATTTGGTGAGATTGTGTGAAGGAGCTGAATCTTACCAGCCCAGAACTAGCCTGGCTTTCAGAAGACAAATTTGGCCTCCAGGTTCAGCTGCTCCTGTGGATCTTGTGGGACATGGGCCCAGTTCAATGATCATAGAATCATAGAATGGTTTGGTTTGGAAGGGACCTTAAAGTTTATCCTGTTCCAACCCCCCTGCATGGACACCTTTGACTAGATCAGATTGCTCAAAAGCCCCATCCAAACTGGCCTTGGACAATTCCAGGGATGGGACATCCACAGCTTCTCTGGGCAACCTCACCACCCTCACAGTAAAGCCATCTTGTGTCTGCCTGGGAGCCCGGATAAGGCTGTGTAGCCTAAGCCTTCATTCCTGTCTTGTAAACAAGCTGATTTCATATTGTTAGTAAATCTCATTTTCTCTTTATCTGTGGAAATGATGCTCAGGCACTGTGGAAAAGGGGATCACATAACCAGGTTAGCTTTGGCTGCACGCAGACACACGTTGTGTCACTCCATCACAGGAGCATCATCATTTCAACAGCTACAAGTTTATGTAAAACACTTCCATTCCCCAGGGCAGCAAAGTTTATTAGCACTGTACTCCTCTTCTTGCTATCCACTGAGCCAAGCAGTTGTGTCTCACAATTACAGAAAGAAAAATATAATGCCTAGGCTGGCTTTCCTAGTGCAGCCTAAGGGAATTGCTGTGGCTGCTGCCCCCACCCAACACTTCCTCTGCAGGACATGAGATCCCATGTGGCATCAGGCAGTAGTGCCATTTTGCCTGTCCAGCTCTGGACACACCACCAAGCACAAAGCCAGACAACAGCAGGGGCCATGTTAACAATCCCAGCCATGAACACAGGGCTTGAATAAACTGGCAGGGAGCTGAAGCTGACCCTAGGGACATACCTGGGACATGCTGAATGAACAACGCTCCGTCCACTACCCTTGGGCAGAGTCACCATGGGGCCTTTAAACTCTGCAGTTGTCAAAAAAACCACCTACTCATTTTAAAACATTGGATTTAAATCAAATTCTAGGCAAAATAACAAGCATACGAAAACATGAGTAGTTTCATTTGGTAATGCAGGTAGAGGTGTTTGTGTGCGTTTTTTTAGAACATGTTTATAATGTAAATACAACCTGGATGAGAAAGAGAAGAATTGTTTTCATCATGAAAGCAACTGTAATTCCCAATTAAACAACTCCTAATAAATGTTGGTATTGTTCAGTCGCCGTGGAGGCCACCACTAACATCACACCGTGTGTAGGCCCCCAAAGCTCTTGTTTGTTTCTAAAGCGATCAGGTCACACCACTCAGTTCCCCCCAATTTATTTAAATCTGTTACTTCATTTCAAGTGCTAATTATCTCTCACAACAAACAGAGCCTTGTCAGCTGCAATTACTGGCATTACAATAGATTATCAACAGAAAAGTGTGTCTTGAAGCAAGAAGTGTTGCCTTGGTTACCAATCCAAAACGCTCCTGGATTGCATCTGTAACCACAATTTCCTGATTATACCTGAAATATTTCATAAGCGAGGCCCCTCTTTTTCCTCCTAAATTAGCGCAGGGCATCATGAGCCAAATTTTACCCAACTGTGATTTAAATCACAACAGAGCAAGTTTGCAGCCAACAGTAGAATATCCTAAAGGCAAAAGGAAGGGGTTACATTTTGCACGAGCAGAGGGGGATGCATTTTGCTCTTGTACTTAGCGTTAGAATAATTCCTGTGTCTTCCCAAGCGTTATGCCTGGCTCGTAAATGAGAATAGGCTCCTGCCCAGCAAAGCAAAGCAGGTGTGTTTCATAAGGCCCTTCTCCTCCCCACCAAACACTGTGACACGTGCGAAGAGCTGGCACAGGCTCGGGAGCCTTGGGCAGGTTGTAAATGCAGTTTTCAGGGACGGCTGTGAGTGAGAGAGGGGTTTGATTTGACTTGGCAGAAGGAGAAATGTCAGCCGTGAAGGAAGCGTGAGTTCAGGCGAGAAGTTGGGAGGTTGGGTACGTCTCTCATCCTGTGTCACACAGCCAAAAGTTAAATGCCTCTGCCTGAGAAATGTGTGCTTGTCTTTCATTCCGTGTACGGGCGCTTCAAACAGGAGGGAATCAAAGCCAGTGTGGATCTGGTGCTGAAACTTTGTGACCTTGTCAGCTGAACGAGGTTCCAGGACCTCTCAGGGACGTGTATCAGCCTCCAAAGGGGAAGACAGAAAAAGAACTGGGATGCCTGAGTGTTATATCCATTAAATGTCAAGTATATCCTAAACTGCAGTCTTACTAAGCACCACTTATTTGGACCCCCGACTTGTGACTCGTAATCTTTTACAGGCATCTTTCCCCTTCTGTGCTTCCTAAAAAACTCATGATTGATTTTAATGCACAAGAGAGCAGCTTCCTAGCCTTGAAATGGCTGAACAGCTCTTTGCCTATCTTTACACCTAAGCCCGAGCAAGATCTCCAAACAATACGTTTGCATCCCCCAGAGGAGTCTAAAAAATGTGGGAATGCTCACCAATTTGGATAAAATATGGTAGAAGTCTTTGCTTTCATTTAAGTTCTTTTTTAAACTGGAGATTTTCTGGTCCTGTGAGTAGCTTGGTGTTAGGACATTTGGCAGAGAGGAGGAGCCCTGGACCTGTTTCCTCCCCTCTCCTCTCCAGGTGTGTCCCTGCCCTGCCAGGATGGAGCTGCATTTTCCAACCTCCCTTTGGGAAGCTGTACCATGGCACAGGAGAGACTTAAAGGGTGAGAAGGAGGGAGGGAAGACCACAGCCAGCTGTGTGCTTGTGGCATTTTGCTTAAAAGACACTGAGTTCTAGTCCCAGCTCTTTCTGGTTTTTATCTGTGTGAGAGCCATGCAATGTAAATTAGATTGCTTCCAAGGGGCATGCACAAATAACCTTGTCTGGATTATGTATTGCTTGCTTATGCACCCTCTTCCTCCTCTTCTTCACACAGAAATTCCTTGGCTTTCCAGAGGAGCTCCCATCTGCACTCACAGTTGTGTTATGGCACACAGGATTGCCACCCCACACCCATAGGGGCACCATGTCACTGCTGGGCTGCCCCTTGGTGCTGAGGGAAGGACATGCAGATCTGAGTCCTCTGACAGTGAAAAAAGACATGTCTGGATGTGCTGAGCATCACTGAGGGCTGTAACACTCCAAAACCCTGCAGATGGTGGTGGCAAGTGAGGGTGAGCCCAATTTTCCCCACTGAGTTTTGCAGAGGGGCAGGATTAGCGGGACTGCTGAGAACAGTAAATCACTGCTGGTGGAAATTTCACCTTTGAACCAACTGAAAACCACTCTGAGGAACATGTTTTTATTTCAGCTCTGGAATCACTGTCTAGGAATAAATAAGAGGGTTTGGGGGCATTCTGCAGATCATTGGGGAGCACACTGCAGAGTTTCATCTTCGCTCACGTTTTTCATCCCCTCAATTTGCACAGCAGGAGCACTGATTTGTACTCACGGCAGAACTGCTTTCTGTTTATCCAACCCCCAAATATAAATATTTCCATAAAGATAAAATTTTGATGTGGGGCTTTATGACAAAGGCTGTTATTTCCAGGCTGCCATCAACAAATCCATGCTGCTGTGGTTTAAATGGGAAAATTTAGAGCTGATTATAAAATGTTGTAATCAGACGCAGCTATGGAGATATGATAATACCTGAACTGGAGACAGAAGGTCCTGTTGGGGATAAAAAAGCAGAGTGAAGGTCTGGAAGCCAAGCCTAAAAGTGCACAGACTCTGTCCAGCAGGGCAGCACCATCAGAAGAGCATTATAAGCCATATGATAAGGTTCTCCCCCAGAACAGGTTTCCATGAGTTAGCCCAGAGAATGGGAGTCAATACAGCTCCTTCACAGATACATTTTGGCTGCTTCAAAAATTAACTAAATAAACAGAAGTTCAAATAAAAGTAGTCTGCCTTAAGAGGAGGTAACTAGAGTGGAGGAAGATGGTAAAGCAGCACAGAGAAAAGTCTGTATACTCAGAGAGGGACAGGTTTAAGTCCATTATGCTCTTAATAAAATGACTCTTCCCATTTTTCCCTAACTTCACTATTTGCATTATTTTTGATAACACCCTCTTTGATATCCTAAACACATTTGGGGCAGTAATATGGACTGATTGCTGCCAAGCCCTGATGTTTGCTGAGCCTGGCAGAGGGGGAGGAGAGCTGACCACAGTGTGTGGCACACAGGGCTGCTTGGGACGGTATGGGCATGAGCAGGTTTCTGTGATTCTTCAGATGTGGCATTTGAGTGGCCTTTAATGCATTTTATCTGCATGAAGCCAGCCCTGGAATACGTCTAAAAGGCTCCCCTGCCAGAGCGCAACAGGTTTTGACAACCATCAGTGCTCAGAGGAAGAACAAAATGTGTGATTTAGGCCATTGTTAAGGACTTTTTCCCCCAAAGAGAGTTGTCACATTGCAAAATTGTAAAGCTGCATATAATAGGATGCTGACTGCAAAATATGTTACAGCCATGCTTTCCTATTATTTAACAATATAACTACGGTTATTTACCAATCTTAGATTGGCAAACCACAGAGGAGCAAAACTACATGAAAAACTTAGCACAGCTAAAGCAAAAATTTGTTCTATCTCAGGCCATGTTATTATATTTTAAAATTTTATTAAGAAATACATTTATTGAGCTTTGTTTGCCTTAGAGGTGAGTGGTTCTGAAACTCTATTTCTTGTTTCCACATAACCACGCTTCAGTAAATTTTGAAGTTTTAACAAGAGTTTGGGGTCAGTTTCCTAAGGCAAGCTGGAGAAATTAATTCTGATGATTTAGTTAGTAGCGGTGGTGTGGTCTTCTGTAATCATACACCAGGCAGCTGGAATGAGGTGGGGAAATTAATCTGTGCTGCACCCTTAAAGTAGGTGGATAAATAAAGCCAAAAGTAATAAAAAGAAAATCATAACTTTCTAGAACTACCTTTGTTTTCTGCATACAATGCAAGTCTACATGAAGAAGAGTGAGAGTGAGAGTGAGAGTGTGAGGCACTGGAAAAGTTAAAATAACCCAATTCCAATGGATAGCTTCCCTGTCATAATCTAAATTAACAACATGGCACTGTGCAAGCACAGAACAGAGGGAGCTACTTCATCCCACAGCCTTTTCAGTAAGAAAAAAGCAATTTTAAAATGCAGCCTTTGATTTTTCTTACTTTACTCCCTTTCTCTGAATGTCCCTTTTTTGTAATGCTTGCTTCTGCCTGTCTTAAAACCCCTCAAATTCCTCAGCTCCAGGAACTGTCGGCACACAAGAGCTGCCAGATCAGGCCTTTGCTTTCCTTCCCTTGGAACATGCTCTCTTCTCAGATGGGGTGCTGCTCCAGAATAGAAATAACTAATGATAGTGTGACTACTTGAAAGCCACATGGAGGGAGGGAGGAAAGAGATGCTATTCACTTCAGCAGTGCAAATAAAGTGAGAGCTTTCTTTCTACAGGCATGTGTGGGAAGGGCATCAACAGAGCAATTACGTGGTGGGTGGGAAAGGGGATTTTGTCACTTTGGCAGTGCTGGCAGACAGAAATAAACTGCTTCTAGGGGAATAGCAAGGTAAGAACTTGCACATCAAGAGCATAAGCAGAATTAAAATGGGCCCTTAAGGGGATTTATTGAGGGCTGGTTTGTTTTTTTTTTTTAAAGTACCTAAGACCCCTCCTATTTCATTGTGTGCAAGCCAAGAATCAGGAGCAGGGTGAAAAAGTGGGCAAGTTGCATCAAAACTAGTAAAAAAACTGCTCTGACTGCAAGAATTTGATTGCAACCCTTATGCAGCTGTTAAAGATGTGGCAGAATGGCAGGTTCAGCATGCAGGGCTGGTGAGAGGAGTAGTGGTCAAGAAAGCATCATGTAAGGAACCCTCTTCCCTTTTCAAATCAAAAATGGAATCCATTTCATCTTTAGAATAGAATAGAAATAGAAATAGAAATAGAAATAGAAATAGAAATAGAAATAGAAATAGAAATAGAAATAGAAATAGAAATAGAATAGAATAGAATAGAATAGAAAAGAATAGAATAGAATATGCTGAGTTGAAAGGGACCCATCAGATCACCAAGTCCAGCTCCTGGGCCTGCACAGGACACCCCAAGAACTGCACTGTGTGCTGCTACTGTACTTTTTCCTGGTTTCCCTGGAATTCCATACCATTCACAGAAAGGCAGAAGGCAGAGCCTGCTCCAGTTTGACTGGAAGAGGGAAAAGAAGCACTGCTGTCCTGCACTCACAACTGACAGGTGCTGCTGCCCTTCTCTGGGAAATAAAACAATTTCTAACATGGGTTACAATAACAGTGGACCATTGGTGGCACATTGGGGTGATGGAGATGGTTTTGCTTCTTTTTCATGTTTTTTTCTCATAAAAAGAAATCCAGTAGTGATGTCCACCAGTGTAGATGAACACAGACAGCTGTAATGTGATAATGCTGAATGGGAAATTGCAGATTCCTGCACAAGAAAGAAAAGAAATACGGTGTGAGGAACAGAGAGGTGTCCCTTCACATGTAAAAACACATACTGCTGTCTCATGGACCCCAGATGCCAACAACCAAATTTGAGTCACTCATTGTTTAGTGGAGCAGCTCATCACACTCATTTGGTGCAACATTGCTTGTAACAGCAGGCTGGGCTGCCATGCAGAGCGCTGCAGCTGAGGCAGAATAAACCTGCCTTCAGCTAGACAGCCTAGAGATGTTTTAGATGGCAGATGATTGGTGATGTCACATAAAATTGACAGCTCTTCAGACAAAAGGAAGAAGCTTGACTTAATGAGTGCTATGGGTGGGTGTATAAGCAAAGACTTTTCTAAGAATTATCATTACCTAGGAAAGGCAATTTTCAGCTGAATTGACATTGCAGTAATTAAGGGCCAACATAGAGAATCTTGGTCATTATAAGTATTTAAATTTCCAAATTGCTTAGTTTAGAATTGCTTATGCTTGAACTGCTACTGACAGCCCCATCACTTTCTATTCTCAGCCAGCTTGATTGGCAAATTGATGAGGTCTGTGCCACACAGCCACAGTTCCACCTTGGTGCCAAAAGTCACCACCTAGAGCAGAACAAGTAGCAACGACGGTCAAATCAAACCACAGCGAATCCAAGTTTTATGTTCACTCCTTGGCAGTGGAAATGCACATTAAAGGTGTCACTGGGCAGCAGATTCTTGAAAACCATGCTGAAGGAAGTCCTCATATTTCAGTTATTTAAATTTACCTTGCCTGTGAATGCCTTTTATCAGCCTAGTTGGAATCCACACTGATGGGCTACTACAGAACCTAATTTTTTTCTGGCTTTTTTCCTCTCTGTTGCCAGCCTTGGGTGGACAATGGTTTTCAAATGGCAAATGCTATTATGTGGTTGTAGGAACTTTTTCCAGAGATGGATAAAAGAAACATCTGGACCATCTGAGGGGATTGCATGATGTCTTGCAGCAACTCTCCTAATTGTAAAAGTGAATCATTATACATTGTACCTGCCAGTTGCTTTAATTCTCGTCACAGCAAAGTCAGAGAGGCTGGGAGACACAAACCATAATTTTATTTTAACAATTCAGAAGACTTTGTGCATTATTCTGCAGGAATAGAGGCACTGGTCTCCTTTAGCTTTGGCATGTTGACCTCCTTTATTTCCCCCCTGTAAAAATGTATTACCTTATTGTGTACTTTGTTCTACCGACTTAGGGAGAGAGAAATTTTTTTTTTAGTCCCTCTTCCTCTGTACTGTCACTTTTGATTCACAGTTGCTAAGCGTTGCAAAAGCTCACCAGAGGGACACTCTCATAGTGTGATTTGCAAACTTTGAAATAACACCCACCAGCAGAAGCACCATATGCTACAAAGTTGCACAGTAAACTGACAGCAGTATTTCATTTATAATTTGAATTTCCAAAAATGTCAGCATTTTTCACATCAACAAATGCCTCTCAGCTTGCATGGCTCTTTCCTCTGAGTGGACATTAAATTGTGCTAATTCTGCTTGAATTTCTACAGGCTTTATTAATGACAGACACATTAAAATCAATTTGCTTTTATTACGGTAACTTGTGGTATTGAGACAAAATAAATCTGTGGATTTTTTGAATGTGCAGATAAGTCACTGGGCTTAAATGCTACCCAAATGTGTGTGTAGTTTACAGCATGTGGACTTTGTAGCTCTTTATAACACTGATAATCCAGTGCACCCTCTTTGATAATAAAATAAAGTACTAAGGAATAGTTTTTTAATCAATCAAAGGCAAACTTCACATAAAACACAAGCTGTTCCCTTTGTGGTTAATTTTCATCCAGCTGCACTTAAGTACAACAGAGCCAGCAGAGAAAACTACTTGGCAACACTTCCTAATTAGGGGACGTTAATTACAGCTAAATACTATACAATTTCTATGTTATAAGAGTTCATCTAAATCAATGTTATTATGGTACTAAAGGAATTAATAATGATTTCATACGTAGAAGCTGTTGCCAAACTACCCATTAGTTCAGAGTTTAAAACGACTTTACAATGAAATCTCTAAATCTGCCTTCCATAAAGCACTGGAGCACTCGCAGACAATCACACATGGCACTTGCATTGTGCATTAATAACTGCGCCTGATGGCATCCCCTGCTCCTGCTGGAGTGTTGGGCTGGGGAGAGAGGCAGGGAGGGAGGGGCCCTGCGAGACAAGGCACAAGTCCCCACAGGTCTGTCTCCCAGGATGAAGATCTGTCCATCCCTCCACGGGGAGGTTGGGTGCAGATTCCGTGGGGCAGGGGCCAGGCAGACCCTCTGACAAACCCACACCAGCAGGGCTGACCCCAGCGCTGAAATACGAGCTGGGGGTGTGCGGGGTGCGATCACAGCCCCTCTGGCTCCCAGGCCAGGGTTCAGACATGCTCTTCCACTTGGAATGGAGAATTTCTTGTGGAGCTGATCCATGCTAAAATGTCCTTCACTGCATCTACTCATATTGCTGCTTTAAACACAACACAAGGATTGAATCACTTTTAGTTGCACCTTGCATTTCTGGCAGCATCTGCCTTGCTGAAACTATGGCTTAGTATTTTTAAACCAAATCCAAATTACCAAAAAAGGAGGAATATTAACCTACTATGCAGACAGAGAATTTCTCCTAAGTTATTTATCCTTAAATAGGGATTTACTACTGTCACAGCAGCCACTGCTCAGCAGCCTTGTCAATAAAGTGGGAAGAGAGATCAAGACTGGACTGGATGCACAGAGCAAACATCTGGTCTGTACAGAGCCAGGGAAGCCACGAGTGTGCAGTACCTCAGCTCAGGCTTTGCACAGAGTAAGCCTGAATGGCTTAAAGCCCTCTTTGTGCTCACTCTTTTTGAGGAAACTGCACTCCCTCCAGTTTCCCTTGGCACAATTTGTACAACTCACAGGACTCCCCCTGTGTTCCAAGAACTTGCTGGTCTTTTCCTCCACCTAGAGTTATTGCTGCCCTGGGAAACACTCAGTTGTACAGTTCATTCCCATGGGGAGCTTCTCCCTTAGTGCCCAGCTCCCTTTTGTTCCCATTCAGGCCCTTTTTGTTCATTGTGGCGGATGAGGCCTGAGAGGCACACAGCGATACCTGAATTTGGTGGATGGCAGAAGGGATCTGCTTTGCAATTTCACTGGTTTATGTCTCAGAAATGGCAGAGAAAGATTTGTGTTGTTGCAGGGAAAAGCTGCTCAATTCGTATGTTTTAGAGCAAATCAGGATCAAAGCAAGTTATTGATTTATTAATGGCATGTAATTAACTGGCAATCAGTGAACTATAAATCCAGGGGTCAATATCAGCACCGTAACAGATAAAACACAACACGAGGTGCTTTCAAAATGTAAATAAATGCTGGAAAATTCAGCAATAGCCTTCCATATGTAATCCCCAAAAGCTGCCACCACATTTGCCCTACATGAGGATGAAGAGGGACCCTACAAGGCTGCAGAGGCAGTGCAGGCACCCTGGACTGTCAGTCCACTCAAGGCATCCCCAGGGAGGGGGCACTCCTTGCCTTGCTGGGCTGGGGAATGTGAGGGGCTTCTCCCAAAAGGGTGAGAGAACCTTGCAGAAGTTGAATGCCCAGCACAGGAAAAGTCACGTTCAGCAAACACATGCAGAGTTTTATAAGGCAGCTCCTGAGCTGCTGGGCTTTGAAGAGCCGACCTCCAACCAAGTTATAAAAGTTGTTTTGCTGCACTGCCCCAGGATGGGAACATCAAAAAGATCAGGAGATAGATGCAAAATTAACCCTTTCTAAGGAGTCAGCTGTGAGAGCATGTGGAGGAAATGTTTGTGGATCGATACAGGTATTCACAATCATTAAAGACAGGCAATGCAAGCCTTTACCTGAAACCAACACCCAGGCTGACTTTTTTAGTTTTCATCCATCTGGGGACAGTAATGACCACATGGGTTTGCTAATCCAAATGTGTTCCAACACTGGGTACCTGTACATGGCACCCCGCTGGGACATCCTAGAAGAAGAGGCACAAGTGGGGAAGCCGTGCCCAGAGCAGAAGCAAAGCTGCAGGGAGGTTTGTGTCCATGGCCCAGGGTATCCCTGGCTTGGGGCAGGATTATCTAACATGCCCAGGTCTTGGATATACCAGATATCCCAGCTTTCACTCCCATCACCACTGCTCTTCCTTGGATAGGCAAGAGAGCACTCTGCCTGCAAACCACAGTGTTTCGCCTTTCAGTTTGTAGAGAAAGCACTTTTTGTTTAAGAAAACATTTCCATATCAGCACTAGAATTGTATTTTAGTGAAACATTCAGCAATATTTACACCCGCAGAACACTAACAGATAGTGCTGCATCTTCTACGTATGGAGCAAAGGGCTGACTTGCAACAGACTGCTATTTTGATAAGAATACCTTCTGCTTAGGAACTATTCTTAAGTTTATTTTTCAAGCGTTATTCCAAATCCCCATTATAAAATGTTTATACGTGCACTTAGGAACATGGTTATGGTATAGATGAAAAAGGAAAAAAACACACCCCACAACTGGTGTCTTTTCTCATACTTAAAATGTCAGAACGGATTTGCAGTTCTCTCACCCTTGGGCTGTGCAGAGCCAACCCTCACAACACAGGGGATGCTGATGAAGTGCCCATATGCCCCCCAACCCCCAGCACACTTCCGTGGTGCTCGCACCCTCAGGGTAGCCCCAGAAATCCAGAGGGAAGCAGGGCGGGTCTGTCACCTTAAGGATGTGAAAGGAGATGCTCCCGTGACAATAAAAGCATTCCTAAGTGCACCTTCAATCATAAATCATTTTCAAAATTGCTCCTGGCTTTTTAATTTCTTTCATTTGGAGGATTTATAGTGCTCTGATGTGCCAGAATGTTTATTCCATGGGCTGCCCGTCACGTGGCACCCCACTGGCACAGCACCAGGCTCCAGTCCGTGTTCATCTAAACCTCTGCAATGATCATCTGCAGCTTCTAATAAATGACTGATAACTCTGGGTGTAACTCTTGAAGTGATTAAAGTTAACATCAGCACATTCTGCTTCAGTGTTTCAGCCTCTTCTTGACGGCTATTTGCCATTCTCCCTTTTTAGTATTGCCATCACTGAAACAAAAAGCTTCTTGTTTGAAAATTATTTATGGAGTGTTGCAGTGCTTTATAAGATTTTCATACACCACTCTGTGAGCTGGGATCCTTTTGGATTAGTGTACTCTCAATTTCAGTCCATGGATCAGAACGACTTGATTTCTTTTCAGAGTTTGCAGCTCCAGGAATGGCCATGAATATGTATTCTGCCTTTTGACACTCCATTGTGCCGGCTTTTGGGGAAGGCTGAGCAGGATCTGAGAAGTCAAAGATGGAGTGGACCCACAAGACCATCAGCCTCCCTGAGCAGGCTTGTGCTTTCTGAACGTGGCCCAACGTGGGTTGGGGCTCCTGCTGCCTCCCCGCTGGGCTGCCAAACAATCTTAGATAACGACCTACAGAAAAACTTGTTGGCACTCATCCTAAACTCCTCCTTGTTAATTTTGCCTGGTGCCCTTGCTATAAACCCAGCATTGGATATCAAACCATTCTCCTCCATTACTGGAATTCACATTTACCTCCATCCACACTTTTGCATCTGGGACATGCAAAGGCACCAGCCAAGAACCACAATACATGCCAGCAAGGGCTGTGTGAAAACAGGAGCAAAAAATCAATCCCTGCCTCAATGAGTTAATTGCTCAGATGAATTAAATTTACAGCACATGACAGGAAACAAGGAATAAACCCTGAGGTCTGGAGGGCAAAGCATTTCAAAGTTATAAAAGACTAAGCTGCCCATCTCCCGACTTTTGCAAATGCCACTTGCAGTGACAATGCTGTTTCCTGGTCCATCTGTCTCCCAGCCATCCCCAAAATTAAACTGATGCAAGATTGCATCTGTGAACCATTTTCTTTTGGTCCTAGTATTCCTCCCCTCCAGATGAGGAACCATGCTCCTGGCAGGTTCACTTCTACTCCTCTTGCCTGGATCACCTCACTCTTGCTCTGCATCTGGGCTTCTGAGCCATTTCCCCTGCATGCCTTTCCTTCCACTTTCCCTGCTCCCTCTGGCACTCCCTGTTTCCTTTATTCTAACCTGCGCCAGTGCCTTTCTCCCCCTGCAGTCTAGCTCTTGCCTGCTGATGGAATTACACTCTGGCTGGCACCATGTGCCACAGTAACACCACAAAGGCAGGTCACAAGGATCAGGACCATTTTCCCTCCTGCCACAAGTTCATGCTCCAAAATACTGGAATTTCATACATTTCAACTGCCCCAGTTTCTAGGTGTGGGCTGAAAACTCCCAGCCTACTCCTTATTTTTATTCAGCTTTATCTTCTAACACTCTTTTTATAAGAAAATTCAGTCAAGGAAGATACCTACCTAGAAAATTTCAGTCCAAGCAATTAGCTCGCCAGTGCCACAATTGGAGCATAATGGAGAATAAAACGTTTATGACTCTTAGAAGTGTTTGAGGCTCCAGCTTCTGCCTGGAGTAAGTGTAATTTCTAAGGAAGGATTTAAAGCTCTATTTGTGCTTTGCTCATGCACTTCACCACCGTTCTCTGGAAACATACCCTATTGACCAATTATGCTGTGTTCAAACACACGAGCAGCAGCAATTAACATACTCATCTGGCTCACCTGTCACACGTGTATTTAAAATTCTCTCTTGGCATCCCAGCATTTCTTAATCTCGTCAGCAAAACCCAAAGCACTGATGTATTCTTAGGAGCAGCACTTTTTTTTTTTTTTTTTTTTTGCTCTCTCTGTGCGTTGCACCAGTTACCAGTTTTACACCCCATTGAGTTCAGGAGAGCTATACAGCAGGAAATTAGGCCCAAAGTACATATAGAGGTTTAAATCTGATCCTAAAACACTGTAACACACTGCTCTGAGGCCCTCTAATGGAGATAATGGCAGCCACGATGAGCAAAATGAAATGGAATTAACACTAAACAAAGAAATTTCCACTGGAGGAGGCAGCTCAGGGAACACATAGTGAGGAGTGGATAGCTACTTCTCTGCAGTTGAAGTGACTTTTATTTATGTATTTATTTGTTTATTCAGAGCAGAAGGTCAATAGGAGTGGGTTTTTTTTTTAGGGAAGCAGGGGTGGTGAGTGAATGAAATTAGACCAGAGGGAAGAATACAAGCGAGATCTGGAAAGCTCAGCCTGCACAACTTTGATGGGGAGGTAATTGCTTCTGGGGACATCCCTGCTGGGTCTCCAAGGACAGCCTGTGGGCAGAGGTGGTCCAGTGAGTGGCCATGAACACCTGTCCATCCTCTCTGAAAATGCTATGTCTAATTTGCCTGCAGTCTAACCCAACACATTTAAGTAGCTCTGTACCTTCCCGGGCTGCTAACACACTCCTTTCACCCTGACTGGCTGTGTGGAGCTGCTTTGGGCCACGTCTGCTCCTTCCTCTCTGGCAAATCCTAAGACAGCATAATGCCAAGATGCTCCTGCTCATCAGCAGCTCTTCTTAGGGATCTCGCATCGGGATCTTACCTGGTATTGTCAGGACAAGCTTAAGAAATGTTTCAGAAATTATGAAACAGCTTTGCCTTCAGTCCGCTGGGGATACCTTTTTCTTCTGTCTCAGCTGCCTCCTCCTCACCTCCTCAAGTGTCTTAAAGAAATAGAAGTTGTGGGAATTTGTTCAGGGTAATGGTAGAGAAAAGTAAAGATATTTTTCTCTATCAATGTAGGAATGTACTCACTCTGGATCCCATCAAGTTGTTTGAATGTGTTGGACATCCACACTATAACAGCAGCCAGAGATATCTGTCATTTCTGATTCTTCCTGTAAGCTGAGACATCAGTCACAGAGCTGTGCCTTTTTCATTTAAACTTGCATTCCACACTCAGAAATAAAGAAGGAAACCATGTAAAGATTATTCCCATTTCATTAGCTGACCCAAACAAGCCAAGCAACCCATGCCAGCTCTCCAAGAAGCATAGTGGCTCCCTGTTCAGCCTCAGTACATCTTCAGGTATTTATTTAAAGCTCCTTGAGCTTTAAACAGGTGTAGGGCAGGTCACTTTTCAGATCACGAGTTTTCAGGGGCCATTCTGAAGCACATTTAGCAGAAGAGACCTGGCATGACACTGTTTTACAGACCAGAACAGGTACTTTGGGAGTCCTTGCCATCTGCAAGAATGGGTGCAGTCTGGCTGCCACGTGGGGAAAAATAAATGTTTGTGAAGATGTTCCCCACTCTGCCATAATCAAACACCAAAATAACCCATCTAAAAGTGCTGAAGAAACTGGAAGTCAGTCCCTGGTGCCTGGATCTACAGTTAGAGGGGCATAACTGGATGATGTGACCCGACCAGATTGCAGGGTTTATTTCTTTCCAACATTGGACTCATCAATCCTGAAAGGACTAAGGGAGGGAGGATGGAGAGGATGAAACCACCTGGATGTGCAGCACTGCAGGTTTAAAGCTCCAAGTCCCAGGGCTCGGCACACACAGCATCTCTTTAGCATCCTTGCAGCTTCAGGGCTTCAGGCTGAGAATTGCTCCAGCATCACGAGCCACAGAGCATCCTCTCTGTGCCCACATTAGGCTTTTCTTAACATTCAGAGGGAAACAACAAAAGTTCCCCTTTTCCTTCAGAGCTCTTTCACTTTTCGCCTAATGAAGGTGGAATATAAAATGATGAAGGAAAAAGCAGTTTTCCCCCTACAGTAGAATTTCTTTTTCAGTTATTTTTAATCTGACATCTGTTTTAACATGCATTCACACACCACATTTATTTTAATTTTTTCCCTCCCTTGTGTTTTATTATTTACCTCCTGTTCCAAAGAGATCACAAAAGATTACACTTCAGTGAAGCAATAACAGCGATGGCAATGAACTCTCTTACTTCTCACTACTTTTCTTTTTACCCCTCTGTTTTTCCTTTATCTACATCTTCCCATCACTGCCGTCCCAGAGGCCTCGTTACAGCTGCTATCACACGGGGTGGAGGCATTCATGGGGTTTTTTTGGAACTGGACTGATATGTGCTAACTAGAATACAAAGCCCTTCTTGTTCAGAGCCCTGATAGTCGCTCTTTGCTCTGTTTCAATCCATGCCTTTAAAAAAGTTCCACCAAGAAATCACGCTCTGGGTCAGCTGGTGCCTGTGCTTTGAAGAAAGCCCCAGACTCTGCTGAAGGCAGCAGAAAGCAGCCAGCACTGAGACGTGCCAGCCTTCAGCCAGCCTTCTGACATGATGCTGGCTGAATGTTTCATTTCCCCTGGAAATGAAGATAACATCCTTAATCATCTTACGTGTAATTAAATTAAATCATGGAGCATATGCATTCTCCAGCTTCCCCTAAGAAGCTGGTTGCTCAGGTCTGAGGGTTAGGGGGGGAAAAAAAAGAGTTCTCTATGGACCAGTAATCACTACAGACAGTTTTAGCACTTTGCTGCCTCTCAGGCAGTGGGAGAGAGCATGGGCTGGGTGGTGCAGCTGGCAGGCTCAGTGGTGAAGCTTGCCCAGCTCCTCCTGAGGTTGTGACGGTGGCAGTGACCCCTAACCCATGGGATTACCAAACCAGCTTGTCACTGGCTTGGCCTAGACATAGGAAGGGAACTGGTTGGTTGCTTTGTCTTCTTAACCAGTAAATAGGTGAGAAATCATCTAAGTCTTTGAATAAAAGCAGAGCTCAGGCTATTATTGAAATGGAAAAATGAGGCTATGAAGCTTTCCCTCATCTTTCTGGGCAAATCATCACCCACCTTAGGGCTTGGTTACATAAGGACACGGTGGTGTGCACCAGCTGAGCCTGCAAAGGGCCTGTTCAGCCTCAGGAAGAGGTGACTGACAGGAGACCTTGCCAATGTCTACCAGTATCTAAGGTGAGGGTGTCAAGAGGATGGACCAGGCTCTGCTCAGCGGTGCCCAGCAATGGGACAAGAGGTAACAGGCAGAAACTGATGCTCTGGAAGTTCTACATGAACATGAGGAAGAACTTCTTTCCTGGGCAGTGACTGAGCACTGAACAGATTGCCCAAAGAGGCTGTGGAACCTCCCTCACTGGAGATATTCCAGAGCACCTGGACACAATCCTGTGCTGTGTGCTCTGGGATGGCCCTGCTGGAGCAGGGAGGTGGGACCAGCTGTGGTCTCTTCCAGCCTGACCCATTCTGTGCTTCTGTGATTCCTCTACTCCTTTCATACAGAAAGCAAGCGTAGTCAATTCCAGTATGGCTTCCTCAGTTTGTTAACATTGTTTTGAAAGTCCTTTGTTTTCATCTCAGCTAAAGAAGCGATTTCAAATTTATGCTTCCACAATTCAGTGTTTTCAAACACTGCCTGTGATCTCAGAGATCTGAAACTTTTATGACTCAAGAAAGGTTTGCTGTATTTTTCTGCACCCATCACCCACTCACTCCTGCTTTTAGGAAGTGCAAGGGCTGCAAACTTCCTTGGTGCTTCTTTCTAAGTCTTATCACCTCTTGATTTAGCACAGTTCTGACTTTCTGGGACTTTATTAAAAACAGGGTATCGGTAATTTTACCAACAGTATCTTTACATAATAAGAATATTCTTCTCTCTTGTTGCCCTGTTACATAAAGACTGACCAGAAGGACAATTTTCTTTCTCTCCTGGGCAGGTTACATCTAAATAAAAGCAGTTCCTTCCTTTTACTCCTACCCCACACAATATATATCATCCAGCTGTGATTTCAGCAAAAGCTCATCAAGATTTGGATAAAACTTGCTGTTGTTGTTCATGGGGGCTTTTTCTCCCCAAGAGAGACAAGGAGCCAAAGTTCCAACTGAGAAAAATAAAATTAAAAGTAGATCAGTTTTTTCTGTCTCAGTGGCACGTGCTATGGTATATAATGTATGTTCCCTGCTTCACAAAGGAAATGAAAGAATGAACTTATATGACTGATAAAATAAAGATATCAAAGTATTACTTGCCCCAGCTGATATGTGCACTTCACATATAATTACTATTTAATATCTTTGTTTCCTACAAACCAGGAAAAAAGCTTACCCTCTCTCCCAATTCCCTCTTCTAGTAAATAAGCTGATGCAGAATATTCCAGATTTGCAGTTTCTACTTGACTTTCTTCTTGAATTTATTCTCTTCTTTGCAAAGTAATATGGCCTACAAAATGAAGCTATTTAAAATCCTAAATGAATAAGTGTTATAAAAATAATAAATTAGTATACAAGACTGACTTGCACAAAACATATGTTACGCTCTGAAATATATTTAGACATGAGTGCATAATTGCCTGTTCCTTTTCTAATGGCCTGAAGCACAGAACCAAATCTGAACTTTTCCCAGTCTGTGCAGCAGCCGAGCACCACCCCCTCCACACTTCCCAGAGTTCAGGTCCTCGGCCTCTCACATGCTGCCCACAGCCTCCAAAAACCTCAGCTGACCACAGGAACTGAACAGCAGCAAATGGCCAGCAGGAAAAAGATGGGAAAGGTGAAAAAACCCATAGTGGAAGTGCTTGCTAGGGCAAAGGGCAGCAAGCCCAGGAGCCCACGCTGTGAGCACTCCCAGCTCCCCGTGGGTGGGAATGTAGATCCTGCCATGCCAGCCTCCAACCTGAGCTCAGAATTATGGCAGCCCCTGCACTTCTGTGTCTGGCTCTCTCACAGGCTCAGCACTGGCACAAGCCCAGGAACACTTCTAGCCCTGCCCAGCCTTCTTCCAACCACAGCCCAGGAGCCCCACTCAGCTCAGCTGCCCTCCAGCCCTGCCTCTGCCTCACCCCGTGATGGATCCCATACCTGCTGAGGTGGTACAGGTCCCTTGGATAAGCCCAGTCCCTTGCTGCTCCTGATGGGATCCCTGGCCCAGGTTCAACCCCTCACACCCCTCAGGGCTGTCAGCAGAGGAATTGTTGGCTGGTACCAGCAGCTTCTGCAGGAGGGCTGAGAGACCAAGCTCTGGGGCACACTGGTGGCCCACAGACAGAGACAATGTGGATATAACTTGAATCATCATGGAGTTAAACAAAGACAACCAGTTGTTCTGAAACACTGAGCCTTCTGCTCATTTCTCGAAAAAGAACAACCCCCAAACCAGAATCTTCTTTATTTTGATGTGTTTACAGACTCTGTTACCTTTTTTCTTTTTTGACAAAAATATAAAGGTTTCTACAGAAAAAAAAAGTATAAACTACTTTCCAATCCAGCTTCTCTGAAAACACTGGTTGGCTCAGAGTTGCACAGTATTTCACAAAGGTGTGCTTTTAGTGTTCATGGAAAAGGGAAGTGGCTATCCTCAACTTTTCAGGAACCTCTCCCTCTGCAAAGGGAGCCTGTCACCCCCTGAAGTAACCAGCAGCAGCCCATGTGCACATCAAAACTGCTGACAGAATTCCTCCTGGCAACTTCTTTCCTCACCACAGTTCTGATGTTGTTCTCAGAGACTCACCTTACACAGTGAGGCGGCAAAGCTGGACTTCCAATAATTTTAAGGAACTACACAGAGTCCTCCACCTAGAAACTAAAGCATCTCCAAAAAATAGTTTCTATCGTCACCCTAATTGTCCAAAAGACAACCACCAACAAAAAAATGTGGTTTGCAAGTGGCATTACTTTCTGCTATGGATGTATGGACATTTATAACATTTAATAACCTTTACAGAGCTGAACAGCAGCAAAATCCAGCGTGTGGTGGCTGGGAGGGCACAGCAGAGGGTCAGCCTGGCAAGCACCTGGTGGGAGCTGACTTCATCTAAGAGGCTCTGTAATTCTGAAAGCTCAGCAGCAGAATTTTCCTCTCAATATGCAGACAGGCACTTGGATTTTTCCTTGACAGAACTGGCAATGAAATCAAAAGGAAAACTCGTGGTAAAAAGGGCCACTTTTCAGGAAAGCAAACGTGAAAATAGAGTCACAGCTCAGCCTCACCTTCTGTGTTGAGACCTAAAGCAGAAAAAGACTGAAAGCCTTGGATGAACTACTTCCTGAGAAATTGAGGCCCTTTTTTAATCCTGAGCACTACAGAGAGGATTTTGCTTTCTGTGTATGTTGTTTTTCTTGACGTTTTTTCCCCCTTAATCAGCTTTCCTATCTGTCCAAGGTGTTTTGCAGCACACTAGTGATTCAGGTGGTATAGCTAGATAAATAACTGAGTTATTATCTTTATAATAAATCTCTTTGTAATAAATGCACCTTGTAGCTTGATTTACAGCAAAATCCTCCTCCTCCTCATACTTTCATGATGAGACCTACTTAAGTCAGTGAGACTAGTCATGATGATAAGATAATTAAGTTTTTAGTACAACTCTGGTTAGTGAGCAGAATGCAGTTCTGATATAATGAATCTACTAGCTCCAGTCTGATATTCTAAAGTGATGATTTGGGTATTACTCTTAATGTGGTCTGAAAAAAAAGCACATTTTTTGCATTAAAGCATTAAACACCATACAGGACACAATTCAGATCATCTTTTAAATTAAAGTATTTCTTTTGGAATGGCAAAGTTGAAGTTCAGACAGCCTAGCAGTGACACCTGCAAACTGACAGTCAAACCCCCCTACATTAAAATGGAAAGATTTGCATGAATGTGTTTTAAAATGACAGGAGACAAGAATTGGAGCTTCTAAGCAAGTTAGACTAAAATTTTAAGAGTGAAATGCCTAAAAATAGGCCCCTGAATGCATAGTTAGGCACCTATATAGAGACTGCTTGATTTTCAGTTGTTCTGATCACCCAGAGATCCCATTAACGTCAGGAGCAACTGTGGATACTCAGCTGTTCTAGAAATCAAGCCACTTTTATTCAAGGGTCTAAATATGGATGTCTGCGCCCAAGTTTGGGGAGAAAAATACAAAAAATAAAAAAGAGGTCTGGTTGGGGTTTTTTGGTGGGTTTTTTTTGTTTTTTTTTTTTTTTTTTTTTGCTACAGAAGACGTTTTATAAAAGAGAAGTAATAGCCAAGTTTCATTCTTCTTTCCTCTTACAATGCTTGAAACTGAATCAACAGAACAATTAATAGTGCAACACATCTGTGCCAGAAGATTTTGTCTGAGGTGAATGGAAATCTATTCCAAGATCAGTAGCTCTTAATTAGCAATCTGAAACATTCCATAGATATTTCATATTCTGCGACTGCAAAGTGTTACCAGGCCACCTAAATCTTTTTCATAGTATTTCAGTGTTGCCATTAATAAGCTTTTCACGCTGGTCTGAGGAACTTTGCAAGATTAACTTTGCAAATCTGTAAGTATTAACTATTTAACTATTTCAGAAATGCCATTTTCTTCTGCTTTTGGATCAAGTACAACCAGCAGACTTGAGCATATTTTTAAATACCATAAACTATGAAGAGGGGAGAATCAGGCCTTTAATTCTGTCTTCTTCTGCACTTGGTTGTCAGAAGATTTCTGAATGCTGTTTGCTTAAAGACCTCTTTTGTAAAAGTGATCCTGAGTTGGTTTTGTGTCTAAACCATTGCCAGTTCATGCTGAAGTGCATAAGAGCCAGTCACATGATAGAAAATCTGCAAGAAAAAAAGAGAATTTATGATGGAATTATATATGACTATAAAGCTGCAAGTGTCAAGGAAGCAACAAATTAAAGGCATGCTAGATGAAGATGATAGATATTTGTTTGTGTGTGTGCATAAAATATGATGTAATATTCCTTAATGCATTTGTTTGTAGGATATGAACCAAGGGCTCTTGCTGCTGTGTTTGAAAAGAAAAAGTAAAAAGCAAAGACTCTTGTTGCTCTCAACTAAGATTTCAAAAAGAGCCAGGTAGAAGTCAATGCTTTCCTTTGTCATCTGGTTTTGACTACTTCAGTATGTTTGTTTTATTGAACATAATGACTGGGTACATTTCATCTTCCACGTTTTTTAGCAGCATAGTACACCAGAGTTTTGGTCATGGCTGGGGCATTTGTGCAGTCTCTGCCAGGTAAAAGATACAACCCTTAAGAAACCAGAACAAATGGTGCAACACAATCACTGGCTGTGTTCTAATACCCAGCAGTGATGGCAGTGGCAAGGAGAAAGCTCATGCTGCTCTGTCATAACCAGGGACATAATTCCAGGTCAAGAGTGAGGCAGAGGGAACAAGCCAGTATTATTCTCATTACAGGACTGAGCCAGGGGTTTTCAGCAGTCATGAATATTAACCTGACACCTCTCAGCTGTTCTATATTTCTTAAACCATGTCAATATTTCAATTGCTAAGAAAGGTAAGGAAAGGGAAAAGACTGGTGCTTTTGTCCTCCCCCAAATCCCCTATACCTCATTTTTTTCCCAGTAGCAGCAACAGGATAATGACTCTCAGACATTTTTCTTGGTTAAAGGTAATATCACCTCTTCTCCTGGGATTAACAAACATGGGAGCCAAGTCCAGAAGCCCCCATGTTCTGGTAGTTCCTATGACACTACACTGTTCCCAATCCTACCACACCCTTCAGGGTGGGTAACCTGTGCCAGTTTCTTCCCCAGGAAACAACCAACATGTAAAAAATGCTCTATCAGCAGCACCATGCGTAGGATGAGACACGAGCGACTCCACAGGGATGGAAATACACTGTGAGCAGTTGTGGCACAGCAACACAAAGGGTCAGGTGAGGCATTGTGAGGCTCAGTCACAGCCAGGAGTGAAGGGGAGAGCACTGCTATCCATT
Organism: Lanius collurio; assembly: GCA_020086605.1. Taxonomy (NCBI): domain Eukaryota; kingdom Metazoa; phylum Chordata; class Aves; order Passeriformes; family Laniidae; genus Lanius; species Lanius collurio. The sequence continues at coordinate 21,541,487 of JACBWW010000009.1, read as the reverse complement.
TGCAAAAGACTCCCTACATGCACAAACGGAGCCCTTTTTGCCCAAATTTTGTAAAATTTTACGGTGCAAACATGGCCTAGACCATGGTCAGCTGCTCCAACATCAGCATCCCAGATGCCTGTAACGCCAGCTCCAACCTAAAGAAATACTGAGCTGGAAGTGAACCTGTCATTCATAATGAATTAGATGGATGTTCCACTTCTGCAAAAGCAGTAAGCCAGCACATTTAGAAAGATTACTTTTGTTCTCCACAAGTTGTAAGCTGCCAACAACCAACCTGTTGCTCAATGTCTCCCAGCAAGCTACTGGCACCCAGGCGGAAGAGCTCTGGTGTCAGCCACTCCACTCCCAGCTCGTCCTTCACCAGCATAAGCCAAGTAATAGCTTCTTTGGCTGTCCGAATGCCCCCAGCAGGTTTAAATCCAACCTTCAGAGAGAAAAAATGAAAAAAGAAGTGCAATACACATTTTCATTCCTCAGCAACCCTAGAAAAGCAAACAATGTTTGTACACCTGCAGTCTCAAAGTGCCTGTGATGTAACAGCTCTACCTGGTAAGGGCCTGACTGCAAATGGGACAAGATCTGCACTGGGAGCTACCAAGCCTCAGCCATCACTGCCAAAGATAACATTTTCATCCTGAGGGAGCAATACTTTCGACCCCTGTGTGCTTTCTCAGGAGCTGGGCTTGAGGTCTTATGGGAGTACTTTGCCTACAGTACAAGGGATTTAGGCAGGACTGGGATATCTGCATAATCCCACAGGGCCCATGTCATAATCACCTACTGCCAATCTAATTCCAAATTCTGAACAACAAATATATAACAATAACACCAAAGATGCTGCCTGTGAGGCAGCCGACTTGTGGACAGCAGTGAGAGCTGGTTGTATTTTATAAAAAGCCTGTGCAGCACAGTTACACATGATTTAGCTGCACATTCAAACCTACCAGAGGTTTTATTTTCACTAAAACTTTCCAAACGGGAATTAAATTAGGTGTGTCTTTATCAAAAAGTGAAAGCTTTGTGCTTCACAGGAACTGCAAAACTTCTGTCCCCCACAACAGGCTGGACATGCTCTCACTTGGTGTGAGATGTGTGTCCTACCTGAACTGCCACGTCTGTAAAGGCATAAACACCAAGGAAAACTTATCTCTGAGGTAAAGCATGTCTTGAATCCCATGATGGACCTGCTGTGCACTTGGCATGCACCCCTAATGCCAGCGCTCTGGTTATGTGCCATTTAAGCACGTCTCATCTCGAGACAGAGTGTGTGACACACAGCTATCAAACCCCTCATCAAAAATGCCAAAATGTTGGCCTGGAGCAGCTACCTAAACTCTTGAAAAACAAGGAGAATCAGAAAAAATTCTTTCTGCAAAGAAAAAAGTAAATCTGAACAACATGTAGCACACAGTGATTCTTCCTATGTTTCTTCCTGCCATTTACCTTTACATTCTTCAAGAATTATCATTTTGTTTTTTTATGTAAGCTCCTGAAACCTCACTGCATCGAGGATTTTTTTGTGCCTTATGGATATAATAGTGGAATCAGAAAGTATCTGTTTTTAAATGTGTTTGGTAATCTTTTTAATATAGTGATTTCAGGACCAACAAACACAGAATAAATCCTTCTCTCATGCTGGAGCATTGTGATAATGGCATATTTCCAATAAGATTAAAAGAAGCAAGCAGGAAAAGCTTGATAAATCCAAACCACGAAGACTGTGTTTTTGTGGATGGACAAATAGATGTGTGAGTGTATGCAAACATCTGTTAACATTAGATTTCCAAAAGGAATTTAAAGCACAGCAACTGGTGGAAAAGCATTTTCTAGACAATAAGCAAAAAAAAGTTGGAATGTGTTTTCTTTCCCTCAGGAAGAGAAATTCTAATGAAATTTGAATTTAGATTTCTTCCTAGAAATACTACGTCTCTTTGAGACAGTCTGTGGCAAAAACAAGTAAAACAGAGTTAATAAGAGAATTAAAACCATCATTCAGAATTCCTTCCCCTTTTAGCAGATTCTGAAAGCTCTTTTCTTTGCAAAAAAAGCTGACAAAGACAAGCCTGTCCTCTCCTGCATTTACCAGCTTTCCAAACAGCACATCTGACTACCATAAAAACGTAAAAAGGAAGGGGGGTTGGAATTTAATTCAAGAGCAGTATAAAGTCCAGCTACCACTTTCCTGCTGTTTCACAGCATTTCATTATTTTGCTTAATAAGTTCATCTCCTCAAGAATTTTCTCTTCACCTTACATTATTAAAAGTAATAAGTTTTTCTGGATTGGGGGTTTTCCCAACAGAAAAACCAATTTATGTATGTCCTTCAATAATGACAGGAAAAGATTATTTCCCATTATATTGCACACTTTTCATATCACCACCACAGCTTATCAGTCAATAAATGTTACTCTGCAACTTGTTCCTTTCCTTGAAGAAGTTTAATTTCTGTATTAACCTGTTTTTCCCAGGCAACGCCTTGCTAGAAAGCATCCCTACAGCAGCAAAATTAGTTTGTTAAAGAAACCATTTAGAAATTTCTTGCCACCGATAATATTGTCTTCAGTTAATAAAAGTACATAAAGTCAGTTTACATCTAATTCACTGACGCACACATGCACATGGACACGAGCACTTATTCTTAACAACACATTTCATGCCATGAATGCATCCTTTGAAAGCAAAAGGTGAATTCAACATTTATATCCAATTATGGGGACAAAGCTGTGCTAATGCAGCAGGGACCAACTTGTGGCACACAGCTCGTGCAAGCAGCACTGGTGCCCGGGGGAGTCACTGGCCCCAGGGAGCTGCCTCACGCTGGGGCAGTGATGGTGCTCCCACAGAAACAAGACTACTGGGGCTGCTCCACTTGTTGTGTGGCAGAGAGAGGGGCAGGCTGGGGAAAGGAGGAGTGGGGACAACCCAGGGATCCCTGCTGGCCTCATCTAGATGGCTACAGAGAGTAGATGGACACACCCCTAACCTGGTGTCACACGTTGCTCAAGCTCCAACAGCCCCTAAATCCATCTCAGCCCCCATCCCACTGCTCATCCCATGTCCTGACATCGGACCTTGCAAGGCCACCTGCAGAAGGGACAGAAGGATAAGATAGAGAAGGAGGCACGGGTGGCCAGAAATGAGGAGAAGCTCTTAGCTAGAGATGTGCCTTCCTCCCCTGGTGCTGGAGGTGGGGACCAAGCCCAGTGCTGACCACCAGCACCAGCTCTAACTGGCAGACCCCACCTGCCCAGGGATGAAGAAAGTGAGAGGTGGCTTAAGCCCTCCTGGAAACCTCCTCCCTTCTCAATATTTCAGCACAAGGATGAATGCACAGACATGTACATTCCCCTTTTCTCTGCTGACCTCACTTGACAGCGACCTGATCGATAAACATTAAGTACCAGGACATAATGTTCTTCCAACCCCTGTCCCCTCTCTCCTTCCTTCCATCCCAGGCAACGGGGTACAACTGGATCTGCCTCCTTGTGCCCTTGGAAAGCCTCTCTGGTAAGGGAAGAAAGAGCAAAATGTATCCCTTGGGTTGCCAGAACAAAGTCAGAAAATCCAGTTGTGTACACGGGAGAGACACAATGGCTCTAAATTTGTATAGCTCTGCTGTGGTTTATGGGAGCATGTCAGCCACTGTCAGCCTGAAATTTGCTCTGTTATTAGTGGACACGACCACTTAAATGGTGAAACAAATTTCAAATCCAAATGCAGCAGGGAACGCTTTGATTGCATGAGCTTTTATGGAATGAAGTAACAGCTCTTCAAGGGAGAAAAGACAAAAGTAAAAAAAAAATAAAAGGAATATTAGCAAATCAATCCTATTACATTCTTATTTCCTTCTGAGTGAGCCTGTTTGGTTAATTTGTACAAAGGAAATGAGAACTACCTTGTAGCCAGTTTGCCAGCAGTATTCCTTAATGGCTCGCATCATGACTATGCCAACAGGAAAGGTTGCATTTTCCACCTCCTTTCCTGTAGATGTCTTTATAAAATCGGAACCTAAAAAGAAGTAAAATGTTTTACAGCAGTTTTAGAACAAGAGCCCCTCTGCATATACAAGTTCACAGCCTCCTGTGATGCCCTCCTGCTTCACAGCATTGTGAAGCATTCCTTTGCACATGTGTCCCCATAGTGTAGATAAATCAACATTTTAGTATTTCCACAAGGATCTTTGAGAATAGAAATTATTATTTTCATTAGGTTTTTTTTTTTAATTTAACTTTGCATCTACTTAGTCTCACATTTGACAGTCTGGTATTGTATCTCCTGCAGCTGTTTTTAAGACAAGGGAAAGGTATCTCAGATGAGTTTGATAAACCAGCTGTGTAATACTGTAAACCAAGGGAAAACTCCCCTTTTATGCATTTTGCAATTATAACACTGCAAGTTACTATACTTAAAGCCACGTTCTGATTTAATGCAGTAACAAGGTCAAAACATCTGCGTTATTTAAAGAACAAGAGTTAGCCTTGGCTTATTTTTTTCTGTTTTCTCACTTGTGAATAATATTCTCCACTGCCTGTCTTAATACTTGTGTACCATTCTTGCGTATTCTTGCTGTTCTGCCTTGGCTTGAAAGAAATCCTGAAGCACAGTGTAAGGAAAAAGCCAAGAAACTAACAAAAAATAAATAATGAGCCTCGCAGTGCATGATCCAGCATTGACAGAATACAATGACAAAACTTCTTTAATTTCATTAGGACGCACTTCATCCCTAGGAACCTACTTCTTAGAAAAGGTGTACTGTGGGATCATTAATTATCAAAAGTAATTGGGAGAAGAAGAGGGATAATTCAAACATCATGTAGTAGTGCATCATCCACTTAAGTCAATTGGAAGTGCATCTGCTTCCACTTCAAATTTGGCTTAGGGTCCATTTTGTCTCTTATGCGAATGATGATGCCTCTACAACATCCCCTAGAGCAGGGACGGGAAGTTTCAGCACTGGCTCCGACTAAGGAGCTGCCTGGCTACATTCTGTGGGCTGCAGCACACTCCAGAGAGCGTCTCCTGATGGCACAGTTCACTGGCACACAGCTGGGTCTCAGCCTGATGGCAAAGCCAGGCATGTTCCTGTGGCTGATTTAAACACAATCAAATGGTATCACAAATTTTGAGTTTTCTAAGACCACAGTTTTCGCTGTAGGCTTCCTGGCTAGGCAGCATCTCAGCCTAGTGGTGATTCAATTGCACCCTCCTGTGACAATTTCCACTCTGGAGAGAAACAGCTATTTGCAAGAAAGATTCCAACTCCAGAGAAAGTATAATGTGCAAAAGAGGCAATTAATAGTTGATAGAGCTTTGCAAAGAACGGAGCACACAGGAGAGACAATTGAGTTGCACATTTCAGAGCCGCTCCCTTCCAGAGAGACACTACGGACATCTGACAGTCGCATTAAAACAAGGAGCAGCAGAAGTGAAACTTCAGCATCACCAAATTATATTTTTAATTTCCCTTTCAAAATGTAGCACTTAAAGTCCTTCAGTGCAATACTTCACTTTTTTCTACTATAAGGTAAGTCAAAGCTTTTATAAGTCTTATAATTACAAGTCTCTATGGTACAGTTTCATTAAAAACTTTCATTAAACAACAGCTGCCCTTGTATATGGTCTTCTAATCAATTTGGTCAAACAGAATGACTTCTAATCAGCTGTTGATAAAAATAGAAGATGAAATTTTAATTCTAATAGATTAACCACAAACTCAAGATAGTCTTCAAAATCCATCTAGTTCTATTCTCCAGTGGATTTAACGACTATTCAGCAACTCATTACTAAATAGAACAAGATGAACATTTTCCAGTTCATTAAAGAAATGTACTATGTATTTTTGCATTGTCCTCATGATTCGTTACAGGGAGTCTTAATTACAAGATAATGGATAATGGTTATTAAATGCAGACTCCAGTAATGAAGCTCTATTCATTTGCGAGCCTCAGAGACTGCAAAGAGGGGAAAATAAAATTACTAGCTTCAAAAGATTAACGGATCAAATTATTATTCAATTTTGAAAATCTCATTCAGACTTCATAGAAACAAGAAGAGATTAAAAACTAGTATTAGTACAAAAGTTGTGCATTTATATATTTATTTTTAAATAATATCTTAAGGCTATTACCAGAATAATCAGCTTTAGATGTGATTATTAGACAAACATACAGCCAATTTAGTAGCATCCTCTAACAATGAAAACAATACATTTTTCCTTCCCGAACAAATTCTTTTTATGACACAAGAGCTTGCTAGCAGGACTGCAGGCAGCCCCTAGCAGAAGACAGAGGACCCACTCTAGCACAGAGAGCCACAATGGAAGGTGCTATTAACTTTTGATTTTCAGCAATGAAAAGGGGGATTTAAAAATCAAGCACCGCCATAAAAGGCACCTCATTTAGCAGACTTTGTGCCAACCTTGTAATAATAAGGGAGTTTCACCCAGTCTATTTCTTATTTAAGTTTTTAAAGACAAATCTAAGGAGTTAAGTTCAGAAGGAGTTTCACCTGGAAATTTAGGTGATGATTTAGAAACCTGAGTTTTATCACCCATCTTCTCATCTTCCTGTGAATGTATACACTCAAAAAATCAAGGCTAAGGCTAAAATACACGGATGGCTTTTCCCTTCCTTAGAGTAGATTACATGATTCAATGAAGCATTAAATCCAAGATTTCACAAAATTAGTTATTCAGGGTAGATTTCTAGGCCCAGTGAGCCTGGAAAAGACCACACTTCCTACTTTTATTTTCCAATGTGAAGCCACACCAGTACATTTCCTTTGAAGGCAGCAAGTCATGTAAGACTCACTGAACCAAGGAGATGGTTTGAGCTCTGGCTAGGACATGGTGCCACCAAGGCTGTGAGTTCAACACAAAGAGGCCATTTACTTCAGAGGAAGTCCATTACATTATTTCTGTTCCAGATACACAGCCTCATTTATGGTGGCACCTGAACAAAGTTGCAGAGCTGAGGTGCCCAGAAGCTGAGGGACCTACCCAAGGTCTTTCATCAAGCATTTGGCAGGGCATGGATTGAATGCTCTGGTCTCCCAGAAGGTCAGAAGGGCTCCCAGAACTGGCCTGCCCTATTGCTATCCTGTACATCAACTGGAAACTCTACAAAGCTTTCCAGTCCACGTAACATTGAAGCAGAGCACAAGAAGTGGAGAATCTTATTTAGATGACAGCATCCAGGAAGCACACTCGGATTCCATAATTAAGCAATAAGGAATAATAAGCAGTATAGCAATCGTGGAGTAATCACAACCTTTTGGTTGTGAAGTGTTTCAAATGCCCTTGGGGAATGATTATCTCCTGATAACTGCAGACTCTGTGTTGCTGCCTTAGTCTTAATAAAGAACAAAGATGTGGCTGGCAGTTTTAAACAATAGTTTAGAGAGAGATGCTTGCAGAGGGACAATTACACCATGCTACTTTGTAAGTATTTGCAACGAGCACAAATATATCTTCACTGCTGCAACTGAGATGGAACAACACGCAGTGACAAAGGGAGAACACATATCCTTCCACAACTTCCAGGACTGGTGGCAAAAAGTGGCACTCTGCTCAGAGTACCTGCTAAGCCACCTGCCGTTTCTGCTGACAAGGCAGCAATGACAACATAGTACTGTATGAAATGTGCATGAAGTCCCATTAGCAAGTCATCTTTCTATTTTATGAGCACCTAAACTAAAGGTCTTCAGATTCATACACAATTAGCCTTACTAAGGGTGACCAGGTTAACAACCCTCTGAAAATAAGAGGCAGGGCAAGATATAAAAGGCTAATGTAGCAGCTAATTCTTGTCAGTTGAGTCATCCTAATTGTCCCACTTGCATGTCCATATCCTGCTCCAGCAGCAAGATAAAATACATTCCCCATTAGCTTAACTTTGCCATCCAGGAGAACAGAATACAAAGCTGTGGTGACTCACTTCAGCAGTAGCTCACCAGGTAGCTTTAGCTTCATGATACGAGGCTGCACTGCTAGACCACTTGGTTCGGTGCCTACGTGTGTTTTCACATGCCTGTGTCTCAGCTACTGTTGAAAAATGCTGGTTTATAACTTGGTCTGTTGAGAACTGCCCATTTTTTTGCAACTCTTTTCAGAAAAGTACCTGCACAGAGGGGAAAAAAGTAAAAAACCCATCACAGGGCTCCACATTTACTGTCCATTTCCAAGTAAGACAACCTTTTGAAAACCCATCCTATCATCCCAGCTTGGTTTCCAAGACTTGGAATGGATGCTGCCTTTCTTGTACAGCACCTCCAGGAGCAGGGGTTCTGCAGGCCAAACAGTGCCCTCAGGAACACTTACACATGCACAAAAAGGGACAAATTATTAAGTCCATACTTATGCAAAATTCCCCGTAGATGATGTCTGAAAGAATTCAGCATTACTGAATTATGCATAGCTTGCTAATGCACTGTTACAGTGTCTACCACAGGTCTCCACAGAATAATATTACTTAATTAGTATTAGATTCTTGTGTGTTCATTTAAAATGTTTCTTTAGAAGGTTCAGCAGGAAGAGCCATACCACCTTCTGTTCCTCAGCTACAGAGCACAGGCACTTGCTATTTTTAGAGCATTCCTTCCAATCCAATCCCTGTGTGGCACAGAGAAAGAGAAGATAAATAATTGACATGTGCTCCGGGTCCAAAGACCACAGCTGGAATCGCTGTCACTGGTGGCACCTGGCTTGGAGCCACCCTGGAGCACAGAAGGAAACATGCTCCCAGTCACCTCCCCACATTGCCATGCAGAAGCAGTGTTGGGAGATGCCAGGGTGCAGGAGTTCAGGCAATTACATGCTGCTGGAACAGCCACTCCTCTTCCTCTCCAAAGAAGAAGTATATCCTCCCAGGAGTGAGTTGTGGGACAACAAGGAAGTGTAACGAATCCCTGTGTTGTTATCCACTTGTGAAGTTCCATGTTTCTTTACCATGAGCTCATTTTTCTTCTTCAGAAGGGTGCACCACATACTACACTCAGGGGTGTTAGAGTGTATGACCTACATTAACCTTATTTCTTTTTCAGATGGCATTACTGGAACTGCTGAAGCAGTTTGCCTAATGACACATGACAAGCCAAAAGCAGAAAGAAGAAATAAATCAAGGCATCCCAACACCTAATCCTAACCTCACTATTACTGGGAAAAAACAGACCTTTCTCTCAGATTACCCACTTGCAACGCTGATTTCCTCTACAAGGCATTCTGTGGGCTATTTTTTGCCACGCTCCTGATTTCGAGCAAGATTCAAAAATACAAGAGATATTGGCAGAAACCTCCTCCCTAGCACAGGCTCAGCTCAGGAGTGCAGCATGGTGCACCCAGGGCAGGAGGCAGTGCTGGTGGCGCAGCTCTGGCCCCAGATTCCCAACCCCATGGCCTCCTCCAGCACTTATTGATGAAGCAATAGAAAGGCTGGCCTCACCTTTCAGACTGAGTGCAAGAACTCTGGTTCTCAGCACTGAGCCACGTGCTCTGGCTAGGATGGGTGGAAAAAGCAACGTGCTGTGGGAGAAACTGGACTTGATTTGAAAATCTCCCCCTTTGAGCTTCCTTTGCAAACATTGAAATGCATTGCATCACTTTTCTTGTTCACACTTAAATTAACCTAAACAATGATAAACTATCTTAAACTGTGATACAATTAAAACAGCACTGCTCTAGGTCAGGCTTTTACCCTCTTGGCATTCTTGGTTTTGGATCAATACATCTCAGCCTCTCAAAATGTTGTCCAGCACATGACATATTACAGACTGAGGCTGAAACCCTGACATATCTACCATTAATAGCACTGCAATTTGGAAGAAAATAATAAATATGCATGATGGCTTAGAATCACAGCACTTCACGGCATATTGCATTCCATGTTTTAGCAACCACATTTAGCTTTGTGCTTTTTAACATTGGTAACAACTTTGAAACAAATATGTTAACATTAAATCTCAGGTACACTTATGTATTGTCTATTAGCTCGTAACAAAATTACTCAAATTGAAGAAATAGCTGTTTAAAATCAATTTGGAAATACTCCACGCTGAATAAAGCAAGTAGAAAATCAGTCTACTTTATCAAGAAGGTGCTATGAATTTTAAAGATTGAAAAAAATCCACCATACATAATACAGCCAAAATCATGGCACTTCAATGTCATTTTGAGTGTTTTTCAACACTTGATGTTAAAAGCAGTTTAAGATTCTGTTCCTGCTCTTACCCAGAGAAAGGTAGGATTGATTTTTGAGCTTTAAAAGTCTATGTCTTAATGCCACAGAGTCAGAATCTGTCCAGCATGCAGCCTCTTTGTCATGCAGAGGACAAACAGTAGCATCAGCCCCTCTTCCACACTGTTCTCTACAATCAAAGGCAGCTGGCACAGGTGAAGGCTTCAGTACTAGGGGGATTTCCAGGATCAAAGGCATTTTCCTTGAGCAATTGGAATGGTCAATGTTTTGGTTTTCGGCTTTGCCTGAAAATCAAAATATATAAGGTGCCAGATCTCACCAGACTCCTCTATGACCTGTTTGCTTCCACCTGGCTTTTACAGATTAGGTAGAACAGATTTCTTAGGGGTTTGCATAGAGGGATGAATATTCCATTTCGGTGATCAAGTGATTACTAGGAAAATGTGAAGCACTTTTAGCTTATTTTTTATGACACTCGAATGTCTTCAACACCAACAGGTTGCAAACACATAGATTTTATCATGAGCTTCCTGGATTCTCCTGATGCAACAAATATCCAAAGGGTAACATCCTGGATGGCCTTACCTATACATAAGGCATCACAATGCTTGTTTTTAAAGGACATTAGTCTTACTTAAAACTCCTACTTTCCAGAAGATTTTGCCCCTCACAATGTTTCCTTTTTTTTCCTCTACCTTTATAATTTGGCATCTGGCCAAACTGCAAAAGCCCACGTGTGTAGGCTGCAGTGTAGGTGAGAACTTCAAGGTACAGACGTTTTCACCACTGTCAGTAGGGTTGTTTTGCAATGTTTCCAACTCTTCAGACAGCCTGAATACCAAAAACCTGCTAGCTCCCTTCAATGAAAAAAACAACCAAAACCCCTGACTGTGCAGCCACACTCCAAGCAGGAGGCACCTCTCTGCTGGCGGTCAGGGAAAGACACTTCTGGTTTTTTAAGAAATTCTTTTTTCCTCCCATTGCATTATTAACAATGCTTACATGGCAAAACTAACAATTTTATTTCAAAGGGATGCTTTATGAAGGTATGCTGCTGATAAATTCAGTCTGAGTTTTCTGGCATAATATCTACTGAGCACTACTTGAATGAAGGAAATCAGAAAAGACCAGTAAGCACCATCAGAAATAGGCAGCAACTCATAAAAAAGGTATTTAATATGCCATGGCATTGTTTCTTCACCTCCATTTTTCAACAGCCTCTATGCTGATGTTACCACAGACTGCAATTATGGTGAGCATCTCAAACCAAATGCACCAACAACCTGATTAAACAACTGCATGGGTGGGTTTGGTTAAAAAATAATTGAAACTGATAGAGAAATGCTGATCTCACCAGACCACTGGCAAAACAGATGATATTCCAGTCTTCAAATTCACATTTTACATAAAGGTTTTATATTTTCAAAAACTTACACGAAATATATATTATCATTTTGAACTTTGGCATTCCATTCTTTTTACTGAAATACTGTGAATCAAAGAAATTGAATATCAAACTCCCTTTGTGTTAGATGTGTATATATATCCTCATAGGTATTTAGTGGCAAGTTATTAAATGTCACTATTCATCGAGACAGTACATTTTATGTCTTTCTTACAGAAAAAAAACCCCATCTATGTAAAATTTTCAGCAACATTTCAGAGCCTCACTCTGGTATCAATGACTTCTTCACTCCCATGTTCAGAAATAGAGGTGGCCAAGCAGAACATCCCCTGTGTTCTCCTGAGTTGTCGTGTGCCAAACTGCAGAGGCAGCAACGCTGTCGGCGTCGCACCAGGAAATGGGACCACCCTGTCTGTACCTTTCCTTCTGGCATAAGCAGCAAAAAAGCAGTGAGGAATTCTGTGTTCAGCAACATCAAGTGGCATGCAAAGGTATCTGGTAAGTATTTATGTTGGAAAATGCTGCTCTGGGGTGAAGTACAGCAGTGTTACATATCCCTTTATCTATCAACTAAGCACTGTATTCACTTCTGTGCAGGGCTTTAAGGCCCCCAGACACTAGCCCAAAGCAAAACCACATTGTCTCCATTTAATTACCTATCTTTTCATACTGACTGTGATCCAAATGACTGAGTTAAACAAAATGGTTACTAGTAACAGGAGACCATTGATAACCAGCAAGCTGAGGTGGGTGTACGTGCACAGAGTTCAAAAGAAAATGATGCTGCTGCATGCTGTTTACTTCTCCAGTATGAATTTATAAAGTGTATTAGCACGAATTAAAAGGATTAAAATCCCAGGAACAAATGAAGTCAAAGAGAAAAAGAAAATGGATTCAGTCCTAAAAAGATAAAATTATTTAACAACTTATTAAAACAGTTCATCATTGTAATTAAAATCCAAGTGCCTAGAAAAAAGTGCCACAAGAAAGGTAATTATTTATGAGGAGACTTTAAAAAGCCATTCATAGTGAATTTGGGAGAGAATCGGCCTGAAAGAGTTGGTAGTAGAAAGAAATTGTTTGTTTATTCATAAAACTTATTTTGGTCTAGCCTACCACTAAGAATCCCTAACATCTGCTCAATGGCAGCTGTAAGTAACATTAGGAACACTCAGCCAGTTTATATCTTTCCTTTTTATTAAAAAGTAAACAGGTCTTTTTAAATTATTCACTAGTAAATTAACATAAAAATCAGTGCTGTAGCTAACCACATTTTGTGGAAAGGCATCTGCAAGCTTTGCATGATCACAATGATCTCAATCTTTCTACATTTCACTGACTATTTTACTGTTTATGTAATGTCCCACCTATTTTAGCAAATGAAAATGTAGAAAACTTACAAGCCATACAGGAGTCACAGCCATGAAAATACAAAATGCATCACTGATACCTCAAAAGCCAGAGTAGTTGCCTCCTTCTGACTTTAACTGATTCCTTTCTTACCCTTCCTTCGCCTTCCTCTACATAAAAATTCCCCTCAGATAATCTCAGATCTCTCCTGCTTCTGTCTTTCAGGAACAAGACATTCATTAGACAGGAAGGAGCAATAAAATACAGCAGTATTACTAATTAATAATTATTCATTCTCATCTGCATCACTTTTATACATAGATGACAAAGTGATCTGCGTGTTCCCGTGTTTCACTCCAAAACTGTGTTCTTAAGACAGTTAAAAAAGGCACAGGAACAGCTCAAACCTAAAAGCTTCTCTTTACCTCTGACTAACTTTTTTTTTTACTTAATCTTGTCAACATTTTAGAAGAAAAATATATTAATTTCCTCCTGAGTTCCTCTCCCAGCTTCAGCACTTACTTCATAGTACAAACAAGTCCCTGCAAATGAACTCACCAAGAAGTTGTTCAAGGGCATGGAGTAGCTCTGTTTATTTTACTAGGATATTTTTGTCTTGCTTCAAGGGAAAAACCAAGCGTTTCTGCAGTGCTCTCTGGAGACAGTCCGTTTAAAGCTGAGCTGTAATTCCAACCCAGGCACTGGAAATGGTATTGTTACAATAGCACAGGGTCCAACCAGCTGAAGTTCCTGAGGAGTCTGCCTTGAAGCCACAACCATGCTGCAACTGGCAACCAAGCAAGCTGCTGAGAAGCTGAATTTGCTGAGATGCAGAGCAGCTGCAAACACAGTGCCTGATTACAACATAAACCTAACTAGTTAGCTATCAACAGTATTTATGGTATCATGGTAGCAGAGAACCAGCTGAGAAATGCCAGCCCTCCTCTTCCTGGGGACTTGGAGACCTGAGAAACACAGCATTCCTTTCCATCATACCCCACCAAGCTGCTTCCTCATCCTGGGGGTCAGCTTTGTTCCAAAACTCCATTTATGAGTAAGGCTTTGTCCTTCCTTTGAGTTCTCCACAGGTTCCCTTTCCAGGACTAGTGGGAAGGAGGCTTTTGAAGACACATGACTCACAATTTTGTATTCCATAATTTAAGTGCTACGTGATGCATGGAACATGGAACATCATCCCCTGTTTCCTCTTTGGTCCATTAGAGGTGAATTAACAGATCTTCATGAAAAACCACAAGACTTCACTCCTTCACTCCTCTGATGTTCAGGATAGGCTGGTAAACTGGACATTGGATTTGCAACATGACTACAAAGGTGATGGAAAAAGACGTTCTACTCAAGAAGAGAGTAGGAGGAGGAATCTTTTCAAGAGGGAGAACTCAACTTTAGAAATCAGCTGCAGTTGTACACTGCAGGGAAATCACTTTATAGCCCAAATGCTAGCAGGAAAGAAACATTAAAGGTACAAAAGACAATCAGTTGTCAGATCTCTGTTGACTTGCCATGAAGACTATGGCCTTTGCTGTCAATTTTGTCTTTGAAAAATTTGCTCAGAAGGAGGACTACTACAGACATCTCTGGTAAAGCTACTGTCTCTAGTAACTATAATGTAAGCATAGGCAGAAATCTTCATTTGTGTTACCCTAGAGATGCTGAATTTTAAAACTACAATTTTTGAAAACGAATAAAGAAAAAAAATTAAAAAAAAATAAAACCCAACCAAACAACAAAATCAAATCAGGAACATTTCCCAGAGAAAGAAATTCCAAAGTATAGTATCAAAGAAGGGAATATCTTCCATTCTTATCAAAATCCCCCCAACACAATTTGAGCTACAACAAGACTCAGAGGAACACAGAAAGGCTGGGAGACACACTCCAAGTAACCCAAGTACCTACCAAGGAAATTCAAGTTCCTTGTGTAACTTATCAAAAACACTGCAAGGAACTACAGGGGCAAACTGGAAGAGTCTCTTTCCAAACACCATTGTAATGAGCATATTTCTGAATGTTGCTGCATCCTATGTTCATGTTCTGACAGAATATTTTCCTTTGAGAAAATGACTCAAATAGACTGACAAAGTCTGTTAGGCAGGCCTTTGGAATTCTGGTGAAAACTTTACGTTTATAAGGAAGGAACAATGTCAAACACAAGCAGCCAGGAGGACCAACCATGTCCTTGGGGCCATCAGGCACAGCATCACCAGCTGGGCAAGGGGATTGTCCTGCTCTGATCTGCTCTGCACTGGAGTGGCCTCACCTCCAGTCCTGGGGCAGCCTGGGGTGCCACAGTACAAAAAAGACATTAAACTATTAGAGAGCATGAAAAGGAGGCCACAAGGATGGTGAAGGGCCTTGAGGGGATGCCTGGTGAGGAGCAGCTGAGGGCACTTGGTCTGCTCAGCCTGGAGAAGAGGAGGCTGAGGGGACACCACTGCAGTTACAGTTTCCTCGTGAGGGGAACAGGAGGGACAGGCACTGATCTCTTCACTCTCGTGACCAGTGACAAGACTTGAGGAAACAGCATGAAGCTGAGTCAGGGGAGGCTTAGGCTGGATATTAGGAAAAGGTTTTTAACCCAGAGGGTTAACAGTGTCTGGGCACTGGAACAGGCTCCCCAGGGGAGTGGTCACAGCACCAAGCCAGACGGAGTTCAGGAAGCATTTGGACATTGCTCTCAGACACAGGGTGTGACTCTTGGGGTGTCTTGTGCAGGGCCAGGAGCTGCACTCAATGATGCTGATGGGTCCCTTCCAACTCAGTCTATTCTGATTCTGTGATAAATGCATTTGCATTTGACCAGTCCTGTGTAGCTCAGTGAGGAATGTGTTCATTCAGCCCAGCAGTAGGCTGGGGTATTCAGTCTGTTTCTCTGCACTTCATCAGGTTACTTCAAAAAGCAGCATCAGCACCATTAGGGCATGATTTGTTAAAAGCTCATGAATGTCTTTATATTGGTATCAGTGTATTTTAACATACAGCCTTATTAACATTCAGGTAAGGAAACAATACATGCCCTCCTCACAGGAAACTTCTTGTTTCATAATGACTAGTTTCTATCCCCCTTTAATGGCTCAACAGGTATTTCTCATATTTGTGCTCATCTCTTGTTATGCCTCTTTGTTCTCACTGTGTCCTTATGATTAAATGGGTATACTCAAGTGAGTAAGATCACATATTCCTGGTGTGTTTTTCCACTCATATTTTTTTCTTTAGAAGTCTAAATCCACATTTCTGCTGCCATGAGCATGTACCTTCAAATTAGACCGGCACAACCACTAGGCCTTGATACCTTAAAAAGGAACAAAAAAATATCCAGGACCTGCAACCTTAAAATCATGCTTAGTTTATTTCCACAATAATATTAAGTTTCAGTTAAGGGACTGGATTTTCTAATTAGTGTTCCTACTTGCAATCTCTTAAAAGATACTTTAATATTTCATAAGCCAATTTTATATAATTGATAGATACAGTAAATTAAATATTTATTTCTATTTTTCACTGATTTAGTAGAATTTAACACCTGCTGCTGACAGAATAAAAAAACCCAACCTGAAATATCAGAGAAATAAATAGTACCCAGTACATCTATTGATTTTACATAATATTTCCATGTTTTAAAATTGCTTTCTCTCAAACCATTACCTTCAATACCAGAGCTTCACAGTTTTTAGCCAGGAAGCCCTGTTATTTTGCTGGCATGTTTGAGTAGAACTATTCACTGTGCAACAATTTCTGAGTGTGAGGTGATATGAAACTTCACAAGTTTTAACGCAAATTCTAACAAGTTATTTAACATAGAAACAAGGTTTCATTCATGGGGAAAATTAACCCAACAGGGGTGCTTTCTCACCTCTCTGCATCACTTGTTATAAATTGAAAGTACACCATTTCGATATTCCTTAATTAACATGTTTTGGAAAGATCTCGAATATCAGCAAAAGTAAAGTGCTATTCAGGCACTGAGGATAATTTGCTAATGGAAGGTTGACCCCTCTCAACAGTGTGCTCCTCTGCCAGTACCTGCCTACTCACTGCAACCTGCTATTTCACAACCAGTTCCAAAGGCTGAGGCATAAAGAATAGCCACTTTCTAAAGGTCAAGGCGCAGAAATCAGCCTTCAAACCCTTCTCCTCCCAGAGAAGGACAAGCCTGGGATTTCCAAGGAGCCATCACACTCCTGCCCCTCCACAGTTCCACTCTGCTCAGTGCAGGGAGAACGCCAAAGCACGACAGAACAGGCATATGGTAAACACGGCACAACTCTCCCATTTGGAAGAACATTTTGGGAAGAGTACTACAAGAATGGCTGAAGGAAGGGGACCTCCCTGCTGCTCCTGCCTCCTGCAGTACACAAAGCATCAGCCTGGAGCTCTGCTGGCTCCCACCACCGCTGCTGCTCCCAGGGTTGGCTGTACAGGAAATCACAGCCAGCAGCTCCCACCACAAAATTTCCAGACCTTCTCATGCTCCATTTCCCAATTTGAATCATGACCAAGGGTATTCCATCTTCATCCACAGGCACAAAAATTTTCTACCTTCTATTGAGGGGAACACATTTCTGTTTATATCTTAATTTATTAAGCCTCACAGAGGCTCTACAAAACATGCAAATGTTAATTTTACACACAGAAAACCAGAGAGGCAAGGAGAGCTGTCAAAAGTGATGATAAGCTGCAATCTCAAAGCCATCTTCTGGCTTCCTGATTTGATGTTTTTCTGGTGAGAAGTGCCTGGAAAGAGCAGAGTTTCCATTTGTAAGTGGAGATGGCGGAGGGAGAAAGTCAAGTTGTAGTGTGGGTAACACAAAATCAAACAAACAGGTACAGAGCTGACAAGTCATCTGTTTTACACTGGTATTTCTTCTTTCACTTCGTTGGAGGGTGTATAGTCTTATTTCCTGATTACGGGAGAATACCATTAATACAACAGACCTCGCACAAAATTAGCAGAGTTGCCAGGCATCCTGCTCGGACAAATATGAATGGCCCCAGATAAAGATCTCCCCTCAGATATGGCTGTGTAGGCAGGCACACAGTTCAGTAAGCACATAAATAAATGCATAACAAAATGTGCCATTGCATGCACGTCTGGGTTTTTAACAAACTGCAAACAAATGAGGCTTCACTGTATGCACTCTAACTCTGTTCTCACTTCACAGACTCTTTGTATCTTTATTTTTCCCCCAACATCTTTGTTTCTCTTAAGTATTACTTCTGTCCTCTACTTATCCATGCAGGGTTCTGTTGACTCAATTAGAAAGACTTTTCATGAGAGCCTGCCCTAGCCTGTCTCAGCCACTTTCCATTCCTTCACTTCTGACTCCCTACACATATATTACCAACTTCCAGACAGATTTTTAAGTCTCATTTCATATTCCTTCAAGATCTGCTTTACTCAAGCCCCACTTTTTTGGGGCTTTTTTTTTTTTTTGCTACTAGTCTTTGTACAGCCTCTCATCAGTAATTCAAACCTGAGGATATTGTGATTGCATTGTTGGAACTTTTCAACTCCAAGCTTATCTATCACGCCTACATTATTTCTAGTGATTAGCTGCAGAATCACTGTTAAGCTAGTAGGCAATTACCTCATTTAAGGGAGCATCCTTGTAGTGCCTTACTGAACATGCTGTTATCTGCGTTTTCATACTGCTGGCTTTTTCATTTCTCCCCATTCTGAACCAGAACAAATGAAGTCACTTGGTTCTGTGCCAACCTTTTAGGCTGATTGTAGTTAAAGATACTCCCTCTTTTGATCTTACTCCTAATTCAAAAACTTTCCTAGTCCATGATATCATTCAAACCTTTGAGACAGACTGTCACACTGCATTTTGGTTTTCCACAGTGTGTTTTGAGCTTGTTCTTTGCACCAAACTTTCAGCGATGTTAACTAGAGCCTTGAAGATGCAGAACAACAACAGACTATGCAGAATGCAGGACATCTGCTGCAGCAGACAGAGAAGTGATCAACTCCCAGCATAATTCCACAGCAACAGTCACTGTCCTGATAAGCCCCTTAAGCAGGCAACTGCAACCACTTCTGCATTCAAGACGGTGGCCAAGAAAGCCTTAGGCACCCATCAGTGCTAAGTACTCTCCCCACACACTCCTAAGAGTAAGGGCTCACTGACTTGCCCCCAGCCCCTTACTGGACCTGCAGACCAGAGCTTAACATCATCTGTCACCTTGGAGAGCATTCAGAGACAGCTCACATCCACAGAAAGGAGCTGCTTCCAGAAGAAGACAGACACACATTGCCCCTGATTTCTGATGGATGTTTTACAAGTGGAGTGTACCCTTTACAGAAACACTGTCAACTCAATATAGCTGGTTGTATTCCAGGAAAGTAAAACAAGACACAAATCGAAATTTTGTTTTATATGTGTTACCAAGCCTGCTCCCTTGGCTTGCCTTTCATTCGGAAATGCTCTGGGCTCTAATAACTGACTGACTTAGTATCAAATTGCAGCTGAACTTGTAGACACATAATTACACCAACACATAATACAACTCACATGCTACTGAGGGGGAACCCTTGACTTTTGGGCTGAGCACAAGACTTAAAGCCAGAAACTCACAACTGATCTCAGTTTGACTTTTGACTTGTCTGTTACTATCTTTGTCTCGTATTTCACAAGGTAATTGTAAGATTTACTCTGCTAAGGTCAATATGTGCTTTGAAGACATAAAGTGCCAAGTGTTACTACTTATTCAGTAGTCTTGTTCCCTACCTTAGCTNAGACATAAAGTGCCAAGTGTTACTACTTATTCAGTAGTCTTGTTCCCTACCTTAGCTGCATGTGAGCAAAGCATGCCTTGCTTTTCAGTCAATTTTGCTAGTTAGGTTTCCTTGGTCCCTCATTTTTCATGGGACAGTCACTTGGCAGAAGTTTTGATTCATGGTGGTCCACATCCAGCAGGAGGAAGCCAGCCCTTGCACTCAGATGACTGCTAGCATGTTTACAGCCACACCACACAACCCTGCTCAGAACAAATCTTTGCAAGAAAGTGCTCAGAACAACAACAACTATTGGCATCACAGAGTTTGTCTTCCTTATCATTAACTCCACTATAAAAACCTTATTTAGAGCTGAGGTAAAAGCTTTGTGTACACAGGCATTATTTTGCAATGTTCCGAACCATCTCTCTCTCCTGTGAGCTGCAACACAAAGCTTTTCCTCGTTGTTTGGCTATGTTATTTCTACTCACTTTGGGATCAACAGCATCAAAGGATCTAAAACCATTTCTTCTCATTTATTTAATGCATTTTAATTTTCCCCTGCTGGACTATCATCTTCAGAGACCTTACTGCTTCCACCCTCTTCTGCTACTTCTTGCAGGATTTTTTGTGCTAGAAACTTTGGAAGTTGGTTTGTTTTAGCACTGACTCCATTCCCTTTTTAAATTCAATGCTTACATTAGTCAGTATCTCGACATACAATTTATTTCACTAATTGTTTAATGACCAATGAAAAATTTTTTTGAAACCCATACATTAGGAGAGGTGCAGAAGAACGTACATCATTCTTTCCTGTTCTTTACACAGGTCCTTGTTTAGATATATAAAGAAACAACAAGTATCTTTCATATGTCACTGCTGGGTTCCCTTGGCTTCCCAAAGTGTGGCATAGAAGGAGCAGTTTTCACAGTCAAAATGACACAGATCAAGTTTTCACTTTTAAAGTACTTTTACTTAATCACTTCCTCCACCTCTTTCCTAGTCTGCATATCTTAATGATTATGAATTGTTACACAGTACAGTAAAGACTCTGTAATTAGGTAATATGGTTTTCCAGAATAAAAATCTTATATCTGAGCAAAATATGCAATTAAGTCATCAACATCTTTACTGAAGTATCCCTTTCCCACTGCAAGTTCATCTTTCCCTTCCTGGTCTGCCTTCCTTGGCCTTTTCTGATGTTTTTGTCAAGAAACAGAAGTTAAAAAATGTCCACCTTTCACATTTTGTACAAGAACTCTTTAAAGAGACCATGATGAAGAAATCCACAATAGTTACAACTAGCTTGAGGGAGTCAGGCACCTGTCTCTGTTCCCTAGGACTGTTTATTCCAAGAGACTACTTAGGCACAGACTCAAGTGTCTCCTGTAGAAATGGATGTGACTCACACAAGGATACACCAGACACTGAACACCACTAATTACTGTACTCTGTCCCAAAGCAGAGTCAAAAATGCAGTCAGTTTTCTTGAGAACCTCATGCACTCAAACCAGAATGAGGACTTGAAGAAGCACAAGAAATGGCAGTGGATGCTCTAAACCAATGACCCAAAATTCCCTGATTCAGTGCTAGGCATTTGTCTTGGTCAGCTTTCCAAAAACTGCTCCTTTGGCAGTGAGACGAGGCACTGCTGTGCAATGCTTCCTGCCAGCATGTCCTCCTCAGCACTGCAGAGGTTATTCTTGCCAGGTGAGTCACTGTCCTTAGAGGGATGTCAGCCTCTTTCACTCAGAAATAACTTCTTAAACATTCCAGAAGAATTTATGGCATGCCAGTCAAGTCGGTAAAGGCATGGTTAAAAGAATTTAAGACAAAACTGTGTGCCTCCTCCCAGTCTGATGTTGTTGTCCTTACGGACTTCACTAGAGAAGGAAGAAAAAGTACCCATGGAGAATTATTGCAGAGACAACAGCAGTCAGGAGCCACCAACTCACATAGAGGCAAATTATGCATACAATATACTAGCTGCAACACCTCTGGTGGCTTTGTGCTCCAGGACCTTGGTGAATGTGTGCATGCTCAGCAAGGCAATGCAAACATCTGTAACCCCAGTACTCTGTGCTCCCCACGTGGCTGACATCATGGATAGTGAAGTGAGAGCAGCTTAAGGACTGCACACCACATCCTCAGTTGCACTGATAAAACTGCATGCAAAGCAAGGCTGGAAAGCAGATTATTGAGGTTGTGACCTTTAAAAAAAACCTAAAACATTGCCAACCAATCAAAAACCACACAGCAGACTAGTTACCCTTTTTTGGGATAATTTTCAACTGCAACTCTTTGAAAACTCAGCTTACAATGAAGCATGAGAAGCATTTCTAACAGCACAGCTGAAGGAGCTGTATGCTGCTGTAAAGGACAGGAGCAACTGGTCAGAGGCAGCAAAAACTTCTAAAGCCAGTGTTGCATTGAATCCACTATACTGTGGATTGACTTTCTCCCCAAAATGATACAAATATACAAACAAAACAAAATTCAACTGGAATTGGAGGCTCTCAGCAGTTCTGACAAGTTGGAGTCTGAAAACCTGGCCCTCACTGCATGTATGTAGAGCACAAATAAATTCTTATTTTTATGCCCAACCACAAAGAAAAAGAAAAAGACTGAAATAAGGAAATTACTGGACGTATTCAGACAGATAAGTATCTTGTAAAATGAATAACTAGGCAAGGAAAATCATTAACAATAGAGCCATCTGCTGTATTTCAAAAAAACTACACCAGCAAAATTCTGAAAATGGTAAAATGCTTTATAAGCTGAATTTTTCACTACTCAGTGCTACAGAAAGTGATCATAATGATTAGTGCATCAGTTTAAATAACAGGAAATGTGTATTTCTTCTACCTCTTCGAATTAAAAGCAATATTTAGTGGCATAATTCTGATTCTCTGTGTCTAATGATACTAATTGACATTGTAGGTGGGCTTGTTCTAAGCCTGGAATGCTCTTCATTCCACTTGAATCAGATAAGCACAGAATTGTGTACAGAGACAATGAGGTCAACAGCAAGTCAAATATTTATTTAAATACTGCCAAGACACGTGATTACATTTTTCTTGCTTTAAAGTAAGAATTTCAAGTCTGAAGAAAAAAAAAGTAAAAAAAAAAACCAACAACCCAAAGAGTGAGGGGAAGTTTAGAAGACTAAACCAAGTGGTTCTTAGTATATCTTTACACTTCTAGAAATAAACTTGAGGAACCCTCTTTCAAGCATAGTAGGAAAAGCAAGAAGCCAATTCCAAGTTTTACATCTCCAACATAGCACTAAAACACAGAACTAAAATCATGGTTAAACTAGGAAAAATTGTACCAGCACAGACCCAAAGCTGCAGAGAGAGAATATACTGCTGAAAATCTGGGCTCAAATGGGTGCTAAGCTACTCACAGAAGTCACACCTACAAAGCATACAGAGCCCCCAGAAACTCTGTCCTGCTCACTGGAAGGTTGGTTCCCTGAGCTGCATTCTCTGAGGTGGTTAGAAGTGACCACAAACCAAAAATGAGAGCTGTTAGCATGAATCTTCACAGGGAAGTGCCCCTTGCATTTAAAACAAGCTTGTGAGCCATCCACCTACATCATTTCTGTAGGGCACCACAATTGCTTCCATAAGTGCGTCTGCCCCAAACATATTTGTTAAAATATTCTGATCAAATCATATGTTTGACCAGGAGTTTTACTTATTCCTACAGCCCTTGCCATTCAGCAGTTTGTTACTTAACATTTCATGCAGTTTTTGTAGGTTGTGCAAAATGACTTCATTACCCCACCTGCAACTTCAGTAATTGCCACATAAGCTTTTTCTACTATCAACAAAACCAAATTTCCATGACTAGAAACTTTTAAGCCTCACAAATAATAGAGCAAAGGCATTTAAAAGGAAAACCAAGTGTATTTACCTGCCATCATAGCTATCATACTGGCTTTGTACACATTAGCAAGGGACCCCAGTTCACCCGTAGCCAAGATGGTTTTCATGTGAGCTTCTCCACAGGCTGCACGGCAGAGACGGATCTCCTCGTAGAGACCTGGAGATAAAAGCATGTGGAAATGATCAAAGTTGCCTGAGTGATAATTTCAAGTATGGCTGTAATTTCCACTTCTGGATTAATTTCCAATCTTATAATTAGTCGTAGCACTCAAGAACTTAAGTTTTGTAAGTTCAATAAATTACATGACTGGAGGTAATTAACAATGCCGCGCGGTTTCAGACTTTACCTAATAGCTATTAACGTCTGTTCTCTCAAAACTACAAATGTGAGCAGTGTAGCAAATACCCATGAATATATCACAAGTAAAAAATGCTATGATAGTAAATATTGGTCTTAAATCAGCTTTTCCAGCAGTAAATATAGTAGTACATTGAATCAGTACTCAGAGATAGTTATGTTTTCCCATGCACCTGGTCAGCAAATTTTACCCTTCCTGGTAAAATTCAGCAGTGCTCCCACAAAAGTTTAAACACAGGGAGACTAAAAGAGCTAGAAATTAATGAAGCACTGGTGTCAGAAGTTGGCTGCTTGGGGATGTTTAAGATTACTCCAGTGTGGGGAGAAAAGCAGCTCTTACAGAGCACAGTCACCATTTTCTGGATCGTGAATTTACAAAACAAAGTCGCAAAATAAACAAACGGGATGCTCTGCAAGAGGGTCCTTTTCACAAACTGTACTCAATCTTATAACACATAATCAAAAAGTTCTTTGACAGAAAACAAGGCTAGAATACAGCTTTAAATAGGTCCTGCTAAAACAGTCCAGACTATAAAGACTCATTTTTTTTGGCAATATGAGACTTCTTTTCCTCTCTGTCCTTAAGTGAGACCTGGAAGCATCGAGCAGGGTTTGCTAGCTGTGGCAGGGCCTGCGTCCGACCGATGCCATCAGCACACCAGGGTGTCCAGGGCTGGAATTGCTGGCCTGGCCTTCTGAGACATGCTGCACACATTAGCACACAACTGCCTAATGCACTCAGCAAGTCCCTTTATAGGCACCAGGCTTCACCTTGTTTCTTGCTGTGTACCAAAGGTGTGAATTAATCAGTACTAGCACGCAGTCTAACATGTTTTATTGATCAATTGATGATGCTCCAGAAACCTACATCAAGTCAAGGCTCAAAAAGGAAACACAAAGGACCTGTGCTATTTTTTTTCTGCATTTAATAACCCTGCTCATGTTAGATCCAAACGAAATCTCTTTTTGTGGAGTGACTCCTTCCTGAAGCTTTTGAAAACCCAGAGAAAGAAGCTTTCTTGTTCTTCTAGTTTCAGTAACAAGAGGAGAAAGTTTTCCTTACCTTTGAGATACGCCACCAAAAGTGTCAAAATAAAATCAACAAAATGTACATTTAGGTTGGATTCCACAAAAAGAAATTACATCCTCACAGCTGTTGCTCCCTGGCACTGCAGCTCCAGCACCCTGCCTGTAGTTGGAAGGCACTTTTACATGCAATTAGCATCAAGCTGGTTTGAACAGGCTCACTACCTGCCAGCACACATCATCCCACGGACAGGAACGACTCAGGATCCTCAATCGTCCATGTCTATCAGGTTCGCTGAGGCAGAGGAGAAGTGGGCACACTTTAATGGGGCAGGTGTGTAGGTAAGAAATGCTGTTCTTTATTCAGAGACCAATTATTGCAGACAATAGCTGACATTCATAGGGCATTTTCAACCCCACAGCAAAAGTACAGATAGAAGTGCAACTACATCTGGAACAGCAAATTAAGCAAAGCATCTCATTCCCCGTAAAAGCTGGAACTGATTTGATACAGAACAAGTGTAAAAACTCCTACTCCTTTCAAAAATAAAAAGAGAAGTTTCAGTCCTCAGTCAGATTTAAATCAAGGCACAAAAATGGGATTATCCTGAAACTCTTGCACAAATGTCAGTAGTATGGGTGGAGTTAATTGCAGTTGAAAACATACTCAGCATTTCAAGGAGTGCTGGGCTTCCCGTGGCACAGTCTGCGCTGCCAGGAAGTCCAACACTTAATGATTCAGTTCCATCAAGCTGAACAGCAACAGGATCAAATTTGGATGCTACAAATCCAGCAATATCTGTGACTTGTGCAGGACACCAGCAACTGCCACAGCGGACACAGCTTCTCTGGTTAGCAGCAGTGGCGTAAAGATTTTGGTCAAAAAACTCCATCACAGGAAACCCTGCAGGCATATTTTCCACTGGGAGCTAAGAACACTATGAAGAGGTTGCAAGAGATTTTCTTTTTGACCCATAAAAACAAAGGGAAAAAAAAAAAAAAAAAAAAAAAAAAAAAAGCAAAAGCTCTCAAAGCAAATGGCCCGTACTCTGCAGCATCTCAAACAAAGCACCAATATTATCCACTCTAAAAGCAGTCTAATTCTTAAGATAGGGGAAAAAAACCCAAGAAAACTCAAACCAATAAACCCACAAAAAATCACCCAAAGCAAGCCAAGCTACACAGAATATACTTGGAGCTCACTAATGTAGTCTGCAATAGCTCTACTGACTTAGCTGTTAAAATGGATGTGACATAAGAACTCTTCTACTTTGCACCACTTGAGATACCTGACAGCTTTAATGAACTTTAGATCTGCTTTTACTGCATGCATTTACAGAAGTCAGAAGAATTCAGATTTTGTAGGAAAAAAAAAATGCTTTCCTAGCTGTGATTTTAATTTCACTGTTATAAAATACAAGAGTTGGAAGCTTTTTTTAGTAGCTTTCCTCATACTGTTAATATTATATTGAATTTTAGCAGCTATTAAATACATCAAACAAAAGGTTCCTTCCCGTATCCATTTCCCAAGCAAACATCCCTGAAAAATTCTGCTTGCCATTACCTGGACTAGATTGTCTAGATGGTCTGTTACTTTGGTGTAATACATTAGTCCTAAAAATCACAAAATAAAGGGGATAATCTATTTCTCTGACAAAGGAAATAAAAATATTAAAGGAGGAAAAAAACACACTGCTTAGTTTTTTACAAAATAGCTCTTCTTCAAAAATGTGGTGATAAAATCACTCTTTAAAAAAAAAAAAAATCTCAATTTTTTGGTGTTTTTATCTAGTCATTCACAGTGACTGATGTTAGGGGTAGGAATTAAGATGAGGAGATGTTTCGATTTCTGTTAGCCCAAAAGATCAAGGTAATTGTGATGGGAAACTGGAAAATGAGCTGGAGCCCCTTCTGTCTGGCATGTTAATGGCAGGTTTGTTAACAAAATGACAAGCACAAGGCTATCAGCACAACACTGCTCCCTCAGCTCTGCTCTCATCCACATATGTGCAACTCCAGGCTCCAGTGATTCACATGGAGCTGGAAACAGAGCCTGGCTTCAGGAGCCTGAGGTGCTGCTGACAAGACAGCACTTGTGCAGCTAGGCTTTGAGATCCCAAGGCAGGCTGCACATTTAGGGATGGTAAATCCAACTACAGCCTTCCTGAACAAACACGTGGAGTCTTCTCCAAGCCTCTGGAGCGGGGGTGTGTCTTGCCCGTGCTGTTTATGAAGTATGTAGCACAAAATAGGGTCCCAATCCCTAATCAAAGCCTCTAAACCCACATCTGAAAAATCAGCAGACGTGAAAAGCAGTTTTCATAGTGAGGTTATACCTACTGTGTATCATGGATGCAGCCATGCTCAAATTTCTTAAAATAAAACACTTTCACTTTTCTTACAGGAAATTTCAACTTCCATGGAGCAAATGATGGATTAACAATGCTCCTGAAGCCACTGATAGTGGTGTTTGCTGAAAGCTGTGAAATTAGCACCAACATTACTGCACCCCATACAGCTTCAGGAGGCACAGCAAATATTGACAACAGGGGAAAAAAAGAGAATAATAAATAGATCCAGTTTCTTTCAACAATTTGTTGGTTAACTTGATCCCTCCTCACATAAAGACTCCACATTCTGTGTCTAAAGGAAGTATCCAAATTGATAATTTTAAGCTTAACCTATACTTTGTCAAGTAATACAAGACAATAGCTGAGTAAATGACTTTAAAGTAGTATTGCTTTAAAAGCTAAAAGGTTACAAAAGGTATGTAAATTCATAAACTTACATCCCATTTAATGTTATTTTCTGATGTAATTTAGCTGTCCAATAAAGCTGCTTTCATCTTCAGCATTATTTAAAAGATCTTAAAAATTACTTCACAAAGATCTGGAAAATACATTCTGAGTGCCATAGAGAGCTTCAGCAATATTCAAGAACTGCTTTAAAATAGCTTGACATAATTGGATATATACTAAAATATTTAATAACCAAACAAGCCTTTGAAGCAAATCACAAAGCAACACTCTGCTGTTGTGGTGACCCTAATTATTGCACAGGCTACAAGCGAAGCTAAAAGTGAACAGTAAGATAAAGCACTCTACCACATAGGGTTTTTTTTTTCAATAACTTCTTAAGTTGTGAAGACTGACAGCATGAGAAAATACCCATAAAAGTTTATTATTATGTTTATTATTATTATTATTATTACTACTGTTAGCATAAGTTATAATAGAACTGTAAGGCAGCTTTAGCTGATGAAGCACCTTGAACACAGACAAAGGGACTGCACTAGACTTCTTAATTTTATGTAATGTAGGGATTTAGCCTAAAAAAAAAAACTTCTTCATCCCTTCTTCTAGATTCCTTAAAAGTACTTTATAGATTATTCTGTATTATCCCTAATCACACAGGTAATATATCTATAGCTAAGCAGGAAGACAGAACACTAGATTTTCACCAAAATATTCAGATCATGTAATGAAATACTTTTTTGTTTTTAATAGGAAAGTTAAGTATTGCAATTTTTCACCTTGCGGCATCCTGATCTCTGTGGCAAGTAAATTCTGTTCCTGAAGTAGCTTTTTTTCAAGATCATGTAAAAGTGTGCCACAAACAGATTCACATTAATGAATAAACATAGGCAAATCATTTGGAAATAATTTGAATTCTGCCATCAGTGAAAAAAAAATATATAAGCCATGCCAAAATAAGGATGGCTTTCAACCTTGTCATGGCATCAGCTCTGGATAAAAGAATATGCATACCAAATTAAAAGCCATCCTTAATTTACTTATTTAGTAAACTGACAGCTTTATATCACATCCATCACTGCTATGTCTGTGTACTCCTCCCTTGTAATTTGTGACACAAAAAGTCTTTCATCTCCCATAAAGAGAAAGCTAACAAGGTATGTCCAGTTCATTCCAATCATGAAACTCTCTCTCTGAATCCAAGCCTCGTGTTTCTCCCCTGAGTTTTCCTTCATATAATCCTTCAAGCAATATAACTAACACCAAAATCCTACAAATCCTACAAAAGAGGTGAAGATATTACAGCAAGGAAACCAGTCCTGAAGACACAGATGCAGAAATATGTGGGTTTTCTGGTTCAATTCTAACTGTTAATTGAAAGAAGACTAAAATCAGAAAACATGATCTATTACCATGGTGACTGTTACTTCCTTAAATAAAGTCAGGTACCAGGGGTCCTTTAAAAAGTCTTCCAAGCAAATAGGATATTATGGCACTGCATTACACAGCTAAATGGAAAATTCATTCCAAGACAATGATGTCTCCACCTTCTCATGGAGATTAGTTATAGGAGCACTGTCAGCACTTAAGGCAAACCATTCACAGTACATTAAGGAGGCAATTAGAGCAAAAACCATCTTCAGCATTATTGTTCTTACTAATTAGTAGTAGTCTACAGACACCAGAACATCAATAATAATACAAATAGTCAATTTGTACCCTCAATTTTCAGGAAAAACAAAACAACCAAAACACGTTTTTCATCAAGAATTGAAACATGTATATTTAACAAGGTATCATCTACATTAGCAGCCCCTTGGGCTTTCTAACAAAACTGTTCAAATAATTAGGTTTTTACTTGCTGGGCTTTTTTTAATGCTGTACACAAAATCCTCTAAAGACACGGAGGGAATAGACCTGAATTTTCAAACCACAAAGTCATTCTGCCTGCCCAGCCTGACACAACTTCCAACAGCATTCCTCTTAGAAAACACAACCCTTTGTCACAAATTAATTAAGCAGTTTTTATTTAGCTCACAGCCCCAGATTATCAGTTACTCTGAGGGGAGGAACCATATTCTTCAAGGACTGATGGAGAGATTTAGGGAAGAGACAAAGACAGAACCTGCACATGCACATAGAAAGGTTTAAGGTCCTTGCCAAAGGAACCTTTTACTTACTTTCCCACTGGCCAGTCAGCACCAGACTCCTGCTAATGACAATGTCAATCTCTCGGGCACCATATTCCACTGCCAGCCTTATTTCACTCAGTTTGGTCTCTAGAGGAGTTTGTCCAGATGGAAACCCAGCAGCCACTAGAATGAAATGGGTGCAGGTAGAAGGAAGAAATGTTTTATGAATGTGTTAAAGTTTTATAAATTGACCATAAAATTGAAAATACCTCTAATACACCAAAAAGTTTAAACTTTATTCTTTTTTTTTTAATTCCTGCCATGATTCAAACAATCTAAAGGCACCTCATCCTACCCTCTCTTCATCTACAAGAAACATTAGCTCTACCCTCAAAAACCAATGTCCAGCAAGGTAAGTGCACCTTGTGAAAAGATCTTTCACGTGCCTTGATGCTTTCCAGAACAGCCTACATAAAAGCACAGTATCTATTGCTTCCACAAGAACTGAGCAAACAAGGAGTGAATTCAGACATGAAGCAATTACATTTTTAATTTTCTCCAATTCTTTTAAGTGGTACCTTGAGTTAAAGCATAATAATATTGTTTAACAGTTAAATCACAGTATAGCAAAAATTGCTTTCAATGAGTTCTGTTTAAGATTATGTTTATTATGTTTGAGTACAAAGCCCAAAGGTAACTTTGGAAATGGGAAAAATAATGGCTTTGTCAGAGATTGTCTTTCTCTCTGACATATAAATGCATTTAGTATGTATTTTTACCCTACACAACAAAACAAACAAAAAACCTCACATTAAACACCTGATCTAACTTCAAAGTCTGCCCCTGCTTTGAGCAGGAGGTTGAACTAGATGACATCCAGGGCTCCCTTCCCAGCTGAGTAATTCTTTGATTCTACTTCTTGCTTACTGTACGTTCAGGACTTGTGTGTGGTGACGGGAGAGGAGCTGGATTTGGAAGTGAAACTCCTGAACCTGTGGGTGCTCAGCAGGCACCAGCCCCTGGCTCTGCACACAGCGTCCCTCAAGTCAGCCTGTAGGACAGGTGCTGGTTTTGGCTGGGACAGAGTTATCCTCAGAGGGGCTGGTGTGGGGCTGTTTGGGATTTGTGCAGGAAACAGTGTTGGTTCCACAGGGATGTTTTTGTAACTGCAGAGTAGTGCCAGCACAGAGTCAAGGCCTTTTTTTGGTGAGTGGGCTGGGAGTGCACAAAAAAGCAGCTCTTATCACAAGTTTTCTCACTTTTACTCTTCCAATTCTCTTTTGCCCCCCATCCTGGAAGTGGGTATATAAGCCAGTGGCTGTGTGGTACATAGCTGCTGGCCTGGGCTAAACCTTGCCACAGCATTACACTTAAAAGCCAAACATGATAGGGAAAATAAACCTTTATTAGAACTCCTACCATCATCATCATCATGTGCTTAGTGTATACTGATACTTGTCCAGCTCTCTATCTCAATTTCTTCTGTCCAGGTGAGAAAAACACTGATATATGTTTAAGCTCTTTGAAGAGCTTCCAGCAAAACAGACTTGGCATTCCTGACAAGCTTGAAGCTGAAAGACAACAAAAGATTGTACCAGAAGAAAATCCTCCTTCCATTCCCTTCCTTCCACCTAGCACCTTACGCCCTTTTCACCTTACTCCCTGACACAAAAGCAACTCCAGACTTCCGGATTTTTCTACGTATTTTATAACATCGTATTATTTAATGGGATATTTTCAAATAAAGCTTACCTGAAGCTACTGGTATGTTACAGCCAGCAGCCTTTAGGGTGTTCACAGCATCAGGAACTCTTGCAGGATACACACAAACTGCTCCAACAGTGATACCTGCAAAAGCCACAGTTCCCTTTTTCATACAGACACTTCCACCTTCCCCAGTGCAATCCATACCACGAGCACTGTCCTCACCTCCCACACCCCTGTTCTCACAAGGACCTTAAGCACCACACCAGGGATGTTTGTTATACTGCTCAAATGGTTCAGGTAATTCTCACACTGCTTCCTCCCTCATGTTCCTTCACCTGACCCTGGGAGCAAGCCTGCATTAGCAGGAGTTAAAACTCCAAGATTTTTATTGACAGACTCACAGTTTAATGCCAACACACGCAGCTAAGACATGCTTGATCAGCAAATTGCTGCAAGAGAAACTGCACTGCCAAGCTCTGTTCTTACTTGTGGAGCCAGACTGAGCCCAGCAGCAACTGAGCAGTCTTTATGTTAAGGCAACCCTACTGCATCTCTAGCTAAAATGCTTGTCTCTCAAACTCTCAGATAACTGACCTTGTATTTTATACTTCAGCTGTCTGCAGAGTTCATAAATCCAAGTTTTTAAAAAAGACGGATCTTTGATACTTTATGTATATGGCTTCAGTCAGAGGCCTGATTCCCCTTTGGTCCACACGACTCCAATCAGTGGACCAATGCCCTCTCCAAAAAGTGAGAAAATAATGAGGAAATGCAGACATTTTCTCATCGAAATACACACACCAAAAGCTACCATACCTTTATCATGCATGTCCAAGGCTTTGAGCAGATCCTCTCTGATAGGGTGCTTCGCTTTAAAGCACAGCCTTTGTACATTTGAAGGGGTATCATCGCCTGAGAGAGTGGTAAGGTCTATGCAGGTGACAGCTTTCAGCAGCCAAGCTGCCTGCAAAGGGAACAAAGCAAGGAATGGAGCAGCTCTGTTTACACTTCCAAAGCCAAACTGCCTTAGAAGATGCAGGAATCAGAAGCCTGGCTCGCACTCTGACAATGAGGACATGTACAGGATGTAACACGGAGGATAAGCAAATAATGGCTTAGGATAGACAGGGTTGGCAGGTATTTGTTCATGTCTTCAGCAATATCTAATAATACAGAAAGGATCCACTTTCTTTTGTGTGAACCAGGAATAAAAAACATCTGTGATTTTGGTGCAAAAAAAACCCCAAAAGCGTAAGTGGCAAGGTTAAAGCACTCTTTAGATGGAAATGCTACAGAATTTTAAAAGACTTAATAATCAAAGAATGGGGCAGAAGCTTAACTGAAAATTTTATGAGCTTTTTTTGCTGAACAAAAATTGAGCCTAAGACATTATTTTGAAATATTTGTAGAAGGTCTTCCAGAAAATGCTCATTAACAGTGATGGGTTCACTCAAAGCTGACTTCTCTTACAGGGCACTTGTACAGGGCAAGAGTTTGCAATGACAAAGTCCAGTTGAGTCCATAAAGCCCCTCTCTGACATGGCTTGTCAGCATAGGCAGAGCTTGTTTCCACAGGGAGGTGTTCTGCACATCCTCCACAGCTGGCCAGCCTACACAGCTTTCACACTTCTCCTTCTGCAACCTGCAGTAAATGAATGTTACAAGGAAATCTGTTTGGGGGGGTGACTGAATGGGGTAATGAACCATCAATGGCCTCTGTTAGTCTAAGCCTGACTGATTGTTTCTGGTCTCTCCTTTCATCCTATATACTCTGAAAAAGTTTTTTCCTTTGAAATGGTTTTATGTTACTATTATTTGGATGTTTTTATCCTCTGTTTGAGGGAGTTTTTGCCTCCTCTCTTATGACATGAATCATAAAGTCATCGAGACAGATGTAGTCAGGGAGTTTTGAGAACTGGTATAAACTTCAGGTTTTTAGAAAAGGTTTTTCCAATGTGTATTTTGGGAAACAGGCTGCAGAACTTGAATCTGTGATGCTCCTTACATTCAAACACATACAGGTTCAGCATCATCTCTGTTAAGTAAACAACACATGACTGCCCTGCAGTGACAGTGTTCAAACACAGGAGAGATGCTTCTGACACCTTTCAAAGTAAAACCTTGCTCAAGTACCGGTGTTTCTACACAGGAGAGGGGAGAAGTGTTAGGAATAAACATCTGTCCTCCAGCTGTGTTGTGGGAGTGACACTAAATCCCTTTCTTCCCAACGATTCTCTGTAATCGAAGCCTGTGGCTCTCTCTCTCTGTTATTTATATAGTAGCCTCAGCCAAAACAAAGAGTTACTTTTTTACATTACTGCACCTGCAGTATCTGAGGATAGCCAAGGTTATGAAACACCATCTGGACCTTCTCACTGATGCTATTTCCCAGCTCAGAGCCACTGGACTGATAAACTTGGTATCAAGTAAGATTTTATGCATAAGAAACTCTAAAAAAATGCTGAGCTGGTCTCTAAATTTCCTCTTTTTATCTCCATTTTTTTTAATTTAATCATAGCACACAAAGCACAAATTCTCAGGAAGGAAAAACAGGCAGGAAATTTTTTTCCGTCACCTTCCAGTAGGATCTTACACCTACATCAAATTATCCTCAAACTGTAATCCCAAGATCAGTGCTCATTGTGAACACAGCTTCAGCCACTCCAGAATGGTTGCATGATGTCAACTATTTTGAACAACTTTTTTAAGAATTAAGTATAATTAAACAACTCTTGCTTTGTTCTGTCACGTTCCTCTATTAAGATTGATCCTTCATCATCTCCTTCCTCCTCCTTCCAGGTTTTCAGCTACTGTTGCACATAAAACAACTTGTTCAGTGTGCAGAGGGGAGGCATCCCAAGCATTGCTTGCAGAACAGCTGCTTGGTGAATGAAGAAACAGTTTGTCTTTTTATAGTGAGATGGACAATAACCAACCATTTACCTTATCTCTGCAGCTGAAAAGTCAGTCCTCCTAACATTAGTGGGATCCTTCCCCCCACCAAATGCCACAGGCAGTCAGGATTTTTGAATTTTAGGTAAAAACTAGTTAAGCAATGAAATCACACACGTTGAGAATGTTTAAGCAAAGAAAAATCATCCAGGTCAGTCAAACTTGACAGGGACCATGATCATATCTTACAGCTTTAAAATTAAAAAATAAGAAGGCAGCATGCAGAGAAGTCTGTCTGGGAAACAGAATAAATGTGGAGGGATAGTAATATACAATTTAATCCACTCATGAATAAAGATGACTTAAATCCATTTGCGGTTTTGCCAGTCATGAGTTATAAGGTTTTTAACTTGTTTGGATAAAGGCGTCACCTTATTCCATCCCATCATCATCAAACACAAATTACTAAAATAAGACATGGACAAGCACATCTTTTAAGTTTACATGTATCTTGAAAAAAATTCAATATTACAGCCTGCAGAGGGAGAGTGACTGCTTTAAAAATGCAGGAACAGAATGCATAAGAAGAGCACTTACTTGCCAATTACCTTTCACAGTTTTCCATTTTTTAATTTGTTCTGCATGCCTCACCACTGCAGGTCGATTCACATACACTTTTGAGATCCAGCCAAGTTCTGGGGGGAGAAACAAAGGAAAAAAAAGTCTCTCTCAAGTATTTCTGTGTTTTAATATATGGTGTGGTACTTCAGAAGAACGTTGTAGAAAGTCTGGAACCTCTGAACAGCACATTGTGCTAGTCACCAGTCCAAAATAGCCTTAAATTCTGTTGGGGGATGATCTGTGACTGGGTACTTCACACAGCACATTTTGTGTGCCATTACAAGTGAGTGCTGATGAGAGAGAGACACCGTGCTGCCAGCCCTGGACTGAGAAGTTTATTATATAGGTAGCATGAAAAAAACCAAAAACCTCCAAAACAGCCTTCTGCCATTGCTTGATGACTTACTTCTAGATTCCAGAATTCCCAAAGAGTAGAAGATGCTCAACATGTACTAAAATAATGAAACTGTCTAGAACCAGAAGAACCAAATATTGGCCACTGCTTAACAAAGGCTAACTGACTGGTAAAGGAGAACTGAGGGTTCAGGCTCTTGAGTCTTTATATTTCTGCTAGGTATGATAAATCCAGAGTGTAATTTTTAATATTAACATACACAAACTGCTCATGAGAGTACACAGGAAAAAGAAATCGGAGTGTCTTTAAAATCTCTCACATCCCAAAACAGAAATAATTCTTCTAAGTACTAATCATACAAGCATTCCATGAAAACAGTCTGAAAATAACATCAACAATCATTAACCACCAATCATCAGCAAATCACCACCATCAATCATCAAATATCATCATCGGTTAAGGTCAGAATATGGACATGGGCATAGACAGATACTGGGAGATAATAATTCTGGGTGACTGAATTTATTAAAAGCATGTCACTCTATGAATCTTCTTTACTATGCTGTTAAATTGCATTTCCCTCAAGCATATTGATTAAAAAAAAAAAAACATGTAAAACTTAAAAAAAAAAAAGGTGGTAGAGAAAATCACTAATTTTGTACAGAAATCTTATACTGAGTTTTTTTTTCTCTTCCTGCTGGATGGCTTTAATAGCCAAAAAAAAAAAAAAAAAAAAAAAAAAGAAAACTAATATAGTAGCCAAAGCATGTGCAAATAAAAGCTTGTTTTCCTAGACTTACAAAAAGCTGCGGAAAAACCAATTTAGGGTAAAGATGACTCAGTGGAAATGCAGGACAACATGAAACAGCTGAACAAAATCTTGTCCTGAGCACAGTAAGCTACTGTGCTACCACTGTCCTACCACCACATACAAGCTATTAGTGAGCAGTACCCACAAGGTCAAAATGTTGGCTAAAAGCAGGAAAAATAAACCAGGGAAGGAATTTCAAAGGGATCATAAGGAATGTATGGATGTCTTTAAGAGTTTAGCATCAGATTCACTGTATGGCAAGAGGGAGAAGGGGGAGCTCAGCAAGTTGCAGACCAGCCTTTCAAAGCCACAGGTTTATCCATTCTGCCCCTAAAGCAGGAAGCTCAGCTGACTTGTAGAGAACAGGTGAGAAAAGCTACTGCTACAAAAACTATGGCTAGAACTTTCCTCCTTTTTGCCTGTCAGCAGGCACATAGGATATATTTGACAAAGTCCATGGAGGAGGAAAACACACATAAATAAATAAACAGAGGAAGGACACACAAACCCTGCTTTATGGTTCTTCTACTACATGCCAAGTGCTGAGGTAGCACCATTACACCATAATCCCATTTATTATAATAACTTTTGAACCCTAGTGGGTGCATGGTGACCTTTCAGCCCCTTTGGAAAATGTGACAAAACCAAAGGAAGAGGTTTAGATGAGGAACTCAGCTTCTCCCTCTTTAATTAGGATACTTTCAGTTGGTCTGCTCTAACCCATTCCTTCTACGTTTTTGAAGACAGCCAAGAAAACCAACTAATAATTGATTTATAAAAACTATTCTTTAGGAGAATATGAAGACAGCATCCAGCTTGTTAAATACGGAAAATGCAAGTTGGAGATGAAAATTTAAATGAAAGGACATAAATTTCGCCCATGAGCAGGTTAATTCTTTATTAGCCATTGTTTGTAGAGAATTCAATCTGATACAGCTGTTGTATCTACCCCAGCAGACTCTTGAGCATCCTGACTCAGGTCTAAGCAATCTTTTTAGGATGTAGAGCCCTGCACATTAGATCAGCTTGAAGGAAATAGTCAACTTAAAAGTCATCTGCAGAAAGGAAAAAAAAAAAGAAGAAAGAAAATTCATAATGGGAGAAAGGTGTGGAAGGAGAGTGGAAGTGGAAATGAGCTACCACTTTTGCATTGCCTGAAGTCCTCTGTGAAAGTCACAAAACATCAGCTGATCAGCAATAGCTGACTGCATGTTCTTTGCAAATATGACAAAAATCCATTGATTTAGGCCCCTTTCACTAACACATTTTACCCTCTGTTTTCAGTAACTCAACACTAGCCACAAAGGTAGCTGACACATGGCAACTCAGTAATGTCTAATATCTAATTTTTGTGCATGGGGTGCAAGATTCCCTGAAAGACCACAGAATGCAGATCTCCATGGATTTTTTTGAGTGTGGGAACTCAAACCACAATGCACAGCACAGGCAGGGAATTAAAAAAAAAAAGGAAATAATAAAAAATCAGAACTGTATCCTTTCTGTACAACTTAATGCGAGACATGATGCAGCTTACTACAGGAAATAAAACAGTGCAATAAAAGTGGCACAGCAAGGAAGGACAAAGGTTCTGGTAATAAGCAGCAGCAGATGGAGACTTCCATATAACACAGACCTTTTATTCAAGCCCATTCCTACATTAATTAAAGCAATGGGTAAGTGGAAACAAATATGTCTCAGCATAATTGTCTCTAAATAGATTTTCAAAGTTTGCCGTGTGAAGTCTTACCAAGTCTTTAGATCTAAGTGCCTTTATTCAGAAAAATCAGTCACAATTCCAGCTTTTTTCTTTTTTTTTTCATTAAAAATCAGAATAAAACTATTTTTTTAAATAGAACTGACTGCCTTTGGATTATCCCCCTCCCTCGCTCCCCCAAGCTTTATGATTTAGTATCTGGCTAAGGAAAACTATATTTAATTAGGCTCATTAACCTTGCAGTGTGAACACGTCTTTTTTTTTTTTTAAATAAGTCATCTGCTAGTCATCTGCACAGTCATGTGGCTTCAGGGATAAAAGTAATTAAAGCAGTTACACTACAGCTAATTAGCCAATATTCTGTAATCACTCTTCTAGTTTACTTTTTTCTCTGAAGACATTTGAAAAAATCATATTCCATTTCTTAACAGGAAATTCATCTCCTCTCTTTGAAGAACATGAATCCAAAAATACCAAGCATTTCCTCAGAAAACAATAAATAAAACCACTTCATTAGGATAATTACATAAATATCTATGGTTCCTAACACATTCCTCATAAAACAGACTAAGCTTTACAGAAGATTTAAAAAAACGTGTTGATGGCATCCCTTCAGATGGCGAAACAGAAAGCTCAAGAATGCCTGAGGCAATAGTTTCACAAGCATTTTAAGGCAGCACCGTTCCCAAAAGAAGCTGCCCCCCTCAACTGGTTATTTCATTTTGTGTGCCAGAGACAGCATGTGTGCTCCTGCTCTTACCATGAGCACATGATAAAACGAGGAAGGGAAGTGATGAAAGCTGTTATTTGAGGAGAAGAGACTGAAACTGCGTCCTGAGCCTTCCATGGAGAAATGAGGAGTTCAGCTGGACACAGGCTGACCCCAGCTGGCCATGGTGGGCTGAGCAAAGCCACCAAAGGGAGAGAAAAGGCTTTTGGATCAGCTCTTGTTACAGCTGTTTTACTATGGGGTTTATTCAGTTTTATCAAGACAGAAGCTGTAGTTGTTTTTCCATAGTGGCACTTGATATGGACCATCCATGTTTTCATGTAGGTCTTCTTTTATACGACAGAAGTTCAGCCTCCAAGTCAGCAGCATTCAGATACTCAAAGCAGGACATCAAAGCATGAGCCCTGAACTAGAAACCAGCTCTGCTGATTTGTGACATCAGTGAAACCACACAGTGTTTTCCATGGATCACACAAAATGGATCACAAGTGCTCCAAAGCACTTTGGAAACCACTTACAAGCCTTTCCTCAGAAAGTAAGATGCAGAACAACAGGACCTGGCTTCCTGCAGGTCCAAGTCCCCTGTTGTTCCCTCTCTTCTTCCCTGGCTTGAGACATGTCCTCATCTCAAAAATGCAGCTGTCCTGATATGGTCCTTACAGCCACGACTAAAACAGGACTCCGTTACTTGCATAAAGGCCAAAATAAAACAGTTGAAATGAAAATTCATGTAATTGTTGATCTGTACCTGCCTTTCCCTCACCAAAAGAACTGATTTGGTCACTCTCCCCAGTGCCTTACTTATTTCCAAGGCATCTACTTGTCCTTCAAATATGATTAAAATTACCCAGCAGATTCAAAAGGTGTTAGAACAGTGAAGGACCAGAGCCACAGTACAGGCTAAAAACAGCTATTAATATATTAGAACAGAATTATACTGTCTTGAAAAGGGATGTAACACTTCATTATCTAAATGCCACTTACCAACAGGCTAGCTCTCATATGTAGATGGCTCAGAAATACCAACTATAATTAAAAATATCAATTGGAACATAATGAATGTAATTTTTGGCCCTTCAACTAGAGGATCTGAGCAACACATAGATAATGGGGTTTTTTTAGAATCCAAGAACATTGCAAAACAACTGCAACCAATTACCCATTACTCAGAATACACCCATATATGTGTGTGTATATATATTCAGACATACACAGACACACAGAGGTAATAAAACATATAATCATAGAATAGTTTGGGTTGGAAGATCTCTGAAGATCATTTGTGCAACCTGCTGTGCAATACAGCATCAGGTCTGAGGTCAGACCAGACTGCTGGGAGTTTTATTCAGGTGGATTTTGAGACTCCCCAAGCATGGAGACAGCACAGCCTCTTGGGCCCAACCTGTCCCAGCACCTGACTGTTCTGCACCAAGTTTTCCCTTACATCCAGTAGGAACTTTTCTGCCTCAGAACCCCTAAAGCCCGTTTCCCTGGGCTAAAGCAGCCCAACTCTTTCAGTCTTTCCTCACAGGGCAAGTGCTCCAGCCCCAGCCTCATTGTGCTGTCCCTCTGCTGAAGCTGTGACAATTTTATCCATCTCTCTTTCCTGCTGGAAAGAGAAACTGGACCCAATCTCCCATGTACACTCCAACAAGTGCTGGGCAGAGGGGATGGTCCCTGCATCCCCCTGTGTCTGCATCCCCACAGTTAAACCAAAGCAGTGTGCTCCTAGCCTACACTTCCAGAACAGATACTCATTGACATGTTCCACCTTTTCATTATGAAGTGAGATTAAAAGTTGCATCTGATACTTCTCTGAAGCACCACAAAGCATTAAACATCTGGGCTGTTATAACGCAGCAGCCTGGAGAGCAGAGCAGGAGAGGCAGACTCCTTTCCCTCACTGCAGGCATTGTGGTGAACCCAAGCACACAAGCTCTGCAAACAGTCCTTGTGGAATGCAAGGCTTGTAAAACTCTTTATCCAGCTTCTTTGCATGACTCTCGGATGGCAAATGTACCAGTGTATTAGGCTAGTGAGCCTCTGACTGTGCACATCAGTGTCTCTTCATCTGTGTAACAGGCACTTGCTCTTTATTCCAAGTAAACACCTTCTTCTACTAAGGCACAGTGATGGGTATGAGGGAAGGAGCTAAGGAGGGAAGGATCAAGGAATTTTTTTAAATGTGTTTATTTTTAAAAAATCGCTCAGGAAAGCACTACATGCCATGACTTGTGAAGAGTTTGGCTTGTCAGCAATAAACAAATAGATCTCTCTAATGGCAACACCAGAAATCTACTGCTTCAATAATGCTACTATGTAGCAAGCACAGAAACAGCAGAGACAGAAAAGGACTCAACATATTTTCAAGTGAAAAATATATTACCACTAGATGTCCCTGTTAGAAAACTATAATTCTACACAAAGCTGTGTGGGAAACAGGACATATCACCCAAATTAGTGTTAAAGCTGCTGGCACAGGCTTGTAAAACCTTCAAAAGCTGAAGTACCTAAGTCACAGAAGCAGTGAGTATTGTTAGCAACCATGGAAGATAAAGGTAAGGGTTTATCCTGTTCTTTTTGAGTACTGCTACCAGCTAAGGCACCACTAAGACATGGTAAGTCTGTATTAAGTACACTACTGTATTTCAGATATGCATTTAGTGGGAGAGCAAATGGCAAAGAGGTGCAGTTCTCCCTTTAAAGCAGCCAGCGTAAAGCAGATGCTAGAAGCTGCCACTTAAACATAGGTACAAGCACACCATTCCCCTTCTACACCTGTCCTGAACATCTAACCCAAATCACTTTGACCACAACTGGTTTAAACAAATATCACCG
Source organism: Lanius collurio (assembly GCA_020086605.1). Lineage (NCBI taxonomy): Eukaryota > Metazoa > Chordata > Aves > Passeriformes > Laniidae > Lanius > Lanius collurio. The sequence goes on along the minus strand of JACBWW010000009.1, from coordinate 21,499,977 downwards.
GGAAGGGATAGCAACAAGCATCAGAACTGAGATGACTTCACCTCCAAGCTTCTCGATTCCCCATACATCAACTAATTTTAAGACTGAATTTACTAAGAAAAATCATGACACACACCTAGTTTAAAGGAGCTGAAGTGCATTTGCAAAGTTCTCTAGCTAGGTTTATTTCCTAACACACAGTAAAGTCTTGTCACTATACTATTAATGTTTGTTTCAGCTCTTCAGATGGCTGCAGTTGAAACTCACCTGTCCCTAAAAGCAGCCCATGAACCAGGACATCAGGGGGCAATTAGCTCACTTTTGAAAGCTGCAACATGTCCACAGTTTTAGTGAATGAAAACACAGCTCTCACTTGTCCACCCACAGGCTAATCACTTAACCTGCATGTTGGCTCCGTAAAACGTGCCTGTGCTTGTTCTCATGACAGGGACATGTACCACGTGTGGTACAACCTCCTGACCTCTGCTCATACCAACTTTGAGACCCACCTGCTCCACACCAGCTGTCCTTTGCTTCCTCTCTTCTTATGAGGCCACCCCGTGTCGCCTCCATTTCACTGTCCACCTACAAATGCTGACCAAATTATCACACCTTAGAGGCAGACTCTAGGAAGGCTCATCGCTTTAACTCATTCCACTGCTGCGGCTGGGTTTTGCTGAGCAAGCTGTAGCACTTTCCTCTTCCCCAGCAATGAGCAGAAGAGGAGCTAGGGAAAGGCAGAGAAGCCCTTTCTTGTCTGCTCTCTGCCTCACCTGAGGCACAGCCACTTTTCTGGCCCGGAGACCACCTGCAAACACCTGGAAAATCCCGACCACTGCTCAGAGAGCAAGCAACAAGGAGAACGATCGTCTGAAGAGGTGGAGCCCCGAGTTTGCAAACCAGAGCCCAACTGAGTGTTTTGAATCTCTTGGTGAGGAAGAGGGGAGGAAACATTATCCCGAGGGAACCAGAAAGGCGTGCAAGAGAGAACCAGGTCTAGCTTGTGACAAGACCAGGGCTGCGGAGCCCAGCAGCCCCGGCTGCCCTACGACGTCTCGCCCTGCTCGGAGCCCCTCAAGCCACAGCCCCAAGTGACACGGAAACTTGCGCGTACCCTGCAGTCCCAAAGCCTCCTGCCGGCCTCCCGGTTACACGTCACAGCAATATGTCAGAACACCTACAAGACGCGCAGCGCCATCCCTATTTCGGCTTTGCAGAGGAACACGATTCCACAGCCCCCCGGAGGAGGCTCCGCTGGGCGCGGGGAGCCGGGGGCGGGCCCCTGCCCCGCCCCGCCCGCTCCGGAACCCCCGCCCGCCGCGGCCCCGCAGCGCCCACCGGGCACTCACGGCCGGGCCCCGCTTACCCAGCTCGGTGCCCGGGTTCCGCCCCGCCATGGCCCGCGCTCTCCACCCCGCGGCCCGGCCAGGGCGGGCAGACTTCGGCCCCGCCGGCCCCGCCCCGCACGGGCAGGAAGCGGCGGGGCCGCCCCGGGCGCGGAGCTGCGGCGCCACGTGGGCACCGAGCCGGGCAAGGCTCGCAGCCACCCCTCGGCCTCCCCAGGGCGAGAGCTCGGTCCTGCCGCGGCGGGAGCTGCGGGAATGTTCCTTTCCTTGGCAGGTACATGGGTATTCCGTTGGCGATGCCTAACGCTGACCCTGCCGTTCGGGCGGTGATGAGTCGAGGCACTGTCCGGTGTCTTCATGTTGACTCTTCCAGAAGGAACTAGTGCCACACGTGCATACGGGGTCAATAAACTGACCAACCTGTAAAACTTCTAGTGATACCTGCAAAGTTAAATTCTGGTAACAAAGCCACCGAAAACTTCATGGCCTTTACTTTTTTTCCCAGATCTGGAGAAAACCACAAAGTCTCATTGTACATTCTTAATATTCACGTTTAGATTAAAAAAAGAAATTCTAACTTTAGTCCTATTTACTCAGTGCTAACAAAGAAACCCCAAACTTAGAACAGCATCGGGTAAAGCAGGAAAGGGTCATAGCTCTGAAACCTAGGGACACTTCTCTTTTTGCTTTTCCCATACCCTAACTGCATGTGTGCTTTGAGAAGCAGTGGTTTGAAAGACAGCAGTCTCTCTAGTATATACTACATACCATTTGCACTGTGTACTTAAGGACATGTCAAAGCAGTCCAAAAATTACAAGCTTTCACGTACTTATGGTGGTGCATCCTCCCCTTTTCCAGGCCACACTATCATCTAAGAAATGCTTGTGATGCCTCTGCCTTGACAAACAGCAGCTGGGCTCAACTCCCCTTGAGTTCATCAGAAACACTGTCCACTCCCAGGAACCACTGCTGTCTAGCGAGCTCCTGTTTTCTTTAGGAAATTTAGCCTTGGGAATTATTTTTCTTGCCCAAATGACGTAACATCCCTGTTCCCACATTTTCAAACAAAGTGCAGACCCAAACTGTGTCTGGAATGAAACAGTTTTGACCAAAACCCACTCTCCTGCAAGCCTAAAAACAGCAGTCCAAAATGAGACCCTTTGAACTCTCTTGGACCAGCCTGCTGGCTGTGACCAGCAACCTTTGCCCACTGGGGAGATGCAGAGGCCTGCAGAGGGAGTATTTAACTGACCTCCAAGGGGAATTTTTCACAGGTAACTTACACTGCCTGGTTACGTGTGTGTGTTTGCATATGCAGATATGCTATAGCATATCTGGAAGAAATACTGCTTTCTTAGATGTTTAAATACCTTAGATATCTAAGTAAGTTAGGCTTGTGTTTAAGTCATAAGTTAGGTTAAATGCTGTCACGTGTTACTCCTCTGTTAAATTGTTACAGTAAAGTTATAAGTCAGGTGTGTTGTTCCTGTTAAAGGTTTAAGGTAGAAGTTACCATTACTGTTGAGTGCTGTTAAGCTTATTCCTTTTCATCCTTGCCCTCGCTATCCTTTTGTTACACACACCTAAACACACAAACACATCGCTGTAGAAGGTTCTTGGTTCATTTCTGTTTTGATTGCCTGGATTGTGTTTGGCTGTGTTGTTGCTTGTTTTTCCTTGGCGTGCCTTAACTGCACGCTAAGTACTAGAGTGAATCTTGCCAATGAACTTCGGTGTCCTGTTGCTTCATATTAAATCTGGCTTTTGCTGATACCTGTGCTGGTGATTTTTCAAATGTTTCATAGCAGTACTTTAGTTCTGTTGGGGTTTTTTTCATTTCTTCCTGTACTGTAGGAGCTGTTACTAAGTACTGGGTTTTTATGACTGTTAGCTCTGTTTCATTTTTATGCATTCTGAAGCAAGCTATAAATGCAGAATGTGAGTTATAATTTTTTTCTGGTGAACTTGGAAACACTGGGTTAACAGCTGAACTTGATGTTAAAAGTTTTCTTCAGCAGCTAAACGATTCTGAGATTCTATTCCAAACCTCTGTATGAAATGCTATAGAGCCTACTGCAAATATGGAATAAAAATCACAGTATGCCAGAAGTTTCACCAGGAGCAAGGTGTACCAAATTCCTAGACTTAAATGTATCCTTCAATTTGTAAAATAAAGCTTTTATGCTGAAGATATGGAACCCTCATAAGCCTTAGTGGAATTAGCAAGACTGAATCATTTAGCTGTAAATGAGAGTTGATTGCTTTTAGAATAAAATTCACATTGGTAATTGCAAGTAGGTATAGTCTGTGAAAACAGGACAGTAACAACAAGCATGAATATGAAAAAAGAAAAAGGTGTGTGAATAAATATACCTAATTTCTTTCCACACAGAATGCATTATGTAAAGCTTTCAGTGTAACATTAAAGGAAATGACAAGTGGAAGAATGGCAATTCTTTTCTTTAATGAAGAAAATATGATTTGTAACTTTGAAAGAGTAACTTTTCTATCCAGTCTGGAGGACTAAACCCAAGCTTTATACAGATTTGCAGCCAGCCTCTGATATTTTCATGTACAACCAAATACTTCAGGCAGCACATTTACTTTAGGTATTTTCACTGTTTTTCTTTTTAGAGACTCATGTTTACATTCAAACATTAAAGAATAAAAAAAGATACAAAGCTTACAGATCAAAGAACTTGCCATCCTCTGTACCAACACTAAAACATTCTTTTGCTTTCTCTGTATAGTACAAACCCAAGATGCCAAGGATTACGTGATTAATGTGGTGGCTTTTCCATTTCATGAACCCAACACTCAAAAGTAATGTACGAGTTTGGAGAGGCATTTTTATTTAGACAACTGAAAACAGTTAAACATTCAGAAGCAGCATACAATGAAACAAAACCCGAACCAAATACTTTTAAGTACATAATCCCTTCTTATCAACTAGAGCCAATTCTTCCAACTTTCAAGGAAAAAAAACCAAAAAAAAGGTAAAAGCCATTGTATCTCTTCTTCATAATAATGAAAACACACTACAATGAGTCTAATTGAGATTGGAGAGACTGGATCTTGGCTTGAACACTTCTTTGAAAAGACAGTAGGCAGTTATGCCAAAAAGCCAGCAAAACTCTACTACTTGTCTTTTGGGTTTTTATTTGGATGCTCAGTTCTCTTACAGACAACACCTAGCCAGTTCCACTGCATTCTCATCAATTACTGCCCATCTTTGCCCCACGGAGAGAGCGCACTCTGGAAGGCTGCTGTCTGTCACTGCTCACTTGATTTAGTCTCGCATGTCCATGTGTCACATAACAGCTGCAGTAATCAGGCTTTCACTTCAGGAGTTGAGCTGTACACTGTATCTGAGTTTTCAGAGGCAATCTCTTCTGCAACTAAATAAAAAAGCATGTTATTTAACTTCTCTTTAGATATATAAACTGAACAGATGTTGTAGGGATTGCTTAAAGAGACCGGGTCAGTTTGTTTTCCCATTCAACCTTATCCAGCTATTCTCCCCCATCTGTTCTGCCTGCACAGCTCCAGTCACCAGTCTGACACTTACCACATGACCAATGTCAGGCAAATGCATTCAAAGATCTTTTGAAAAGAGTGAAAAATACCAGAAAGCACTTGAGGGAAACTACTTCTTCCATACTAAGGAATGCTGTCATCTTGACTGATCATTTAACTCTTAGGCAGTTTAAGCTGACAGTTCAGTTCATTACCTATTTCCTCCTCTGCAGTTCCTGGAAGGGTAGTCCTTGCTTTTGCTGCTTCTGCATTCTCCTCTTCTGTAGAGAAAGAGGAGAAAAACAATCAGTCAATACCTTCAGTTCCACCCACTCACCTTAATTAAAAAAAGAAAAAAAAAAAAAAAAGGAATTTCGATGTTATTCAGTGAGCAAGCAATTCTATTGATGAGCATTCACCTGTAGTTACTGCTTCCCTCTCCCCCCCAAGCTGAAACAACCAAAGCACAATGGAAAATAAAACTACCATCCACACTTTTTTTCTAGAGATTCTCTCTTTCAGAATTATAAAAGTGGTATCACACATTTCTCACTTTTTAACATAAAAGTGCGTAAGACTCTTGGCTTAATATCCACCAAGTGTCACTATTCAAAAAGCTTACGGGTATGATATTAATTGCTTACATGAAAGCTACAAAAATACATCCTTAAATCTAACAGATATGAGTAGATTAGAAACCCTCAGAAGACAGGAGCTACTGTATTAAACTCAATGTTTACCACTAATGATAGATATTACTTCAAAAGTGCACATGGAGTAGCCAAGCTTCACCAGGACCAAGCACACACTTACCAGGAACTACACACTTCCAAAGGCCATAGGTTTTCCCTACTGTTGTCTGCCACAGCCTTAGTGTCCCATCCTCAGAGCCACTTGCATATAACTCTCCATCAGGGCTAAATCTCACACAGTGAATGGGACCAAAGTGCCCTTTGTAAGATTCTGAAGGGAACATGGCAATACCGTCAATTTCAAATTTCAGCCAACAACTGATATTTACATACAAACTAATCAGTTTCTGATACAAAACAGTTTCCATGAATTGGTTTGTCAGCAATGTCTACTATAGGCAAGATATTAAATGTTTCAGGAACTGCAAGAAAGAGTGCTTAGTTATTCTAGACAAAACTACAAAGCAAGCCAGCAGCACAGACTACCCATACTCTGTTCCTTCAACACTCCTTCCACAAACAAACCATTTTAAATGAGGACTGGATCAGTTAGAAAAACTTAGAAATATGCCTTTTTTGAAACAAATTTGGCCAACACATTTTTCATAAAATCTTGTAACTGGTGTATCTAATGAATAGTATGATACTTAAGTTAACATACAGCTAAATACAGCAATACAGAATGAGAATTTTTTTTAAATAGGTGCAGAACTGTTGAATGGACATTTTAATTAGTTCTAGAATAATATTAAGTATACTGAGAGAGCAAAAAACATTTACCTGATCATATACCTTTTCATCATCCTCTTGCACAGCATGCTATGCTAAAATCATATTTGAGTACAACAGTTTCATGTACTGGTTATTAATACCTATTTCAGAACTCCTTTATGATTATAGGAGATAAACATACCTAATTCTTCTCCTGAATTATAGTCATATTTATACAGTTTAAAATCTTCACCACCCGCAACCAAACATTCTTTTGCAGGGTGAAGTGATGCAGAATTGATTGTAGCAGGTGCTTCAAATGATTTAATCTGCTCTAGACTGAGAGAGAAAAGTTTGTTAATAAAGCTCATATTAAAAAAAAAAAAAGTCCTGAGAGCAAAGAAACTGTGATTCTACTAATCTGGACTGTTTTTACCAGAAATAGAATACAACCCCACAGAGTTTCTGAAACAAGTTTTAATACTTGCAAATCATGCTTGTCAAGTTAGAAATGAGTTTAAAATAAGCAAAACAAAAGCTCAAACATACAGAACTCCTTTCTGGAATACGTTTAAGCATGTAACTTGCTTTCTGAAAACATCACAGAGATGCTGGTTTTGGCAGCTTGGTGATTCTGGCCTTGTACAGCCAGTTTTTACCCACAAGAAGTCAATGACTCAACCTGTGAAAGTTCAAGTTATGGACTCACGTTTCTGCACTATGAAAAGCAATAGTCTTCCCATAGGTTATCACCAGTATCTGTCCTTCTGGAACATACTCCATACTGCTCACTGACATTGCCACATTTAGTGACTTCACTTCAGTCATGGTACTCCGGTCCCAGAGGCTTAAAAGGTAACAAAAAGAGAAAACAAAAAAAAGACTCTCAGACTACTACTGCAAATCAAACAATTTCCACCTCACATCCATAGCAAGACCTGGATCAAAAAAGACACCCATCAAGGATCGTGGTTTGATTCTACAGGTACTTCAGATATTCACTGGCTTTATCTGCATTTTCACCTACGCCAAGCTTAAGACATATTCCTTTTTTTAAAATACTTTTACCTTTGCAGCTTAATGCCACCATATTAAATAGTATATACACACCATTTAACTACTCAGTGTTTCTCCTGGAGATTAAAAATCTTGGTTTAAGTCTCCTAAGCAATAGATCTTTCCAGAAGGAAGGCTTGAAGAGTCCACTCTTCCTTTTTGCCTCAGAAGACAAAGAGGTACTAATCCCAATTTACAGAGGCTCATTAAAGATAATATATTTTTCTGTCTAGCAGTGCAAGGGGTATCTAAACAGAAATTAAATTGTTCTTCTCTGACAAGTAGGAATCTTTATTCATTAGCTGACTGCTGCATTTATACTCCTACAATTTGGAGAAAAACAAACAGGACTAGGCTCCTGCCTATGTTGAACATTAGGAAACTGAAGAAGACAAAGCAGCAATAGCTCAGGACAGCATGTATGCAAGAGACCTCATCTGTAAATTCATCTTCTTTAGGATTACAAAAGGCATAAATTTATTCTATGCAGTTCTCAAAGACCATCTGTTCTTATCAGGGAGAACACATCTATGAGGAGCATGTGTTTATGGGGTAAATTAGGACTATTAACAAAATGACCTCTGACAGCAGGACAGAGCTGTATCAGGCATGCAGCTACATAATCTAGGATCAGATAACTTGTGTTACTTATATCCTTTGCCAAAATAACATCACTGTATCCTCACCAAAGAGTCTGACAATAAAGAAAATGGAAAGTTACTTTTTCTTACCGAACAGTTTTATCATCAGCTGAAAGAATCTGTTTGTCATCACTGCTCCATAAGGCCTTTTTAATGCCAGAAGTATGTCCACTGACAACGTCAGGTTCTTAAAATAAAGCCAAATATTTTAATATATATGGCATAAAATGAAATAATGTCATGCAGTATTTTGGGGGCTTCCTTAAGCTACATGGATTTCCATCTACTAGAGACTGTAGAATTACTTCAAGCACTTATGACTTTATTTGTAGATCTTATTCCAGGAACGGGATATTTGTAAAATGGGTATCTGATTGCCCAGCTTTCAGAAACTTCACTAAGTGAACATCAATGAATGCTCTCTAGTTTCCTATCAACCATCAGTATAATTCAACCATGAATTTAAGCACACTTAAATATGTGGAGTCTTTTTTTCTTTCAGATAACTAAATTTTAATTAATCAGACCAATTTCTAGTCAGTCTGCACTGGACTGAAACATGCTCTGCTTTCTCCAGTGTCCCATTCCTGGAAGTGTTCAAGACCAGGCTGGATGGGCCTTTAATCAACCTGGTCTAGCAGTCCACAGAAGAGAGTTTGGAACCAGATGATCTTTAAAGGCCTCTCCAACCCAAACAATTCTGTGACCCTTATATACTAAAAGGTTATAGACACTTCATTTGTAAAACAATCCTCAACTTTGTTTTTTGTGATTCATCACAGAAAGTAACCCCTTAATTTCAGACTTTCTGTTTAACTTTAAAAAATTTCCCAAGAACCAGTTTTAAAAGCAGACTCACCTGCTTCTGGCTTGCTCAAGTCATAGATACGCAAGAGCTTATCTTGTCCACCTGTTAACAGATAATTGCTATCCTGAAACAGAAGTTAAGAGAGTCAACTTGATTTTGAATCACAATACAGCCTTAGTCTGAGAGTTAAAAATCACAGCTTTTTCTCTCAGACAGCCTCTAACACACTTACTCAAGAGCTTATTTCCCTGGTGAATAAGGTATAAAGGTTTCTCATACCTGTGTAAAATCCACACTTTTGACAATGTGTTTGTGAGCCAATGTGATGAGTTCATCGCCTGACACAGCATCCCACACTTTGCTAAACAGCAAGAGGAAACATTCATATTTTAGAGGCACCAGGACAAATCAAGCTGGACAGTCAGATGAATTTGTAAGCAGTCTTTCCTGATGCCATTACAACATTTAATCATAAGTGCTACATTATTTTAAGCTGTAACCCTGTTAGTTTTCACTAGAGCTTTTTTTTTTTGACTCTTCCACCTCTTTCCTTCATGCTCTTCCTCAGGATCAAGCAAACTAGTTAACAGTTTTAAGACAAAGGTGGCTCTTCTCTGCAACTTCATTAATAGAATTTGCCCTCTACTAACAAGATTCAGCTTGCAAAATATTCATTTATACTGCAAACTGCACAAACAACAAAAAACATCAAAGAACTAATTCACTAGACATTTCTCATAATAAAAAGAGGCTAACTACTAGAAGAAAAATAAAAATCACTCTTTCAACTCTGCTGTAACTACAGTGCCAGAGATTAGAGCTGCACAGGAAAGTTATTCTAGCAAACCATTATGGTAATTAGGTACATCAGGAAGCAATCAGTTGTTCATCATGATGGAATCAACTGTAGCTGCTTTCAAGAAGATAAGAGCCTAGGTTTTAATCTGGCTAGCCAAAAATAAGCTAGCAATTACTAAAGAGAAACAAATGAATCAGTAATTTAGTACCCCTATGTTGTCACCAGAGTAAATTCAAAATACAGATCACAAAGACAGTTTAATCACTTACGCTGTAAAATCTGCTGCTGCTGTAGCTGCTTTAGTGGCATCCGTGTTAAGGGTGGCACCCCAAACAGCACCTTTATGACCCAGAAATGTGCCAATCCAGTCTCCCGTGTCTCCCTGGCGCAGCATAGGCTTGCCATCTTCACAGAAACAAAACATTCATAGAACACGATAGAAGAAGGAGGCAGTTTTATAAAAGAAAAAATATTCTCTTGCACCAGCATGTGGAGACACCCCATACTGTACAAAGCCATTCTCTGCAGAAGGGTTTAGGTGGAGAGCTTAGATGTGCAGCTATATATCCTGCATGCATCTACACGATACAGATATTCAAATACTACTGCAAATGAGATAAAAGTTTTATGGTAAAAGTCTTTAGCTTTCTGTTAAGATAGAAGGAAGGTAGAAAGGAACGTTTCATTTATTTTTACTAAAGTTTTCTTTAGGCAGGACAGATTTGGTTGGCTTTTTGTTTTTTACTTTGGAACAATATTATGAGGCCATCAGTATGTACAAACAAGTATTTTTTTCTGTTTGTAATGACATATGATTAAAACATACAGCAATATAAAAATGAAGCAGTAATAGAAAGCCTTTCTATCATTACTTTTTTTCTGGAAGGCTATCAAAGAGTTATTCACACAAGATGCAGAGCTAAACTGGAAGCACTTCAAGGCATAAAGGAATGCCCTTTAAAACTTATGCATGCAAAAGATTAACATAGACATGTATGAAGAGGAAATGCTATTCCCACGCTGAGCAAAGAATTCTCATCATGCTGCATCCAGCAAGGCAAGGCAGCTGCCCTAATCAAACCGGAGCTCGCTTTAAATCTACAGCCCATGTGCACAGGCGGTGAAAACGGGAAGTTTTGCAAACAAACCATTCCGGAGGCCTCCCACCCCCTCAGCAGCCTGGATCGCACTCGGGCGCATGCGGGCTCCGATACCCCCGGCTAACCCGGCAACGAAGCCCCAGGAAAGCAAACCGGCTGTCCGCTCCCTTCGTCATTGCACAACACCGATGTCACCGCCCTGGGTGGCCGGGACAGAGCCCCGGGGCCCTCCCGCCCCACCGGCACCCCTCGGGACGGCGATGCGCGGCCTACGAGCGGAGGGGATCCCGCACGCCCACCCCCGGGGCGGGGGGATCCCGAACAATGCAGCCCGTCCCGCTCACCCTTGCAGGCGCTGATGAGGAAATATCCGTAGGGGGTGACGCCGCTGAAGGCCAGGTCCACCACGGGCCGCGTGTGGCCGGAGCAAGTGAGCGGGGTCTGCCTCATGGCCATGGCGGCGGGAGCAGGGGCCTGGGCAGGGGCACGAGTCCGGCGGCCCGGCGGGAGCGGCGGCGGCAGCGGGGGAAGTGACGGACAGGAAGCGCTTCCCGGCGGACGCGCGTCACGGGCGGGGGTGCGGCCGCCACGGCGCCGCCCAGCCAGGGGGACGGGAGCGCACTGCTCTCTCTCTTCCCGCTTCCTGAGGGAACAGCAACTTCATCGCTGTCCCCTTCATCCCCTCATCCCGCTCCCCGAGGGAACAGCGAACTCCACCGTCCCGTTCATCCCTCATCCCGCTCCCTGAGGGAACAGCGAACTCCACCGTCCCGTTCATCCCCTCATCCCGCTCCCCGAGGGAACAGCGAACTCTCCGCCGTCCCGTTCATCCCTCATCCCGCTCCCTGAGGGAACAGCGAACTCTCCGCCGTCCCCTTCATCCCCTCATCCCGCTCCCCGAGGGAACAGCGAGCTCATCGCCCTGCCATCCATCCACAGCCGGCCGCGGGGCTGCGGCCAAGGTTCCTCAGTGCCCTGCTCGCTCCTGAACCAGCCGTGACTCCTGACAAAAGGCAGCCCCTTTTTATCTGCAGGGCCATCTGCCCTCACGGCTCACTGTGGGGCCTGATCAGCCGGGAAGGCGGTGGGAAAGCCCTGAAGGATGTGGGGATTTCAGGGATACAGAGCAGCACCCGCCTGTTTAGGCATTTTTATGCCAAAGATAAGCTCATGGTGGTGTCTCAACTTGCCCTCAGAAGCGTCTAAGGATCGCACTTGAAAATGTGTCACCACCCTTACTCAAAGATGAGGGGAGTGGTGTTTCTCTTAACTAAGAGAAAATCATAATGATTGACAGTTAATCATCTTTTTCCCTCAAGCCTTACAACTAGGAAAAGTATTTAAATAATTAACAGATAATAAAGTTGAAGCTAACTGCGGACTTCCACAGCTTTTCTATTTAAAAAATAGGCACCATGTTTCACTGTCTTCTGGTATTTCATTTCTCACCCCAGAGTTCTGAGAAGTAACTCCTAAAGATTTTGTAACTTAATGACCCATTTTCAGGCATACTGACGCTATATCTTAAAGCAACAGTTTTTCCATTCAGAGCCACAGGTTGCCAGGTAGATCTTTCCAATGTCTTTAAGATTTTGTGGATTTTTTCCAAACAAAAATTTATTACTTCTACATTTATCTTTTTCAAAATCTTATCTAAGCATAGGGCTATGGCTCCTTGCTAGAAATGCTTTTAGGGTTTGTGTTTTAAAAAACTCTTCTGGTAACTGATATTGTCAACCTTCCGTGAAAAAAAAAAAAGGATCCTAAGGGTCAGTACAAAGAAGATATTAAGTTTAAATTACTTGCTTGGAATTCAAGGTTGAGAAACAGAAAGAATGGGAAGATTATGTTTGGGGAAGTTTACTTTTAATGATTTCATAGCTTTGATTGATTTTGTCTTCTGTTAAATGGAGCATGATTTTCCACCTGCACAAAACTTATGACATCCACTTAGGAAGACACAAAATCCATAACAGGCAGAGAAAGGCAAAAATACTTCAAATTTTCCAGTAAGTAGCTGAAAATCAGAAAAGGAGAAAAATGAGGGAGATGTGAAGCCCATAAAATCTGGACATCCCACTAAACCAAGCAGAACTACAAGATGTTGGAAAATATGACTAAGGGCATATGGAATTAATACTGAAAATAAACCTATCTACATTTTTTCTTAAAGTCTCCAAAGTTGGTGCTAGGCCTAAGTGGGGATTTGCCTCACATAATTCAGTCTGACTGTTTCTTTAGCAGCAGTCTCAGGCTTTCTCTGGTTGCACCTCTGTTGAAATAGTTTATTCCCCACAGTCTGAAAATGTTTGCTTTAAAAATACACTAATTCTCTGCCCTCAGAGGGCACAACCCTCTGTAGCTGCTTTACTTAATACAGAATTTTTTAGAGAAGGTAGGAACTGTGAAATAGGCTTCAGTATTTCAAGAAAGTCTAGACACAGTCCAAGAAAAAGAAGGAAATATGAAAAAAAAAAGTTATTATTTGCAAATTATAAAGCTTAATTAAAAAAATGAGGTCATACTGAGTTTTGTTGTTTTAAGCAGGGTTATTATGCATCATGTTCCAATAATATCATGAATAGAAGAAATGTCATTAGAAACCTTTCATTCAAAGTTTTGTATTTGTCAGTTTATTGTGAAAATAACTGTCTTGTAATGTTAAATATCCATCAACCCCAACTTGTCCGGAAGTAATCAGGGCCTTGTAATCACGAATGGAATAACAAGTGTGCCAATCATAGTTGGTAAAGCACACGGGCAAGGGCAAGACTCTCTTACTCAACATTTGTAATTCGGAGTGTCTGCTCCATTAACCAATGTCTTTCTACAGACAGTGATTGAATTCTCTCAGAAATGTTGCTGACAATAAATAAAGCTATCCTAGTGAAACATTAGTGCTATGATTGCCATGAATAATGCAGAGACTCAATTAGAGGTGTTTATTATATGTATTTGCATTTCCAAAGACTCCTTTCATAGATGTCACAGTTGGAAATACATTGTCTGACCACTGAGTGGAGCTCCTTACGTGTTTATTGTACACTAAAGCTCTAACAGAGTTTCTGCTGTGAGGTGACCTAGAGATGGTTATTTCAGATTGTGCCTGGCAGCTGTGTGGACACAGCAGTCAAGATGTTACTAACTGCTCAATTCTCTAAAATTAATTAGCTAAATAGGTAAATGGAAATCTCCAAGACACAGCAGCAGGGCAGACCCTTTGATAGTAGACCTCAAATATGAGTTATTTTAATGAATGGTGAAATATTCAGTGTAGTCTGTGGGCATATTGATGTTCTCTGTTAATTTTTTTTTTCCTGGGAAGTGCCCTGCACTAATTTGTACGGCTACTTTAGGGGGAATGAAAAGAAAGAAAGAAAAAGAAAAGGACTAGCTGTTTGCTGAAGGATGATGTGCTACAGATGCTGCATGCAGATATGTGAGAGCAATTGCAGAGCATGTTGCTGGGTTTCCACCGGGGGAATAATTAAAAATGAGTGCCAGCCTTGAGCAGTCAATTATCACTGAGTAACAAGATGAAAGATAAAAGGCAGGTGTAATCATATTTTACAAATAATGCATCGGTGTGCCTCTAGTCAAGAAGTCCTTTCTACATCAGCCTTTCAAAGCAAGTGACCATATTTTTTCTAGTTTCCTTCAGCTTCTTTTAATGTTCACCTAGGGAATGTGAGTGCTGGACCACAGACACTGTTTTGAGGGGTGTCTGTGGCAGGACAGTCTACTGCAGTGTATTCTGAGAACATTTGGGTAGAAGCTGGGGATCCATTTCCCTTTCTTGGAGAGTGCAAGTTTGGTAGTACAGTTTATGTGTGTGAGTAGAGGCCAAGGGGATTAGGCAGGGAGATGGGATATAGAGCAGTAGGGAGGAGTGTGAAGAAGAATTTGAGACAGCAGCAAGGAAAAGTGGTTCAGCAGGAGGAATGTAACACGTGGAAGCTGGGTAGGAGAGGAAATGGGAGGCTTATCAATTGTGTCCCTCACAGTTGCATTTTTTCCTGTCTCATCTGGTGAGGTCCCATACAAGATCACTTCTTAAACCACCATGTTAGTGCCAGGCTCTCAAGAGGATTTGCTCTTATGAGAAGAATATTGTTCCTAACATTGTCAGGAGCCTTTCCATCTGTCTGTAAGGCAGGGATCTGGCACATTCAGAGCATGCACCAACCACAGAATGATAAAACCAATAAGGAATATTTAAAATTGTTTTATCTCTGCCATAATAGTTTCTCTGTTCCTCAGTCTTCCAGTCCCTTTCTGTCTTCTGAGAGGTAAAAGTTGGTAGTCTTGGCCAGATAGAGAGGAGAGTGATATCAAAAGGAAATGATTCCCCAGTTTCTATCCAAATGTCTTCAGAATATAGTGTTGCTAAAGCTAACCCTCAGGAAATAAAGGAATGTAAAGTAAAAATATATGTAACATTATTTTGCTGCTTCTTTCCAAGCCTCATATTGGACCCACTTGTTAGTTCTAGCTAAATAAATATTTACCTCTGCAAAAAGAATGTCAATTCATGATAAAACCGAGTCCAATTGTAAAGCTCTGCTAAAGGAGAATTAAAATGGCCTGTCAGTTTACTTTCTTTCCAGGAAACAGCTTAGGAAAATTCTTATTCTCTAAGGATCATCAGAATTGTAATACCTCTCTGTGAGCTTACTGTACTGTAAGAAACAGCAAGACAAATTTCCAGGAACGAGCTTTAGCTGAGCTGGTTCATAATTGTAGACTGCTTTGATGATTTCGCTTGGAAGGTGTTTTTCACAATGCAAGATGTTTATACTCGCTGTTCTGAAAGACTAATTCAAACATCAGCCTCTGAAAATCTGCCATAGCAGACAGTCCTAGTCCTGCTATCCTAGGAACACTTGAACTCATCTGACATAGAAAGGACGCTGGGTTTTTTCCTTGTTTCCAGGGGTAAAATCTTTGCTGAAAAGATAGAAGCTAATCCAGGTAATATCAGTTAGGCTTGTTGATAAGCCTTTTCTAATCACTTTTTGAACAATCCTGCAGATTTTCTTCAGATTGCATTTTTTAGCAGTCACTTGCAAGTGTGGGTTTTGTACCATTAATATTAGTGGTGTAAAATGCTCTAGTTTCTGGTGAATAAGACTTAGTTTGTAACATGACTATGAGCCTCTCTTCACCAGGCAACGTGATATTTGCTGGTTTTTGAGAGCAAGTTGTGCTCTGGAGAGAGCAGGAGCACAACAATGTTGTTCTGCTACAACTTGCACAATAATTTAGTTTTGAAAAAGTTGAAACTTTTTTTTTTTCTAATGGAAATTACTATGAACTAGACTGTCTGTACCTTTTAGGACACACCAGAAAAGTAGGTGAGCTTGAAAATGGAGGATAGCAAGAAAAAGATAAGAAAGAGTACTCATATGTGACACATGTTTGTGTTATTTAGAAAAAAATACTAGATTATATAAAATTTCTTTGCATAGAAAACAATTCATATTATTCTCTTCATCCTCTGGCCATAAAAATCTCAGCTTTCAAAGAAATATTGTTGCTCTTCTGAGATTTGAGAATATGTTCCATTTCAAAACAACTTTAGCTACATTTGTCTCTGGACTGAATCCACCAATGTCATCACTATTAGATCATGGATTAATTTGGCTCATGGTATTATGCTTGGAGTAACTACAGTTGTGGGCTTTTGGTCTTTTGCCATGATCAAACTTTGAAAGAAATTAATAGCACTGATGGTAGAAGATGATGGCCATGCTTTTACACATAGGAGACAGAAAACAGAGGTTTGCAAAGAATTTTTTTAATTATTATTGAGATTCTGGGGAACAAAAATTATTGTCCCAAGATGCATAACAATTATATAACTGCAAGGAACTGAAAATATTTAATGGTGGAGTGAGTCAAAAAGACAGGAAGTACCCTCATTACTTTTGAGTAGAACTTTGCTCACGAGGTATATACAAATATTTGGAAAATTCATTAGTGCAATGAAGTTATTTGCCAGTTGGATTTCTGTAGAGACTTTTACATTTGGTGCTGCACAGCCATGTCCTTGTGATGTGTAAAATGTAGACTAGGATTCCCTAAAGTGTATGTCTGTTTCTTTCTTTTTGTTTATTGATGGTGACACAGGAACAGCTTGAGAAGGTGGAGAGAGGCTTTAGTTCATCTCACAGCCATGTCCTTCATCTCACTGTCAGGTCAATACAGTCTGTACTAGTTATGGGTCACCTGCCATTTGCACGTGAATGCTGGTGTGACCCAGGTTTTATATAGCATTTAATATAGATGTATAAATAGCTTCATATGACAGAGCAGTTTAGGTTTGGGCTAGAAGTGGCTGGCTCTCAGATCGGGTAGAAATAGAAGGAATAGTCTTTGGACACCCCTACTGCTTGATTCCACGTGCAAATACCATCTTTGCTCATAGTTAGAGGTTCATCAGCTGGCTGAGCATGAGGCAGGGAGAAATCTACAAGTTCCCAACAGCTTCACACCCATCAAGAGCCTTTGAAGTTTAACAACAAAGCCTGACTCTAAGGGCGTAAGTGTTGGGCTATGTAAGGAAAAGTCATTAAGCAGTTAATCTTAGGCCTTATCTCAAAGTACTCCATTTCTATGGAAACTGAGTACTTGGCTCTGAACACTGGAGTGTATCACAGGAATTCATTGTAAGAGTATTGGAGCAGAGTTATCCAGTTATGTGTCAGCTAGGATAACATTCTCTAGTTCTGCTTGTCGTCTTGTCATCTCTCTCCCCCCATCTCCCCACCCCGGTTTTAAAACTAATCCTTTACCTCGATTTTTGTCCTCGTGATTTACATCGTTATGGGGACAGTAAACCTAAAGGAAGCAGTGCATTCAGGCATCTCAGAGGCATTCCCCGAGATAGGGCGGGCACTCTTGATTTACAAAAGTACAGAGGACCTGTGTGGAAGTTTTATCGAGTGCAGGCTTTTGGGAAGGAATTTTTCTGGCAAAGAAAAAAAGTCATTTTACAGAGCCAGTAACACTTTACAGCTCCTGCAAATCCCTTGAACGTTGTGACTACCGAAGGGTTGCTAACAGCTGCAAACAGAATACAGGCAAAGCTCCGTATCACAGTAGTATATCTGGGATTTTCAGCTGGTGTTTTTATATTAATAATATCTCTAAAAATAATTAATGTGAATATAGCACTACAATCAATAATATGCTTGTATATGACTTATTCGAGGCACTGAATAAACAAGCATATGTGAAGTGGGAAAGGGGAGCAGAGTTTGGAAAGTAACGGCTGGTAAACTACAGAAATGATATGAGTAATTTAACTGCACGTTTCATCGTAGTATAACAGTCAAGAAAAGAAAATATCCATTAAAAATCTGCCCGGCACCTGGGAATGGGCTGTCACTCCGGCTGGCAAGAGCAACAGAGATTTCCATCTGTAGATCATTAGTCAAATACGCGCCAACTTGAAAGATCAAAACCTGCTATCAGTTACTTTGTCATCTGAAAGAAAAAAAAAAAAAAAAAAAAACAGAAGTCAGCGTCACAGGAGAGGCCAGACACGGTTGAATCTCATCCTCTGAACAACCTTCCTTCTTCTGGTGAGAGCTAAAATACGTTGGCAGAAAGTTTTGAAGTTATGTATTAGTATATTCCTTTTGTTCTACTGAAACAAATGGATTTATTCTACGTATTCCATTAAATAGCTGTCAGAGCACCCTCTTATCTGTCAGATCACCAGCACTTGCAGCGGCTGCTGACTGCAGCTGAGTGAGGATGGATTGCTGGAAGTGAAATATTTTGGTCGCTGTAGTAACCCCTACCTTCCAGAAGGACTTCAGGCTTTTGCTCTGAGGTTCCTGATCCGGCTTTGATACCTCCCTTAGCTTTTTCTGTTACCTGTCTTTCCTGCCTCCTGTCAGCCCCTCCATGAAAGCCGCAGCTGGTTTGCTGGGCATTATCCTTATTGCTTTGCAAATGCTTTGCTAGCTAAATTCATGTGTTCCCTTCACTCCTTTTCTACTGCAGAAAATGATGACACCACAGAAAATGATGGCAACATTGAAGACTCAGATGAAAGCTGTTTTTTGGCTTTCTGTGCAAGCTTTCAGTTCACTGCCTACAAGTCTCTTGGTCTCAGGAGTGCCAGCTGCTAGCTTGATTCCATTTGTGAAACTTGGAGTACTCAAAGGGAAGTGAGTTTGAGGTGAAACACAGTTATTGGATGTTTGTTCAGAGCTATAATGAGATTGAGTAGATAAAAACAAACATAATGCTTTCATAAGCTCTTGATCTGACTGCAAGCACCGTGGAAAACAGTGAAAGGAAGCACAAAGGTTTCAAGATGAAACCTCTATTAATTCCTTTGCTGAGAATCTTCATGCTTCTACAAAAAAACAAAGCTGTGTTTTTATCTTAATGGATGTTACTGGAAGTAGCTCAGATTCCACATGCAGATACCACATGATTGGCATTAAGCTTGTAGTTGCAAAATGTTTCACCAGTCGATCCCTGCTTGTATAATGCATTAAACCAAAAGCAGAACTTCCAAGTCTTCAAGTCTATATTTGGATTGTTTTCACAAAACAAGTTGAATGAGTCTAAGATTACTTCAAAAATATTTTCCAGAAAACTAAAGTTAGTTTTTAAACCTCCTTTCCACTAGAAAAGGAAGGTTAAATATTTTTGCTTTGAGATCTGGGTTCATTGAACTCTCCCAAGTCCTAACACAGGCACAAGCCAAAAAACCCATGAACCAACAGTTCATACAAACTCCTGAGAGCCAAATCAGCTGATTCTGGCAGAGCACAAATGTTTTTAAACTCATTTCAGCTTCTTTTATGAAGATAATCCAAGCAGTACCAACTTGCTTTTTCCAGAAGCATCTTCTTTGCTTCTCCCAGGACAAAATGATAACATTGAAGTCAAAGACTTGCAGTGTCACAGAGTCATGGCCTAGATTTTTTGTACCGTAGCAACAGATCTGCAAGAGAGCAAATCTTTGTTTTATAATATAGAAAACAATGTTGGAAAATAACAGAAACTGTCATCTTTTTTTAACTAGCCACAGTATTTTAGAGAAGGCTGGAATGCCCTGTGTCTAGTGTAAATGTACAGTACTCCATTTAACATGCTTCTTTTATTTATTCTGCCTTGGTAATCAACTGCTGCCTTTGAGAGGATGATAAAATTAGTTTTTATTCCCACACACAAACACACACATACAATGTAATGTATCGTGACCGATTTACCCTTTTTAGAGAAGCTACAAACGGAGAAATGCACAAGAGCACCCTTGTTTGAATAAATACTGGGCTGTCTGTATGGAATAACAATTATATGCTGAAGCTAGAGCAGATGTATGGGTGTGAATCACATAAGGGTAGGTTGGGGAATTATAATCAGCCAAACAGACCTAGGAATCAATCAGCAGTGGAAAATTTTCTCTGGTTAAACAGCAGATTTTTCTAACTATCATGGGGCAGGATGGGGAAAGTGATTTTTCAGCCCATGTTTTGCAAGTGTAGTGTGAAAGTGTAGGATCTCGAAGTGTAGGATATTTGTGGCACAGAAATGCAAAATGAAATGAGATCTGGCACTGCCATTAGGAGCCACTGTTAAGACTGATGAAGAAAAATTTGCGGCTGCCTTTTTTAGTACTCTAAAGGAAGAACAACTCTGGAGTTAAGACAAGATGTGAATGCTATTTTTTCCTGGTTTTTGCCATACCCTCAGACCGAGGTCTGACTTGGACTGATTTGTACCACCACCAGGTATCCAGGTGTTAGTATAGTCAGTAGAAGGAGGCAATAAAAGTCACTTTCTCTAAAAGGTGTGGTCAGTTTCTTTGTCACAAATGATGCAATGTAGTGGTGTGTCTTCATGGATATTTCTGATGTTCCTTTGATTTTTCATATACAGGGTCATCTCAAATGTCATTTGCCTACTTTCGGCATTATCATACAAAAAATTTCGTTCCAGTTATTTAGTGGCTTTTCCAGCACTGTGTTTGTGACCTTACTCTCTCATTTGCTAGACAGCTTTACCTGAAGCACCAACACAGACACACTCCCAAAGAGCAGAACTGGGAAAAGTCAGGATGCTATTTTTATCTTCCTTAGGTCCTTTCTTCTCTTCTGTTGGTTTTGCATTTCACACTGTGCCACTTATCTTGCATTAGACTGTTGGAAATGACCAAAGGCATCTGTAAGCTCAGGGTTCTGAAGCACCCTCCAAAAACCTGCCAGAAGCATCTTCCATCAACTTCAAGTAGGAAGAGAAATGGACTGGGAAGAATGAGCCATTAGCAGTGATTACCCAACATGACCACTTTGATTAGGTGGCATTTATTCAGTGAGTCAGTGAGCCTTTTTTTTGTTCACCTCCCTCAGGTGTCTGCTGATGAAGAAAAGTACTTTGATCTAGGTGTTTTGTGGGCAATCTCAGCTGAGAGTTAAGATAGAAAGGCAAAGAAACAGCATCAAAGTCATTGCTGGGGCACTGTGGGGAATGTGGGGTTTTGCAGTCCTGTTCTTGCTGCTCTCATACCTCCTCTGAGCAGAGACTTGACAGTAATGTTTGTAATTTCATCACAAATGCATTACTCCACCAAAAAACTTTATTGTATTATACTCCATCCAGGATTGAAGAAGGTTTCCATACTATTATCCCTTCTACAGAAATTCGATGTGCATTAGCTGCTTCCCAAAGGACATGTAGCTTGTCCTGACAGTTAAGTGATTTCTAGGCCCTGAATTCAAAATAATTTGGAAAATGCATGATATTCCAGATTTTTTAACAACTTATAAAAGAAATATGAGTCTTTTCCAATAAGCTCAGATATGGTTATTGAGCAGCGACTACAAAAATCAAGCCTATTTCTAGTGGTAATTGAAATATGTCCCCACTTGTTTCCAGTTGACCCACTGGGCATTTGTAAAGCGATATTTTAGTGAAAGTAGATTGGGCACTTGCTTCTATTTCCACAGTCTTTATTATGTAGATTTAAACACTACATAAATCTTAGTTAATTGAGGAAAAGAAGGTGCAATAAAAGTAGAACCCAAACCTGCTGTAATTGAACCCCAGCAGTGATATCTGGGTTGACTGTGCATCCTGTTTTACAGACAATATCCACTAAGTAGGAATGCCACTCCCAGGGACAGAGGATTCCCACCTCTCTGAATTACTTTTACACATACAACAAACCTGTCACATATGGGCTCCAGAACGTGACAATCTGCAAAACTAGCCTGGCGTGGCTTCTGACTGCCAGAGAAGCATATATTTATTAATGGAAATTACAAGCTTCCTTCAGAGGAATAAGTCCACCATGAATTTCATGGAAGCAATAGGAGCCTAAAGATAACAATGTACACTGGAAGCCTCCCCATTTATCACACTATTCCATCCTCCTGTTTTTAGGCAAAAATCATTCTCAGGAAATAGTAAGGCTTGCAAATATTTCTGCTGCTGGATTAACTGGATATTAGTAAGACACAGAGAGCAATGATGCAAAGAAAGGGCAAGACTTTCCTGTGGCTCAGGATAGAAACTGTGTGTGAATATTCAAAATTTTGATGGAATTTCTAACCACTGATGCAGAAAGCCTGTTTACATCACAAAGTGGAACAGGGTAATGAACAATTTGGCTACTCAGTGCTACATGGGAGTCACTCATTCCCTCTGTCGTGGTTTAAACCCAGGCAGGCACCAAGCCCCACGCAGCCACTCGCTTGTCCTTGGCTCTCTGCTAGCCCTGCTCAGCAATAACAAAAGCATCTCTACATTATCAACTCTGTTTCCAGCACAAATCCAAAACACAGCCCCATACCAGCTACTGTGAAGAAAATTGACTCTACCCTAGCCAAAACCAGCACGCTCTATCTAAAGCATTGTGAGATCAGTAAGGAGCAAGGATTCCTTTTCTGCCAAGTTGCCCTGGACAGAAATCCTGCTTCAGTAGTTACATGATACCACTTGGGGAAAATGGAGTGATACCAACTATACATCAAGTATAATTGTTTGGATATGTAATTTTCCACAGAAGGATCCAGCATCAAAAATTCCACAGTATTTAATGCTTGAATGAAGAACCAGTTATTCAGATTAATGGTGTGCTGTGCCAAAATAACAGTAGCTGCCTCCCAGAGCTATCTGTGCAGTTAGAATATATTTTCTTCCTTCCATCCAGATGTTAATGTGATCAGAAATATCAGCCAATTTATCAAGTTCAGAAGCAGCATGGTAAAAGCTCATCCTTAATCTCGATCCCACTTCCCGGTATCCTGCCAGAAGAGATCCTGACTACAGAAGCCCATCAGTTCCCAAGGTTGTCCAAAGGTAAAGACAACACCAGGGCTTACTGCTGAAGAATGCAATGTCTTATTTTCAAGGGGATTAAAAGCTGCAGATATTTTGTGTCTGGTCTTTTTAGCTTCAGGTCTACTCTGTCTCCCAGTTTGAGTGTCAGATACTAATCTTCAAAGCCATCAGCAAGTTTTAATCTCTTCATATTGGCAGAGCTTTGCTACCTGCACTGTAGCTAAAGAGCTGCATCCTTTCAGAAAAGCAGCTCAGAGTGTCCAGGACAAAATACACTAAGGCTGAAGACAGATGGTTTTGGCAGAGGGGCTTCACTACTGGGTAATCTCCTCAAGGAGGTCACACACTCAGCAGTCCTGAACCATAAAACCTTGTATCCTTTCCAAAGTTACCTGTTTTCCCTGTGGAATGTTCCCCTCATTTTTCTGCTGCATTTTTTTTTTTTTCTGTATCAGAAACTTAGAACTGTGAGCTAAGATTACTCAGATTTATTTACAGTCTAGAATGAGCAAACCTGCAGTCATTGAAAAGTACTTGCACAATAATTTTAAAAAAATACGTTGCTTATTTTGAGATAATGTTGACAGACATAATGGAAATAAATGCTCTTATTAAAAGTTCCCGGATTTAGGTGATTTTTGATACACCTGCAGACCTTTCTTGTGAAATGCTTCTTTTCCAGTAGAACTGAGTTGATTTGAATTATAAAGTAAATCTTTCATTACAGACAAAGATATATGCTACATATTCAGCTCCCTTAAGAAATGGCCTCTTCTTCCTTTCCACATATTCTGATGGAGATAATCCCCTGCAGCTGGTGATTCATGCTGAGATTGCTCAAGCAAGGGTTTGATGCAAGATTTACATTTGCAGTAGAGTGCCTACATTGTGTGAAGGACTCTTGCAGAAAAATAGATTTATTTTTCCTTTATAAGCAATCAGCAGTGTTCCAAGCAGTGGGGCAATGCTGGGAGTCAGGTACCAGCTTGAAGATCACCTGATCCATGCAGCAGCCTACAATTTGCTCCATTTTTTAATGGGGAGGAGGAAATAAAGGTGAAATGTTAAGCAAAAACAACCAGATACTGACCCCACAACTAGTGTTGCATTTATTTTGCAGTTATTTTTCTGGTCTGTAGTAGGCCAACAGGAGAACTTTGCCTGTTGATATTTCCATGATTGTTTAGGAGAGGAAGCAGACTGTCTTTCCCCGAGTGGTGCTTGCTTTCATAGCCACCCTCCTGTTTGGCCAGAAGTATTGAAATAACACTACTGATTGCTGCAGCTGCATTTTCAAACTTTCAGGATTTCATGGTTTTATTTGATGCTTTGGACCCTGAAGAATCTCAATCTTCACTTTTGTCATTAGGTCATTAGGTCTTACTGATAAAAAAAAAAAAAATGAACCCAAGTGCACCTCAAGGGCTCAAAGATACAGAGAAACTAAAAATGCCTTAATTCATTGTATTTCCCAGCTAGATTGCATAATTTGTGATATTTACAACTAACAATTTTGCCAAAGATTGTATTCTAGGTATCAAAATTTTCTGGGAGAACTATTGATAATGTCAATATGAAATTATTTCCCCTCAAAGACATTTTGCAGATTCCAGTTTTGTGATTCACTTGTCAAGGGAGTTATTTTCAACCTTTCCCATGATCTCAGTGTCATGGGATTCTTGTTCTCTGGGAGCCATGATGACACAAATAACATTAACAATAACAAATGGTTTATCCATTTTGAATTTATGATAAGAAATCATGACTCCTGATAATTTCTTAGTGGGCAGGAGGTTTTGTTTACAGCTACCAGCACAAACCTGGCTGTTATGAGCTGGGGAAGGCTGTGTAGAATCAACCAGATGTCAGCAGAACTGCCATTTATTTTCACTTTTTTCTTGTGCTTTCTGTATAATTTGTCAAAAGCCATACTCTCTCTGTTTCATGTAGTAACTGTAAAACGGGATCCTTTCGATTTCTTTCTATTGGACTGTAAACAGATTGTTACAGTGGGACAAATTCTGCCCCTGTAGCAGAGCATAAAGGAAGATAATAAGAGTGAGAGAATATTGAGTGTTTATCACAAGAGGAGCCTGATTTTGAAGCCTGTAGATGTATTCATTTATCTGCATATAATGAATAAAGTTATTAATAAACTTTCAAATGATGTGGAGGCTTATCCAGTGTGCACATTCTAGATACTGCAGGACAGTTTCATTAGCACACTAGCTGGTGGTTTCTCAGCTACTCAGTGCATATAGAAAGAGAAATCCCTATCCCTCCAGTACGTTTTCCTCACTTCAGACAGACTCTGTGTCCAGTCTGTTTCTAGTTTGTGGTTAAATTAAGGACATCAATTTCTTGGAACATTTTATACTAAACTGATACAGAAAAATAAATAACATTTCAAAAGAACAGCAAAGGCAGTACCAATGTGCCTGAACATTGGGTGATTGTCTGTCCTCCTGTACCTCCTCCCCCCTGGGCTCGGTGTGCTTGGTCCAGCTGCTGGAAGAAGATGTTCTGGTGAAGCTGCCAGCCGTGCCATGGCATCACAGAGCGCTGCAAGGTCACTCTGAACCTCCAGCTTCTTGGTCTGCAACTGAAAATGCTGCTCTTGTGTTCAGGATTCTGGGTCAGTGTTATCTCCCTGGAATTTGGTATCAAATGGCCCTGCTCATTCCAGATAGATCACATACTGTGCTTGGGAACTACCAGCTTGGGCTGCGTTGGGTTAAGTTCTCACTGTGTCTCATCAATGGCTTGCTTGTGTTAAAGGATTAATGAGGAAAACATGGCAGTATATATTGATGTTCATGCTGTGTTTTGGCAAAGGAGGTTATAAAATTAGTAGAGGAATTTAACTCCAAAATCCGTCATAACAAGTACCTGAATTGTAGACACCAGACCAGACAGGAATTTTGCATATGGTCTTTTCATTTATTTTTTAGCAGGAATAAGTATCTTAGGGAAGTGTGTTATCTGTCTCTATTTCCTACAATGAATAGAGTTTTGAATATAAATAAATAATATTTATAAGACACTGCAAGGTGTCTTATATGAGAGCAACATAGGATTGTTCGGTTTTTTTAAGTCTATATTTGTTGCAAATATATTTGATTTTTGTCTAGTCAAGAGAACAGAGACATACCTTACCTATCTAGACTATTTTGATTGTTTTGAAACATTTTTTTATTGTTTCAATATGTGGCCAAATTAAGTTTAATATTCTTGATGGGATCCTTATTTTTCCAGAAATTTTTTAGATGGAACAATTTAAATAATATGGTCTAAAGTATCTATAGATTGAATTTGTAATTTTATTTTGGAGACAGTTCTGTTTCACACTCAACATGGTCCAAGATGATAAATCTTGTTTGCAAAAATGTGTGGTGTTTCTAATATGGGTAAGAATATATATTTGCAGATTTATTTCAAAGGAGGGCTGTTTCAAATCCTTGCAAGTGAAGAGAAAGAGGACAGCTTTCTTATAACATTGTTTTGCTTTTGTTTTCAGTCTCACAGCAATTGGATGCAGAACTGCTATCATCTCTCAGGCGTCTGTTGCTTTGCTGCCAAGGTCAGCTCTGCAAGCAAACTTCATATTTTACGTGGCTGTTCCGTGCTTCAGCTATTTCTCTGGTGTATTAAAAACAAATAGGCTCCTCTCCAAGGTCAAATGTTCGTGTCTTTGGTTTATTTCTGTGTCTCCTTTTTACCCCTCACACCTGTTTAAGCCCTAGGAAGGTGCCCCCGCCTTCTCACCCCATCCCATCCTCAGCTGCCCGTTCTCCACCTGCCCGACTGCTGCCCTCAGCAGGAGCTGAAGGTCTGCCTGGGAAACAGGGATTAGGCTGTAGGAAGTTGAGAAGGAGGAACTCTTAGAGGTCCCAAAGTGGCCATGAGTAAGGTCAGGGATACATAAGGATTTGTTCCTCTGAACAGCTGGGCTTCCCAAACTGTATAGAAGATGGTGGTAACAGTCAGAGGAGAGTGGTGGGACTTACAGTGGCTTGTCTGTCCTTTTGTAGCTACAGTCATTTGGTTTTTCCCTTGTGTCAGGTGTAGGATCCAAATATTAAACACAAGTTAGTAGGTTTTCAAAGTTAACAGGGAAATTGCATTGTACCATTCAGCTGCAAAACACAAATGTTCTAAACTCACTGGTTAAGTTTCTATGTTTTGGCTGCTGCACCCTGAGTGCTGTGGGAGTTAAAGTTTGGGTTTTGGTCTTGAGTGAGCTTGAGTTTAAATGCTCACATCTTTAAGAAACTGATCTGGTGAGCGGTATCTATATCCTCACACCCACTGAGAGATAATACACATCCTTCCCATGCTTATAAAGCTCCATAAATAACCAATTGGAAAAAGCACTATGAGTAAAATTTGCCCTAATTTTTAAGATGAAAAAATAAGTCTTGACTTGTGAGTGCATAATAATAGTGCCTGTGTTTCTTGCTTCTGTATTGTATTTTCAGGGAAATACTGAAATGCTGCACAGGGAAGTGTGTCAGCAGTCAGGAAAGCTTTCTGACACTGACAGGACTCTGCTGCAGAGGTGCTGCTCTCCTGCTAAACCCCTTGTTGAAAGATGCCCAAAAAGCACTTAAAGAGACTGGAAGAGAAATCCCCTGTCCAGGGGCTGTAAAGCTGATGTAGATAGATAGGACAGGCAGCCTCAGATATCTCGCTGTAGTGGTCATAAAAGCAGCTATACATTGTCTATATAGTATTGGAAGTGAAAAGGGTAGCTTTGAAAAACGCAAAACAGCTGAGCTCCTGTGAGAGCATCCTCTGGACTGTTCAATGTTCAAATTCCTCAACACTTTAGTGCTCTGTGCTTATAGTGCCCTAAAAGTACAGATGATATTTCAGTTTAGGATACTGATACTTTCTGGCTTTATAACTCTGTTAGCTAAATAAATCCTTTTCTATTTTATATCTCTGACTTAATGACAAACTTCCTTTTGTAATAAGTGCTGCTGTGACAACACAGGCCCAGAATCCACAGAATGCAGGAGCAGCTCTTGAGCTAATGAAGTGTTGAATGTTGGTAAAAATAAGAAGATATCTGCAGCTGTTCATACCAGCCCAAAGGATATCTCATTGGTAAAAAAGGTAATTCTAAATTACCTCCTGATGTGACCTATAAAAACATATCTCACAGCCAACTTTTTCTATTCCTAAATATCAATACAGAGCTGCAAATAAACCAAAACCAAACCTGAGAATTAGTTCCAATAAGGTGAAATAAAGCATACTAAAATGTATGCAACTTACAAATGCAATTTCTTTGGCACATTCCCGCAGTTTAAGTTAATTAAAACAGTAATGCTATAAGGAGTTAGGTGTTATTGCTCTCCTTGTAGGACCCAGGAGGAGACCCGTACTTCATTTTTACTCCTATATGGTCAAAACTGCCTATAAGTGAGAAATAATTTCAAATGTGAGTCATTAAAAATCTCATTCCTCTAGTAGGAAATAATAAATCCTCTGAAGAGAAAGGTCTACTGCAATAACTTTAAAGATTTATTATCCTTAAATATCCTAAAGATAGAAATTGATGACTAGAACCAGGATAAGGTCAATATAACATTGTAAACTCAATGAAATACATCAATAAGGATGTAAAACATAAGAAATCACTTGCTGAAAAATGATGATAGGGGACTGTGAGCTATTTATATCCAAAGTATTGTGAAATCCACATCAAAAACTTCAATCTTGCCATCAGTTAATCAAGTTCTGTCTTACTTTACTCCAACCCTTAGCCCATAAAATCTTGTTTAAGAGCAGCAATGAAATCTTTCTAATATGAAAATAGAACTTTATGAAATGATGTTGTTAAGAGGAAAGCCTTCCTGTTGAAGAACAGGTCTCCTGCTAAAGGAGACTATCATTCTGTTATAGCTGGTAATCAGAAATTTGAGCATTTTTTTGACTGGAATAAACACACTTTGAACAATATTTCTGTGGTGGGCAACAAAGGAATTTTATTCATACCCAGAGAATCATTCTAAACTATGCAATTAATCCTTCCTTTTCCCTAAGAGGACAGATAGAAGAGCTCCCACAGATAGAAGAGCTGGAGTGGTTGCAGTTAAATGGATGCAACTGTCAGTGAAACCCAAGTCCAAAACCACTTACATTGATATGAATCCTTTCATTTCCCCCAGATTTCTGTGACATGACCTCTTACACTGCTTGGGCTTTTTATCAGGGTTTTAGGGCTACTATAATAATAATAATACACTGTATAATCAATATTCATGTTATACAGATGGATTATTATAAAATGTTATTAAGAAGAATATGTCCTGCATTGTCTTTTTCTTGTTATTTTTCTTTTACTCACTCTCAGATTTTGTAGACATTACTGTATTATTCTTTGGTGGAACAGAAATGCTGGAATGCACTCAAACCAGCAGCAGCCAGACTGTGGCAATGGGCACAAATTGACCACACTCCAGGTTCCTTGAAATCTAATGCAAAATGCAAAACAGCAGCTGAATTTAATGTACAAATGTTTGGAAAACACTAAACTCAACATAATAGTCGTAGGGATATAGGGCTGGGGACAAACCTGGGGGTTGACTGGGAGAAGGTGCCTGCTGATCACTAGGAGTGATTCCATTTCTCCAGCAGTGCTTGTGAAGTTGTGTCTGGAGCAGGATGTCTGGTTTTGGGCCCCTGAATACCAGAGTGGTATGACCAAACTGAAGTGAATCTAGTGAAAGTTCATTAGGATGATTTATTTGGGGGTTATGATGAACAAAGAGAGTCTGACAAACCTGGGTTTCTTCAGCCTTAAGAAGAGAAAGTCTGGGGGAGACCTTATTGCTGTCTGTAGCTACCTAAGAAAAGTGTGTGGAGGAGACAGAGTCTGGCATAGCTCAGAGGTGCACAAAGAAAGTATGGGAAGTGATGAGCACCCAGGTTGGAACGTGGGAAATTCCAAGTGAATAAAAGGAAAAATAAAATTACCATGAAGTTAGTCATCACAGGGACATGGACACAGATAGATTGTGGAGTTTTCACTTCTTGGAGATATTCAAAACTCAACTGTAGGAGTCATTTAGCAACCTGAGCTAACTTAAGTTTGCTAGTTCTTGTTTATGGTGCAATCTCTTTTATCCCAATCCTTGCAGTTTTTCAGGGCTTTCAAGTATGTGTAAACAAAAAAAAAATACCCATACGAGTAAATGCAAGGGTTAAAGTACACTGCCATAGCAGAGTAAACAAGAACCAGGTCCATCAAATCTGAGCTTTGGCCATGAGTGGCCATCAGCTGGAGTAATTACCCTGGGCAAGCTGCTGTCTGGAGGAAAGAGCCCACGGTCTGAGCTGCAGAAGTTCCTATCTGCTTGAAACAGGAAAGCTCACTCAGCTCATGTACAGAGGGTGTGCCAGTGGCTGACACATCAGTGGCCAATGGGAGTTAACCCCATACAGAGAAAAACCACTCATAACCACATTTTCTTTAAAACTTTCCGCTTTCCTGGCCAGTAGCTACTCGAGGGAGCTGCACACGGAGTTGCATGAAAATTTCTGTGTCCCTGTTAGGACAACTTGATCTATTGTGTGTGCTCAATTGCGAGTAAATGGAGAATGCTGCCAACAATGAGGAACAGAACGTGTGCGTCTGTCTTCCCCCTAAAGAAATAAGCTCTCAAACTGTCTCTGCCTGTGCTTCCTGGGAGAAGCCCATTGAATGAAGCACACCAGAGAATTTTTCATTTACCACTAAGCTTTTGGACTGCTTCACAACTGTGCTAGCATCTACCTCGTAAATTAGGAAAATTAATTGAAAATTGCTTTCAGCACAGAGAGCCCGACACCGGGGGAGTGTTTTCTCTGTGCTATAGTGATTTGACTGGGGCTGCTGTCACATGTTATATATGTAATGTTCAACTCAGTGCTGAAAAACTCAGGCCATTTGCCCTGTTCTCACAGACAGGGAAACTCAGACCATTGTTCCTGGTTTGTTTTCAGCTGTTGCAGTCTTCGTGCTGATAATCTAACAGCCTATAACTTAGATGAGGATAACAAGAATATATCTTTGAAAGAATACAATGCAAAGGCATGTGAAAGGATAATTAATTCTGGTTTCACAGTACTGTGCGCACCCTGACTTATCCTTTGCCACAGCCATTTACTCTGTAAACTTCAGAAGTAATTTTGCGATATATATGGGCCTGCTCCACTGTCCTGTAAATTAAAGATATCCTTTTGGGCTTCAGAGGACTTTGGATTCAGTTTCATCACACTTCTCATCTCGGGATCTCAGAGTGTTTTGTAATTATACCTAAATAAATGTCCACCGTGTCTCATTCTCCTGTAAGTAACAATTCACTTCTCCAGAGGCGAGGCAGAGAATAAGACAGGAATGCAATGCTGGCCATACTCCTCTCTAGTGGGTGCATGTGCTAAATCTCATTTGTGTTTCCTTTGCTTTTGTTTTCAGACTGAGGAGCAGGGATGTTTCAGACATCTGAGGTTCCCTTTTCTCACCTCCATCAAAACCAAAGAAATATACCCCCCGAGTTTTAAATGCAAGGAAAAAGTAGTCACAAACCTGCAACATTTTCTTCAGATCACAGAAATCTACAAGTACTGTGGATTTACAAATCCTTGAAATACACTCCTGTTAGATCAGGTAGGCTACCAGTGCCTGCTGTGTACACTCCTGGTCTGTATTGCTGTTTTACAGTTGAAAACCTGAAAGCTCTTTAGTCCTCCCAGGGAATTTCCCAGATTATCTATTCTGTTATTTCTAGTAACTGTTAGTTTGATTATTTGACTTGGGGATTAACTCAATTCCTTCTCTTCCTACTTTTCTTATAGCCCAGAAATATCTGCATCATGAGTGCGTTCCCAGTCCTTAGCTTGTTCATTCTAGGGGTTAAATCATCCGTGTCATTCTATAAGAGTTTCAGTCCTTCTCAGTTTTTCCTTTTGTCTCCATACAGCTGCACCAGCCACAAGCATCGCCTGATTAAGACCATTCAACCCCCCTTTTTTAAATTCAACAGCAGTCCGGGTGCTCTTTGGAGTGGTGAATTCTGCTGGCTGACACCACTCCAGAGGAAGAAGAAATTCTTCTCTTGGCCAAGTACTTGCTTATTCTTTTAACATAGGCCCATGTAAAGAGGAAGGACTGACATTATTTTTGTCACAGTTTTGCTTGATTTGGTAGGATACAGAGACTTTTGTCAGCACAGAGCCCTGGCTGTGCTAGGCACTGGATACCTATGTATGTCTGAGGACAAGTCCCAGCCTTGAAAATCTCACTCTTTTAAAAACTGAAACCACAGAAGATGTGGGAAAATGTTTCTGTAAACAAGCAGGGTGACTATCATTGTGCTTAAGCTCAATTTCTTCCTTCAGCTCATTGAAAAGCACCCCTGGCAGGGGTCAGGAGGGAAGGGCAGCTCAAGATTCTCCAGTTTTCCATGGTGGTTGGGTGCAGAGGTGGGGATGGAGCAGGACGCAGGAGATGCTTCATGGGACCTCTTCTGCTGATGTGCCTGTCACCTGCCATGTGGCATGGTGGCTTTTCCCCACCTGGCACCCCTTCCCCTCATCACCCCCTTGTGTGTAAGGTTGTGGAGGGAAGGGTAAGTCCTGGTGCTCCCTGGATTCGTAGGGGAGTGGAGGGGAGCTGAGCTCTGCCAACCTCACATTGCACAGTGTGCCGGTGATGGGCATATGGAGGGCAGGGCCTGTCTCTCTTGATGAACACACCTCTGATTTTTGGGCCTCTGGCACAGAGGGGTCAAATGGCTGGCCTCTTACTGTCCCTAGAAAGGACAAAAATTACTCAGGCCCATCACTGTGTCAGAGTGCACTTAATTACAAAGGAGTAGGAAAAGTTTTGGGGCATCACAATATAAAGGAAAGGAAGAACATGGAGGACTGATGGAGAGAGTTTTCTGTGTAAAATCTTGTTATTGGCAAAGGAAGAACACACAAGCCAAGGATTTTTTCAGTCTAATTAAAATCTTAACATGTTAACTAATACACAACACACAGTAAATTAGTTGTACTACAGTGACAATGCACAAATATTCACACTCCAAATGATCTAATTAATATAAAATAAGCTCTGCCTGGCTCATTCACCAGGGTGAATGGTTTATCACCCCGAATCTTTAGTATCATCTTGTGCCTGTACTTCACTGGACTGCATCTCATGTCTCTGCTCTAGAGGCTACTGCACTCCTCCTGCATCATTACACCAGGGCTATAAATATGTCAGAATACACAGAGTATCAGCTTGTTGCTGCTATCTGTATAAAAATTACTGTGCCATATGGCTGTAACATATGATTCTGCCACGTGATTCTGCTCAGCTCTAGAAATGAGGGAAAATTAAGTTCAGCTAAACAAGCTGATGGTAGGATAGCCCTGAGGGTGTGGTGCTCTCAAAAACCTCTCAGTCATCCAGCTCTGGTAAAAGGAAGTGACCTCCGAAGAGGGATTTTCCTGAGTAACTTTTTCCATGTCCCAGCCATTTCTGCTGAAAAAAGCAGAAGGTGTGTTGTGGTAGGTGACTTCTCCTTTTCCCCAAAATTTCTGAGCAAAGAGTTGTAACCACCTCAGTATGAAATCCATCACTGGCCAACTAGTGATCATAATAACCGTAGGGTTTAGTCTCCCTTTTAATTTTTGTTGGCTGTTTCTTACTTGTAACAAGTTCGGGGAAGGCCCTCCTTGATTTTGTAGTATGTGTGTTTCAAATGCTGATACTGCCATGGAGACTGGGGTGCCCTAAGGCAAAATCAAGTAATGCAGCTGTAGACCTGCCACATCTGTCGTAGACTGAAGCCATTATGAACTTGGTCATTACATATGTTTATCTGAAAACTGTATGGAAATTAATCTATCTCATGGGCACCTTCTGTAGGAAAGAAAAGCTTGTTGAGTCTGACTGAGTCTGTGATTATACCCACAGCCTCAACCTTCTCAGTCACAATTCCCAGCACCCCACCTGTGACTGACTGTGTGAAATCAAACTCAGAGACATTGTCCCACTTTTGTACGAGGCACTGTAAGGATCAGAGCACCAAGCTGGAGCTCCACTTCCATGGTCATTGGATGTAACTTCCCAGCATAATGGAGTCACTTCAGCTTTGCCAGTGTGCTGTGATCAGAAATGATGATTCATGTTCTTCCACCCAAAACTCATGAGATTCATGCAAAATGTGCCTAAAACTATACATATGTACACACAAATAGTTATTTTGTTTGCATTTACTGTAATTTTCATTCCTGATCTCTCAGAATCTTTAAAATTCTATTATTTTAGGCTGTAATAAATATACAACATAATCCAAGTTTCAGGGTGTAACTGTGAGGTTCTGCAGCGTTAGCTGAGCTTTGCCTGTCCCCTCTGTACAATGAAGGCTGTCTCTTCAGATTCATTAATGCTGCTAGGCAAGTCTGAGGTCTGTGGCAAGAACTATGTGACCAAAAAATTGATATCAGCATTATTAATTAATTCCCTCAGCTAATTAAATAATTATTAAATCAGAACTAAGCAAGTATATTGAAATACAGGATTTCAGGTGACCAACACATTCTCTAATCAGCTTGGACAGTTGAACAAGGCCCTTCTTTCTTTAAAAACAGGAACCAGGACAACAGTTGTCAAAAATAAAGTTCAGCTCAATTAACAATAAAAAAAAAAAACAGTTAAAAAAGTAATTCTGTTCAATCTAATGATATTTTATTGTGGTAATGATATTTGATATTTTTCTCGGAAGCTTAACTCCATCTTGTGAATGCCTCAAATCCTTAAAGAAAGCCTCTCCCTCTGACATTTCTTCTGGGAAACATGAAACCTATGAACCCCAATTCCAAATAAAAATTTCAGCATATTTTTTATCAACACCTTGTGATTATTAAAGAAATGTATGGATCTTAGATGCTTGACTCAAGAACCCTGAAGGTTTTAAGGTGAGTCATATGGTTAAGACTGTTCCCCCTCCAACAGAGAAGCATAGCTCAAAATCCTAGAAGAGAAATGAAAAACTAGAAATTTCTATAAATTCTGGCAAAACAAAGGATTTTTTTTCCTAGTAGTTACATATATATTTTTGTGCCCGCCCTCCTTCTTTTCTTATGAATATGAGATATAAGGATAAAGAAATATCTGAGGTTTAATGCTCTATCTCTATATCAATAAACATAAAATTGTAATAAAACACACCAGTCATGCTTCCCTATAAAAAGCAGTGCATGGATATAAAACGACTGATTGCAATGTCGTGTTTCTTTTTTGTGTCTGTAAGATAGGAACATGGAAGCATCAAAATGCATAAAAACACTTCAGTCTGCTTTGTAACCTGCAATTTATTTGCTTAAATTCAATTAGAGTCTCATTCATCAAACACAGTGTAGCTCTTGAGGGGTGACAGATCAAACTCTAGCAATCACAAACGTGCTGAGCTTTGCCCAAACTATGCAAAGGTTTCTTGTGCCTCAGGTTTCTTTTAGGAGAGAGTCTTTGACTTCCAAATCCAAGTATCAGCCACCCAGCTCTCAGCAGAGAGATTAGGTAATGCACAAATTAAGGGTTTGTGTCTGATTCTGTTCCTTCTGAAATAAATGGCAACACTCCCCATGGCTCCAGGGGGAGAAAGGTCCTCTCCATTGCTTCACTGGCTGATTGCAATCCACACAGGATTGTGCAGAAAGAACTGCCAGATAATTCAAAAAGTCACGGAGCCCTTGTCTTACTGCAAGGCTTTTTATCATCACACATTCAGCTTCAGCTCTAGCCATAAAATACATAATTTGTAATTGATACATTAGAAGTTGGAACAACTGGATGGTAAGTTTTTAACTCATCGGTGGAGACAGCTTCAGGCTGAAGAGTTTTGTGCCCAGGATGAAGACCTGGTTCATTTACCTCAGTCAGCTCAGTCAAATAATCTCCCTCATGGCTGTAACAATAATTAGGAACAAGGAATAAAAACCTGTAAACCCCTTGCAGCTAGACTAAGGGACAAACACTGAAGGTGTACATTTACTGATGCAAACTCCAAATAACATAAAATGGAGACCAGAGCCCCCAGGAGATGTAACTCCATGTTCTCTGACTTGGGAATGCAGGCGCCACCGGGGCCATGAGCAAACAGTTGAGTATTTTCTTTCTTTAACAACACCAAACTTTTTTGCTGTACTGAGTGGTCCCTCATTATAACTTGGGCAAAGTGACTCACGACAGCTCTTCGAGGCAGTTTTATCTGTCACAGTCACTGGGAGCCTCCATGGAGTTCCATGCCACGACTGCTCTCTGACAGACACCTCACTCTCACCTGATATATTCTCTGCCATATCCTCAAGCTCTTCTGAAGAGTCATTTCTTGCATGGAAATGAGACTTCTGGGAATTCTTTGTGTTGCTTTGGCTCCATACTTGGGATAGAGTGTATGAGTCAGCCAGGAGCAGTCCAGACATTTTCCCTCTGGTTCAGAACTGAGTCTGGAGTTCAGTTTCTGCAAGGAGAGGATTACAAACACACTGAGTTCCTCCTTCTTTTTCACATTTAGATTGTGGGTAGCTCTCTGGTCTGCTTTGATTGCCTGAACCAACCTGCCTTAGAAAGTTGATTCAAGAAACTGCAGGTAGCTCCTGTAATATCCTATTAAACAGCTAAGCACAAGCTTTTCAGTAAAGGAACTAATGAGGAGAGAGGAGGTCTTTAATAATCTTTTTATATTCTTTTTTTTTTTTTCTTCTGGGCAGGGGAATCAAACCCAAACGGAAGGTTTGCCCAAAGGTAATTTTTAGCAGACCCCAGCTTCTTAATTTTTAGCAGACCCCAGCTTTTTAATTAATGTAGAAGTTTATAGTGTCCTGAATATGTTTAGACCTCACAAATTTTGAGGTCATTATGCTATTCATAGATTTACTACTCAAATAGTAAATCTGAATTTAGAACAATTAATCGCATTCACCTAGTGTCTTCTAAAAATGGTCTAAATATGTATGCATATATATTTATGACACAAGGGATGGCACATTTAAGCAGAATATTCCAAAACCAGACCCACACAAAAGAAACTCACAGTCAAAGTGATTTTGGGACTAGAAGAATCTCTATGGTTATTCTTCAAATCCTCTTACCTGCATAGTTTCATAGATAGTACCATGTTTAACCATGATGCAAAATGTATTCTATAATTTTACTTAAGGAGAAAATAAGTATTTTCTGCATTTGCAATTATATTTTTTTGTTTTTCATAGCATAAAATATGGAGTAGCATGGATCAAAAGCCAGTCTCTTTTTGTTTCTCTCATTTGCTGTGGATTCCTCTGGGTTTATCTTGCATTCTTATGACCTAAATCAGGAACGATTGTGCTGTTTCTCACTGAGCTGCACGTGCCTTAAAATCAATAGGAGAATCAGGCTTGCTCTGTATATTTTTCTTCAGAAAACTCTACGGATACAGCGGTGTCTGCTTTCAATGAGAGTGGAAATTCCAGTATCAGCAGCTAGTCTCAAATCCCTGGGCTTGCTGCAGCTAATACTGTACAGATTGAACCCTTGCCTGTCTGTTTTCAATAGAGGCTGGACAAAGGAGCTCCCCGGGAAGCTGCAGGTTTGCTCCCCACTCTGAGCCTTCCATCGCGTGTGCACCTGCAGAGGAGGTTGTGCCTGGCTGGGGCCGGAGCCTGGCTGCATTCCAGGCAGGAAAGAAGGGGGTTGTCGGCAAACAGGCTCTGAGGGACCTGCCAGACCTTTGTGCAAGTCGTCTGTGGCCTGTAAACCATCCTGCAGGCTCCCAGACCAGAAAGTATCTTTAGGCTGATCTCCAACAGAAGGAAATTCTTTGGCGTATTTTGTCTTTTCCCCAAACAGACAAACACTGATGGAATGCCTTCTTCATCCCGTTTTACAATATTCTGGCTTCCTTTCTGTGGCAATATTAATTCATACTCATAAAATAATTTTTAAAAATGTCCATACCTCCTGTACACATCTCAAAGAAAAGTCATAGTGAACAGAAATATAATTTATTCTTCCACAAATCTTTCACTCTCCCATTTATCCTTCTGGTTTCCCTTCTCTAATTCTCAGATCCCATTTTCTTTCCTCTTTATTGTCTCTGTTCCTTTAAAATGTTTTCTTTCCAAGTGAAACCAAACAAAATTGTCTGCCCACAGTGGTCTTCTGCATTTGTGTTCTGTCCTTTGTTAAGGGGAATTGGAGCAGGGGGTGCGCTTGGGCTGCTATCCAGGAAAAAAGGGGGAAGAGAGACACTGTTTATCACTGCCAAGGACTGAAGCAGTCCCTAACCTTTTATTTAAGAGAATCTTTCGTATTTCCTTCTACTTCTCATGGGGTGAGCACTTTTAAGTACCAATTACTGTTATTATTTACCTAGGGAGTGTGTGTATGGCATCTGGCATGGACAGTTTGGAAATGTTAGTGTTCCTGTAAGTTTCATTCACAGTAATTACCCAGGTATGCTCTATATAATCTGATTCTTTGAGATTTGAAGGTTTGTTGGAAAAAAACTAGGGAAGTGTATGGTATCTTCACATTTCAGTGCTTTTTTTTGGTACTTAGATTTGGATTTTTTTTTCTTTTTTCTTTTTTTTTTTTCTTTTTTCTTTTTTTTTTTTTTTTGCTTTCCTGTTTTGTGGACTTTCTGGACCAGAAAAAATTGATCAAAGACAGAACCGGTAGAAAATGCAGCACGAGAAGGGGCTCTGCCAGCTCTGAGCCAGGAAGGGGAAGTTGGCTGAACTGCTTTTCTCTCTCTCTTTTCTCTTTTAAGCAGGGTTAAGGTGAACTCCTAAGCAATTGTGGAGTGAGGCCCCACCTCTCCCAGCCTGATCTGCAGGCTCGGGTTACTCTCCTGTCTGGTTGACAGGAGTCCGCAGTGAGCTTCACTCCTGCCTGCTGCCCCTCTCTTCAGCACAAACTTGCCAGAGCCTGGCAAAATAACACCATTTGTAGAGTTCAGACCTTATTCCAGGAAGATTTACTGGCAAACACCAGGTCAAAGATGGAATAGCACCACTTGAGAAGAGATTCAGCAACCAAACCGCTGCAAACAGTAGCTGAGCAATATCGTCCTTTCCTCTTTGTTTTTTTCAAAACTGGTAAAATCCGTGTCCTCCCTGGAGAAGCCGTCAGGGGCAGGACTCTGGCAGTGATGGCTCTGACTTCACCTGCTTCTGCAAATGAGTCACGGAGTGTTATAAAAAGCAAGGACCTGCCAAGTCTCATTTCTTGGAACTGAATGGAAATTTCAGCAAGCAGCTGCTCTTTCATTAGTTTATACTTTTCCTCTGCAGGTTTCTTGGAGAGGGCCTGGAATCACAGAAACTCTGTAGCATAAAGGACCTGTTGCTCTGTTTGGATAACCGTGGCTCAGTGGAAACAGCTCTTTGGTCCAGATATGATTCTGATCTTCGTAAGGGATCTTGGTGAAACCTGGAAGGAGCCTCGGGAAGGTAATTAACAGGTATGTAAGTCTTTCTGGATTGGCAATTGAATCCTATCAAAAATCAGGAACAGAACTTTAAAAATCAGACTAGCTCTCCTATACACTACCTGAACAGAGGTTCTTTTCCTACGTCTGATGCTGTCAAAAGATTTATGCTTTCTAACTTTTCTCTGGAGTCACATACGGCAAAAACTTATTTGAAAGAGAAATCAGTGAGAATAGATTCTCGTGGAACAGCCCGGTTTGGGGAGGGGAAGTGGCTCATTGTAGCAATCCCGCCCATGCTAACAGTGTAGCGTGAGGATTTTGGCTACCTGCAAGTGTGCCGATAGGGGACCATTCCCCTGCGCTGAATGAAAGCCACGTGTAAATTGTCAGAGTGGGGAGGAATGTGCCAGATGGAAACAACATAAACAGCTGGGAGATTTCATCCGGGATTTCAAGCGAAGACGGGAGACTTTTGTTCTCGTAGCCCAGTCGTTCCAAAGGTGGTTTAGCTACACCTACTTCTTCGGGGAAGGATGTTGCTTTGGAGTAGTGGTAGGTTTCGTGTGTGGCCTTTTTTAATTTTTTTTTTTTTGTAAACGCTGACGATGATTTTAAACTCCCACGTTTCAGCCCGGCCCCGGGGCGCTGCTCTCAGCACCTTTGCATGGTGTGAGCGCCCGGTGAGCCGTGCAGGGAGCGGGAGCGGGAGCGGGAGGCAGCCCCGCAGCGCGCAGAGCCCGCAGGGCTCTGGGCGGCCGCTCCGCCGGCGTGGGAGCTCCGCGCTGCACCTCCATGGGCCCGCCCCGGCCGCGGGCTGGGGCTGGGGCGGGGCGGGTGCCCGGCAGAGGGAGCTCGGCTCCGCTCGGCTCCGCTCCGCTCGCCGCGGCTGCTCCGCTGACCGGCGCCCGCCCCGCTCCCGCACTTTGTTGGCGGCGCGGAGCGGAGCCCCCGCCCCTGCCCGGAGCCCCGCGGCCACCGGGACGGGAGGAGGACTCGGGAGAAGGTGAGGAGCTGGCGGGGCGGGATGGGATTTCCCCCGGGCTTCGAGCCCCCGCGTTGTTCCGCGACCTCAAAAGCTGCCCGGGCAGCTGCAACACGGCGGATTATGGGGCACTGCCCTGGGCCTGTCCCCGGTCCCGTGGGCGCTGCCGCCGCCGCCCTGCGCTCGGACAGGGGGGCTGAGAAGTCCATCCCGGGCCCCCTGGACTGAGCGCGGCTCGGCCGCCGCGGACGGCGCTCGCTGCCGCAGCCTTTCCCCCGCCTGGCTCCGCACGCACGAAGCCCTCCGTGTGTGTGCGTGTGTCTGTGGAGGTGTGCGTGTGTCTGTGGTGGTGTGCGTGTGCTCCGCTCCTCCCGCTGCGGTACCGCCACACCTGCTCGCACCTTGCCCGCTGGGCATCCCCGCCGCTGCCCGTGGAGGGCACCATCCGTGCGGCTGCCCTCCTCCTGGCTCACCGTCTACCAGGTGACTCGCCTTTCAGTTCTTACTGTGGTATTCCCCCCCGCCCCCGCTGGTTCAGCTGGCTTTCCCATCTCTGTTGCTGGTAGCGGGCAAAGGGCAGCTTTCAGGTGGGATAATCCTGTTGCGTGTCCCTGTGTTTGTTTGGTGCTCTCCCCTGCTGTCTTTCATCTCCCCCGCTGTTCAACCCTTTCATTCTCTGTGGTAACTTTCCCTGGTGTTTTTGCTCCTTCTGCCCCTCTCATCGCCATAACACACACTCCCTTACGTATTGCCAGTGTGCAAGTGAGCTGTGCACACCTTGGAAAACAGGTTCGTGGCATTTTGAGGAATAATCTAAGGTGCTCCTGCCCCCCTGTAACCACAGTAGGGCTGCACTGTATCCACAAAAAGCGAGATGTTGCAGTTTCCACTAAACCATAGTTTCAAGCCAGTGAGTAGCAGGCAATGCAAGATAGGTGGAACAGGTTTTTCTTAAGGATATTGTCTGAGAACCAATCCTCCCACTCAGAAATTGTGCTTTGCCTCGGCTCGTGAGTTTTGTACCCTCTAGAGTGGTGTGACCTTTGGTGGAGTCCGCTTTGTTTACTTGAGGTGAAGTACTGAAGGTAAAAGTATTGCTCCTCTGCATTGTGTCTGCTGAAACATTAACCAAGCGATGGATCTCACGTGCCTTTGCAGCATAGATCATATTTTAACTATACTTCTCCTTCATCATCAAAAATACGGTCCATCTTTTTTCTCGTTTGTGATTGTGCAATGTCTTTATGTCAGCTACAAATTTGCTTATGTGGGAGAACATAAAAATGACCTTTTTTGTTGTTAGCAACTGGAAATACTTAATCAGCATTGTGTGGCTGGTCTCCTTTCCTTGGAATACCTATGGAAATGCTGCAACCCCTGCCCTCTGAGGAGGAGAAACCTCCCCTAGGCCAGGCTTGCAGTGAGTTGGTGGTTTCCTCTCAGCGAGCAGACTGCAAAGAGCTCACAGAGTTTCCAAGGCATAAGGGAGACGCCCCACATCTCTTGATTCACAGTTCACGGGGAGTGTAGCATCATTAGCATACAGGTGTGGCCAGGTAACGAGATAGTGTGCTCAAGGCTCCACGGGAGCAGCCTGTGGCTGCTGCTTGCTTTTACTGGGAAGGCAATGGAATTGGAATTGGCTTTGGACTCGAGTTGTCCAGCTGGCTTGTGCTGTCACACACTCACAGAGGCTGCAGTGTTGAGTTATGCCTTCTTGTAGCTCCGACTGCATGTTTCTGAGTGATTCTGTGGTTCTGAAAGCAGACAAAGCATCCCATTAGATTTGTTTGGAGGGAGGTAACACCCTGTGAGCGACACCACCCAGTGATGATTAGGTGCTAGTTATATACAGCAGTAATAGATAGGGCAAGATTATTCTGAAGTTACTTACTTCTGCTGCGAAATGCACAGATGGAAAAAAGTACTGAAGTTTTCCACTTGGTGACAACTAAATTCTTGAAATATGGTTGATTTTTTTTTCTCTCTCCATAATCCAGCTGTAGATGGCAAATCAGTAGCATTAACTACTGCATTTTTTCCCTTGTCGGTGACAGCTTCTTAAAATCTAACATCTGAGGTTAAATAACTGAAGCCCCAAGGGTCAAAATGGATGAAATATATAAGAACACTTCAGTTACTGTGGGGAGGTAAGAGAAGACTTGAAGTCCACATGACAAAGACTGTGCTAATAAAGCTCTTGCTAGCTTTCATTTCAGTGTCTACCACTTGTTGCTCTTATGCTCCTGGCTACAACTCCTGCAT
This sequence comes from Lanius collurio, assembly GCA_020086605.1. NCBI lineage: Eukaryota > Metazoa > Chordata > Aves > Passeriformes > Laniidae > Lanius > Lanius collurio. The sequence continues at coordinate 21,457,318 of JACBWW010000009.1, read as the reverse complement.
CTCTTCTCATAGAGTGAATGACTGGTCAGTGGCATGAGATTTTTTTCAAAGACACAGCTTTTGGCTATGCCAGACAGAAAAAAGAGGCCCTTTGGTCTGTGACCCCTCCAGACTCCTCTCTCTGCTCTGGGACTGGTGGCCAGAAGGAAAAGATATTTAACACCTTGGAGCTGCGTTGTTTATCTCCATTCAAAGTATATTTATCAATGTGGAAATTCAATATATAAGAGGTTCATTTCTTGTTTTCAGTGCTAGTTCCCTAGTTTTTGTGCTGTTAAATGCTTCAAATTGCCAGAAACTAGAATTCTGCTTTTGGAGGGGATGTAACTAGTGCCATTTTATCTTAACTCCAGAGTTGGACTCGTATTCATCCACCAATTTATTCCTCCAAAACAATGACATTCTGTTTTGTCCATATTTTGATTTAACTCTGATACCTAGGAATTTCAGTTTTCCACCCTGAATTCCGAGTTAGATGATGGCTGTCATCTGAACTTGGTTGTTAGTGCAGTCCTGAGTGACCACGGCATTTCTCCCTGTTGTGCCCATAGAGAAATTTAGGTATAAAGTCACTGAAAGTTTCATCTAAGTCAGTGAGACTGTTTTGGGTGTGTGGAGAAAACATGTGCAAAACTGTTTATAAAACAATGGTCTGCAGTCACTGAAACAGAATGTCAAGACAAGGTGTCTTTTATAGCTTTGATACTCAGATCTTGTGTAATTCTGCTTGTTCCCTGGCAAGGTTAGTCACAGCCTTCTTGGAAAGACCATAATGATGTGGAAAGAAGCAACCTCCACATCTGTTTTGTGAGGAGGGACTCTTTTCTTTCTTTTTTTTCCTTCTAATTTCGTGTCATTGACACTGAGGGGATAAAAAATGAATCACAAATGGAAATGTTGTTAGCATTAGCTTTTTAAGGTCTGTTTCATTTTGAGCTGTGGCTATGAGCCTGCAATCACTAACATGTGCCTTTGATTGTAACGTCAGTTTTAGTAACATTTTTAACTATTAGCCAACTCGGGGCCTTGAATTGCTACTAGTTGAATGCTTCCAGTCCTTTCTTCCCTTCCCTCTCTGTGCCACTGTCTCGGTAATTAAAGTTAGGCATGCTGTGAATCTCCATGGGGTTAACATCTGACATGGAAATAACAAATTACAAATTATTTTCTTTGCATTTATTACCTTTGTCTTTTTATGAATAGACTCCAGCAACCTTGTGCATCCTGAATAGACAGAGTTAGCAGATGTCTTTAGGCTCAAAGGCGCAGAGTTAGTATTTTCCAGGAAGTTATCCATTTCTGTGGGATTCTCTGTTGTGTAGTTTTCTGATGCATGACAGGCATCTTCATTACTGTGGTAGTGTGACAGGGGATTCTATTTGCCTTTGTTCTTAAAGCCCCACTCATGTTGTCATTTTGACCAACTGTGGAAATTGCAAGGCTCTCTATAGAGCTACAGAGGAAAAAAAGCCAAGCCAAACCAAAAACAAACCAGTATAAACATAAAAATGACGAGCCGTTTCTTCTGGAATACTGTGAAAACTTTTGAATAGTTCAAGAGAATATTTAGTAAAAATTAATAAATTTGAGAATGGTATCTGTTGATTGAAGGTAGGTATTATGAATGTCCAGTAACTTAAGAAAGGCTTCATACAGATAACGTGGTTGCTTGAGGTTTTTTTGTTTCTTTGTTTGGGGTCTTTGTTGTTTTGTTTCATTATTGATTTTGGTTTGGGGTTTTTTGTTAGTTTTTTTTTCTTTCAAGAATGCAGTGGGATTACATGAGATAGAGGATTTGGCTTTGAATAATCCAAAATGTTGCAGTTAGTGGATTTTCTGTATTTTATACCTTACCCCTGTAGGTAAGGGAACACCTGATTTCTTTCAAGCTTTCCATAAGTGCAGGGAAGGTGTGTTCATCTGACTTAATTGTGAAGCTGCCAGAGCTGGTTCTTGGGGCTGGAGTTTGCTGTAGCTGCTGGGTGCTTCAGCCTAAATCTACTACAAGTGTTTCTCTTATTGTCTGTAGCTCAGGAATGTTTGCAACTGGAAAATAAGGAAGTCACTCCTGGGGGATTTTTATTTATTATTTTAATTTCTTCTCCTGCATGTAAAAGCATTTTTAAAGATTTGACCAAGTAGAAAATCAGGCGTAAGGCTTGCTGCTTCTCCCATCAGTGCTGCCTTTTCCTCCCCCTCACCTTCCAGAAATTGTCTTGAGTGCAGAGAGGAGCTGGGGGTGAGATGTTAGCAGTACCTGCATGGTGTTCATTAGATAGGCCCACACCCATTAGGGAATGGGATTTAACAACTCCTCCCCAAAACAGCTATGTAAAACTTGTTCTAAAAAACAGGCGAAATTAACTTCTCTGAGCACATGTATTTGCTCCTCAATACTTGCAGGTAGCTGGAGAGATACAAGATTATCCCAATTTTATCAGTGTTTTGACTTTAGGTAGACTTTGATGTTGCTGTGGTTTGTTCCGTTAAAGGTCCTGGTGAATTGTCTTTCACCTGAAATGTGAACTTCGGTTAATGAGCGTGTTCTTTCATTCTGGGGTGATTGAGAGGGCTTAATTCATCTCTCTGAATGCTCCCTTCATGAAAACTGAGGACTTTGCTCTTCCTTGCAATGTACTCTTCCTTCTTCCGATGCCACTGATCTTTTTATTTGTTTCCACAGTGTGTCTGAGGTGTAGTCTTCTCTATTTCCTGAGACAAAGATCTTTGTTTCCAGTGTAAAATATAATTTGAAAGAATTAGTCTGGAGAAAGCTTTTTTTTTTTTTCCTCTACTCTATAAGGGATTAGAAAGACACTTGGTGTTTCTGGACATCTGGTTAATTCAGGGACTCGCTAAGAGTTCAGTGCCTGTGAGAATCCCAGTGTACATCATAAAAATATTTTTGAATGTGCAGTTCTATTACTCAGAGCATGTGAATGTGAGACCTTTGTACAAAGAGTGAGACATTTGTCTTGTACGTTGTCTTAGGCACTCAGATACATGGAGAACTCAATGATCTAGCAAGGATAATGCAAGGAAATGGAGTTACATCATGAGGAGTTTGTGATAACATGTGGTAATAAAATTTTGCTTGATGATCTTCTGTGCCATTTTAAAAATGGCATGGAAAAGTCAACCATTTATACTTGTGCCTCTGAAGTAATTTTCAGCTTTGCACAACGTGTCTTGAGAAGCCAGTGAGTGCATTGTACTGCCTTCAGCTGGAGATAAAAATATACATCTGTGTTTTACATTCAGAACTGGGTGGCAGGCTGTGCATTAAATACACATGTTTCTTCTTTCCCTTCAATGTCATCTCAGAATCGCTTTTCCCAAAGTGGAATTACTTATTCTCTTGCTCCACTTCCAGCATTATTTATTGCTTTGCAATTCTTCCTGTGCTCTTGCAACCCTTTGTGTAATGTTTCATCTGTCTGCTTCCTTCTCTTCCTGTGTTCAAGGATAAGGACTTGTCCAGGGCAGAGGGCTGGGAGGTAGAGAGCGGGATCTGTTTCTGGTTTAGCAGCAAACTTTGATAAGGCTAATAAATCCGGGCTAACTGGTAATTAGCCACTTGGTGCTATCTCACTTGGGCAGGGAAGGACAGCGCGAGGAATCTGCACTTTGTACCTTCGTGTCTCCTAGGTGAGTCACCCCTGGGTGACAAATGTCCTGCCTCTGCCAAGAAACAGACCCAGCTTCTCCACTGCAGTCACAGAGTCCCGACTCGTGGTTGTTTCTGTGTTAAAGTACTGCTGCCTTGTGGCTTTGGTCTCACCTCTCCCTGCACAGCCTGGCCCTTGGCTCTTTGTGTTTTCCTTCCTTCTCCATTTGCCTGAGCCATGTTTCTTCACCATCTTCCATATTCTGGTCCATCCTACTCTTGAGTCTTGATGTAACTTTAGTCTCCTGTTGTGTTCTTTTTTTCTTCTGTTTCTTTATTTAACCCCTAAGTTTTCCTTTCCCTTTTTATTTTACATCACTCTTAAATTGCACATAGTGCTCCGTGTTCAGCTTCATCACACTTCCTGCAGTAAAGCTTTTTCATACTCTTTTTCATACCTAATTCTTTTTCTCCTTTTGTGTCATTAGTCTTTATTCCAATGTCTTCTCCAAAGAATTTCAGATCCACTGCTATCAGTGGGAAATGTTGTATGTGAAATTATATGGGTAGTCAAGTCTTTGTGGGCTAAGTCATGTCTTCCCTACAATGCTGTGTACTTTGTCAAGGCAATAATTTTAAGCTCTCTTCATGCAGTTCTAGAGCTCAAGACCGGACTGGGAGGTGTTGGAGTGTGAGTAGGCATTTGTTTTCCCTATGTGAGTGAGGTGTCTGATACACATAAAGTCTGTTCAATAAATAGTCTTACTGAATATGAATGTAAGATATTCTCAGAAGTGCCTTCGGTAGGTGGTGGAATTAGTTCTTTTCTGCTTAGAATTTACCATTTTTCTCACTTTTTATATGAAAGCTAAATGTTGACGTGCAAGAAAAAGAAAGATTTCTATGTTCCTTAAACAGTGACAGAGCAGAATCCTGCCCTGGGGATAAGCAGGTTGCTGTTGAGGCCGAGTTTTGGTGGTGACCAGCTGAAATCACAATTTGGTGCAGCTTATCAAAGGTTTGACTTTTCCAGCGGGACTTGGAGCTCCAGGCTGAGAGTTTGGCAGATGGAATGGTCCTACTGGCCTGTGCAGTCCAGGGTTTTGTGCTCCACAGTGGTGAGTGTCTTAGGGCAGCTGGCAGCAGGGAGCTGTGTCTTCCCAGGGACAGCACTGATGTTTTTGGAAGAGATGGATGCTTAGAGCATGAGAGTTTATGTCCCATTGGGCTCTTTGAGTATTTTAAGCTGTCCTTTTATAACTCTGAAGGTTATTGTCCAGACATATCCATTCCCTTTTTTAAAAATAATCTGAAAATCTTGATTTTGGGAACAGCTGTTTTGTCTCTGTCTCAGTTTTCCTCTTAAAAAATAAAAAATGTATCTGACTCTCAGGAGTTTTGTGAGGCTTAATTAAAAAATATTTATACAGGCTTTTGAAGATATAAAGCAGCATATAAATGCTAAGTAGTGTTATTATTACCACCAGCTGCTTTGTTGTTATTGAAGTAATAAAGGTTTCAGTGCCAGTGGTTGTATTGCAGTTGTCTAAATAAAGTTTCTGTGAATTCGGGGGACATTGAGGGTGGTGGCAAAGTGATGGTGTAGACCATACTGAAATACAATGTGTGGGACAGCTATGAGATCTTTGTGAAGGACTTTAAAAAATAAAATAAATAATAATAATAATAAAGTAGAAGTCCATAACTGGAAAAGAATAAACCCTCTTCTGCAGTATTCCAGTGTTTAGAGGTCCCAGGACTACCTGGGGACTGTCTGTGCTGTGCAGTGTCTCCCTGAATAGGAAGGAGCTGGCAGCATTTGCATTCATGACACTGACATGTGAAAGAAGGGATCTTTTAGGGATGATTGATAATTGGTGGTATAGGGAAAGGAACATGGTATAAATCACAATTAGCCTTTACGATTTTTATTTTAAGGTCTACTTTTGTAAAACATCCATGACTTAAAGCTGAGCTATTTTTGCGAATGTTCTTGTGCTTATCTCACATAACCAGCTTGTTAAAAGCGGATATGAACACTTTTTAAGCCTCTGGCTTATAAATTGTGAGAAAGAGAAAAGAAGATTGATTCCAACAGGCTTGAAGGTAGATTCATTTCTCTTCTAGTTAGCAAAATGAGAGAGGAGGAAGAATTCAACTGCAGACTTAGTGAGCCAATCAGTTTCAGCTGGGTTGTAAACCATTAGATTTAGCTCTAATGTACAATTTAATTGTAAAAGTCTAGCTTAAAAGAAAAAATAAATTCAGGGGAATTCTGTTTTGGTAAATTGATGATAAAATCTCTAAGTTATTTCTGCCTGAAGTAATAAGAGTGTGGAAAAAATGAAGTAATAACAAAGGAGCAGTGAGGAGGAACAAATATTTTGCAAGCATCTCCTGAGGATCAGAGGGGGTTACTTGGTTGCATTAAAAGAAGAATATTGTGCTGCTTGAATGTTGGAGAGGATTGATAAAAACTGTGGTTTGAAGAAAACATCTCTGTTCTTTTTACTGTAAACATTTGAGATAAGATGGAAAAGTTTGGAAGAATGCAACATCTTCTGCGAGTTCTTTCAGCATTCTTAAGTGTTATGAGATCTCGTTTTGAACGTTGGCAGATATTTCTGGTGGGTTTTAAGGGGTTCTAATTTATTAAGTTGGGCTGTCAAACTACCTGTAGCAAGTGATCTGTCTCTTTAATATTTAGTAAAATCAAGGTTTTAGTTTCAAGGGATGTTTCCTAACAGCTTCTGGACCAGTTCCACTTATGAACACCTGAGTTAGTTAAAATGTTAAAGAGATCACACAAATCTGGATCATGGGTGTCATGATTTCATAGAAGCTGTACTGCAGGGACTTTGAAAACAGAGAGGATGCAAAGCAGGGAACTTACTCAGTACTTTATGATTATGTGTAAGCAAACTTTCAGACAACTTTGAACATTATTAAACATCGAGAAGAAAAGGCCCCAGCCCTTTTTTTTTTTTTCTTTTCCAGTTTTAGGCAAATCTTACTTTAAAAACAACCATAAAATGCACAACCACAAAGTTGTTCTGCATAGAAATAGAAGCAATTTAAACACACAGAGGCAGGCAAGATAACCCTGAGGCACAAATGGAAACAGCCTAAATGCTGAATGGTAAGTTCAGAAAAGGTTACTGCTCAAAATATTTTCAGTAGCCAAGTGGAGGACAATTCATAGCATTGTATTCTCTTCATTGTGTGAGACTGGTGACACCTCATTGTGAATAAAAGTCTGGGGATTTTTGACAGCTGTGGGAAAGAGCCACTATTTTATGCTCCCTGTATACAGTGGTAGAACAATTAGATAGGAATTTATTTTTCTGTTATCCTAGACTGCAACATATAAGTAGTATGATAACAACTATCTTTTGAAGTACAAAAGAATCTGCCTCAGGGGCTATCATTTTAAAGCATCGTATGAGATGCTGATTTAATAAGGTCTGCTCCTTGCACATTTTAAGTGCAAGGAAGTGTGTGTGTTGAGACCTTGCTAATCCTTCATTTGCACAAAGTCTTTGGCTTGTTCCCTAACTGTCAAGGAATTAATAGTGTGCTTCAATGAGATCCTGCTTTACGAGACTGTAATTATTTTCATAAGAGATTCTGCACTGCATTTGGTGGTGCTTTATGAATTATCATAATAAATAAAATGAAATTGCTGCTGTCAGAACATATGAGCAAAGTAATCTGATTCCCATTGTTCGTGCACTCAGTGGCTCATGGAATTAAGTGATACCCAGTGGACTTCCAGGCAGTTCATGCAAGTTGGTGAGGTTTGCTGTGTTGTTGTGTTGCTTGTGACAAGTTATACAGTGGTGTAGCCAACAAGGAACAGTTCCATTGAGGAGACAGCAACATGTCTCCCCTGTACTCCCTCCTCTGGCCTTGTGCTTGGAGAAGGAGCAAAAAAGCAACACACATATTGGTTCACTGAATGGATTCGGGTCCTCATCTGAGCCATCACAGTGTGACCTCTGGCAGTCATGGTGTGGTAACAGGCTTTGAATTAAATCATCAGGGGAGTGCCTGCAGCAGGGGTGTCAGGACCTTGCAGGCACATTGAAGCTGATTTTAGTTGCACTGTCCCAGTACCAGAAACAGGCTCTAATTACATGGGACATGGTGGCTTCTGTGCCTCTTGGCTGAGGATGGAGGTCTTTGCTGCTGTGGCAGTGCCCAAACCTGGGAATGGTTCTGCACTGTAGACATGTCCTCCATCTGCATGATTTTATGGAGATCTGCACCTAGCTAAAGCAGGCTACACAGAAGATATATATCATATATCAGAATTATGTATCGTACATAATTTGCTTTTTGGCTGGAGAGAGTCAAGTATTCAATTTTGGAATATCTACCCAGGAATTTCCCTTTGGTTTGTTACAAATCTCTGAATGGTTGTAGTCCCTCCAGATCTTAGCCAGCAACTGGAGGCTTGTTTTACTAGGCACTCAATTTCAAGGGAATGTTATTATTTAAACTTTGTGTCTATTTTTAAGTCAGATAATCTATAAAACCTGTATAAAGCCACAAGAGATCATTACATCATCTAGTTTGACCTCCAGAGTGTATGAAGGAGGAGAGCTTCTGCCCTTCTATTTCTAGTAGAAAAGTATTAATCAAGTTTCCTTGGCTTTCTTCTTGGAGGAAGACAGACACAGTAATTTAAACTACCTGCCCCTGGCAAACACTGGCATTTTTCACTGCATACAAGTGAATTTTTAGTGTGTGTGAATCATGTGACTGCTAGAATGTGGTGCAACCCTCTAGATGCTGTTGTTGGTATGTACGTATATATATAATTTTATACATATATATATATATATATTTGGCACATAGCAGATGCAATCCAGTTTTTGTCCTCTAGACACACACCTTTCCCCCAAAAGCTTCACAGGCTAAAAGCAGCTGATCCTGGAGTCTCTGCTTCTATCCTTCATGCTTCACTGGATAAATTGTGTAAACTCACATAACTTTCTGAACCACTGTGTACTTGTCTGTGTAATCATTTTTTGCTCACATGGCAGACTGAGGCACTTGTTTGCACAGCAGTTTCCAAGAGTTAAGTGGGGGATCCATGGAAGTGTTGGGGAGGTCCTTGTATGGGTTCACTTTGACTTTTGAGAGGTTTGTGGCCTTCCTGCCTCCTAGGGCATGGAACTGGTGTTGTACAGACTTTGGGATGTCTAGATGCATACTCTGCTACTGTTTCTAGTAATGCCAGCAATAACATTTTTTTTAGTGTTGTCACATCTTGCTCATGGCTTCTACTGAACAAGATTTACAGATGTCACTTCAGGCAATTTAGTAAATTGAGTCCAAAAATTGGATTTCGGTGGGAATATGTCACAAGCAACCTAAGTCCTCCTTGGTCTTAAAACCTTCCTCACAGGGCTTTAGTGCAGTGGCTTCTTTAGGTTGTAAAGAAAAGTACGTGGTAGTTTTACAGATGACCTTGCTCTTTATGCTCTTGCTACACAGGACTCTTGCTTCCAGTAATGAAGAAATGTTCTGGGGCAGTGTTCTTGCCACGATGACATAAAATAACAGAGACTTCCAGTTATTACCCTGTTTTTACCCTGTAATAGACATGTGCCTTCAGGGACCAACTGACCTTAAAAATGATGCATATCTGAAGCTTGGGGTCATTTTTGTAGTACAGAATTTTTTTTCTTTTAATAGGCATTGGGATGGTGATACTGCACTCACTGATTATGTGAAACTGTATGTGATCAGTATTCTTGACCAAGTGTGCACTCTCCACTCTGGACACACATTCCCCCTAGAACTCCTAGAAATGGAGTGAGTTGTTGCTCTGAGAGAAAGAAAAAAGCAGGAAGACTAACCAATAATTACCTAGAAATTACCTTTATGAGTTTGAAGGTATTTTTCAGTCCAGGGCTAAAGATTGGTAGTGATGTTCATGAGTTGTTCAGTGGTGGGTGAGAGGGTTTCTACAGCATGAGAACCTTGATCTCTAAGTACTTGTTTGTTCCACTGATATTTATAGAACAAACTTTCTGTCTGCCTGTTTAATGATTTTGAGGTTGAGGCTCAAAAATCTCAAATTAAAAAAACCAACAACCCACAACAAGGAAAAGGCAAATCCCAAGATAATTTGTGTTCTTGTTTTATTAATAGAAACTTAGATCATTTGGGAGCAATTTAAAAGAATTTTCACTATTCTTGTTATTTTTTTTTCTGTCCTCATCTTACTGTGAGACATATCTTTTGTTTGAAGCGTGTACTATTTTAAACAAGCTTTATGTTTTCATGAAAACTCTGCTGGGCAATGTCTAACTCCAGACATAAAAGCAAATAAACTAAGAAAAATCCTCTGTTTATCTAAGATGAGAGAACTTTTTTAAGAAAAGGAGGGAGAGGGGATCTAAACCAACTTAATGGTCTCTTTTGTCTCTCTTTATGTACATTAATGTTCTTCTGCAGTCCTCAGGAATTACATTATCTCATTGGTATGTCACTGGGGTAGCACTACAAAGAAATCTCAAAATGCTACTGTCTTTGGACTGTATAGTGAAGAGAGGCAGGAAGGCCTGTTTGATCTAGGCTGATTCTGATTTTATTCTGTTCAGCTGTAGGTTTCAGATGACAGGTGGAAATTCAGAATTGATGTGAGTGTTAAATGATGGATAACATCTTTTGGATGCTTTCTGCACCCCAGTGAAGTACACCTGAGGACTGACACCTTTCAGTTGGGGCTAATCTTACATATAGCTGAGATCTCTTGTGGGCAAAGCTGGCTGTTTGGGATTTCTAATTAATTAAATTTGACAGCTCAGCCTCAATTTTACTATTTGGTATTGTCTCAAAGCTAAGCAAGCTTATTGTAAACTTGTCTGAGCTCTTCTCTCCTGAAATCTGTCCCAGTTTCCTGTCATTTGCAAGGCTGTCAAAGGAGCTGTCGTACAGCTGAGTGCTGGCATTGTGGAGGTGGGTGTGTTAGCAGTGCTGAGTGGAGATGAAGAAGCAGGGGCTGCAGACTGGGAAATGAGCAGAATGACCATGGCAGGGGCCTCACTTCATCTCTACTGATAACTTCAGCATCTGGCTGTTGAGAGGACAGCTTCCAGGGTGTCCAACCATGAGGCTCTTCAGTTTGTTTGCACTCAAGTCTTCAGCTAGACTTGCCCCTGCAAAGGCTAACAGCTAAATGGGAAATTTAATCAACGTCTCTGATTTTCTTCCTGATGACCTCTGTGTTTTTCGTAGCATCCGCTGCATGGATGGAGGGTTTGTTTCCACATATTTTTTACAGTCTGCAGATCTTTTGTGCTGGCTGCAGACCTCACTGCCAGCTACTACACAGCAAAACCCAAAACTACTACTCCAACAACCCCTGATAATTCAATCCCAAATGATGATACCTGGTGAGCCTAAGACAGTGGTACCAAACAGAGGTCTGGAGTGGGGACTATCAGTACTGCCACTCAGGAAATCAGAGCTTGTAGCTTTTATCCCTCTTTGCAAAGCCCTGGGATTCTTCTTTTATCTTGGTTCAGTCTGCTAAGTCTTGTGAAAACAATAAACTGGCTCACCTCCAGTACTGTGATTTTATCTTGAATTAATAATAAGTTGTCTTTTCTCACAAAGTACTTTTGTTTGAAACAAAAATTACTTCTTGAGGATTCTAACATCTTGGCTAACACATTAAATATGGCGGGTTGTTTTTTTCTAATAATCCTTGTGCTGTCAGGACCTTTGATTTTCACTGGATTTTAATGAGTCATTTAAAAGCAGAGGTCTATTTTGGCAATTTGACTGTGATGCTCCCTCTCAAATCAGTTACCGTTTTGAGAATGACATCTGAGTCTGCCTATGTTTCTGCATGACTGGAAACTGTCACTACTCATTTAAACTTATTAGTGCTGGAAATGGATATGCTGGATCATCTGCCGGGGATGAAACATGAGGCACCAGCATCTGAATTTAAATGTTGTTCCCATGAGGAAAGGAAGAGGTGACTTTAGTGAGGAGAGCTTGGACAGAGAGGGGTGAGAGCTGCCTTGCAGCTCAAAGAGACTTTGGGAGCTTTGCCTACAGGTTGCTACAAGCAGGTTGTGGCATTTTTTGATGATTCAGGAAAATGCTGTGCTTTAAGATCAAAGTTTAATGGGAGGATCTGATGCTTTAGCTGAAGATCACGCTGCAGAAGACACTAAATTTTTCTTTCAAGAAGAACCAAAGTTGGGAATCCTCCTTTTGGGGCAGGGACACGAGCTCTTGAGAAGTTAGACTTTTAAGAGAGAAGTTGCAAAGCTTGACTCAAAGCCAAGCTTCTGTAATGGCTCTTCAGAGTCCACACTTACACTGAAGGTGGTATGCAAAAGGATTCTCAAAAATACAGAGCTGGGGAGTGAAGGCTGTGACCCTCCATCTATCTTTAAAGGACCTGTAGCCTTCAGGACACGTGAGCACTGCTGACACATTGTCACTTCTCTCATCTGAAAGGGCTGTGAGCCCAAAGAGCAGAAAGACGAAAGGAGTCCCTGGGTGCCTCAAGCTGTAACTGGCCCTCAACAGAGCACTGATGCTGCTTGTTTTACAAGGCTGTAGTGAGTGATCCTGCATGTTGTAATTTCTTCATTGTTTTCTAAGTGTATTCCCAGTACAGAGATTATTTTCCTCTACTTCTTCTCCCCCTCCCATGCCTTAACACAAGCCCAGAGCTTGCTTGTGATGGGAGTCTTTGACTGACAGTGCCTCCACCATTTGAGACTACTGGTGTGCTAAAATGTACAACTGGCATTCCAGAAACTGTAAAACTGACCAGACAAAGTGAGATTTTCAATTATTTTCTTTTCTTTTTTTTTTTTTTTTTTAACTCTCCCCTTCTCTCAGCAAATTGTAGTTGTGTCTTGATTCTAATCTGTCATGTAGTTATGTCACTGGTTTACATTTCTGCAACCTGTAGAGAACTATGGAGCACTGAAATTGATACACTCTGAAATTCATAAATGGAATTGAAACAGCCTAGTTATAAAATTAATCTCGATTAAGCTTTTTTCTTAAGTAGAGTTCAGTTTGCAGGAGAAATTCAGCAGTCTGAACCCAATAGAGAGTGCAAAGGTGACTTTCAAGGTGATGGGAATGGTTAGGACAGGATCAGATTTTACTAATGGATTTGTGACTTCCATGCTGCCTCTGAATAACCCATTTATTTCTCTGAAACAAACTAAGACTTGTTGCCCTCTGACTAAAGACCAGCCTTTTTAAAGCAAGCTTATGGTTCTCTCAACTTCCCATGCAACAGCTTGGAGGCTTTTCCTTGACAAAAAATGATACTGAGGAAAAGGAAGTTTTGCAACCCTTAAACTTCCTGAAGAAAAAAGTGCTGTTATGATTCCTTAGGAAAAAAAATTAAAAGCACAACAAAATATTCAGTGAGTCATAATTTACAGGAACATCAGTTTTCTGTGATGGTAACAAGACATAAGTTTTTTCCATTTATCCCAAAGGAAGGCACATTTTGCTGGTGTTACACTTCAGTACTGCAATCATATTTAAAGAAATAGTATCCAAGTTTATCCATCAGTAAAATGAGGATGCTTCTGCATTATTAATAGAAGCTCTTCACATCAGGTTTGAACATTGAATAAAAGGAAATGAGGAATCAATTGAATAAAAGTATGAGAAATTTCTAAAAGAAAAGGAATAAATAACGAAGTTGGACATTTGCAGAAATTCCTGTAAAGGAAAGCCATTCCCATTGTAGCAGTTAGGCTGCAGCTTAGTGTTTGTGCAAGAGAATGCTGCTTCAATTAACAAAGCTGATTTCCACTGCACATGGTGAGACAGGCTCAGACTAAAAACTGAAATGTTCTCTTACTAAAGTACTAATGCTAATTACTGAATGAAGGATCTCTTCCAAGTAAAGTCACATCTCCTGTGTGACCTAATGACCCAATTTTAAAGAAGACTCTTACCTCATCAGCCTTTGAGGTATTGCACTAGGCATTACAGTTTTACAACTCTCATGCTAAATAACGTTTCTGAAGGATGTGCTTTCATATAATGGAGGTGTGCTGGATGTCCAGTTTTAAGCTCACGGGGACTTGTTCTCCATGATGACTTCTTTTTCCTTCACATCTCATTGTGTTCTTGCTTCTGAATGTCTGTTGTGCACAAGGTTTTCTCTTGATCTCCTAGAAAAAAATACTGGGTTTCTGATCCCAAGTGAAATATTTTTACTTGCTTTTTTGGGATTTTTCAGGTACTTAAAATAGCGGTGTATCAATAGTTCTCTTTGTCCATGTTGTTCCCACAGCTGCAGTGGTGTGGAGCATCAGAAATCTGGTTTGTCCTGGACCTTGAAGGTTGCTATGGTAACTGTACATCCCACTGGGGATTTGAGTTAGGTGTGCACACTTCATTTAACTTCCAAGTAGTTCTCTCCAAATGTGTTGGGTCTGTGAACTCCCTTAAAACATCATCTTTGGTGTACTGAGGAAAAGGAAATCCCTTCTTTTGTCTCTGCCTCCCTTTGCTGCAGCCTGTGATTTCCTTTTGTGTTGACTGAGCATAAGAAGATGCTGCTCCAGAGCTTCCCATACGCTGATGGTCACTGATGGAGGGTCTGGTCCAAGCTGTATGTGTCCATCAGTGCCCTGGCTGTGGGAAGGGGACACTTCAGGAGCTGAGCATGACATGTGGACACCCAGCTGTGTCACTGCAGGTGCTGGTGCTCTCTGCCCTGCTGGGTTTGGGCTCCTGGAAATCACTTTCTCTTACTCATAAAGCAGCCAGCATCCTGTGCCCTACCTGGGCACTGTTTCCTTCTGAAGCACCACACAGGTAAGAGCTCACCTTCAGGTTTGGTGCTCTGGAGGCTGGGTCTTGTCTAGGCAGTTCAAACATCTCCTTTTTTGATTGCCCCCTTCCTAAGAATATGACAGGACTGGAAGGGGCTGCATATAGACTTGAAGGAAAGCAGAAAATCTTCACGGGGATGAAGTGTAAGGAACCATAGTGTAAATATTTTTACATTATATAGTAGGAATAATACCCACCTCTTTGATTTTTCTGCTTTTTTTTTTTTTTTTTTTTTTTTTTTTTTTTGCCAAACTACTCCAAAGAGATTTCTTAGGAAGCCATCATCTCCTGCATGCAAGAATGTGATGGCTCCTCTTCTCCTCCTTCTGTGTAAGAGATTCTCTCCTCTTTTGGGTGATGTTTTACCACTCATTCTGTGGCAGGACAGTGAACCAACCCTGTTGGTGCCCTGAAGCACTCAGTAGAGCAGAGCATACTGAGTGCCTTCCTGAGCTTGTAGCTGGATTGAATTATATTTGGGTTTCTTTTCAGCCTGGCTGAGGAGTTTAGCACTGTCTGTGAGCTGTTTGTAGACAGCAGCAGGTCTCACATTCTGGAGAGGGGCTGGGAGGGATGGCACCCCCTGTCATTGGTGTACTTCATGTGCATGTGTGGTTGAGATGTGCCTGCAGTGACCACCAGAAAATCTTCATAGGGTCTTTCTCACCATGGCCAAATCCTGCTAGCTTGCTGCATTCAGCTTTTGTAGGCTTTTTGGTAATTTTTTTTTTGCTATTTATTCAGTTCCAGCCATTGGCTTCCTATTGCCTACTTCTCATCATCAGTTGGTTTGTGGCATTGAGTGATGGCTCTGGCACCTTTGGGATAAAAAATAAAGACCAGGTGGATCTTTCTTTGGGCCCTGCTCATGGTGGTTTCCTTGACTTTTTGATAAGTAAAAAGCTGTATTTCCTGATTCAGGAGGTGGAAAACTCCTTATCTTCCATTTGCTGGGATATTGTGAGGTCCCCTACCCCCCACCCTCCCTCCCCAAGAAGCAAAGGAGAGAATCTAGTTCTCAACTAATCCTGCCAACTCTTCTTTGCCCTTGGAGAATATTCCTCTATAGATCTTGGTTGGTGTTGTTGTTGTTGTTGTGTGTTTCGTGGGGGTTTTTTGAGCCGGTCTTGGTAAGCAAGTTGAACTTGCTGAAGACTGGAGATACAAAGACATTTGGGGTAGTGACCTGAGCCTTTATGCTGAGACATTTTTGCAGACCAGCTCTGTTACCAGCTTGCAAGCCAGAGGTAATTTGTTTCCTCTGTAAATCTCCCTGAAGAGGAGGCAAGTGTAAAGTATTTAAAAAAACAAAGCTTGTAGTTAATTTTCTGCCTTTCCTGGAGGTGGAGGAGAGAGCTCTTGTGCACAACCACAGTTCTTTTTTTCTTCTCTTTTGTGATGTTTGATAGTTGGGAGTGGGGTGGTATTTTATGTAGTTGTAACTAGAAATCTGTTGTTGATGTTTTGAATCTCAGTCCTGGCTGGAATGCAAATAACCATGCAGTTTGGAAGAACAGGTGTAGTTTATACCCCCAGGACACCTACTGAGGATAACTGTGCAGGGCCACAGATACTTGCCTTCCCTCGTGCAAATTCAGTGGGAAACATTTGCCCAAACTCCCTCCTTGTCCTGCTGTTTTGCTTAAGCTGGAACACAATGAAGTGAAATGTGGGGCTTGTAACAGTTTTCTAAGAGGAAAAATAACAAGTACAGACACTCTAATATCAATCTTTTCTTTCTTGTTGGGCATAAGCTGACCAGAGTGCTCTTGTGTCTTCTGCTGTGTCCCAGTGCTTGCCTGGGGAAGTGCTCAGCTGGGGCAAGAAGTTCTCCTTTAGGTTGTGACAGAGGAATGTAACTTTCAGCACTGGTTTTGCAAGGAAATTCACTGTGAAAATAGTACTGGAAGCTGTCAAATCACAAAGGATTTGCAGGTTTCTGAAAAAACCAATATGCCAAGCTAAAGTTAGGGTTTTAGGAACTGTCTAAGCATTGATATATGGGGAAATAATTATTTTCTTGCCTGGCTAGAGGACTGCCAGCTTTCATATTGTCAAGAAGAATGCACATGTAACCTGAATAACACATAATCATGTCTCAATGGAACTTAAAGATATGATTTACAGGACTGACAGGCTCTTTGTTGTATCAGCACTGAGTGGTTGCAGTGCAAAGAAAAATGCACTTCAAGTATCTAGAAAAGAATTAGGCTGAAAAATATGTCATGTTATTAGTTCTGTGAATTGTTATGTCTCCAAGTAAGCCTTGTATGCAAAACATTTTTACTTCTCTCAGGAACATTAAACATAATATTCTCATTTTCCTGTGACTGCAGCATTTTTGCAGTTGGTAATAGATATTTCTTTTACTAATCCATCTGTGCCCACTGTGTTTGGTTTTGCCCACTGAATGCAGTCTTCATTTCTGGCAGTTTCATGAAAATCTGTAGCATTCTGGGGACAAAGCTTTACCACGAATTTAAATTCCCAGTTTCATGTTGACAGCACTGTGATGACAACTTTCTTTCCTGGTCCCTTCTGCAGCTATCCCATGATTGCCAGTATCAGTATAAATAATGAGTGGCTAAAAAAAAAAAAGGAACCAAGTGACTTTAACTCCCCCTTTCCATAAATACAGCATCTTCCTGCCTAATTTTCCCGAGGGAATTTGTTCCAATGTTGTTTGTTCTAGAGGCTAGGGAGTGTGTTAATCTCCCAAATTTCTCAAGGGTGTATCAGGGGGATCTTGTGAAGCCACTGGTCCGGCATCACCACTAAGCAAATGTTAACTGACTTAATTTATGGATGCTGTAGATGATAAAACTTACAAGTTTTTGCCCTGTGAGTGGGATGTGTCCTCTCTCAGGGAAGGGCTGCCTTAGTCTGGAGCAGAAGGTGACACAACTGCACAAACTGAATGCTTTACCTCGGTTCTGCTGCTGTACTTGAAGTCATCCTGCATCTACATTAATTTCCTACGAGGAAAGATTGAGAACTTGGAGATGCTGGCCTCAGTGTCATTCTTCTGAAGTAACTTAATAAATTGGCACGTAGCCTTGCCATGTCATGGCTCGTTGAGGTCCTGAGGCAATATTTAGTGTAACAGAATAAGCAGTGCTCCAGTTAACACAATCATCTCTTATGCATGGAGATGCATTTATGCCGTTCAAGACAAAGAACCTTTTCACTGTATGTCCAGCTATTATTCTGTTAATTCTTTGTGGGGAGTTACCACATCTTTGTTTTCCTTTGGGTGGGGAGAGAGTTTTGCATGTTCTCACTGAAAAGCCCAGTGTTTGAAGCCACAACACTTACATGAGGATTAACTTTTTGAAAGACTTGAGGGTCCCTGTGGAGTTGCCTGAGACCATTAATAAAAGTTTGAATTTTCAGCCTAATGTATTAATTATGTTTGTCCAATTCCTAGAGGACCAGTAAATCAAATTAATCTTAATTAAATTTAAGCCTGTGATAGCAGGGGAAAAAAAAAAAAAAGAAAAAGATAATATTGTAGAGTTTAAAAGCTTAAAAGGGACTGACAAGCAGACTGTTACTTTTTCTGGGTAAAATGTAAATACATTTTAAATTTAGATTTCTGTAAGTACATTTTAAGTTACTCATTTTTAGACCTTCAGTAATATGGTGACTGCTGTGCTTTTGTCTTCATGGGAAGATTGTTTTATAGACCAATAGCTTGAAAGCTCTTTTGATAAAGCCTGTCTTGTGCTAAGCCTGTGAATTATTTTGATGAAATTTGCAACTCTAATAGTAGTATTAATACTAGAAACAAAATTTCTATAGTGGATGTTTCCATATACTCAAAAGAGAAAAAGCTAAAAGTGATAACAATGGAAGCCACTTATATTTGTGTTCTTGAGTTGACTTAAATCTTCCATTCAAATCCTGCTCTAGGAATCCTTAGATGTCTGAGACCATGCAGAATTACTTAATCTCTAGAGGATGTCTGCATTTTAATAAAACAGATGTCAGTTTTGCATCTTGAGGTCTATTTTTTGTTTCTGAGGAAAGTTTTTCTTTCGATTTAAATCCAACAGAAGGGATTTTTTTTAAACACTTGTCTTCATCGGGCTAATATTACCCTCTTGTAAAGCAACAAAACATCTCTCCATTTCTTATTCTGAAGAGGGTATTTAATGTTCTTTATCTCTTCGTATCTCAGAAGAAAATTTTTTGTACAAATAGACCTTACAAGCCATTTTGGAGGGTTTTTTTTTTTTTTTGCTCTATATTAGTTTTCAATGTTTTAGGGCTGTGAAAGACAGTATTAGCCTTGGTCTTCTAGAAACATTCTTGTTAAGAGCTGTCATTTACTTCCTCCTTTGCCTCCTTTTTTCATCCACCTTGTTTTAAAACAATTTTTAGAAGCTTGCAGGAAGCTTTGCACAGGATGTGCTTGGTGTAATCCACTGACATAACTGATATATTTTTAAGTCTGTGTCCTAGGTGGGCAATGTGAAGTAGCTGGTTTATATTTGGGGGTGCAAGACACTGACAGCAGTGTTTTGAGCCTCCTGGGAAGTGAAAATATTTCCTCTGGAGTGTGATTTTCATGCCTCAAAAATTTTCTCTCTCTTCTTTTTCCTATGTGTCTGCTGTGTACATCCTTCCTTTACTTTAGAAGTGTTTATTTCATCCAAGCAAACAGAGGAGAAGCTGTGGATTTATTATTAAACTCTAATAAGGGTGCACAAATTGTTTTGAAGTTCAAGACAAATGACACTGCTTGGGCACTGTAAATAATGCAGTGGGTTACCTGGCAGACTGGAGACACTTCTAGAGTTTCTCACCTTGTCACATCTCCCACAAACAATTGGAAAAGGTCAACTTCCAGTTAGGCTGGTAACTGTTGCTGTATTCAAAAGGCTTAAAAAGGTTGTCCCCAGTTTCTTATGCTGTGGTTTAATAGATTGTCAAATAAATTGCAGTGATACAAATGTTAAAGCTTTTAGTTAAAATCACAACATGCGTGGACAAGTCTGTGTGTTTAGTGAGAGCTTAACACTGGGCACCTGCTGGCTTGGTCACAGCTTCACCCACTTCAGCTGAGCTGTGTTCTAGTTTCCAGTTCCAGAAGAATTTGGTTTCCTTCCTGCCAAACGGGCAGCTTCAGTTTAGGATACATTTGTTGTCCTCTGCAGATCCTGAGGCTGCAGAATTGTCCTACTCTGTGGGGGATACTGCCCGATTTCTGCTCTGTGAAAGGGGAGATGCTGAGGAAGAGAAGAAAGAAGTGTTTTTCAGAGCTTCATGGACTTGCATTAAACCTACTTTGAAGGCAGCAAAAGCTTTCTCCATTTTTTTCCTAAGCCTGATGTGTAAGATGTATTTTGCTTTTCCGTAACCTCAAATCTTAAGTTTTGTGATTTGGCCCCAAGTTTATTCCTCTATGCAAAGATGTGGAATAGCCTCATTCAGCCTACAATGATCAGTGTTTTATTCACATTTTTCTTGAATTTCTTTACCAATTTGAGGTTTTATCTTTTCATTCATCGCCATGAACTGGTGTTTTATGGCCACAATTGTGAGCCTGAAAGTAGCTTTGAATGCATAAAATAACAATGTAGTGGATGTTCTTTTAAATGGTGGGAGGAGATTTCTGATTTTATTTATTTTTCCCAGAAAAATTCTGGTGGTGCGATTAAAATGATGAAGCATTGGGTTAGGAATTGTTTTTTCAGAGGGATTTTATGTTTGAGTGTGTTCAGCATTGGTAATGACTCTGTGCAGTGAACAAAACCAAACACAATTGAAACACGTTGCTGCTAGTAGCAAGACAAAATTTTAGGCATTCTTGGGAAACTTAAAGGCTTTTACTTTTTTTTTTTTTTTTCCTGCATGGGATGCACAAAAGTCCCTTTTGGTCATGAAGATTTTTAATGTCCTCACTTTGTTGTCTAGCCATGTTGTTTTAAGTTACTCTGGTTTGATCATAATTGCCAGGCAAAAATAGTGCGGAAATGTGAGAGATCTGGAGAATGGTTTATACAGAGCCAAGGAAAAGTATCCATGTAACCATGGTGGGTTTTTTTGTTTTTTTTTTTTAGTTTGCAGGGAGGTTGAGTGTTTCCTGTTTGTTCTTCTGTATGATTTGTTAGCCCAGGATTAGGCTCTTTTGTTTGTGGTGTAAATCCTGCTCTTGGCCTACAATGAATATGAATTAACTTCTGTACTTACATGTGCCATGTTGCAGAATCAGCTCCTTATTAGTAAGTCAAATAAAAGCACAGATGAGATGATATAAGGAAGTCAAAGAGAATCTGGGATCAGATCAAGGGCAAACACCAAAATTATAAAAGAGGAAGAGAGATAAGTTGGAAGGTATTTAAGCATGAGGGTTTCCTTTTTGTACACCCTTAACTTTCAGAAGAGCATTACTGTGAGGCATTATTGAAAGCATTACTTTTTAATAGACTTTAGTGAAAGAAACATTAGCTAGAAGGCCTTTATAGATGTAAGTGGCGCTTTTTGTTGTTCTTTGGGTTTTTTAAAAGAAGTGGAACCTTTTAGAAAGTTGATTCCTAGCTCAGGCTTGGGAGTAGCTGGGTAGAAATTGATTAAATGAATCCTATTTTGTAGTTCACCTTTGTAGGGCTCCTGATGAGTATTTGGCCATCATTGGTACCTTTCATCACCTTCAGGAAAGTGAGGGAGGGACCTTGCCCTACAGCAGAGGAACTGACATGTTTGTTATTCTCATGTAGGATCTGAGGAGAATATCTAGGCCAAGGTCTCCAGGAATCCTTGCCTTTCAGACTGTCCTGAGCCCTGTCCTGGCCAGAGTACTGCTCCAGACTGGACTGCCCATGGTGATGTCCATGAATGCAATGGGAATAAATCACATTAAAAGTGGTAGTAAGGTGGTAGTGACCAGTACTATAAAAATGTGTTTTATTGTTTGAATCTGGTTTTTGGGAGGAAGGTTATTTTGGTTGTTTTCTTGTTTGTTTGTATATTTAAATAGGAATTAGTAGTTACACTCTATTGGGAGTGTTGGATCTTCTTTTGAAGGAACAGAGTTGCCCTGAGGAAGCTGCCACCTTGTCCTTGCTGCAGACTAGGCAGGCTATTAGGTGCTTGATTCTTCTTTTCAAAATAACATGTCACTTTTTTTGTTAGACCTGATAGTTGGCCTGAAAACACATTTGGTCTCTTTTTTTTTTTTCCCTTATTTTCCATTCATGCATTACTAACTAATAAAGCATATTACAAACCTTGCTTTTCCTAGTTGCAATTATTTTTTATGGAGATTTAACTTGGCTTTTAATGTGCTTCATTGTATTATAATAAACTATTGATTCATGAAGTAAAGGCCAATAATGAAGGGTTCCAGTACTGTGGTCAGTACCAATGATGGAGCAGAGTAATAAAGGTGAAAGTTGCTGAATTGTGTAACTGGTTGCTTTGAGTTAGAGCAGAAGTTGATGTTTTCCAATCATCACCAACAGTGCAGTGCTCTGATCCCAGAGGACTAGATGAGCTAGTCAGTGACTAACTGGGGATAAGTGTGAAGGCACAGGTAAGAAATGACATTTGAGAAGATGGGGAGATGGACTGGAGATTCTGGCATCCAGATGTCTTGGTACTGTGGCTCTTTTGTGATCCCCAGGGAAAGGACAGCATGTACTGCTGAAGAGTACCTGGTTTTGTAATTGGCTGTAAACAGTGTGATTTGATATGTGTGAGTATGGGGGGAAAAATTAAGAGATTGATCCAAGTTTTAGGCATTTCAGAGGTCGTGTCTATGGTGTGCTCTGTCTCCTCTTGGAATAAAAATTTAATGAATCCAAGTTTTGATAGAGCTTCAAAGTAACTTCTGATTACATCATGATGGGGAAACTCCTCCTGCTCTCCAGCTACAAAGAGAAAATTATTGGCACAAAAACTAATTTATTGCTACAGGCCATGCTTAAAATAACTTTTATGACCACAGTGGCCATAATGTGGTGGAAGTCTGTAGGTGTATTGATATGAAAACCCCTGTGCTTTCCTTTGAGGAAGTGATTTCAAAGGGCTGCTTGAATTTGTGCTTTCCTTAATAGACAGAAAAGATTCAGGATCTTCCTGATGATAGAGTTTTCCAGTGTTAGGAAGGGCCAAGTTCCTAATCTGTGCACTAATAAGTGCACAGTATTAAATTTATACCAGCCTGAACCAAATGTTCTGTCGTTCACCTTCTGCCCCTGGGTCTGCCCCTGGGTTTTCTTAACTCTGGAGTTACTGTCTGTTTCTTCGTGCTGCTCCCCTCTCTTTCTTTTCAAAGAGATCCCTGTTTTCTGACTTCCTTCTTCCACATCTTGAGAAGTCTCACACAACTAATGAGCTATTATATTGCATTGCAAATTTTTTAAACCAGCTTCTTTATTTGTTAAATTTTCATGTGAATACTGGGCATTTTTGATAGTGTGCTTTGCCTTTCTGAAAAAGTAAGAGAGCCTGACTTTTCAGGATACAGCAGGACAGTTGCCTGGATTATTTCAGCTCTCATTTTACAAGAGGGCCAGCAAAGGAAGGGCTTGATAGCAGGCAGCTGGGAAATTAAGTTACTTTGCTACTGAGCACAGTGGACATTTTTGTAATCTCTAGTGCTGAGATATACAAAGAGTGGATGTTGTTTTACACTAGTCTGTCCATGCTGTCTGTTTCCCTGTTTCTGTGGAATGTCATATGTTTTTTGGGGTTTTTTTTCCCCCTTTGCTGAACAGGGAAACTGAACAAAAAAGGTCAACTAGAAGAGCAAGTACAGTTAGTTTTCACTGCTTAGTTTCTACAGCTCTGAGCACCTGTGGCAAACGACCTCCCCTTCTAAGCTAGCAGTAGGATGGAAAAAGCCCCTGAAATAAATGCAGTGTCTTTGGATGGTGCAGAGGGAGTGCAAAGGGTGAGTGAACAGGGATATGGTGGGTGGTTTTGCCACAAGGCAGTATCTGGAAATTGGTGTTTAGAATGATCTTCAAGTCCCAAGAAAAGTGCAAAGCCTGAGAAGGGCTGAGTATTTTTGCTCACCTTTCAGACTAGAAAGAAACCAACCCCTTCTTGCACTCTCCTGCTCCTTTCCAAGCCCCAAATTATTTCTCTTACTGCTTTTTCTGTAACCACATGTGATGTTTCCCACACATCTCTTAAGCTACATCAGTCCTTGTCAAAGGTCTGGGAATTGATGTAGTTTCTAAGAGCCTTCCCAATTTTGCAATGTCCCTTTGTGGGAGTGGGTGGTGAATTTAATCTGGAGCCAGTAACACACCATGTCTGTTCCCCATTGCAGTGCTCTCTGTGCTCATCCTTTCAGAGTCTGTAGTTGTATTTGAAGACAATAATCTAATCTTCCTAAATAATATCATGTTCTCAGTTTTGTTTGCTTACTCCATGCAAGCATCTGAAGAGATAGATTTGTGTTTTGTAGTGCTAGCAAGAAGTCCTAGGTCTGTTGAAATGCAAGACCAACTGTATATTGACTTCAGGAAGGCAGAAATTAAACCTCTGGAGGTTTTTTTTTATTATTATTATTAATAATCTCTCTTTGCTTCAATTGAAAAAATAACAATTGTAGGAATTCTTCCAAGATATGCATCTGGCAGGTAGAATAAAGGTTTACATATGAATATATTTGACAGTGTAACTTTAATGCACTCAGGTTCAGAAGTGGATCCAAGCTGAATATATGAAAAGAACTTTCATAATACCTGAGACAAATATAATTTCTCCCCTATTTAAAAATAAAAATAGTACTGATTGATTTTTCAATTTATTAAACCTGATCCTTGCAGAGTTTGAAAACCAAAAATTGCAGCAGGAGGAATCTAAAAGTTAAAACAGGTTTCATTGTCTACCCTGTAAGAAGCTGAAGCTGGAAAAGATGCAGAAGTAAACAAGGAAACAGCTTGTGACAAAAGGCACTGAAATCCAATATCTGGCTGTAATAAACCAAGTCTGACATTAATGTACAGAACCAAGGAAAGTATAAATACTCAAAAGGTGGCAATAATAGTAATAAAGATTTACAGGAATTTTGAACTCCTGTGGCAATGAAGATGGAAAACTTTTAGACATCAAATTGGATTTTCAAAAAATCAGTATAAGTAACGTGAAATTCATTTTGCAGTTCTATTGTCTTCCCATCAGATTTCTGTCTCTCTTTATATCCAACCCACTCTTGGGTGGTATTTTATTCATCTATTTAGGATAACTGTAATGGAATTATCGTGCAGCATTTTGAAATTATATTGTTAATATAATCTATTAACTGTCTTACTTGTACATGAGTTGTGTGGAGGCTTCCTTTCCTTCTAGCATACTGACAAAATGATGCAGCACCTTAGCCCATCAGAGAGAAGAGATGGGCAACATGACAAATCAATCCCTGGTACAGGGAATAATTGGACTTCTAGAGATGCTGGAAGTAGTCTTGCATTGTGTATCTTGTGAAATGAGCATTTTTGTTAGTCAAGAAACTTTCACAAATGTGCATGTAAACAGACCTGCTGCAGAGTTAGACATGGATGTGGTTTTTGGGAGTCTCAGTATCTCCCTGTAAGGGTGGAGGATGTGTATTATGTCTTTTAAATTCATCACTACTTCTAAAACGGGGATTACAGATGCATCACACTAGAGGATATGTTGTCTCTCTTGACTTTACCAGTAATGCTTTTATCTTTGCCTTACAAAGAGGCTTTTCCCTGTGGACTTAACCATCAGCTCCTGAAAGGCCAAAGGAGGTAAAAGCTGAGCAGAACTTGAAGGGGTTTTTTTTGTGGGTTTTGGATATCTTTAGTTGTTTTTGATTTTTTTTTTTCTAGATGACATAAATGACTGATTTAGGAACAAAATATTAGGTTAAATAAACTGGTGTGTGATAATTTCAAGTTCTTTTTCCTGTGTGCTGCGTTACCATCTCAACACACTGCCTCTCTTTTCTCCACATCCTCAAACCCTGCTGGTGTGCATCAAGAAGCTAGCATTAAAACCAGAAGAAAGCAAAAAGGAAGAGTGTTAATTGCAGCTGCTTATAATGCTGTGGAAAAAATGGTTTTAAAAAATAGTCCAAAAGCCCCTTCCCTACTATTATTACCAATTTCACATAGTAGCAGTGGTTCTAGATCTGTTCAAGTGACCACTTCCACTCACTTTGAAGTGTGTGACTGTACTTTTTCAAGACAAGCTTGTGCCAAATTAATTGATTCTTTTTTCCCCCGTCTTATTAAGTAAGTTTGGCTGGGCCACATTTACTTGGATTAAATACAAGCAAAAAGAAAACTCACATTGGTTCAGGAAGTTTGTTTTGTGGTTCTTTGGAAAAGAACATTCTGTCCGCTCTTTGCAAAACCAGTAAAAACAGTCTCTTGGCACAGACACTATTCTTTGTAGATACCTTACTTTAAATTCTCTCTCTGTTATTTTGCAAGATTAACTATCACAGTCCATATTTCCTGGATAAATCCTGCCTCGTATAATTGTAAGTCACATCTGCAGTGGTATTTGGTAGTTCAACATGATTAAATCTTCTAAGCACTGTTTGAGATCTGCTGATGAAAGGGACTGAATAATAGTAAATATAAATTTTAGGGTGGTAAATGTGGTTTATGAAATAGCACTTATTAAGAAGTGGCTGTATCTCATTGTAGACATGTTCAAGTAAATATGATGGTAAGGAAAAAGAGCTGTAGAGGCACAGAGTAAAACTGCAAGAGGTTTTTATTTATTTTGTAATTGAGGAATTGTGTGTGAGTTTTGTAGAGAAATGTCCTTTTCCCCTTTAAATTTTCAAAGGACATTATTAAGCTACTCTGTGCTACTAAAGGAGTACTGGGATAATGCATTTCATGTGCTTGTAATAGTCATTTCTCACATGTGAGAATCTGGCTGGAGTTGCCGGAATTGTGAGTAATAGCAGAGAGGGAAATGTGCTCTATGCAACCTTAATCAAACAGGGAGCCATCTCTGGTGCCCTCTTTTGATAATACACTCAGTGGAACCAGTTAGGGGAAGATCTTAAGTGATGTTAGTAGGTTATTGGACTGATTCTACAAGTGACTGTAACTTCTACTGTCTTGGACCCTTACTAGAAGGGAAATCAATGTCTTGTACCTTGTAGGAGGCAGTGCTGCATGTAGTAAGTAATATTCCCAGAGAGTGAGAAAAGTGAAACAAAGGTGTCCTGTACCAGCTTTGAAGGGAGCTGAAGGTTTACACACACATTTGGATGTAAGTTTTGAGAGCTACGTTTTTTAACATAAAAGGAAAACACAATGAAGAACCCCAACCTTTTGAACTTTCCATACATTTAAATCCAGAGACTAAAGTATTTTGAATGTCATGGTCGTCTTATCTTACCAGAAAAGCCTTTTCCTATATTTAAAAGGGCATCCATTTTTCTAATTGTTGCCAAATCCAATCCAAGCCTCCCACACAATCATTTCACCCTTCCCTCCCCCTCCCATCATTGTCTGATTTTTTGTTTGCACAGTCATTATTCATTAACTGTGTTCATGTCCAGGGCAACAAACAGAGGAATCACATTATCAAGGAGGAGCTCAGAAACTCACCAGTGAAATCTGTTTTGTCCTTTTCTGTTTTACATTGGTTTTCAGATGAGAATCGCAAAACCTGCAACAAATTGCAGAGATAAGGAGCTTGGAAACAATGAGTGTGCTACTGTTTGCTACTTTATTTTCTTAGCAGAATTCTTTCATCTTCCATTCTAGTGAGAAGAATTAATTTCTATGTAAGAAGCTACTGAGATCATAAGTTACTACTGGAAAAAAAAGAGGAGTAGTCTGTCCTTTTTTTCCTCCTTTCTTACCGAATTACATATTATCACTAGTTAGAGTTGGAAGGGACCTCTGGAGATCATCTCCTCCAACCCCCTTGCCAAGGCAGGGTCACCTAGAGCAGGTTACACAAGAACAGTAGTGTTCTTGTGTTCTCCAGGAAAGGGAGATTCCACAACCTCCCTGGGCAGCTGTTCCAGTGCTCTGCCACCCTTGGTGTAAAGAAGTTCTTCCTTATGCTAAGGTTGAATTTCTGTCTTTTATTTTATGGCCACTGCTCCTTGTCCTGTCACTGGGCACCAGTGAAAAGAGCCTGGCACCCTCCTCTTGACACCACTTTGAGATATTTATACGTATTAATGAGATCCCTTCAGTCTTAACTTCCCTGGACTAACCAGGCCCAGCTCCCGAAGTCTCCTCTTGAGAGAGACACTGCAGACCCCTCATCATCATTATGTCCCTCTGCTGGACCCTCTCCAGTAGCTCCTTATCTTTCTTGAACTTTATCCTTGTTTTGAGGGAATGAAATGGGCATGGAAGGGTAGAGGGTGTTGCCCAAGGTCACTGAGCTGGGAAAGGCTGAGGCTCAGGAATGGCAACCTGCCTTAAAGGGTTGTGCCCATGAGTTGTCCTTTCTTCTGTGAGGGTTTCCTGGTCAGAAAAAAAAACATTAATTGTCTATCTCCCCCTCATATATTAAAATGTTACATTTTTGACAGAAATAGGTGATTAACAGATAAACCACCACTAGAATCTGGTCATATTAGTCAGCAGCTTGATAAGGCTTCGTAAAAAAAAAACCTAGCTGAGTATATTATTTCCTTTCTATATTAATGTTCAACTACAGGATCAATTCAGATTGACTGAACTGACCTATTGTCACTTGTCCTGTTACTGAGTTGACTTGTTACTGCTTCTTTCCAGTTCTGTTGCTATATCAAATTGATCTGTACTTTTTAATTATTTTAAATTGGATTTATTGTAAAATGGAAAGCATCACTGGGGGGCTGGCCCTGTAAGGGAGAGGAAATGGAACCTCTCACAGAAGTCACAGAATTGGGATAATGTCAAAATGAAGACCTAAAGAAGGTAACTCATGAGAAAATTCCACTATAAATTGGTCGGGTTTGCTAAAATTTGAAGAACTGGTCAGTGCCTGAAACAGTGCAGGTATAAAGCTGGAAGTGACTTGTATTACAACTAAGTTAGAATAATGTCTGGGATATGAATAAAGAAATGAAATAGAAAAGGACTAGCTCTTGAATGTCAGATTCAAAACTGAGGGGTGACAAAATTTGAAGGGTTTTAGGGTGGAGGCTCTCCAGTTTTCCTGCCATTGAGGTTCCTGTTAGCTGTACAGGGGAATTCTTTTTGGTATTACTGGTATTTAGGAAATTCACGCTGACAGCAGTGGATGAACTCTAACCAGAACTGTATTTCTCCCTGTCATGCACTGAGGGAAATCATATTTTAAGAAGTCAGGGATTAGCAAGTTGAATTCATTGTATAATGTGCAGTGGAATTGCGAAGCTGAACCTGTTTCTTTTCTGGTTTTCAGTGATTTGTCCTGTTGGGCAGCTGCCTTCTGAGCGCCTCTGGAGAGATGCCAGCCAGCTGAATTAAGCAGTGGCAGGAACAGCATCTACCCGAGCTGAAGTTTTAAGCCCAGGCACGTGGCATTTGCACAAGTGATCACTGGTGAGTTGAACGTAAGCACAGCTTCTCTCTTTTCTCTCCGTCTCTTTAACAAGTGGCATCTGTTACAAACTGTAAGTTTCTGGATGCACAGACTGGCCTGCCTTGCTTGTTTTTCCCAGAGGGTGACTGATGGGCTTAGAGAAAATGAGAGTGATCGAGGTTACCAGCTAATCTCAGGAAATCCTTACTATTTGTTTGTATGTTTATGGATTATTTTCCCCTTGCCCTCCACAGAATGAGTAATGTTCTGGTGAGGCCAAACTTCAAATCTGTATGTTATATTAGATGATATCACTGTGCTTTTTTAATCAGAGGAGATTTTATATCCTCTTCCTTAGCTCCTCATAGCCTGGAAGTGCAAGCTGTGGGGTTCTGATAACAGAAATAGGGACTGGCTGCTGTCAGCGTGAGGGTGATTAAAAATGTGTGTGTGTGTACTGGTTCACTCCCTTTCCAGCTGAATAGAAAATGAAACTACCCAAAGCCTTTTATGTAAGTGCATGGATTTGAGGTTTTTTTCCTGTTTAAATCTCTGTGTGGCTGTGTGCAGACAAACTTCTTCCTCAGCTTCCTTTTACTAGATGCTGTGTAAAGAAAAGTGTGAGCTTGTTCTGACCTCTGAGGGATGATCCTGTTTCCATTTCAGTTCTAGACCTCTCTAGTACTGAAATAATCTCTCTACAAAAGACAATAGCTAACAATTAATTTTTTTTTAGGGAAAGGTGGTTTCTAGTCAGTTTTTCCAGTCTGTGATTTTCCTTGATAAAACAATGGCAACCTGCTTCTTCCAGCAGCTGAAATGCTGTGATTCTTTGACAGCAAATGTGTGGAGTGCTGCCTTACACCTTGTAACACCCTGCTTTATTTAAGACTCCGTCATGCTGGGCTGACTGCTGTCTTTCTGGGAGTGTGGCACCAAGGAATTATTGATGAGATGCAGCCTGGTCTGTAAAGCACACGTTTGCTATTAAAAACAACATATGTGGCCTTAGCTATAGCTAATGATTTAAAAATCTCTGTGGAATTTGGGGGAGGTATAGAGTCCTATTAAAGCATCAGCATGACACAGCTCAGCATCAGGTGCTGAATTGTCCTGTGAATATCAGGGTAGATGGTTTGTGCTTTAGGCAGAGCTCCCTGAAGGTCACTTCTGGAGCAGCTGGGAGGAGCCCCCTATAAGGATGTGTGCAGGAAGGACAGTATTCACCCAGGGCACTTGTCTGACTCTTCCAGGTTCTTGCAATGTTGTAAAAAGGGCTTGTTGGAATATTGGGACAAAAACCTGAAGGTCAGTGCTGTCCTGAGCTATACGTGGTACCTTGGTCAGCAGCGGAGTTGGAAAATTACTCTGGCCTGAAAAATTATGAGGGTAATTCTGCTTTATGCTGGAGGAGGCAAAGGCAGAGCAGGGAGTACAAGTTGATTATTTCAAGGTCCAGTAGCCTATTAAGCTAGACTAAAACGAGTAGGCTTTAATGAATGGAAAGTTTAGGAAAACAAATGTGGTGCTATTGTCACATAACCATTGTATTTTTGCAAGTTGGAACATACCTGTCCTTAAGTTCCTTTCCTTTTTATTGCTGCTGCTCTTCCTGCTTCAGTTCAAGCGTAACAGCTGCTATCTTGGGAACCACTGAAGGTAGATGCAGTTCCTTTCTACTGCTGGACTACTCTGAACCCCAGCATTTAAATAATACAGCAACTTTAGTGCTAAAGGCAGCAGCTTTGGAGGAGAAAGGTTTTAAAATTGTTGCAATTGATTTTCATGGTTTAGAAATAGAGAAAACAAGTAAAAACAATAGAGAAAACAAGTAAATGAAGCAGTCTTTTTTTATTTAAAATAATTATCACTTGGGTAAGTGCACTTTATTTTCTGCTCGTAAATATTTTCAATTATTACAAGTTAGAGACCACAGATTTTTTGAGAAGGCCAATATTTTCAGTGGAAGCACATCTTTATCTTGTTCAGGGAGGACACCAATTTAGGACAAATGTCTGTGTGTTGTGTCTTAGCTCTCAGTCTGCCTCACAAGATGGAATGCCAGCGTGGGGGAGAAGGCAAAAACCTTTCCTCCTATGTAACATGGGTGGGAAATCATCTGCATGTGGAGAGGTTTCTTTTGAAACTCCATGTCGTCAGGAAGGTGTGTTGAAAATTCACTGCACAAATAAAGATTGAGTCAAGCCAGTGCCTGCTTATCACATCAGGTGGTGATTATGCTGTGACATAAATCACTACGTGCTCTGAGTACATCCAGTTTCCTGGGTTTGCCTAAGGCTGTGCTTAAGGAAATGTGTGTGAGCTCACACGAAGGTTTCTGGTTGTTGGGTTTTTTGGGGTTTTTTTTTGCTTTTTTTTTGGCTTGTTTTGTTGTTGTTTGAGGCTTTATTTATTATTTTTTATGGGAGCATTATAGAGGATAGAACTTTAAGTGCAGGGTATCTGGAGAGTGTCCTGCCCTTGGGGTTGAGAGGTGTTTTTTACTTTGCTTGCAATTCTGCTCGATTGCTGCTTGCTGCCTGCAAGTACAGTGTGAACGTTTGAAACTGCAGTCTGAACCTTCACCTGGAAACTGAATTTTCTTGCACTTAATTTTTTTTTTTTTTTCAATTTGTAGTTCTAATTATAGTGCCAAATCAATATTATAGAATTATAAAATCTTTTGCTTTGGGGGGATCTTTAAAGACCATCGAGCACAGCCCCCCTGCAATGGGAAGGGACGTGTTCAACTAGACCAGGTTTCTCAGAGCCCCATCCAACCTGGCCATGAATGTTTCCAGGGATGGGGCATCCACCAGCCCTCTGGGCAACCAGTTTACCACCTTCATTGTAAAAAAACTTCTTTATATCTGTTCTAATTCAACCTTCTTTTACTTTAAAACCATTATTCTTTGTCCTGTTGCTGTGGACCCTGACAAAAAGCCTGTACTCATCTTTCCTATAGGCTCTCTTGAAGTACCAGATCACTGAAGTGATTGACTTATACAAATATTGCAGAATCAGGTAAATGAACATACTGCCTCAGGTGGTTGGGTGCTGAAACACACTGACAGAAGTTGTGAACCATCATAAGCCTGCAAAAGATTAATGGTTAGGTACCAATGATTGTTTGGCAATTCAAGAAAAATGATAGCATAAGCTATTGGTGTAAATCAAACCACCCTTTTGTTAACATACATTTTGCTTAGATCCAAGAAGCACTGAAGCTAGATGGGTATTTCTGATCATTTTGCTACAGCAAAATTTAACTTATTTCTATTTCTTGACAGAAGTAAATGAAAGATAATGAGATTTTGTTATCTGCTACCTGTGGCTTTGATTTAAAAAATAAAATTCCTAGGAACCATTGGGTTTTTTTGTTTTTTCAATCCCATGATTCAAACCAAATAGTTACCCTACGTTTTAAACCCTGAGTCCTGGCTGCTCAGATGGGGGATGTGCTGTACGAGAAGTAGAGAAATCTGGGCATTTTCAGTGTTGTCATTGCATGTGGTGTTGGCTGCTGGTGCCCACATGCCCAGCTCTGCAGGCAAAAGCTCAGTGTCACAAATGAGAGCCATGCTGCTCACCGAGTGTTGACAGCTTGTCATTACAAACAATGTTTTTTGCTCCTGGCTTGTAGTTGAAAAGGTTTAGAAATGATCATAATCTCTTTCCTTGAGTGGCTTGGGAAGCATCAGGGTTTGTTCTTTCCAGGTTTAGGGGAAAAAAGACACTCTGCTTTTCATTTCTGCTGTGTTTACAATTGTTTTATCATCCCAGTTGGATTTTCGTAACATATCCAAAATCATTCCTCTCCTGTGGAGTGAGAGAGGATGTGAAGAAGTGGTGAAGGGAGAGGAAGGACAGAATGGTAGTTAAACAGATTGGGGGTTTCTTGGCTTTAGGTGGGGTGTTTATTTTAAACAGCTGTTCCTGGTACCCAGGGGAGCCCATGGAGCAGGCGGGGTGGCAATGGCATGTAACAAAATATGGCACTTGCTTGCCGTGTGGCAAGAAGGAATTGTGTATCAGCCAGTCCTTCTCTCCCCTTTTAACTGGGGCTATAGAAGAGTTTCATTGTTTAATGCATCTGTGTGGCTGTTCTCTGCTCTGGGCATGTATGCTGGGATGCTGGAAGTGCAATTGTGAGATCCAGTGGCATAAAAACAAACCCAGGCAATTAAGTCCCCTGTAGGGTGCAAGTGGACAGCACCTTCACCCTCTGTCATCAGAGGGACAGGGCTGTTTGACTTGGCTCCCACCTTTGTTTGGAGGTTGCTGTGGTGATGAATAACCTTTACAGAGAGTGTATTAGTGAGTGTGTGCTCCTGCCTTGGCTCTGGCAGATGAAACAACGCTGCTGAGCCCACGGCTTTTCACCCCCGCGTCGGAGCGTGTACCCTGGCAGTAGATTGGGTTCCCAAAATAAGTTAAAACTGTTGTCTCAGAGCTGGTTATTGACATGGTAGAGTTCTGCTTGTCAGTTCCCCTCAGTGCTTTCCTAGCAGGCAGCAGAGGGCTGGGTGATGGCAAGCAGTGGCTTTTTTCCATTGCGTGGAGGGGGAGCTGCAGGGCCTCATTTGTGCAAGCTTATGACACCTGAGCTTTGTCTTGTTACTTGGCCTTGAGGAGGAAGGAGGAGTAGGTACAGCACGAGACTGGCAAAGGTGATCTGTAGGAGGAAAGGGTGAAATATTACCCAATTATTTTCCCCCTTACCATTGCAAAGATTACATTTTCTATACTGAGGAAATGTTCTTTTTCATTTTTATTCCTCGTCTATCAATAAGTGTTAAAAACAAATTATTGTTAAATTTACGGCGACTCAAAATAAATGTTTTTCATACTAAGATACAAAGATCTGATCTAACAACTGTGTAGTGATACAAAAGTGTGTGAAATTTTGAATTCTGCACAAGCATTATGTGCTTTCCTCATGAATTCACACAAGTACTACTGTATTTTGATGATACAGGTGTCTGAAGATGCTATAAATATCACTTCTAGATAAGAATTGTCTTCAAAAGGGTCTTGGAAACTTGTTTCCCCTCTCCTAGAAAACTCTAGCAGGGGTGAGCAAGAATGAATTGCAACCTGAGGCAACTCGTGGAGAATTTTCCATCCTGTACCATTACCCTCCTTCCCAACATCTGTGAAGCTGCCCTGTGCACACCTTGTAGGAAGTGCTCTGTGAAAAATCGAGTCACTCAGAGATGATCCAGTGGTCATGACAAACACTGTGATGTTTAAAATGTCTATTTTTGCTGC
The DNA here is from genome assembly GCA_020086605.1 of Lanius collurio. Lineage (NCBI taxonomy): Eukaryota > Metazoa > Chordata > Aves > Passeriformes > Laniidae > Lanius > Lanius collurio. The sequence goes on along the minus strand of JACBWW010000009.1, from coordinate 21,423,126 downwards.
ATAATTCCTGAAATTAGAAAAAAAAAAAAGAAAAAAAGAAAATAATGTGAATCTCTCAGCTCTGTGTCAGCTCTCCATCTCTTCACAGACCATCAAAATGGGTGGTTTCATTTGTGAGGCTGCGACATGTTCTTGGCTGCAGCCACACTGAAAGACCAAAGAGGAAGATGAAAACTTTTTAAAAGCAGTAAGGCCTCTCACAGTATTTAAGATGAAGGTGGCAAAGGCAGGTCTGTTGCCCTCCATTGCATGGCTGATGGATCTTTTTGAGTTAGAGCACTTGGGGAAATAAGCTCCTTCAGCAGTTTTTGTGAGGCTTGTCATCTTGAAGTTTTCTCCAGCACAATTTAAACATGCTGTCAGCCCCTTTAAGTGACTTAAAATCACCTTCAGTAAGGAGTATTTAATTACATCTTCTAATACCTTGTTCAGGCTGCCCTCTTGGATTTTTGAGAATCTGGAGAATGCTGCTAATAGCATGGAGGCAGCATTTACAGGAATAAATTAATGGCAGTCCCATAGCTGTGCTTTTTTCATCTGACACATTCTCCAAGGCTAGCATGGTACCTCCCATACTCCTTCAAATTCATTTGTTCCATTTCAGCTCAGCCTTTTGAAATATTTTGTGATGAATGAGTGCGCTGTACAAGCCGGTGATCAGGAGCAGCTGTTCATAGTCATGCATTAAATTGAATCCATCTGTCAGTGGGCTCTTTAAAGTGTGAGTTTCACATTGTCAGGAGACCTGATTACACCAGAGCAGTATCTGGGTGCTGTTTGCCAAAAAGAAAAGACCAAATCTAAACAAGTGGTGTGTTGGATGGGCTCTGGGATGCCCCTGCAGCCTCATCTGCAGAGCTGTGATTTAGCCTGCTAAGCTGAGGGCAAAGTGGTTACAAGCCGCACTTGTGCACTGGCATGCAGAGAGTTGTTCAGACATAGACTGAAATTAGGAGATGACTTGCAGTAAGCTTTGTAGGACTCATGTGGTGGTAGCTGCTTGGTTTTTAGTCCTGACCCTTTGACCTCATTGCCAGCTCTTTACATTTTTTAGTTGTAGAGTTTTTCTTCAGAGCATGAGCTAAAGAGGAAGTTTTATTCAAATCAGCAAAAGGAGATAAAACAGCTTTTTTGCTTGTTCCCCCTTCTCAAAAATGCATGTATCATTTTTTATATTCCTTTGCAAGCAGAGGAAGGTGAAATGTATCTCCTGAGGCTGTTTTGCAAACTGCATTTAAGGCAGTATTTCAGCACAACAAATGGTTGTTTCCTGATTGCAATAGTTGTTCTCATAAGTGAAATCTTCAGTCTGTAATATTCTCTGTAAATGACATACTGGATATGGAAGGCAGCTGATTCATGGCCTGAAATATGTTGATCTTATCCAGGGGTCACTTCTCTTGGTTTCCTTCTCCCAGTTTGCTCCTCACCAGGATTTCTGTGGGTGAGGACTGTGTTCGTGCTGGGTTGTGTGTATAGCTCTAGGGAAAAGCATTCCTTGTTACCAGAAGCTTATTCACCCAAGTATGTAACCTTCATTATATCATTTCATTCCAGAAAAGGCAGCTTTTTTTGGAGGAGCAGAGCAGAGCCTCCTCTGCCTCTGTAAAACTTTAAGTAGCAATAGGGCCGTATTTTATCCCTAGGCTCTCATGGTCTCCAGAGCTGCAGAGACGACCCTTTGCTGGTGGTGATCACTCATCACCTGCAGCAGCAGAAGAAACCCTTTTTTTTTTTCCCTTAAGCATAAGAAAGAGACTTTTCAAGAGCTACAACACTGGCTAAAACCCAATATTCTGTTATCCTTTGTGTGAGTTGAGTAAAAAGAGAGGGGTGCTGGAAGAGAGGGGAGGTTTGCTTTAATTTCTTGTTATTTCTTTTTACTCTTAATTCTGCTAGTAATAAACTTTTTTTCCTTTGTACAGCGACTGTTTAAGTTTGAACCTGTTTTGCCTCACAACTCTCTTGTTTTCTTCAATATTTTCTTATTTTTCCCTTATGAAAAATAACAGATTTTGTGTGCTTGACGCTTAGCTGCCTCTAACCACAACACCCTGCAAGAAGTTTCTCCATCTCACTTTTGCTGTGGCAGCCTGCAAGCACTGCAGCTCAACAGTGCAGCTGCACTGCTGCTGCATTCCTGGTGCAGGACTGAGCCAGCACTTTTTAATTAACACTAAATTCACTGCTGGCAGAAGCACAGAGAGGGTAAAAGGAAAAAAAAAAAAAAAAAAGTAATTCACCAAAACAGAGCACCCAAGCACCCACACTGGTTTTGTGAGCTTGTATTTTGTGTCAGTCAAAATGGTGTCTGGTGTCCTATGGTAAGAGAAGAACCCTTAGCTTTTCATTGACACAGAGAAAGCAACACTGAAGCCTGTTATTTCTGTGTACCTGGTAAATGTCGGGGACTTTTTTTTTTTTTTAATGGAAACTAATTAACGTGTTCCACATGGAGAGGTGAGAATTGCACTTTGAAGAGATTGATTGATTGATGCTGGCTTGTGTTAAGAAAATATGGCTAACAGAAGGAGTCAATACATGCTCTTTTTACATTCTTTTTTCCTGTAGAGTACACTGTTTTTCCTGCATGTGTTTAATGAGGGAACTTAGTGGGGGAATGACATGGCTTAATAGCTGACAGTATCTTGTTATCTTCCTTAAAATACTAAAGAGTGTTAAAATACAGTTATTAAGGTCTGGCACTCATTTGAGCACCAATTTGGGACTTTGGATTATAAATATGCAGCATCTGTAAATGAGCTGCAGATGCAGAGTAAGTGTTCAGTCCTTCACTGTTTGACCCAACAGGCAGTAAAATCTGTGCACCAGTGATGTGTGTGGAGCCAGGGTGTTCTGCAAACCTGGGTACAAACGTGTCCATCCTCTCTGGAAGTGCTCAGACCTCTGAAAACTGCTTGGTTCTCATCCCTGCTAGACCTCTAGGTGGCTATTCTGACAGTCTAGATGGTACTGATCATTAGGGACAAAATTGTGAGGTTTTAAATCCAAGTTCTCTTCCTTGGGCTTTCACAACTGGTTGTAAAAAATGAGGAGTTTGGGCACCATTGTGTGCTGTAAGCAGAGAAGCTGATAATTTTGGGCAAAGAGGAGGCTGTTGTGCTCATTTCTTGGTAGACTTAATTGCTGATAAACAGGGATCTGATTCAGCTTACGCAGTGCCAACGTGTTCCTATGACCTGGGGAGGGTGGTGTGCTCCCCAAAGAGCTTCAGGAAACCAGGAGCTTTGGCACCTGCCTGTTTGGAGGAAGGTGCAGCTGGCTGCAGCTAATAATTCCTGTAACGGAGGTGAAGTGCAGAAACATACACTGTACAGCAAAGGAGGAAATGCACGTTCCTTTTGTACAAAGGAAGGGTAAAGTTCAGGATACTGGCAAGGCGTTGATACACCTGTATAGTTTGATAGCCCTGAACTGCAAGCACCAGTTCAAGGTTTCAAAGACAAATGGTATTTTAACCCATTTATTATGTTTATTATTGTTCTTCTTTTTATTATGCCCCATTTTCAAAGAGCAAGATATTTTAAAGAGGAAGGTATTACTTTGGTTTTCATGATGGTCCCTCTTCAGCAAGAAGAATGGACTTTATCTGTGTAAAATTCTCAGCAAAGATCACAAAGATTATTTGCTTTATGTTGTGGTTGACCATGGAGAACTGGCTGTTAACAAATGCAAAATAATAAAGCAAATGGATAAGATGTGTCCTTTATGACTGTGTATTGCAAAGATGGATTCATTTTTAACTCGTTTCCCATAATTTTTCTCATTCAAATAAAACTGTTGGCTTTTTCTTCTTGTGCAAATGAATTATTCTTACAGTTCTTACAAAGCTTTTCAAGATGCTTAAGAAAAAAAAAGTAGAATATTTCTTCTACAGGTTCTAATTGTTTCTCATGCTTCTTCCTCTCGTTTGGAGGAGTGAATTCAGCCCAGAACTCTTTTCATGTCTTTATTACAAAAAACCAAACCTATAAATGTTTCTACCATGTAACCATTTAGAAAAGCAGTGTCTCACTTAAATATTTAGAGTTAAGCATGCTTTTAAAATTCATTATTAATATGATAAATACAATTAATCAAGCAGCTGTAAGCCACAGCCTGTTTTCCCCTACACTTTCCCCAGACAGTTCCTACTTTCTGTACTTCCTTGTGCATGTGTGACTGGGACTTGCTTTCTCTGCTCTCTTTTCACTGGGCTTATGTCCATTCCTTACTGGCAAGCAAACCCTTGCTATTGAAACAGCAAAACCTTTCAGGTGCTATTTATCATTTACTGTAGAGAGTAGGTGATTGTAAGTGGGAGGAGTTGCTGAAACCTGTTGCTATTCTGACATTCCAGCTTTGGTTTGAGCAGATGTGGTCTGCTCTGGGCTTTTCCTCAAGATTATCCATGTGAGCTCAATTCCCAGGTGATTTTAACCAGCCCTTTAGTCTCCTGCTTTGCTACCCACGACCTGGGTGACCTGGCAGAGCAAAGCTTTGGGGGAATGTGTCCTATCTGACGTTGCCTTGCATCCAGAATGCCCTCAGCCTGTCACCTGGTATTCTGAATTGCTCCATGCTCAGGTGTAAGGTGCTACATTTGCTGTTGGAATGACAGAGCATGACATTATCCAGTGCTCCTGTAGATAGCTCCAGATTCCATCCCTTTTGACCAGTTTGGTAGGCATTGAATAGGTGTGGTTGAAATGTTATGGGGTCCTGGCAAATGGGACATGTTCAGTGATTTTATGTGCTTGTTTTTCATTATAAACAGTATTTCAAAATGTGTTCAGTGAGGTTTGGATTGGAAAGCGTAACACTGCAGGTAGCATTTGTGTTGCTAGAATTTCTCACTGTTTCTGTGTGGCTTTGTAAATTTAGGATTTTTTTTTTTCTTTCACGTTACAGCCTTTAAAAATTACAATAAGTATACAGCTATGCCTTTGAAAAGTCCGTATCTCTTGTGGTAGGATAGCACAATAAAATTGGCCTTGGTCCCGAGGGCTTTGAAAAGACTGCAGTAAAAGTGTAGATGTTTACCTTGCAAAACTGCCTTTTCTGCTTTGACATATACAGTAATTCAGTGCTTTGTTGATAGTGAATTCATGATGCCTTCAATTAAACCACTCTGAGTAGCTGGATATTGATTCTCCTCTTCAATTTTACGGTGGTATCCACCCCTGTGAAGTGCTCCTGCAGTGGATAGGTTTTGCACAGAAACAAGGTAACCATTGACTTTGTAAAGGAAAGAAATCTTGATTAACGCCCTTGGAAAACTCATCGAGGAACGTCAGACAATATTTTACTCACAAAGAAGATGACATCTCTTTGCTGATATGCAAAGTCATTTGTCATTTAGGGAAGAGGTGAAGCAGCATCTCCAGTGTCACTATTGCCTGACTGTGTCTTAAAACTTTTTTTTTTTTGAGGTGGAGGTTTGAAAGAATGTGTTATTAACTATGAAGGAATGTGTTGTTTGCTGTTTGAGAATTTTAATTATTTTAATTGTCAGTTGTCAAAGTAGGTAACGAAGTTAGTGCAGGGTAGACTGGAATCTGATAGCTTTGGGATAATAAAAGTATGATTATCACAACAGTCCTGGACTTGATTTGAAGTTATTTTCCTGATACTGAACTACAAAGTTTACACACTTCTGTTTCAATTTGTTAATAGAGTCCAGCTCAGGTTGATTTTAGCTGTGACAACACAGTCTTAATCCCAAGGATTTCCTTTCTAAGAGTTAGAATTTTGTGCGAGAAGTTATGAAGGGTGGTAATTCTAACTCCCTTCAGCATATGGTTAAGGCTTAGGGACAGTGTAGACTTGGAAGCAGATGCTGCATTAGAACAACTAAATTTGGTATTTAAGTAAAAAAACTTGGCTTAAATGCAATCTAGATTTATTTTATTTTTTGCTGGTGGATATATAATTTGTAATCAAACTTCACTATTTGAAACTGTTTTCAAACAGTGAAGAATCACTTGTTTTGAGTGCTGTTCTAAAAATGATGTTTCCCTGCTAATTTCACCCTGATTTGTCCTAACCATTGATAAAGGATGTGATGAGAGCAGACAAGCCTGTTCTTAGTTTTAGAGGCTGGGAAAAATAGTTATTGAGATGTGAATTAGTGAGAATCCATGGTGAATCTGGTTAAAGGGGAGAATGGCATGTGTCTCTCTTGGGAGATTATTTTGTTTACGGAAGATAATCTGTTTTAGAGGTGATATGTACAAGTGGATCTGGGACCTCTCCAAGGTGACTGGTTTAAAAGTGCTGAAGTTCTGCCTGCACTTTTGTTGAGCTGTGCCCATGGTATGTGAGACGCTGTGGTTGTTGGAGCAGCCTCTGTTTCAGCTTGGAGCAAATCCAGTCTCAGTGGGACTTCCACAGGAACATGCAGGGCCTGTGCTCCGAGGGGATTTTGTTAGTCTGAAAGATGATTGCAGTGTTTTCCTGATGGCATAGCACAGTCCCTGGTTTCAGCTGGAGCCTTTGAGTAGGACTTAAGATCCTGAGGACAGCTGTAAGGACAGGAAGAGGGAAGAGGAGCTCTGAGGAGGTGATGTGGAGCCATGGCCCAAGAGGGATTGGGAGGGAAGGAGGGCCATGTCCTTTGGAAAGGAGCAGACCATGACTCGGGTCAGGCTCTGTTCCAGGTGCAGTGGCTCCCTGTGCACAGCTGGCCTTTCCAGCCTCTCCACAATGGCTGTGGGTTCCTGCACTCCCAGCAGGATGCACATCCTACACAGGGAGCTGGGAAGGAATGCGGGAGGGAGAACTTCTCTTGCAGAAAAAGAAAGTATGAAAACCAGATCCATCAGCTTAAAACTGGATCTAACTGGTTCTAACAAGTCAAAAACTGTTATAACACGGCCCAAATTGTTCAAACTGGTCCCAGCCAGTTCTGACTGGTTGAAACTGGTTCTGAACAGTTCAATCCAGTTCAGAACAGTTCTGACCACTTGCAGCCACTGACTAGGTCTGACTGCTTCAGACCAGTCCAGAGCAGTTTTGACCCTTTCCAACCTTTTGACCAGTTCCAGCCACTGACTGGGTCTGACTGCTTCAAACCAGTCCAGACCTGTTCCAGCTAGTTCAAACGAGTTCTGGCTGTTTCTGACTGGTTCAAACCATTTCTGACCAGTTAAAACTGCTTCCAACTGTTTCAAACATGTTCCAACCAGTTCAACCTAGTTCTGACAGGTTCAAACCAGTTTTGACTGGTTCTGGTCAGCTCGGACTGCTTCCACCTGTTTTTGGCCCCTTTTAAATGGTTCAAAATAGTTCAAAATGGATTAGACTGGTTCCATACCGTTCAAACCAATTCTAACTGGTTCCAGCTGGTTTTGACTGGTTCCAACCAGTTCTGGCTTGTTGTGACCAATTCATGCCAATTCACACCATATCCAATGAGTACAAACTGGTTCAAGCTGGTTCTTTCCATTATTCTATAGGTTCCATTCTGTACTGGGAGTCAGTTGTTGGCTGCTCCAGCCGTCACAGTAAGGACGAGGAAAAACCCCAGCTCTGCCCTCAGAACATTTGTAGCTGCCTTGTTACTCATGGTCATGGTTGTGCTGTGCCAATTATTCCAATATTAACATATTTCCATGCCATTTACTAATCAAGGTCTAACAAAACAAAGGTCAGAAAATTGAAGTATTGTGTAAGATCCCATCCTAATTTTTTATGTCTTTGAAATGGATGCTTTCCATAAATAGAGCAAATGCTTCTAATTTTGTTTTCTCAAGCACTTCTGAAGAGGTCTGTCTCCTACGGATCCTAGGTTCCTAAAAATTGCCTATGTAAATTTTATTCATTATATCTAACTTATTAGAACATGTATTTGACATATGTAGATATTATTTGATCTTTTCAAACCACATTGATTCTCGCTAAGAAATCTTATATTTCTACTGTAATCTTTGCCTTTTTCTTTTCTCCTCCAACTGGAAATGGTTGAATTAAAGTACTTATCCATACTTTATTGAGCAATATGAATGGCCTGAGTCCGGGGTAACTTATGACAGCTTGTTCATCCTGTACCTTGGTGTATTCCAATAACACAAACTCTTTCCAGAATGTATGGAACACTTTGAACTCTGATCCTGTGAATGGCAGAGACAAGGTTACGGGTGGTTCACCTCTCTGTACCCATGCTGTGTTTGGCTCTGTTATTTTTGTAATGAAAGAGCTGAAAGTTGTAGTTGTTTCAGTTTTGGTTTGATTTTTAAAGTTCCGTTATGGAACTGAACTTTGAGGATTATCTCATGCAGTGTATCCTTTAGTGTTTGCAGTGGAGGGAGCACAGGAGTTAATTTGCTTCTTTCCTCACACAACTAAATTGCCTGAGAGGACAGCAAAAAAAGGGTGCCACAGGATGGGAGAAAATCATCCTTGAGTTTTGAGCAAGAAGGGGTTGAGTTCAGTAACTGTTTGGGCCATCTAGAGATTATGGCTTTGAGGGTCCCTTTGTGCTCTGTGGTTACTGTCACGGGGCGGTGGCTCAAGGATGGAAATGTCAGGCCACACCTATATTGTCACTTGCCAGCTTTGATCCTGCTGGGAATGAAGAGAGATGCAAGGTGATCCGAGTGTCAGGCTGTTTGCTTGGAAAAGGGGGCTGTAGGGAGGTGGGACAGAGGGATGCTCCTGACTATCCACTCACCTTTTCCTAGGAGAGAAGGTGGCAAAGAGGGTAGGAACTTCCCATTATCTGGAATCAGCCCACTGGCAATTAGTGGAGCCACACTGAACTGAACTGCTGTATTACTCCGCTGCTTTGGCATTGGAACTTTTAATTGCACCAGGGCTTTTTTATTTTGGAAATACTTTTTTTCCCAGGTGTAAGGTCCTGCCCTTTGACCAGCTTGGCTTCTCAGTTCATTTGCTAGAAGCATCCTTTGGATGTCAGTATCCTGTTCTTCCGTGTTTGACCTTCAGAATTAGTCATCTAATTATGGGGTGGGCTGACCCACGTAGCCTGTGTTTGACCAAATTGCTAAGAAATTACTGTGAATACTAATGATGCTAAATATGGACCACTTGAAATCCCAGTGCTTGCAGAAGCAACTGCAAGTTTTTTCCTCTCCCATGCTCAGGCAGCCCCAGGAATGAGCAGTGAGATTCAGCATAAGTGGGTTTTTGTTCAAACTCCTTATACCTGCATGCTGGTTCAAACTACAGTTGAAATGCCTCCTCCCATTTATTTCACAGTCTGCTTTTCATGATCTGTGTTGTTTTTTTAGTATTGATGTGGTATTTCAAAAAGTATTGCAATAGAATGATTTCTTCAGGAGACCCCCATACTGGTGTTTGCACAATATTATTAAAGTTGGAATTCTGAATTAAAAAAAAACAATGATACTGAATTTGGGGTTTTGATAGAAGAAGTGAAGATGATAGTAGTAGGAAATGTTTTTAAATTACAAATTTTGCTTTCCACTTAAGGGTACAGTAAGTTATAGTAAGATTTAACCTGAAGTTTTTTCTTAAAATTTATAAGTTGACCTGAATGTCCTCCCAAATTTTGGAGAGAAAACTGTTCTTAGTTACCTTACCTTGATATTGTTACTTTTGATTAATTTTTCACAATTCAGTGTTTAATATTGATACTTCAATGCTTTATTTTACATTATTTGAGCTAACTATAGTAATATTTTGTTATCAGCAAAACTATTAAATTGAAAACAACCCTACTTGATGTGTGTGAGAGGATTTTTAAGATTTTTATGTGTATTTTTAAAATGTCCTGAATCTGGGAGAGCTTTGTGCTGTGCATGAGGAGTCACATTAAAGGATTCCCTGGTGCAGCTTCCGTGGCTCTGAGTGCCTTTTAATATGATTTCAGTTACGATTCCAGCAGCCTGGTGAGCAGTGATGACTACTTCAGATGCAGCACTGATGGTTGTCCTACTTTTGGGTTTATTCTACCCCTCAATTGCCTCTCCACAGCACTCAGCCTCCCTCTCCTCCTGTCCTGAAAAAGACCATGTCAACTCCTCTATATTTTTAAAAAATATTGTATCTATTCCTTTAGTATAGAGGAATAATGGTATTTAGGAGTTCATCAGACTTTTTACAGTGCTGTTTGTAATTATTTTGCTTTAGAAGGAGAACTTCTATTCACCGTTGTTTGCGTGTTTATTTATTGTGCGCTTCTGAAGCTCTTGCTGAGCTTCCAAAGAAAAGTTCTGAACACAAGCTAAGTGGATGCTTTCAAATAGCTGAATAATAATTGAGGAGCTCAACATGTGGGATAACTGCACTCTTTTCTCTTTTTTTTTTCCTTCCCCCCTTCCCCTTCTGAAGGTTAATTTTTTTTTTCCTTCTTAGTACCATGCTTTGTATGCTGGGATTTACACTGATATTTGGCACTTGCATCAAACTCATCCAGTCTGAATTCCTTTCAATAAGTAACTAAAGAGAGTGAAACAGCAAAGGCTAGATTTAAAAATTTAATCTCTGTGAGTTTTATTTTTCTTTTTTAATCCCAAGGGAAGCAAAGCAATTAAATGAGTCTCTGCCTCTTCCCCAGGAGCCAGCACTCCCAGCTGGGGCCAGGCTGCACTCTTTCCTTTGGTGTTCATAAATCCTCCTCTCTTGTCCTTAGGTTTTTCAGTTTTACTCAAAATTGAAGGAGAATGATGGGACTGGAACCCACATGAATGAAAGTGCAGGACTACAGCCAGGAAGAAGAGCTCCGAGGAAGTCTGACTTGTAGCAACCTCTCTGGGAGTAGGATTGGGTAGACAGTCTATAAAAAAGTTTTTGACCTGTTTCGTTTTGCTTTTTTTAAATATATGACAGGGTAGTTGTTTTCCAGTCACCCCTTCTCAGGAAAAGATGGGTATACAAATTTGAGTTGTGATGAAAGAAGCATGCAGAAACAAAACTGAAAGCACCCTTTCTCCTCCCCTCTCTTTTTCCTTGTGTTTTTTTTTTTTTGGGGGGGGGTGGGGGGTGGTTTTGTTTGGTTTTAGTTTGTTTTTTTCCCTTTGCTTGTAAAAAGAAACAGAAGATCTGTCTTTGCTTCAGAAGATCTTCCAGCACTGTATCAAAGTGCAGGGGGCTGTTAATCACTTACATATTTTCAGTTGGAAATAGAAAATCAGTCCCGTTATTCACTTCTGTGATCAGCCAAGGAGAACTCTGAGGACTGGAAGGCACTGTTTTGTTTCTGTTTTTATCCAAATAAAACAGGAGGGAAAAGCATTGTAGGTTGGTGATAGTTTAAATGCACAGATGTAAATACTTTAATAACCATCATGTCATATAAATCCCAGACAACTGTCCAAACATCAGGGTTAGCCTAGAAAAAATATTGTTATTTATTTTGCTACCTGAGTTGTTAGTGTCTACTAAAATCTGTTTACAGCTGAGCTTAAATGTGGTTTAATTCTGTTTGTAGTAAAAAATGCTCAAAAAATTCAAAGCGTTCACACTGCTTATGAATTAGAACACACAGTTTTAAAACTTTTTAAACAGAAATACAAAATGAGAACATTGCACCATATCAGTGGATGTGATAAATGGAGAAGCTGCCTGTCCAGAGCCAAAGCTCCTTGAGAATCTGTTTGCAGTGATGTGGGCTGAGGGGGCCTGTATATATTCAGCAATCATTTCTCCAAACCAGTACCCAGATTCTTACTAAGGGATTGTGTAGAGCAGCAAAAGGCAAAGCTTCTGAAGTGCTTTGACAAACACAGAGCCCCGTAAAGCTTTGTGAAGTGATTTCAGAAAGCAAAAATGAGCTCTGAGGATTGGAAATGCAGTTGACAGAATGACTTTTAAAGTCCAGAGAGGTGGCATTGAAGGGATGCTTACTACATGTGCCTTGCTTCATCACCTGATTGCCCATGGCAAGTGCAGAAAAAGGTGATGACAGGAAGCTGCTTAGGAGAGTGGTACAGAAGATGCTGGCTAGGAGGTAGAAGGGAGTATGGAAACAGAGGTGCTGATGTCCTTAATGTTTTTTAACAAGCTGGATCAGCTGTGTGCTAGGTTTCTCCAATGATTTGATTTCTTGATCTGTGATTTCTATGTAATCTCTTCTGTAACAAATGGTTTGACACCACTGCCCTCTGGTAAGCCCCTGTCCAGTGAGAATCCATCTGCTCCTGTAGTGTGTGGTATTTGCAGAGTTGAAGGCAGGTTCCTTTCCAAGGGGTTTCTCTGTTGCATTTGCCAAAACAGTATGTGTAGCCACAGGGTAACAGATCTCTCCACCACCAGCAGCAATGCAGCAGTGCCCAGGCATTGCTGCTTTTAGGACTGGACCAAAAAAATCTCACTGTGATGCTGTGTGGATGGACAGGCTCATGAGAGAGGTTTCCAATGTATTTCTTCATTATATCATGTGCCTGTGATCCAGGTGAAGGCCATGCACAAACACAAGAGCTAATTGTACAGTAGGTTAGTTAGTCAAGTAGAGGAACACCAGCACTTACCTGCTTTTGCTCCTCAAGCCCAAACACAGAAACAGTTCATAAATTTGAGGGAACATCTGCTGATGAACTCTGCAAGGTTGCCCCTGTCTTTCCCCTTGAGTCATAAGTGCTGGCAGAAAAAATACACCTTGGTGATTCCTTGTGAAACAAGAGAGCACACAGCATGCTACTCCTGGACTGTCAGGGATACAGAGGGACGTTTTCCTGGTACCAGCCTGGTGCTTGCCTGCTGGCAGAGAGCATGTGCTTGTAAAGTCTTGTGTGAAGGAAGGTAAAGCACGGAGGGAAACAGCCTATCTCCTGTGGTGAAAGATGTGCTGATTGAGGAGGTGTAAAAGAAGCCAGATGTGAAATGTTTCAGAAGGGTAGGATATGGCAGCCTGGACTAACAAAGCTGCAGTTGGTGTGAGGATCAGGGATAACCCCAAGCCTGCCTTGGGAGGGATAGCTGGAATTAGTTTTCTCACCTTTGAAATCCTGCAACGATACATTTTGCTTTCCCCGTCAGTTTTGCACCAAAATGCGCATTTATTTTTAAACCAAGCATCACCATATGAAGTGCATGGAAATAAGTTGCTATAACTGCTTCTGGTGTGTGAATGTTTGGAATATATGTAAGCAAATATTCCACAAAACCCCAGAATCTCTCCCGTACCAACGCAGTTCATCCCAGGTCTGTGATGGGATCGAGATCAAGCCTGCAGTTGTACCCCCTGCCCCTTGGTGCCTTCCCTGGGGCACAGCCTCACACTGCACATCTCCAAGCACCTCGGGGTGTTAACAGGGTAAAGCAGAACGTAGCACCACTGGTGAATAAGTGCAGGAAGGTGAACCAGTGGGAGAAGCCCTCCCTCTGCTCCCCAGCTACCTTGGCTTGCAGGTGAGCACTGGCAGGATTCAGTCCTGGCCCAGAGACGGCTCCTGTGAGCCTCAGGCCCTGCAGTTCCTGAGCTGACAGCTCTGCTGATGTTCACCTGATAACGACTCAAACTTTTATGCCAGGTTAACTTGAGCAGTATTTAATTCTTGCAGAAGCTTGGCATATCTAAAAGGCTTGGCAGCTTGAGTTAAAAACAGCCAGGAATTTGAGAGAAGTTGATTTAGTTTATTTTATTGTGTGCCAAAACCTCTATTTAAAGTGTCTGACCTCAAGATGCAACAATAAAAGAAAGTTCCTCTGATCTTCTTTGGCTCCATTTCCAGACTCTTTCAATGTAAGGAAAATATTTTGTTGATGTCTACCGTCCTCTTAAATCTGAAATATGCAAGGAATGAAAAGCTCTGATTATCAGTAACAACATAAAACTTTTAGTACATTTGCTTCTCTTCCCTGACCTGAGTTCTTCACTTGTTTTTACGTGTCATGAAATTAAATGTCTCTGGCATACCAGCAGCACGTACAGAGTTACTGGCACAAATGGAGTGGGTTTAGGAATGCTTTTTTAGAAGAGATATTGCCTACTAATTCAGTCTCTATCTGTTCATTAAAATGAGCAGTTTATTAAAGCCTTTACTACTTCATTGAGGCAGAGCTTCTTAGCTAAAAGAGAAAAATACTGCTTGGCTTCATTATAGGAATTTTAAGGCATGGTATAATGATTTTTGTGAGGACTTCATGGATAAAAAGGCCAGTGTGACATGAAATAGCATCTTACATCATGCTTAGAGGATGCTGAGAAAGATTCAAGCACTCCAGATGGAAATACGACATATGCTGTATTTGATTTAAGAGAAGTAGTTAGTTTTCAGGAGCTTCAAGTCAGATAATGGTAAAAAAATTGTGGTGATGTGTTTTTCTATGAGTTCTGGGCGGCTCTGAGAGCAGGTCTTGTTTTCCTATCTGTTTCTTCTTTCAGAAGCATCCTTATCTCCATGACTTTGAAGTTCTAAAGAGCAAACACTATTACTGTTTAAGTATTGTCAAAATATACTCCAAAATATTTTAGATCCTCACTTTCAAGCATATGTTTCCTAATAGTTTCTAAAAAGTGGTAGTTTGCAAGTTTGAATGCTGAGAAGTTGCTTCTTTTCTATCACTTACCAACCACTCCTGCAAATTAAAATTTATTCATATTCTGGTAGTATCGTAAATTCAAATAGATTTTTCTGGCCTATGTTCTTCCTTGAAATGATGAGCTGGTATTTATGCATGCATACAAATTTTGTTTATTTTATGTACTGTACCTGCAGCCTACATGCATGACATTGAACTTTGGCAGTGAAAATTGCTTGATAGATGTTTTACACCAACTCACTGCTTTTTTGTTTGATTTCATCGTAGCATTCTACAACGAAAAACTGCAGCTCTTGAATCTGGAAAGTGCTTGTTTAAAAGTAGCCTTACAATGCAGGAATTTCTGTTTGGCTCCGAGTGAAGCATTTCCTAATCTCACAGACCCATCTCCCTTGCTGAGCATTTTTGCATCATAAAGTTTGTGCAGAGCAAAGCATGCTCTGATATTGTCTCTGCATCCCATTACCTGTTACTGAGTGGTGCAGCAAGAAGTGTCCAGATATGAAACTGGAAATTAATGAAGAACGTAGCTTTTTATGGAAGACACTAGCATTCAGTTTGCAGCTCAACAATAGCACTGATATCCTGTCCTCAAACGAGCATGAAAGTAGTAGAGCCTTGTTTATCTCACCAGTCTGCAGCAATCACTCCTGACTGCACACCAGAGGCAGATCTGCTGAGTGCAAAGGTACCATTTTTATGTTGCTATTTATCAGACCAGAACTACTGACTTTACTCTCAAAGCATTTACTTTATTTATTTTGGAGATTGGTACTCTTCCAGAAGAAAAGTATAAACCTATTTGAGGAGAACTAGCATCTGGGGAAAGTGCTTCAAGTCTGCTTTTAGAAGTTACTTCCTTTATTTCCTCCATTATTTCAATATTTATCAAACAGCTTCAAAGAAACTTTCTGTTTAAGTCACCTTTATGCCACCCTAGAGCTGTTGATAAAACACCTGTGGTATAATCACCATCAGCCTGTGCAGAAGTGAAGGGAGCTGGAGTGTAGCACAAGACCAGCAGAGGGTTTTCAAATACTTCATTTATTCCTAGCTTTGCTATTTTTTTGTACATCCTAATTTTCTTGACTTTGTTTTTACCATTTACCCGGTGGCCAGAGGTACAAGAAGGCTGTTACTGTACTGTTGCCAAGCACATGAGAAGATGCAACTTGGCTGTAAACAGGCAGTGAGTTATGACAGAAAGAGGAAATAGAGGGAATTAATTACATTAGAGTAATATTGTGTCTGGGTGCTGTAAGAGGTCCAGGATTTGAGGTTAATTGTTGGAAAGAATAATTGCTACCAGTTTCTAAATAAATGCGTTAACACGAGGGTATCTGTGGGGGCAGAGGGGTGGAGAAATAGGTTGAAGAGTAGTGAGGGGAGCTGAGGTGGGCATGGATTGTTGCAGAGGTTGCTGGAAGGCTGCTGCAGCCACGCTGAGTACTGGGATTGCAGTGTCTGGGGCAGCTATTCCTTTATGTTATTTAATGCCTATTCTGTGGCTTCTGGCCCCGCTCCTCATTTTAAATTTGAGACACCCTCAGTCTAGCTGGCATGTGTGGCCTACAGTAAACTTTTGCTTAAAATTAATTTGAGATTGTTTCTCTTAGTGGTAAAGTAGTCAGTGTAAAGGTAAGGGTGTTTGTCTGTAAAAAAACCAAAAGAATGCTGAGACTTGACTATGCAGAAGTTTGTAAGTCACCTCTCCAGGGCATGGAGAAGCTGTCTGAGCTCACTTCCATACTATTGACAGTTTTTGAGGACTGGAGACAAAAAGAGACTGTGAAAGACCAAAATTACAGATAAAGCAAATCCTAAGAGTGAGCTGTGAAAGTTTGAAGTGATTTATGTCAGTTTGTGATAAAAGGGACAAAGGGAGGGGTATGTGGCTTTAGAAGCAACCCCCTCATCCCATTCCTTTCTCCTTTCCTTTTGTGTGTTGGTAGGTTTGTTTATTTGTTTGTTTGGTTTTTGTTCCAGTAGTTTGATGTTTTTGAGGTTGTTCATGCTTTTGCTTCCCAAATAGTTGTTCTTGGAACCATAGCAACTCCTTTTAAGTTGCAAGACTTAAATGTTTTTAATTAAGTTGGCTTTGTCTTCAAAATGTGAATTTAGTACTTAAAATCAAATAGTGTTTTTAAAGACTCTTTTCTCATCTACTCTGACCCTCTCCCACCACCGAGGTCACTCAGCTGTACTGCAGAGGAAGTGGGGAAGGAAAAATGTTTTCAGTTTGCCAGGAACCACTACAACCTCAAGGGATTTTGAGACATGGGTCATTTTAAGAACTGTGATTTGTTAAAGTACCTGGAATTTGTTCAGAACACACTTGTTGTTGCTGTTGCTGGTAGAGAAGCAGTTATTCAATTTTCCAGTATGGTCGAAGTGTGAACAGCAAAATTTGTTCCTCTCTTTTGGGCACACCTGGAAGTGCAGACTGCTTTCAGCACTATTCAGAGTGACCATTTTCAAGCTTGTTAACTCAAGAGGGCCTGTTTCTGCCTGTGGGAACCATGACAAGCTGTAGTGTAGGCTGGTCAAGCCATTAAATAACGTACAGCGTGCCGCACTTGGCATAGCTCCTTATTTGAGCCTGGATGTGTATGTCAGATCCAAAGAGACAAAGCCAGACTCATTGGGCCATACTGAGGTGCTACAGCTCTTATTTAAATCTGTATCTGTATGTATGTGTGTATGAATTATGCTAATGCCAAGCACTGGGATCAATTCACAGCTTGACAGATTGTCTGTGCTGGATAGGAAATGTTAATTCTCTGCTCTTGTAACTCAATCGCTCTTCTCCCCGTGGCCCCATAGGGAGGCCTCAGTTAAGGGGAATGTATAAACAGCTGCAGCAAGGCTGCTCTGCATACGGATGTGTCTTCCTGCAGTGAGATCTCTGGGTCACCAGGTGTCCTGGTTTCAGCTGGGATAGGGCTCATTTTTCTCCTAGTAGCCAGTACAGAGCTGTGTTTTGGACTTGGGTTGAGAATAACGTTGATAACACACTGATGTTTTGGCTGTTGCTAAGTAGTGCTTACCCTGAGTCAAGGACTTTGCAGTGTCTCATGCTCTGCCAGTGAGGAGAGGCACCAGAAACTGGGAGGGACCGTGGCTAGGGCAGCTGACAAGAACCAGCCAAAGGGATATTCCATACCATAGAACGTCATGCCCAGTATATAAACTGTGGGGAGCCAGCTGGGAGGTGCCCATGGCTGCTCGGGGACAGGCTGAGCATCTGTCAGCAGTGGGTGAGCAATTGCATTGTGCATCACTTGTCTTTCTTGAGCTGTATTTCTTTGTCTCTTAACTTTTCATTACAAAAATATGATTATTATTACTACTACTACTGTTATACTTTGTTTCAGTTATTAAACTGTTCTTCTAAACTCTTCAATCTATGTGTTTTACCCTTTTTCTGGTCCTCCCCATCCCACCAGGGGCAGGGAGGGAGGGAGTATCTCTGTGGTACTTAGTTGTCACCTGGAGTTAAACCACACCACCAGGCACCATGTAAGCCATACTAAATGGGTTTCAGGGTCCCTCTCCACAGGTTAGCCAGCTGAGCTGCGCTTCTTCCCTCCAGAGGAATGCTCTGCTGCTTTCCACCCACAGTCCTTCCCCCTTCCCAAGGCTGTCCACCTTGCTCCTCTGGGTTCTGGCAGCTTTCTGTCCTTGATATGCTGCCTCCTCCTTAGGCTGGTTGTCTCAACACCAGGTTTTTTAAAATGCTGCTGAACTGCATTTGAGTCACAGGCTGGCAGCTGTGCTCACAATGGGACCAAAATGGGACCACTTATTTTACCTGTGGTCAGGAGCTGTTTGTGGATCGCTTGCTGTATTTCAGGGGGCATGAGAAGTCGTTGTGATTATTGTACAGGATTATAGATTCTTATCTCGGTCTAACTTCCAAGTTAGTCTTGTTTTGATCAGATGACCTCCAGAGTTCACTCCCAACCTAAATTATTCTGCAATTTATACTGTTACTTAAACATAGTGCAGATAAGGAGCAGATGGTGTGGTAAAAGAGCTGGTGAGCATAGCACAGGATTCAGAATCAAAAGGTGATTCATGGGCCAAAAGATAAAGAAGAGTCAAGCATGTATCTCTTTTTTGCAACTCAATATGTTTCAATGGGATGGTATTCAAATATTGGCTGGTCTTGATAATCCACTATCTAATTGAAAGGTCACAGAAATAAAGGTCTGGCATATATTTGTTATGAATGTTGTTTAAAATTCTTAGTCTTAACCCTCCTTAAAAGAGAGCTAGACACAAAATGTTTACTACTAAGGCTACACAAGTAGCGTGTGTGGCAGGGGAAACAGCTTCTAAAAGGAGGCTTAACTTGTACATTTTTTCACCTCTGATAGGTCATTAACACACTCTTATTCATTTATACCCATTTGAAAATAGTTCAGTAACAGCAGGGTGATCCCAGTTGTTCACCAAAATAAAACTTTCTACAACAATAGGTTTTATTAGCAGTGCATTTATATATATTAATTTTGCAGATGACTTGTTGCATTACTGAATCATTGAACTTTCATTCCTCATATAACTAAGCATTTGATTTGCTACTGCAAGCATTCACACAAGTATAAACATCATTGCTGGGCTATTATGATATGTGCCCTCCTAAAGTGTTTATTCTACAGCTGGTGATTTGTTCTCCAATATACTTTAACTCCTAGTGCATAGTGTAGCATTTTTTCCCTTGAAGTAGAAGAAGAATCATATGCTTTTGGAGCAATAAATGGGTCTTAAATGGTACCAATACCTGCTTGGAAGTCAAATCAACACAGGAATCAATGCATGTTTTAGATCTTGTGATCTTCAATCTTAGTTACTTGAAGCTGCCTTTATTTTCAGAAGGCAGGTACTGAAAATCATGCTCTTTCGGCTTGTATGATTAATAACTGTACTGCAAAGTTACAGCCTCCCAAATCACCTGGGTTTCTTTTCAGGATCCTCTTTGCAAGTTATTCCAGCCACCATCAGCCTTGGGAGTTTGTGAGAGTGCTGGCCCAAGGCCATGCCTCGTATGTGCAGTGAGAGTTACCTTTAGGGCCACAATGGTTGCTGCCATAAAGATGCAGGTGTGGAGGTACCTGGGATGACATCTAATCCAAGCTGTAGAGTATAACCACCATTTTTGGGTTCCTGAGACACAGAGGTCCTTCTGCACTACTGGGTGCACTCTCCAGCTGTGGCCAAGGTCCCTCCCAGATTCTTTTGTTGGTCTAAAAGCTGCAGCCAGCCCATATTGCTGTGCCTACTCCCAGGTGTATTGTATCTGAAAGCCTTGTATTTGCTTGGCTCACGGGGTGTGTGCTCTTCCTGTTCTTCCCTACTCCTTAAGGAGATATATTTTTACTCTGTGTCATATTTTTCACTCATTAAGTCTGTCCTGTATGGTTATTTAAGGGTGAATATCTCCTCTTACTCACCTTATAGCTCTTACTGAGTGCTGGTGATTGCACTACAAAAATAGAAACCAGTGATTTATGTTCCTTCTTGGTAATAAGTGACCTTGGGACCTGGTCTCTGAAGACCTAAACTGTAAATAATTAAGCTTAACCTCTGCAGAACCCTCACTCAACCCCAGCTGGTTTTAGCTGTAATTTTATAACAGTTAACTTTTAATTTCTTTCCCAGAGCCTGTGGTCATGTAGCATGGTCAAAAAAAACCCCTCAAAATTAAAAAGCCATGCACACCTTTTTTATGTGCATGAGATAATAAATGCTGTGCAGTCAAAACCCCAAAAACTGATGTAACTGCAGAGCAGCCATGTGTTAGTTCCAGACTGGCCGAGCAATTCCAAACAGGAGCAGGCTCTCAAGATCATTGATTCCCTGTTTATTTTTCGAGTCTATCAAATATGAGCTTTGGGCATCCGAGTTTTGTTCTTGACTAACCTGATATTGGCAATTGAGATTTTTTTTACTTCATATCCAAATAAAAGGGAGTGCAAAGGAAACAGGGAGGGATGCAATTTTTCAATATTAGCTGATGAAGTACGGGATTGTAAATTTCTGAAAAGATTAAATATATTTTTAATTTTTTTTTTTTTTTTTTAAATTTGGGCACTTCAAAAAGTGCCAGTTGTCTCTGATGGTTTAGGTTTTTAGTCAGGCAAGGTTAATGAATATTTTGGGCATTCTGAGTAGACTGATCTATGAACAGCAATGCTCAAATTACAGTGTGAGATTTAGTCCTGCGAGTATATTCTGGTGAAATAAATTATTGAATGAGGCATTTGGAAGTGAGTGTTACAGATTGCAAAAACATCCAGATGAGTGCAGTACTGCCCACCCAACTGTTACTTTTTCTTCTGAGAATCACGTAGGTGCATGAGAGAAGCTTGATTTTCAGGACATAGGATTTTTCAAAATCAGTGCTTAAAAAAGAGTAATGGAAGCTGGGCAGATGACTGCTCTGTGGTTCCTTGAACCTCTTCCCCTGAAAGTCTCTGGAACAGAGGAAAAAAAGTAGAAAACTGCAGCTTTCATTTGGAGAAAGACTGGTTTGCATCTCATGATGCTCTTAGAGGTTTCTTTTCCTTCTAATCCATGCTGTCTGTTAGCTTATCTCATGGTTGACTTGTAATAATTATCTGTGCTGAGTAACTATTTCAGTGTCCAGGCAGTTCATACTCAGTAAGTACACTGTTGTGACTTTATCCCTTCCACCCTTCTTCCAAATAGTTCTTAAAAGTCGTTTCCATCTTCTGGCAGGGTTCTGTTACTCCTGCAAATCCTATGGACTTCTTTTTCTGCTTTCGTAATTTGATTTTAAGTACAGACCTGTTGATCCAAATACTTCTTGTGTTGGCAGTCACTTTTCAAGCGTCTGTTTTCTATGTGCGACAAGATGGGGATTAGAATTTGACAGGGATTAAAAAAAAAAAAAACAAAAACCATGAATGAAAAATAAAGTAGAAGCAAGGTTTTCTTCCTGTCCTTATTTGTGTGTTTGTGAGAGAAACAACACGGCTGACTTGAACTCTGTGGGATGTGGACAGTAGGCAAAATATATTGTGGAGATACAGTTCCCTCTAAATAATTCAAAAATAGACAAAAAAATCATTATGCTGCTTTACAATTTCCTTTGTTACTCTTGTGGCTTGAAACGTATCCCAGATTCCTCAGGTTTTGTGCAATCTTTTTTTTCTTCCATAAATCTGGAGCTGTGGATGCTTCCTCCCTCCTCTGCTGTACTTTACTCCTGGGGAGGGGGGGTGTCCAAATTCCATTTCTGAGTAACAAACCCTCTCGTGTTCAGGCCAACAGTGTGAGTCAGGAGTGAGAGTTCTTCCACTTCTTGCCTCCACTCAGGCAGGTTTGGAAATCTCTGGAAAAGCATTTGTGGTCAGTTTGGCATCAGTTTTTATACTACATGTGGCTAGTTTTCTGCATCTTGTAGTCATCCTCTTGGATAACATCCCCCTGGAGTACACTAAAACATGAGAGGGAGAGGAACACTAGATAAGAGCAACCTACTGTTAGGGAAATGCAAATTACATGACATCACAGTTTACATATTTCCATTTCAGGAGCAATCCAAGAGAGTATCATCTCCTCCATCATTAGCTATGTTTTGCTAATTTATGTACTCAGGACAATTTGCAGTGGTTAAAGACTTGTTTGTTAACCACTGAAAGCAGATGCCACCTGCTGCAGTTCTTTGAGTTACACTTGGTTACTGGGAATGAGGATGCTGTACAATACATGCCCCAAATTTTGAAGGAGCTGCTGCTGGTTTTGTGTTACTCAAGCACCTCATCCTTCTTGTCACCTGCCAGATCACTGTGTTAGGGCTGTAATGCCTCTGCTGCTTGTGATTAAGAGGAAAGGGGATGTTTAGCATCTCTTGAGCTTCTGGTCTGCACCTAGCCTGAGCAAGAGACGGAGACCATGCTGTTGCTGGTGCAGGAGTGAAGGGAGCTGGTGGTGAAGCCCGGGAAAGCAGTACCTGTGTTTCTGATGTGAGACCATCCAGTGCCAGGGAGGGGAAAGCCCTGAGCACAGTGAGAAGTAGCCATCTGCTAAGTAATGCTAAAATTTGGCAGGAGTGGACTACACAGGAGCCCCTGGTGCTCACCAATCGATCTGGGCAGCAGGAAAGAATGTTATGACATCTGTTGGGATTTGCCTGCTTGTAGAGTAATGGATCCACTCCCTTACAAAAATCTAGTTTTCTAATATGTTCCAGGCAGAAGCACTCAAATAATCTGGGAACTTTTAGAAAAAGAGCTGTACATGCCCTTCACTGGGCATGAATAAAGAGCATGGGGGCAACAGGGCTTGACCTTTTGGAAACAATAAGGGGTTTTGAGACTATTGACCACAAGTGCCCTTTTTGGAACCTAAAGCTCTGTGAGCTTTCTCCCCATCCAGAGATAATAAGCTCTCAGTATATTCCAAATAAGTATGGATTTTGGCAAATCTCAAAACTATAAGCTGAAACCTCTCTTTTGTTTAGCTGGGTGTGAGAATCCAGTTCTGAAGGCCCCTCCTGAAGTTCCAGAGAAACTCCTGGGTGACAGGATTGCTGTGCAAATGTGACAGGAGGGGAAGTGCAGTGTGGTGGTGCCCTCAGCGCTACACTTCGGCCAGCAGAAGAAATCCTGTGTCTCACCTGTGGGTTTTTTTTTTCATTTGGCTGCAAGGTTTTCAAGAGGCACTGCTCCAGCAGTAAAACTGGAAAGCTTGTGTCAAGGAGGATGGTTTTGTAGCAGGAGAAGGGCTGAATCCAAAGACTTTCTCTCTAATTTCTGTAATCCTTGACCCACCAGTGTGATTAGAGGTGTGATCTCCTTTCACATTTCTACCTTTGTTCAGAGAAAACGGATGGGAATATCTCCCATGAGCCTGGCACTGGCTGAGATGTTCGTGTGCTTTAAAGAGCAGAGTCACAAAGCTGAGTAATGGCAAAGGAAGCAAATTCTTTTGTAGTTTGCCTAAATGTCACCTTCAGTGCTCCGGGCTGCAGCTGTGCTGTTTTCCCTCCAACAAAGGGCACGAAGGTGGCTTGGCCAGCCTGACTAGATATTAATTGTGCCCATGCCTTTGGCAAGGAGTATTGACCTTGTGCACGGGCAGGGAATGATTTGGTGAGTGCTCTGTTCCCACCACGCAGTGCCACGTCCCAGTTTGTGGCTGTGCTCCCCCCAGCCCTCCTGTGTGGCTGATGAGGAAACAGCCACAGCATGCCTGGAGCGGGTGACATGGTTGGCCCACGAGGTCATTGCTGGAGGAGGTGGCTCAGTGTGACCCAGACCACACATGTGGGTAGTCTGGGGACTGTTTAAGCTCTTTGTAGGTGGACAAAGGTGACATCCTTCCTGCTGTCCTACTAAAATACCTTATCTTTGTGCTAAATCTTATTTGGGTCATGCTCTCGACTGCTGCAAGTTGCAGCTTGCTCCTCTTCCCTGGGTTTCAGACTGGCACCTACAAAGAAGTTGAGATTTCTCCATCACGTTTTTGCATCCTTGGAAAGGCAGAAAGAGGGCACAGCCAGTCAGAGCAGTAATTGCTTGTGCCATTTCACCTGAACCTGTCTGTGAATGAGTTTTCAGAAAGCTTAATGCAATGTGAAACATTGGGGAACATAAATTACCACCAAAAAAAAAAAAAATACTACCTCTAATTCTTTTGGTGTGTCTGTTGGGAAAGGCAATATTTACAATTGTCAGTGTTAATTTTCTCAGTGATCATCTAACCCAATCAAACAGATGAAGGACAGTCAGAGTGTGGATGGCAAATTGAGTTCCCATCTTAAAGACTTTGAACAATGTCAGGAGCTATTTTTGAGTCTACACTCGAATTATTTTTCCTTGAAGAACTTTTTTTTTTGGTTTTTTTTTTTCAGAAACTCTGCTGTAGATGTGCATGAAAAAAAGGAAAAGGAGGAGAAAAGCATAAGGCTGTATTAAACAATATGAGGAAAGAGTAGAGGTTATGCAAAGTTCAAGAAGCAAAGGGATATGGTTTAGAAAAACACTGAGATAATGAAAGATAATATATAGATGAAGTAACTGCAATATTGTTCCCTCTGAAACTTGCCTTGTGGGCTCCTGAGGGAAAATAGAAGTTGACATCTGCTTACTTTGGATTGCCTAGCTGGAAAAACATAGGAGATGATACGCATGAGACGACATCCTCGTGGGCCTACTGCAGTGTTGATATGAGTGATAAGTTATAGAAGAGAGAGGAGGTAGCAGCGAGCCAGTTCGTGATCAAACAAGACAGAGGAATAGGATAATTTTATGAGCCCAGTTTAACACTGATTTGATGCATGTTGTTTCCTTTTTTCTTTTCCTAAAATTAAAAATCTAAGGTATTTTTTGGGTATGTTGTGGATGGAAGCAGTATCAAGTGAGTTTAAATTTTAACACAGATTTTGATTATTTATTGAGAAAAACTTTTTCAGCATATGACTAATGAGACCCTGAGTTTCCCCAGGCCCTCCTTAGAGGCCCATGGAAGAGGTTGGGAAGTATTGCTTTTCGGGAATTACCTTGGCACAGTTGCTCCTGCCTTAAGGGTGTGAGATGCCTTCCTTTCTTTTCAGCCCCATTTCTGTGATTGTTTGAGAAACTGTTTCAAAAAACATTGAGTTTTGGGGAAGCACATATGAACAGGCAATTGCCCTTTTCTGAATAACTTCCTAATAATTTTGTCCAAGCTCTTTTTTACTCTGAGTCCATCACAGACATGCCCTAGTTCAGCAGCAATTTTCTTGATCAGATTCCTTCACGAAAGCATAGAAATATAAGTATTTATGTCCTTAATTTTGTGTATGTTTCATGTCCAAAGTGTGAATATGCTTCAGCCTCTTTTATCATTTTTAAATAGCGTGGAGTTCAAAACAGTACATGCTTAACATTTGAAACATTGTATGAAGATATCTGAAAGCTCTTTTTCATAAAAGGGCTTCTTTAAAAGCTTTGGGTTTATTCTTTGGTCTTATTTTTTTTCTTTCAGTCTCTTCTCACAGCAGCATAAAGGCAAATGTAATGGAAACAAGTACTAAGTTCTGGGAATGGCAAATAGAAAAAGTATAAGTAGAGAAAAAAAAGTTCTGCTTTCCTTAGGACTTCAGAAGTCTTTGGGAGCTTGCTAGAAGTGCTGGCTCGAGTCCAATGTGCTTTTATTGGCATACATGAACAAATTACCCAGGGCACAGCTATTTTTCTTACTGTAGTAAAAACAGGGACGCTGAATAGAGGCTTTGTGTAGGACAAATATTTTTCCTTTGAAACTGGGTACGAGTTTAAAGTTTATCTAGTGTGCCTTCTGGAAAAGGGAAAAATACACTTCTCAGTCTCACAGAATAGAAAATGTATTCCAGTTTAGGCAGCTCAGAGCTCTATAAACAAAATTTAATCATTGGAGAAGTTGGTATAATTTATAAGAAACAGCATCCTTTCTTAGTTGCCTAGAATGTGGGAGGAAGCTCTGTTTATGTTGTTTGTAGCTGTCCCTCAGAAATTGTCTATGGATTCCTTCCCTCTAGCATCTTTTGCAGGGCTCTAACGTTTTCTAGCCACAAGGGTGTAGCCAGGAGGATAAGGGCGTTATGGAAAATAGTTTTTAAGATAACATTCATTGCTCTCAGGACTGTCTCCATGGGTAATTCTTCTAATTCCAGCTGAAGCTGGCACAACTGTTGTTGTGTCATTGCCATTCAAAGTGGGGCAGCCCCTGGAGTTTGGCAGTGTCCTGTAGCAGCAGGGTCTCCAGTGAGGGTCGTTTGTGCAAGATCCCCATGAATTGGTGACTCGACTTGAAACTTAAAAACCTAATTATTTAATCTTTTTGAGGTCTGTAGGAGGGTAACCTGAAGGCAGATTTTAGGTGAGTGCTTCTTAAGTAACATTAAGATCACAACAGTCATGTCTAGAGCAGTTCTTGTAGAGGTTGGAAGTGAGTGGCGCAGTCAAATTTCCCCAACCTCACCTGCCACTCCTCCAACCAGGAAAGGATCAAAAAGCATTACCTCTTATGGCTTTTTAGCTCCTTCCCTGTCTTCTTTCCACCTTCCCACCCACACCTGTTTCACACACATTTATTTCAAATGAAAGTACCAGTTGAAGAACAATAAATTAATATTTGGAAAGATTTTTGAAAATTATCTTCCTTCAAAACATGTGGGAGCTTTCCAAAAAGTGTAGCTCCTCTGACATTTCCTGGGGGCAGGGTGTCTTCCCCAGACTATCTGACATTAGTTTTAAGAAAATTTGACATTAAAAATGCCTCAGCAAACATTTTCAATTGAATGAATGAGCAAATTGCAATAAAGTAGCTATTGTAGCATTTCAGAATCCCTTTCTAGTAATAGTTTGTTAGATTTGGCTTGGTAACATCAGTGACAAATTCCTGGGAAAAATTTTTCTTGTGATAATATGAAGATTTAAACTCCATAATTTGAGTTAATTGCAGCCAAAAACATTTTGCAGTGATTATCTTTTATAAAGGTTTCTAATTTTGTCATCCTTAATCACTGGATGTTAGCTGGAAACCTACTATGAGATTGTAAAGGCATTAACATTTAAAAAAGTATATATACTTTTACTTCTGAAAGCCAAGTCTGTAAACTTGTCAAGCCTGGGCATTCACAGCAGAGACTGCTTCTGAAAATGTGAATCTGTGAATTGATTTGGAAAAGAATCACATTTATGCGTTTGATTCAGGTGATTTAAAACACAACTAAACCTCAAAAATATGACATTTGCTGAATATACGTTCCTGGAATGGAAATACACATAAAGGAAAGGCTTACCCCAGATTAATGGATGAGAAAATTGTATCTGTACAGCGAAACATAAGTGATTGCAGCTAGAAAACCAGAGATGTGGAACACTGAAAGTTTAAATCTATTTTCTTCCCACAAATTGTGGGATCTGCTATTGTTCAGCCTATTTGCTTCCAGGAAACAATTGCTGGGTTACATAAGTGCACTGTAAATACTGTGGCAGGGTGTGACTTCAGTCAGCTGTGACCTCAGTTCAGTGAGTTCTTTTACACTTGACTCACTTTGTGCTGAATAATTGTGGCCCCGATGTGGACTGATCACTTCAGCTCCGATGTTTAAGATAGCACCTTTTGTTTACCTGCTGAATTTCAATACATTCTTCTTGGGTTATGTGGGCATTAATGCCAACAAAAACTGATGCTCAGGTTTTTTTTGGTGACCCCAACAGACATCTCCAGCTGCTGCTGGGATGCAGGTGAGTTATTGCAGGGGAGAAAGTGCTGAGAGCTGCGCGCACCACGGTCAAGGTCACGCATCCTACTGCAGTCATACGCCTGTTTTTAACCTCAGGTGAGCAGGAGTTGTCCTTCAAGTTTATTGTTTCAGATTCATGCTTCAGAAGGAAAAACCATCAGGAAAATGCTGTGTGATAGAGACTGGCTTCACTCTTCTGTGCAAGCAAAGTCACACAGCTCTTCTTGTGTCTCTACTTTACTCCGCTCTGCAGTGGGGTAGGAAATGCTTTTGGGTTTCCTGGTTGGTGCCAAGGAAGTATTTCAAGCAGAAGGGAGAAAAATAAAAAGTAATGTTCCCTTGAAAAATATTTTTTCCATTGCATAGTTTTCAGTGACAACAAAATAATTGTATTTTTGGACAGTATTAAGTTGAATATCTCAGTTGAGTCAGTGGAGGTGTTATGGGTTCTTTTTTTTCATAGAAGGGAAAATTGAACGAATTTGTTGTTTGTAAAAGTCAGTGACTGCTGCTGCTAGGATTTAAAATAGCTTATAGTGCAACTTACCCTCCAATTTTATTTAAAAATTAATTTCCTTTCCCTGTCTTTTCTCTCTTCCACCTCATTTTCAGAGTCTCTATGGGTTTGTTGTAACCTTACCATGTGGACACTGTGTATCTAGGCCCCTTCTCGTGATGTCTCCTACTAGTAATGAAAAATGCGAGTGGTAGTGTTCTGCATGGGAAGTCAGGAACAGCAGTTTCCCCCATAGATTCAAGACAAAGTAGTTTTTGTAGTCCCCAGAGTTTGAAAGAAACAAGATTCCTGTAACACAGGGTCAGTTTTAAAGAAAACATATGGTTCTCTGCTGAGAGTGTCAGTGAACCAGCTTCAGAGTCAAAACTCTGTGCTGAAGTAGGGCACAGGTTTGACTCACAGGTATTGCTATTGTTGCTGCTATTCACTGGAGCTTCATAACCACATGTCTTTGAGGACAAAATTCTACTTCTTATGTGCTTTATGTGTGTATGACAAGTGAAAACTTGGTGTCTTTTAGGAGGCTTGCTGACTAGGTTTGGAATTAATTCAAATCCTTTCCAGGAATCATGTGTTAATTTACTTTCATGTACGCATGATGTTGCAAGTACATTGACAATATTAAGGGAATATTTTAAATTACTTCTGAGAATATGAATACTCTGCTAACACTTCTGGCATTAAAAACTTGTTTAATCTCCAAAACCTGTGTTGATGATGTTTGGTTTAGGTTGTGTTACCTAAAGTCATGAGGTTTTGCATATCAGTCTTGCGAAGCCTTGTTTGCATATTATTTGAGTTAGGGAAGCTTGAAGAGTTACTCAGCATTATTAGAATAGTATGTGCTCATTTATTAGGTTTTAAAATTAAACTTTTAGATTTGCTATTGAGCTCCACTGTGAGCTTACCCTTCTGCTCAGCATTGCTGATTTTTTGTGGTCTGATCAATAACTCCTCAGTCGTATGAATTTGTTCTTTATCAAACAGAGCCTTTTCTGTTTTCACTGAACTGCATGGAAACTGCCTTTTTTATTTATTCTTTTGGTACCTTTCTTACAGTAAGACAGGGAGTATGAACCCTTGCCATAGTAAAGTTGGAGGCCTTTCAGATACATGTGACTTTGCATTCAGAGCACTTCACTGGTGGAAGAGCTGAAGATTCAATAAACAAAGCTAAATCATCAAGGAGTGCCATCAGTGGGTAGTCCACAGAAGTTTGGGGCCTGGGTGTTTAAGATGATCAGGAACCCAGTGGATGTTGCTCCTGCTCAACTTTGTCTTGTTTAATTCAGGCTTGTAACCTACTACTGACACCGAAATGGGTTCTCTGTGTGAGCAGCTGAGGGACTTCAGTAACTTCACCAAAACTGAAGAAAGCAAATCTCTGAAAGCAAGAATCAAATCTTGCCACATTTTTATTAAACTAAATTAGAGAGGTATTGATGAGTGTTCCTGTCTGTTTTTTCCTTCCCCTCCTCCTCCTTCATGTTAATTTTTATGGTCCTGTTGGAGTATGTCATTATATGGTTTCAGTTCAGCTTTTGTTATGATCTGTACCACGCCAACTTTAATATTGTCCCTGTGTCATGACACAGTTATTAACTTGCAAATAAATGTGGAGAGGTGGTTAAACCAGTTTAATTTGGGCAACTTACAGCAGTATTTTAACTCTGTTGGAAGTTCTTTCATTTTTTGACTAGAATGAGAGGATAACTTTATCTAAAACAATAGACAACACCTAAAGACATTGTTTTGCTAATCTTTATATACTTTGGAAGTTTTAGAAGTTTGCATTTCTAAAGTGATGGCTTATTGGCTGTGCACTGCAAACTGACTTTCAAATTAGTGTCTGGAGTGCCCTCTTTTGAAATCTAATGATCTCGTTTGAACTATGATGTATCAAAGGATAAAAGGAAATAAAGGGAAAAAAAATCAGAGAGTAAGAAGAAGTAAATACAACAGTGGTTTCTGTACTGGGTGAGCAGAATTAACCACTCAGTGGTACCAAGGCAGTTTTGGTTTGTCTGGTTTTGGTTTTATATAAAAAAATTCAAATTAAAAAAAAATAAAAGTAGGCAAACAACATACCCACTAAAAACCCAAACCAGGACAAGTTTTTGTACATCTCTCTTCAAGTGGAGATACTGAGTGTGTTGTTGTAGCCATATTGGAATTGGGGTTTATGAGTAAAAATAGTATATTTTGCCAGCTCAGTACTCAAGGTAGACTCACCAAAAATACTGATGTATGTGGTACATTATAATCCCTTTTTTCTGCCATAGGCACCTTCTTCTTTAGACTTCTCTCTATGTGTGGAAGGTTTTTTGTTTGGTGTTTTGGGTTGGTTTTTTTTATCCTTTCTTTTTTCTTTTACACAAGATATTCCAGCTGTGGTGATACATTCTGTGAGGACTGCACAATGATCTTGATCTTGGTAATGAGTACTCATGTTGCCTTAGATGAGGTGGTTAATTCTCTAATTAAATATGGCAGTGAGTGGTGGCTTCAGTGCTTGGCATATTTATTAACATTCCTTTGTTGCAATGGGAATTTTAAGTCTTTGAAGCTTTTGTATCTGTAAAGCAGTTTTATTTTCTTTCAATATGGTTAATTATAAATCATGGCAGTCCTGAGTGAAAGGGATGGAAGTAGGTTGCCATGCCAGAATAAGAACCTGTTTTCAAGCAGGTCTTTGTTAGCGTGGCAATAATAAGGACAAAGTCTATGAACATGATCTATCTGAAGTTTACTCATTTAGTTCTTCCTGTTGCTCTTCATAATTCTCCCCTTTGTCAAAATAAAAGATAGCTATCTTAATTGTATTGTTAGAATATTTCTTTGACAATGAATCACTGGAAAATATCATAGTAGGAAAAAGAAGACTTCCAGAGCATTTTTTATCTTGTTAGTTTTTTCCAATGGAAACCTTCTCTTTTAGCTAACAATTATTGTTCTCAAGACAGGTCTTACATTAACATATTAAATCTTCTACTTCAGTTGATAATTATGACAACAAATTTTCTTAATAAATTTATCCTGTCACTCCTGCTGAAGGAAATGCTGCTAATGAACTTAACATCCTCTTCCTTAGTGAAGGACTGAGGGAAGAGCATTAGATTTCAGAAAGCGTCAGTGAAAATCAAAACACTTTCTGAAACTGGCAAAACCAGCATTGATCGAGCTTGTCTGCTGCGCTGTGCTGTGGAGAAGGATGTGAATACACCAACAAATCCCTCCTGGGCACTCTGTGCCTTGTCATTGTCCACTGCCTGGGCCGTGTTGTATTTTTTTGTCTGTCACTGTCCTTAGTTACTTGAAATGCTTCTCCCCTGTGACCCCATACCCAAACAGGCAGGTAATGTTCTGGGGTTAAGTTCAGCTTTCTTTAAGTAGCAGAATCCATGGAGGAGAGGGAGGCACATCCAGTCCTTTCCTCCCACCCCCAGGTTTCTTTAGCAGGCCTCCCACTTAGCTAACACTGTGTCCAGCACTAAAACCTGAAAATAGGATGCAACTCAGTGTAGATTTGCATAAACTAAAATGCAATGTAATTAGTGCTAATGGCCATGCCAAGCAACTGCTCTGAATACAGAGAGGACCTGAAAAAAAACAGCATTTTCAAAATTATTTTATTGTGGCTATTGTATTAATGTGTTTTCTGGTGCTTGGACACGGGAGTGAATACTGGAGTCTGTACAGCTCAGAAAGCTTCAAAACCCCCCTCATAAATGTAGAGTGGCTCGAGAGAGGCAAAGGGGACAACAGTCACGGTGGTGGTGAATCAAGTTCATCTATTTGTTGTTCAAACTGCAGCCTTTGTAGGGCCTGGCTTTTAATTTTCTGCATTGATTTTTGCCTTCATCTTTCCTACCAGCTTTTGGATGCTCCAAATCTGCATAATAGAAAACTGAAAACATTACAGAACAAAGCTGCTGCCAGCTCAAACGACAGTTTTTTCTCAGAGAAATTCTGGTATCAGTGCACTGAGGATGGAAAATCCCTAGGGATCATTTTAGAATTATTACTTACTAATGCATTCATGTGTATTATGGTGTTTGTCTCAAGGCAAGATGTCTTACAACCAGCAGAACTCATGTTTGCTCTTGGTTGTGCTCTGAAGCAAGTCCCGAAGCAGAGGGCAGCAGCAACATTTCATCTGGCTCTGCAGGACGTACTTCTGTCTGGACTTTCCCGTTTGTAAAATCTGTGGCTGGAGTGAAGATACAAATGGGAGATTGATGGGTCAGAACAACAAGGTAGACACGAGGAGATACTGTTTAAAAATTAGAGAAAGTGTGTGGGGGTGAATGGGATGAGAAGAAACAGATGAAAATTGGCAAGTCACACAACAAATTAAACAGTTTTTGTACATTCTGTAGGTCAGCAGTGCTGAATGCTGTGGGACAGCAGAAGAGCCTTTTTTATTGAATGCACAGTGAGCTATGAGTACATGGATAATTTTTTTTGCTGTTGTTTTGTTCTTCTGTAATACTTTTAAAAGGGGAAGGGCGGAGAGAGAGTGTCCTTATCTGACATTACATTCCCAAATCCACTGGGGAATAGTGCTACCTGGTAATAGTCCAGTGCTTTTTGTTTAGGCTGGAGTTACAGCCTGTGCCTTGGCTGGGGGAGAATTTTGGGGAGTTTTGCGGGTACATGATAACAATGACATTTTCTTAGCCAGTAGACAATTATCATTCCAGCCATTATTGTCTTTCCCATTCCTTCCTGTACATTCTCCATAGCTGTATTTCTCCATAGCTCTTCCTCCTCCATAATTTCTAAAATAGCCACATCATTAAGTTGTTTCTCTTTTGGTTTCCATATGATATTGTGATCTGCCACTGGGTGGGACTGATCACTTCAGGATGAGTGGAAAAGAGCACCAGGCTCTAGAATATCTAATTTTCTCTAACGATACAGCTCTGCCTTTCTAGAAAAGTTGTTTGGGGTTTTTGTTTGTTTTTTTTTTTTTTTTTAATAAGATGAGGGATTTTGTTACTTTCAAACTCCTATTAGGAAATTAAATGGCAGGATGTGTGAGTTGGTGATGTACCACATAAATTTCATTGTTTTCCCATGGCTGCAAGATGGGGAAGACGAAAAATATTTTTGCATTTTGACATTTTTCAAAAAAGAGTATTTATGAGTGCTGTAATCACATTGTATACTGGCATGATTCTCCCCATGTTTGGGATTAGCACCTGTAAGTGCTGACCACTGAAGGACCAACGTGCATCTGTCTCAGAAATGGTTTGTATGTTAAAAAGGCTGGACCCTTGTCATTTATAGAGCTGCTGACTATCAATATCCCTTCAAAAGTAAAGCTGATGGCAACAGGGAAGTCCGCAGGTGGATTTTCTTTTTGTCATTGAGACAATTTAGTGGATTTTTATTGTTTTCAAAATACAGTATTTCTATTTTTTTACTGATTTTAATTATATATTCTTTTAACAAACTTAAAGATAAATACCTTGGTATTTGTCTTATTATTAATTATCATTGTATCTGTTTTCTTATTATTCTTTTCTTCTTGAAACCTTACTTGTCTTTGCTGGTTTAAAATATTTCTTTTTCCAAGCAGGCATGATTATTTTTTTTGCAGGATCCTGAGACATGACCATTTTTGGTCATATTTAAAATAAACTGTTGATACTTCAGGCCTAATTAAGGAGGGATTGTACAAGTTAATTGTGGGGGATGTTTATTTTAAAGTCTAGGACACCACCGTAGGCTGCTGTGAATTGCTGGGCTGAGGTGAAAGGGAAGATTAAAGAGGAAGTCAAGTTTATTAATAGACTCCTGGTTGACAATGGCTTTGCAGTGTGCAGGGGTTGACTTTTGCTACAGGACTGACTGGTTATGAGATGAAAGAGCATTTGAGATGAGAAACACAGCAGAGTAAGCTGCACAAGTGAATAATAAAGCCCTACACATGCTGTTACGCTTTTCTGGTTTTTCACTTTTCCTCATCATGCACTTAATTAAAAAAAAAAAAAAAGAGTTTTCCTAAAATGTTTTTTCTGAAACATTTAAGTTGGATGTGATTAAATTTTCTGATAATTTTGGGGAATCACAAGCAGCATTTTGATGTTGTTATAAATATTTGAACTAATTATAAATAATGATGGTAAAGGGTTTGTTTATATTCACATTCAGGAGCTTTCTTCAACCAAGTGACAGAAGCACTGCATGAAATTCTATAGCATTGAAATTGTCATGTTAAGGTAGCTGTCCTGGCATTTCAAAAGCACTGGAAAATTTCATGAGGGACAGGAAATATTGCTGGTTTTACTCAGCTATCTAATAGCAAGTGATGTTTTGTTTGCACATCAGCTAAAGCTGACTAAAACTTTTGTGTTTGCTTGGCAGAACAAGGTGCTTGCTTGTGGTTTGTTTTTTTTTTTAATAGTCAAAAATTTTGGCTTCAGATTTTCAGTATCTCTTCATTCAAAATATTCTGAAGCTTTTTGTATTTCAGGGGTGTTACGCCTTACAGTGGGCAAGTATTTAGTCATGAGAGATGTTTTCTTTCCCCAATGTGAAAATCTGCTGCTCAGCTTCCTTGGTGCTTTAAAACTCAGTGTTTCATGTTGACTTCAAAGGCTGAAGCTTGAAATTCTAATATATTACATTCCTTCTACTTAAAATATCTCTTTCACCACCTCCATAAAATTGAGTGAATACAAATACAAGTATTTGTCAGATTAAGATGTCAGTGCAGTGGAATTATTCTGAGAGGTTTTTAAACCAAGAGATTTTTCCCCCCCAGATCTCACTTTAAGGCAGACAGTTGCAAAATTTGTTATAAATAGGGCTATGAAAAAGGCTACAAATCATAAAAGATTTTGATAAACCGAAGTATTAAATAGGTGCTATCTTAAACAATGTGTGGAAGAGAAGTAAAGTGGGGATACCAGACACCAGTGGAGATAATTTGTGTGTTTTGGATCTGGTCACTCTTTGGAAGCTAATCACAGGGTAAACTGTTAAGCAGGGCAGCAAACTGAGCGTGGTTGCGCTGATAAGAATTAATAGCTGATAGGAAGTGTTGAAGAGCTCAGTGGCAGCCTGAGCTGGAGAGGAGCACTCTGAGAATCTCAGGTCTGGGCAGTTTGCTGGAATGGAACAGGGAGTGCACAGTGAGCTGGCAAATTCTGCTGAGAAAATGAATAGCTGTATCCTTTCGAGTCATGGGACGATTTCAGGATGCTTCCCAAAGGCTGTAATTGCTAATGAATTGAGCAGCACTCAGCACGGGTAGTAATTTATTGGAGGCAGCTGCTGAGGACTGCACTCTGTGAAAAGAGTCTTAGAGCAGCCAAACAGGCTACCAGGTTGGATATGTGATGTGTTTGTGGGGGGATGGAAGCAAAATGTGCTTGTGTCACTAAAGAGGTTTTGTAAGGAGCAATCAAAGATTTCAAAGAAAGTTAAATAAACTAAAAAAAAAAAAAAGATACACTGAACCAAATTATAGCACTTATGTATTCACTAAAAGCAACACTACCCTTCCATGTGATTTCTCTTGGCATGTCAAATACACCTCTGTTCTAGGTAGTTTTGCTAACTGCATCTGAGGCAGGAGATGCCTCAGATGTTCCTCAGGAAGGTATAAAACCCATGTCCTCAGCACAGAAGGCCAGCAGCTTGTATGTCTCTTGAACTGGAAGAATTTAGGGCTTAGCACAGATTTTGATTGAATTTTTGAGTGGAAGGAGAAAGTAGCAGAATAGGTGTGGACACTCAGCAGGTACTGGCAGGTCAAACAGCTGCTGCTGCTTTGTAAAACAGGCAGAGAAGAGTTAATGTGGGGCAGTGAGCTGCCTTAGGGGCTCAGGAGATCAGCTGGCTGTAAGGCACCTCTGGTGCAAACTGAGCAGTTTGGGCTTACTTTGGAAACGGAGATTTTGTGGGAAAATTTTGTATCTGATATACTTTAAACTATTCTCCAGTGTGACTGAAATGTAGAGAAATATTTGAATTTGTATTATTCATGTATATAGGTAAATGAGAGAACATTTGCCCATGGTGAATTTGAATATGAAAGGGTTATGAAAGTCACTTTCCAGAGTCAGTTTTAACTTCAATAGACATGTTATTTAAGAGAGAAGGCATTTTTTTTAACTGTTTATCATGGCCTTTTCAGCAGTGCCTTTATATGAAAGGTTTCATTTGGCATGCCAAACTTTCAGGATGTTTAGCGCTGCTTAACAAAAAAAAAACAAAAAAAGAGTTTTCTTAAGTACCAAAATAGCTAACCAAGTTTCCTTTTGTGCTAACAATTGTTTTATTTTGATACTGCATCTTTCTAACAGTTCAGCTGATATGTTTCATAGAATGTGTATCCAAAGGTCATTTCAGAAGTTTCATTTGAAAGAAATGAATTGAAATCAAGCACATTTGACTAATAAAGTTGCCATTCGGAACATCGTGTTCGCCTTTGCAGTAGATGTTGTTCTTTGTTTAGTGAGCCTTTTATTTCTACAGCTATTCCTAAAGACCATTGAATCAAAAATAATAGCTTTGTTCACTAAATTATAAATTATTTGAAGCAATAACTATCAAATTGCTACTGGGAGAAGTTCCATAGCAAGTCGGTGAGGCATCA
This sequence comes from Lanius collurio, assembly GCA_020086605.1. Taxonomy (NCBI): domain Eukaryota; kingdom Metazoa; phylum Chordata; class Aves; order Passeriformes; family Laniidae; genus Lanius; species Lanius collurio. Next base: position 21,386,289 of record JACBWW010000009.1, on the reverse strand, counting down.
CTGGGATGCATTTAATAACAATTGAGCTTGTTGATGCAATTTCATTCCCATTTCAACCATAATTTTCTCATTAGGTTTGTATTACATCTGTATTAAACCTTTGTCTTTTAAGAGACTTCAATTCATGTGCTGTTGTTTCTTTTTCCAGGTTGTTTCTCCCAGTGAGGGACAGTAAGAATGAATGGACATATATCAAACACCCCTCCCGGTGGATATGGAAGTTACTTTCCTCAAATGAAGTAAGATTATGCCTTTGACTTTCCTTTTATGGACAAAATAGTGTTGTACTTCCTTCTTAAGGCTTTCATTTCAGCTAGAGCTATAATTAGTAGATCTCATTGGAATGATAGGAAGGCATTTTCCTTAAAAGAATGAGGGGTTTGCAAATTGTGGAGCCAAAGTGACAGATACTGTCTGACTGATTTCTGTGTTAGTGTAAGGGAAAGCTGTGTCACTGCTTGGATTCATCTGGAACAGGAAGATAAATTGCTGTAGCCATAACATCCTTATTATGTTACTTGGAGAGGTTTTTGTGTGCCTGAGATGTTTAAGGTTAGCTCTGAGTGAATGCCTTTTTATGCATAAAAGATGAGGCTGCCTCTCCCATCTGTGAGAACAGACTGTTTCCCAGTAAACAGAACTGAGCCAGTGCTACCTGGAAGTGTTACCTTGCCTAAGATAAGAGGATGATCCCTGTATTGACCACGCTGACAAGAATTTGCCTGTCTGATTCCAAGGAACACATGTTCCTGTATGGAGCAGGATATCTGTGCAGATTCTTGCTTCTCATATTGTTGTCCCTTTAAGGTGAACTCGTGTATGATGCATTCTTGAAACACTTGTGGTCATATTGCCTTTTCATTTGTGTAAGATAGTGACAGTCATTTTAAGTTTTACATTAAAAGCAGTTAAAATAGTTAGAAACTATCAGCACTCATGGACACAAGAAAAAGTACCCCAAATACTACCCAATTCTTTGGCACAGTCATTATTATTGTTGTTGTTATTATAATTACATAGTGAATTTTGTTACTTGAATTAAAGTGGTATTTGTTTGTATACCACATCCCAGTTGTGCATGATGTATTAATGAAACAAAAGAGAGCTCAGAAAGGTCTGCAGCCCAAGTGGAATATTCTTCCTCATATTTATGGCGTGGAACAAATATCCAGTATCATTCCCTCTGTTACTAATGCTGTAGGTATGTGTAGCCCTATATAAGGGGAGGGGTTTTTTTCAGTGCCTGCCAAATACATCTGTACAGAAGATAATCAGAAATGTTTTCTTGCAGCGGCTATGGCTCCCCAACGTTTGCTCAGGCGGAGAGGGAGCAGAATTCAAGAACAAGTGCAAAAGCTCTCTATGGTAAGGTGACAAAAAGTCTCTGAACTTCTGTGCTAAATTGCTGTTTAAATGCTGATTGTGATGTCATGGTGGAAATATTTTACACAGATTAATCTGAAAGTGCACATACATACACGTGGGTGTGTCTGTCAACTAAAGTAAAAAACAAAGTGGTTTTATTCCTACTAAAGCTAACTAGAAAATGCTCAGTGTACTAGGCAGAGAACTCCCACCTGCTCATTTTTCAGGCAGCAATGTGCAAACCGTTTATCACAAAACTCAGTGGTCCTGTAGCCAAGGTATGCACCAGGGAGAAGGCATTCAGGGGTTTAGCTGGGCTGTGGGTTTGATTTGACCTGTACCTTCCTCTGCCTCCCCAGCTTCATCCCCTGAAAGCATAAAAGGCACTTACAAGATTATTCTTCTTTGGCACAAGGATTTAATGGAAATCAGAGTTGGTGTAACAGATTTGGAGTCCTGTTTGGCTTGCTGTTTTCAGCAGGCTCTGTGACTGTCAGATGTGATGTTACTTGTGAATGCCTAAACGTGGTTGTACTCACCAGCTACAAGTGCTAGTATTTGTCTTGGCTGTACTCACTACTCCCCAGCCTAGTGCCAAATCACTGTGGAGGAGAAATTTAGTCATGTTTCTTGCCAGCCAAATTGCACTATTTTCAGGTCATCCTCCTCCACTGTGAATGCATCCCACTGATAGCTGTGCTGGTAATGGAAGTAGAAGCAGCAGTGAGGCTGTGAGAAGTTCTGCTTTGCAAATCTGTGCCCGTTGCTAAATGTTCTTTTGAAAGTCAGTAGACTGATAAGACTGGAAGGACAAGGCATCCCCTGAGAACCTGGTCCTGTGCTGGACCCCTCAGACACCAGCCAGCTCTCCCTCTGTGCCTCTGCCACTCTTCTGCAGGTTAACCAGCTGGAAAGCTCCAAGAGCAGTGGCTGATAACTGCGATATCCCAAGTAGTAATCTTTTCTCCCTCCTGTTTTGACTGGAATGGTGGCTGGGAGTGAGCTCAGAGGTTAGCTTCCTAACTCCTCAGAGGTTAGGGGAGTGATGGCAGCATGCTTTAGAACCTTAGAATCGTTTTAGATTGCAAAAGACCTCTGAGATCGAGTCCAGCTATCAACCCAGCACTGCCAAGCCCACCACTGAACCATGTCCCCCAAGTGGTTCATGTACACATCATCTAAATACCTCCAGGGACTGTGATCCAGCCACTCCCTGGGCAGCCTGTTCCTGTGCTCGACAACCCTTTTGGTCAAAACATTTTTCCTAAAATTTAGATTAAACATGGTACTGCATGTGTACCATTCTAAGTTCAAGTTTACTATGTTTTATTGCTATGCTGCAAAAGTCAGTTACTTGAGGTAGTGCTGAAGGCAGGAACTGCAGCTGAGGAAAATTTTGAGCTGATCATCTGAAAGAGTGATTTCTGCATCCTGTATGGGTTCACTCAACAAAGTCATTGCAAGTGTTGACAGAAATAGCAGGTGGTAACAGAAACCAGCAAGAGACATTGCAAAAAAATCTTAGCAGATTATTTCTTTATGAGATGCTATGAGAGTGTTGGGATTCCTTTTTCATTTTATGTCATCATCATAATTTTTCAGGAGTACATGGTTTGAACAGCGTGGCAGTTATCAGTGTCTTAACTATGTCCTTTAATCTTTGTGGGCTTCTAAAATCTCTCTCTGAGCTTTTTCATATCAGAGATGATGGGATGGTCATGTGTCAGGAGAAGATGGGGACAAGTGAGTAAATGTGATGTATTTAATGGAATTTTTTTACTTCCAAAGTACTTAAATGAGTTCAGGTACTAGTTGCAAATGCTTGCCATGAAGCTGCTGGGTGGTGGCTCCTGTAAGATGAATCATTGTCCTTGGTTCGCTTCTGTAGCTGGTAGATATATCACAAAACTGTAGTTGCAGTTGCCAGGAGCTGAATGAAACAGAAGGATCTGTTATTCTGCAGCTCCAAGTAGCTGTGTATTGGCACAGCTTTTAGAGTGGAGTTTGCACATTTTACTACTTCTGCTCTTGTTTTATACACATAAAAAACTAGACTGTTGCTACCATCATATACACGAGCTGGAGAAAACAAGGAAAACACCTAAAATCTTTCTCAAATTCAGGGCATTTTTTTCTAATTTTTAACCACCAAATTGCTGTTCTTCTGCATCCCACATGCACCTCTTCTTCCTTTGTGATGTTAAATTTTCTGTGCATACTGTCCCAAACAGGGTGGGAAGCAGCTGAGGGATATTGGAATTGTTAAAATGTGTTGAAAATGCTCATTACAAAGTGTTTTATTTATAATTAATAACTAACTGAAGTATTTTATTTGAGATTCATGAGACTTAAATCCTATAAAGCAGGAGGAAGCTGTCCTAGCTTTCTTTTCATATGTTGCTGTGTACATATATTTTAAATGTATGTTTAATATTATTTAGGTTAATTCAGAAAGCTCATGTGTTTAATAGAATCATTTATACTGGAAAAAATACATATAATTCTGCTGTAAAAGTAAAATGGACTGTGTTTTTTACTTTATTAAAATGTGACCATGTGACATTAGCAACAAACTTTCCCCATCAAAATGTTCCTTTTCTTGGAAAGCTTGAGAGTCTTGGACCAAGCCACATAGCCATGACTATCAACAATTGAGAACAGTGCCTGGGCTCCTAAGTGACTGCTTGATCTTGAACTCAATTTCTTCCAAGCACTGTAAAGACTAAATTAAAATAAACATTATTATTATTATTATTACCATTATAATTATTGTTATGACTATAGTCATTATTATTTTTACTACTTATTATTGCTTATTGTTGTATGTGTACATGTTTATATATATACACAGGCATGTTTGTGTCCTGGCATGAAGTTTATGTCTTAGATCCCATTGCTGAGGTGATTCATGACTGTTCAGCCCTTCAGTCATCAGACAGAAGGTTGGCCACAGTGCTGTGGCAAAGGAGGCTGGAATATTATTGGTGTTACCAGCAGTTCAGCTAAAAATGACTGGAGCCGTTGCTATCTCTACTGTGCCTGTCTGATAGTGAAAACTTCCCTGCAATTGCCTTTTTTCCTGTGTCAAATAATCCCTTTGTTTTCACTCATTTCCTTCCTGAAATGAACTGTTCTCTATTTGCATGACAAATATCTCTCTGAACCACCAGGGAAAGTGCCCTCTGCACATTTTTATGGGGTTTATTTCATCATTTGCTTCCTGATCTTTCCATCTGAAATGGATTTTGGCTCCTGCTGTCATCTGTTGTTCTAGCATTGGCTTCTCCATCTGCCTTGAGCAGTTCTGCCTGTGGGGAGACGTGCAGCAGTCTCAGGGCTGTGCTGGGGCTTTGCCAGCCAGTGGCACGGTGTGGAGCAGCCTCATTCCTCAGGAGGGATGAACCAGGGGCTCAATCCAGATTGTCAGATTATTGTGCAGCATAGAACTGAAAGATGTGGCTAAAATTGTCTTCACACAGCGCATTAGAAAAGACTGAGTGTTTTGTACCCTGAGTTTATACTCTCTTGGCTGTGATCTGGAGCTGGAAGTGGAATTGCCTGTGTATTTTTGCATTGCTCACGTGCCTCATTCAGAGCAAGAGCTGCAGTGTAACAAATTCTAGGAGTTCCCAAGCAGCTCACAGACAGGTAAATGAGTCCATTGAACGAAGCCATCCACGTAACATGCTTGTAGTATTTTGATTCTCAAATTAAGTTGACAATTGACTTCTAAATGACACACTTCCTTTGACAGCTAGTTCCACACAGCCAAGCCTGTGGCATAAATCTCTGAAAGTGATAATGTTTGCTCCCCTGAAAAGGAGATTTGGTTTGAACTTGAGTTTTGACCTTTGTCCCTGGATGTTTAGGTCACGTCTCCTGCACTTTGCTCTGCCTTAAGCAGATTTTTTCTGGCTGGGCTGCAATTTCTTCAGCAAGTCAGGGTATCAGCAATCATTCCAATGCAGATAAATGGTAGTAAACTACATATTGGGCTTTTCTGCTTGATGATGTGTGGAGATATTTTACACTGTCACTCCAGGATTCTTAGGACAAATTTTGGGGCAGACTGTCAATCTGTGTCCATGTGGATTGCCATCAAATTTCAGAGCAATCTACACTCCTGTTTATCTGTGTCATATACTGTCTGGTAGTGTTTTTGACTTGGCCAAAAGTCTTTGGTTAAGAGGTTGCTTTTTATTTTCTGGTGTTTTGGATGCTTTCAAAAATGAAAATAGAATCACTATATTTAAACATCTGTTTGGTCTGGTTCTGATGATTGGTGAATTCAATCATTTCACAAAACATGAATTGCAGTGACATCCATCCACATCAGACATCAGGAAGAGTAGTAATTTCAGTGGACCAATGTTCCTGTTCCTCTGGAAGCTTTAGTAACTAGTAGATCTTATATTCAGGACCTCTAAGTGAAATGCTGTGCTGCTTTTCACTTCATTTCCTTTGTGTCATGAGAGATTTTATTTTAATCAAATTCTTCTGTGTTGCATTTGCTATAGATTGTGGTTAAGAATTTAACTTGAATGTCTTCTGCCAAGATCCTCTTTTATTTTTTTATTTCACCAGAGGGAAAATCCTTTATGTAAATGGTGTGCAGCACATCAACAGAGTCTGAGCTAACCTGGTATTAAGGCTGCACTGTACTTTAAGTGCTGGATGTAGGAAAAAAACTCAATAATTTTGATCGTTTAATTCATCTTTTGATAATTTTATGCATCATATCTGGAAGTCTGTTGTAGTATTTCACTTCAGCTGCAATAGCCTCTTCATGCATGAAGGGACCTGTGAGAGGCTGAGATTGATTGGGAGGATTAGGAGAGTGAAACAGAGCATACAAAACATTATTTTGTTTTCAGTGTCAGGGGTTGACCCCAGCCAGCAACTGAGGACCTCCCCATTTGCTTGCTCATTCCCCTTGTCTCCTCTCTGCAGCAGCATAGGGGGGAGAATTGAAAGAGCAAAAGTAAGAAAAAAAACTGATGGATCAAGATAAAGATGGCTTAATAGGTGAAAGGAAGAGTTTTGTGTTACTCAGGAAAAACACCTGAGTAACACAAAGGCATTTACTCACAACCTTCCATAAGCAGAGCAATGCCCAGACTATCTGGGCAAGGAGGCTTTGGAAAGACTACCTGCCAGGTTTTTTTGCTGAGCAGGATGTTAAACAGTATGGAATATCCTTTTGGTCTATTGGGGTCAGCTGTCCCAGCTGTGTCCCCTCTCAACCTCTTGTGCACCCCCAGCCCACTCGCTGAATAAGAAATGGAGAAGACTTTGACACCATTCAGCAGCAGCTAAACTATCCCTTATCAGATCCAAAATCATCTCCATCTTAGCCAGGCCCACGACGTTCAGCACATCAGCAAATTGTGTTGCTCATTTTCAATAATAGTTTCAAATGCGTTACTTGCATTTGAAGATGGTGTAACAAATCAAGAGATGTTTTAAGGTTTCTCTAAAAGCAGTCAGATTAATATTCACAGGTAATAATCCATCACTTTGATATGTGAAAGAGTTGAGACATGGAAGCTGCATTTCCAGAAGAATGGCAATAGGCAACTCTGTAGGAAAAGAAAAAGAAGTTGTAGACAGATGAAAAAACCTGTGAGAGTCGTGTGCTGAGATCTCTCTGACTTGGAAGTGGAAACACAGAAGTGCTGTAGGAAGGAGCAGCAGTTGCTTGTGTCATCTGGGTAGAGGACAGAGAACAGGTTTGCAGGCTTGTATCAGTTTTTGTAGATGCTCAAGGCAGTGGAGCAGGAGGGTTCGGCAGGAGGAGTGCAAAATGGTTTGTGTCCTTTCTGATGGCAAGGTGAGAACTTTTGGAGAGTTGTAGGTAGAATCTGGGACAGGAGCCAAACACTAGGAGAAAGCAGAGGCTGAAATTTCATTTTGAGCTACTGGCAAAAATCGTGGGACAAGGCATGCATTCTACCTGCCAGTCTTTTTTTTGTTCTGTTTTTTTCTTTTCTTTTTTGTTTTTTATTTTTTTTTCTTCCTCTTTCTCTGTACCATGTTCATATTATCATTGGAGGCTATTCTTCCTTCAGTGTGATTCAGGCCAGGCATCCAAGAAAACCATGTCTCAGGGAGCCTGGGGGGGTGAGAGGCTGTAAGGGAAAGGAGACCCACTTAGGAATCATTGGATTGTAAAAGGTTTGAAAAACAAAGGCTGAAGGCAAGCCCTTCCACAATGGAAGAATTTTGCCTGATGCCAGGATGTCTATTAGAAGATGTATTTTGAAGGGTGAATAATTTCAGGGTGCAGCTGTAGTATCCACCTCCAGATCCTCTATAACAGTGTTTCAGTTTCAACTGAAATGTTCTGTTCTACTCTAAATGGTAACTTGGGTCTCTAGCAGGTTCTAATTTTCATTCTACCTGCATTAAAGAGATAAATTGGTAAATATGAATTGCTCTCAGTGTGGTCTCTCAATTGTTGTGTCTCTACTTTTTGTTTATTAACACAAACACTGATTGACTTTTGTTAAATGTACATTTTATTAAAGTTCTTGTTACTATTACGTTGTAATTAACAACGCAGAAGTTGAGGGGCTGTCCTCAGCTCTCAAGTGTAGGCAGCCACAGATGTGATTACCACTCAGAATGCTCTCTCTCTTCTATAAACACTCTTGTTCTCACCATAGCAGTGTGTGTTGAACACCTTTCTTTCCATCATGCCTGACTGGGAGTGTTGTGCTGCTCTGTGGAACAGGATGAGTTAATCAGTGCTACAAATGGGTTTGAAATTCCTGTCTTAACACAGGACAAAGTAGGTATGTGAGGCAGAATAAGGAACCTCCTGCAAAATTTACTCTCTTCTTTTTAATTCCTTTGGAGCCTCTACATATGCCAGACTTTCTTTGTTTATTTGAAGCAGCTCCTGCTATTACTGTTTGCAGCATTTATAAGTTTTACAGTGGATGTAAATTTTCTCATGCTTGTTTAATGAAATAGCATAAAACTTACTGGTTTTGTTCATTGAAAAGAAGATAACACTCAACACTGAATATTTGGTGCATTGTTAATTGAAACAAGTAATTTTTTTTCCTTTCAAAGCATATATACTTTCTTACTGAATGGTATTTAAGTATCATTTACAGTATACAGCAGAAGACTGTTAACTGATCCCCTTAGAGATGTGAATAATTCTGTGGGAATAAACTAGATACTGCTTTTTAATCCCCTTGTTCTTTAGGAACAGATGGACTTTACTTCTTCAGATCATCATCCAAACAAAAAAAGAAAGGTAGCAAATCAGGCAGTGCTGCTTTACTGACTGTTTTTGGGGTGTGCATGTGTGTGTCTTGTGGTTACAAAGACAATCAACTGAAAAAGTAATTTAAGTGACATGCTGCAAAAGCAGAAATAGTAGATACAGATGGAATAATCAGTGTTGATCCTCTGCCCTGGGATTTCAGAATAATTCATAGTGAAAGTAAGATATCTATTTTTAAATATTCACATACCTGGCTACTCTGATAATGTGTAGTGTTTTTAAATTTGGCTGTTTGCACATTTCTCTTGCTAGAGCAAACTGAGCAGCTGCTGTACAGGATTAGGATGGCTCTCTTGTGTGAGTGGCATTTGTCACTGTGGGAGGGGGGCTTCAAGCCAGTGATGTGTTTCAGGAACCTGTTTCAGAAGCTCAGAATTCACTACAAAGGGGGGAGATAATGGTGTGTTTATAAAATGTGACAAATGCTTCCAGAAGTGACGTCTGAAAATGAGGGCACTGCTGGTTTTGCACCTGGAATTCCTGTGTGAAGGAACCCTGGTCACAGAAGAGACCTTTGCAGGGGGGGTTTATGATGTCCTCACTGCAGATCGCTCTATGTCACAGATCATACGCTTGGTAGTATTTTTTTTTTAATTTTGCAAAAAATAACCTAACCTTCCTGTCAACAAAATCACTTTTATTTTACCTCCAACAATTCCAGGTGCGATGAAAATGATGTATTTTGCAATTTACATTTTGAATTTTCATCATATGAAAAAAAAAATCAAACCACCCATTTTACTTGAAGAAAATCTCAGAAACTGAGATTTTAAATGAAATACAGAAAAAAATTTACCTATATCCAGAGTTTCCTTAGACCTCTCTCATCTCCTAGTGACTTTTTCACAACACAAGCCCCTGATGTTCCAGATCAGAGACTTAAGTGATTGCAGTGATAAAACCCCAACATTTCCTTATGTTGCTTTCAATTTTTTTCCAATAGAGTTGAAAAGTGTTCTTCAGTATTCATCTAAATTCATTATTTTGAGGTGTGGGTGTGTGTTGTGTCTTCATCTTGCTTTTCCCTTTCCTTCCTCTCCTGGTTTAATGTGTATCTATTGTACAGAGTAAAAGACACACGATGTTTCTGGTTTTGCAGCATTGTGTTCTGTTAGCTGAAAACCATTCCTGTTTAGAGATATTTTGGTGTGTATATGTGTATTTCCATGCCTATTTCTACATTAGCAACTCAACAAACTGAATACTTTATGAAGAAATAAAGGATGAGTCAGGTCTTTTTGTGTGTGTAGCTTTGTCATCTTGCAGATTTAACATGAGAAGTATTTGTATATATCAGAAAATAGTTTTGCTCTCAAGGGCTTTCATACAAACGCAACGAGCCCAATGCAAGTTTATCACACTGCTACTGAAGTGGCAAGCCAAAGATTTTAATTACCAGGCTTCCCAAGGAAGTGTTTCGAGTCAGAGCACTGCTCCCCTCCAGTGTCCTGACTCACTGGATGAGATAAATGCTTTTGTGTGCACCCACCAGCTCTCTGTTAACATTGCTGACGTAAGGATGGTCCTTGTGTTGGACTGCGGGGGAGGGTGGAGGTATTTTCTGCTGAAATACAGAAATTACCCACAGCTTATCTCCTCTTCTCATATCTACAATTTGTCCAAAGTGTCTCTGAGAAACAGTCAAGACACCAGGATAAAACATTGAATGAATAATTATTCTTTTTTCTCCTCCCATCTCTAGAACAAAGAAAGAATTATGCACGAGACAGTGTCAGCAGCATATCTGAAACGTCACAGTATCACGTAGAGGTGAGAGTGCTACACCAATTACAGCTTTCAGTTACATACAGTTATTTTTGCCTACATGTTTTCTGAGGATATACAAGCTTCAAGGCACATGCATCTTCCAAAATATCCTGCCAGCCTGGGGTCACTTCAGAACAGATTACACTGAAATGTTTCAAATTCTATAGCTTTGTTGTAATGAGCTGAAATTTGGATGTAGAAGAATGTAAGCAAAGTTGTGTGGAGCTTGGCAAACAGCCAGGACTTCTCAGTGGGGCATCAAGACAACGTCTTGTGCTGCCCTGTCTCTGAACCTGGCTCCTTGCAAAGGTGAGGCCGAGCTGAATAACGCTGTGCTGCTGGCAAGGCACACTGGATGATATTTAAAACTAATACCCTGATCAGTTATAATCAGCAGAGGTATTAGAATATTCATAAAGTGCTGAGCGTTAACCCCTCAAAGCCCCAGTGAGTCGAATATGTAGCAGTTAAATACATTCTGCCTGCACAGATTCTTCCCCAGTGTGAAGAGCAAAGTGTGTGACTTGCTGTCTTAAGCTACTTTGCAGAATTACTGCATGCTGTTTAAAATGTTTAAAATATTCAGCAGAGTCAGCCTGAGTGCCTGTATGTAACCTGTTAAGCACTTTTGAATGCAGTGCCTCCTTTTGTAGCCTTACTTTGGCTCAAACTTTCTCCTGCTGCCATCAGACCACTGTCATGGGTTACTGAGAGACTTGCAAGTACCACAGATTCTCAGCTCCTTTTTGCTGGGTTTTAAATCATCTGTGAATTGTGAGATCATATGCAGAAGACTCCCAATTTCAAGTGCTCCAGTACTATGATCAGCTCATAAATAACTACATGTGTTGGTTCTGATTGCCTGCTCTGTTTTTGTGTGGTTTCTTCATAACGGTTTTGGTCCTGTGCTGACATTACAATTAGTGCTTGCATCTGGAATCTAAGCATTCCTGGGTAAGCAGCCAGTACAGCGTTTGTTTCACTTTACTTCTTCTAAAGGCTTTGATTATAGGCAGCTTACACCTACTTTCTTCTCTGTAATTGCCAGGTGCTGTTATCCTGCAATAGAAGAAAGCACAGTTAATTCTTTTTTATTATATTTATTTTTTAAAGTTATTTAGAAGACAAATATGCAGACATATATTAAATGTGGTTCAGCTTGAATGAGTGTTACTAGATCTTCAATAAGAATGTGAAGGTGGATTTATGCCTGAACAAAATGAATCAATTTTGTGGGTTTTCTTGCACAGTTGGCATGCTGAAGGAGAAATTGCTCAACCATAATGACAGGGAAGCTATCTGAGGTGATATTTGTGAGGTACTATTTATTTCCCTGGCCATTAATTGAATCTGGAGGATATTCCAAGCTGATGGTGAGCAAAAGTAGTAACTATTTTCTACTGTCTTGCACATGAAGATGACCAGCCTGTGCATAAGGTGTCCCAGTCAGATGCAAGCCTATCCTGGTTGCCACCAGCAGGCTACCTGACAGCTCTGGAAGAGATGAGGACAATCTGGGTCAGGGTGGTAGTGGAGCTGCATTGGCAGTGAGCTTCTGGGAAGCTTCTGCTGGCACCTCCTGAATTCAGCTTGCCAAGAGAGAGACAGGTTTTCACTCCTCAAGGAAGCTAATTAAAACTCGTGGTTTAATTCTAGCTTTGGTACCTGAGGGATGTCAGAATGTGCCTTCAAGTCTAAATGCTTACAGTGGTGAGGAAATGACAGTGGGTCAAAAAGCAAGCTACAAAAATAAGTTGACTTAAAATGACATTATGGACTAAACAGCCTTTCTCATGTGTTAGAGGTGGGCTCTGTCATATGCTTGTACTCCTGAATAATTTGCATTGCTACTTCCTGACAATTTAAATACTGACACTTCTGAACAATAGGGAAAATTGCAATCATAATTTCTTTTAAATGTATGTTTTATTCACCAGCACTTGACCACCTTTGTTCTGGACCGAAAAGAGGCAATGATTACAGTAGATGACGGAATAAGGAAGCTGAAATTGTTGGATGCCAAAGGCAAAGTGTGGACTCAAGACATGATTCTTCAAGTGGATGACAAAGCTGTCAGTTTGGTGGACTTGGAATCAAAGGTAAGATCTGTGAGTGGCAGTCTCATTTTCAGAGAGAGAGAAAAAGGGAGCAAGCAGAAAAATGGTGTATGTGAGATTGAGGATTTTAATTAGCTTATTATCACTTTCCCTTTTTAGCTCATGCAGTTTTTCTGAGATCAGGACACTCTATAGTAAGGTGGTATTTTGTATTTTCTTTTTTTTTTTCCTCTCTTCTGACAGAATGAACTGGAGAATTTTCCTTTAAGCACAATTCAGCATTGCCAAGCTGTGATGAATGCATGCAACTACAATTCAATTCTTGCATTAATATGTAAAGAACCAACCCAAAACAAGCCTGATTTGCATCTTTTCCAGTGTGATGAAATTAAGGTAAGATAATAATGGAGATCTGCTATGACTTATTTGCATAGGGAAGATTGTATGAATTGATCAGTACAGTGGATAAAGACAAATGAGGTGATTCATAGAAAATAATTCTGTACTTTTATTCTCATTAATATGCTATAAGATAATGCACTTACGATATCAGCACTACTGACAGTATGTTAGTAAATGTAGTGTAGTATGTATTGTAAAGGAGTAATCCAGTATTTGAGCTGAATCCTTAGTGCATGTTCAAATATGTCCTTACTCTACATATTGGGCTCTGTAGCTGCTAATTTAGGTTTGCAAATGTATAAAGCTCTGGAAAAATATCTACTGTATGCCTTCACACTTCTGAAAAAAAGTGGTGTAAAGTAATTTGAGTTATCTCAAATTTGTTTTATAATCTACAAAGAGCTCATCTGAGCCCTGAATCTTACCTACTCTTTCTGCTCTCCTTGTCACTGAACAATTAAACATTCTCTACATTCTCACCTCTCCACATCTCTGCTCTGCTGGAGAGATCTTGAAAGGGAAAATATTCCTTGCAGGAGGGGCAAAAGAAGGAAAGAGATTGCTAGTCTCCAATTAAAATATTGTCTTCAAGTGTAAAATATTTCCTTAATGTATTCTGAAATACTTCTTTATTTCTGAGGTTTTAAATTTTAATTTTGTCAGTTATTCTCTGTAATTCCAATTGATAATTTCATGGGGATTTCTTAATTCCTTTGTAGTAGCTTGTAACATTGGCTTGAAACAACAGATTGTTAATCACACTGTGCAACAGTTTTGGAATTAGTGTGGTGAGAGTGGTGTGAGGATGATTAGTTATTGTGTGATTTGTTGCACAGAACTTGCTGTTTGAAAGGATAGTGGGATCCTATCAGAAGTTCAGGGGTTATTATGTTAAATAATGTGGGGACCCCTTTTAAGATGTGGTTGGATCCAGCTTCTCAACATGTAGAGTTGGTCTCTTTTCTTTAATTTCTGAGGTTGTTCCTCTGTGTACCCATAAAAATGTAGAGTACATAAGGGTGACTTGGGAGTCCAGGATCTCCCTTTGTTCTGAGGTATTGTTTGATTCTATGGCCATACCCTGGGTTTTTTTCCTTACTCATGAAAATTTTTTGGTTTTGAAAGTTTAGGTTTTTGTTGGCTTTTCCCTGCTTTTGTTACAAGTTACAAGCAACCCCAGGAGCCTCTGCAATAAAAAAAATAATTAAAAATTAATATTATTTGGGGCAGTCTAACATTTCATAAGCAAGAAAATATATAAATAGTAAATACCAACAGTGTTGGATTAATGGAATTCTTCTGGGTTTAAGTTCCTCAGATCCTCTAAAGTTTTTTCTTTTAATTCTGTAAACTTAAGGTATCCCTCATAACTGTTCTGTAGTGCAGTCCATTATAGCCTGAAAAGTTCTGTAATCCCCTTGAATCCTAAATTCAACAATGTCTTCTGCTCCTAGCAGAAGTTGCATATTCCTCCCAAAAAGGTACTTCTGTATTATGAGGGTACTAGGAAAGACATGGTCCTTGCAGAGTAAGCCAGACACTGACAGATCTGGGCTTTGACAGCCTTTGTAGGAAATTAATTTGTCAGCTGAAGACATGTAACAGAGCATTCTAAATCCTACGAGAAGCCATGACCTATTTAATACAAGATCTAGTAAAGTAACGCTTTAGACGTGCATCAAACTTTCACTTGTGGGGCCACTGGTGGAGACAGGCTGCGGTTGTGGAGTGGCAGGAACCTACAGATTAGGGAATCTTCTGAAAAATTAATTTTCTGGTACATCAAAGAGAAATTGGAGGCTGTCATTATTTCTGAAAGGAAATTATTTCATTACGAGTTACTTTCTTAATGCTTATGCTGCTGCCATCTATAGTAGTTTTGCTGCTTCTGTGTATAACAGGTTTTCTTTTTATAGTACAAGACAAACAAAATACTTGAGACAACCAAAAATTACGTATGCAGAGGGAAAAAGTAGCTGATGCAATAGTGGTTGACTTGAGATAATTATGGCTGTTCAGACAAATTTGGTATCTAGATTACGTACTTGTGTGATGATAATGCTTGAGGTTGGAGTAGTGACAAAAATACCAAATCCCAGATTTTGTTCTGTTCTTTGTTCTGTTGATGTGTAGCATAATTTGTCCCAGTGCTTCTAAATAAATGGGATTTTGTAAGGTATTCTCTATCTAAAGGTGAGATTTTTGTTTCGTGTATCTGGATACAGTAGCCAGTACCTGATATTTTCTGCTCCTGTCTCCTCAGGCTACCCTTATTCATGAAGATATTGAAAGTGCAATCAGTGACAGCAAAAGTGGGAAACAAAAGAAGAGGCTTGAAACACTGAGGTAAAAATCCAACTTGTTGGCAGTGTATGGGATCATCAAATAGTGTGACAGCCTTCAGAAGCTCTCCAGGTCTGCCTGCTGTCCTTTGGGCTTTTTGGGAGGCTTAAGCTTTTTGCCTTCTAGCTAATAATATACTTCCAAAGCCATTTGTATTAAAGCCCTACCATGCTTTAATAATTTTCTCGTGTTCTGTCAGTTCATGGTGTCAGTCCTACCTTTCCCAAGCCCACCTTAGTGATGGGAACAGCTGAGATCAATCCCACTTGACAGAGAATGGCACTGCATGTCTCAGTTCTACATATAGGTCAAGTAGTTCAGAATTTAAATTGAAAACACAAATTCCCCATAACTCCAAGTAAATAAGATTATGCTAAAAGGTTTAGGGATCTGAAGATGTTAAATAAAACAGCAACTGAAGATTGAATAATCTTCTTGCCTGCCTGTTTAATGATGATGAAGGCTTCTTGTTGCCCTGGTAGCAAAAGCTTCTCTGCCAGTTGGAAAATGTAGGGGAAAGAATCTGTTGGGTTCAGAGAAGATTCATACAGGAATGAGAGGTAGCAAACACAGGCATAGAAGCAAGGGCACAAATATGTTAGATACTGAATGGGGATGGGATTAACTTGTTAGAAATTTACTGTGTACCTGCATGCTGATAGTATCTCTCAATAATAATTGTGCTCAGAGAAATCTCTGCTGGATAAAAGTTAGAATGAATTCATAATAGTTCTGGATACCTGTTAAATTCTGATGTGCAACTTACAAAGATTTCGTAGAGCCAGGTGCACTGCTAGAAAAACAAAACAGAACCTGAACTGTGTCCAACTTTATTTGCAGGTTTAAAACTAAATAAATAGACTTTACCATTTGTAGGACTGTTGAAACCAGGTATAAGCACAAAGAGGCAATCCAGAGGGACTCGAACACATTGGATGTGCTGGGAAACTAATGAGATTTAATTGGGAAAAGAATGTAGGTCAATTCATCTGTTGGGACAAATAATCCAAGATATCAGTCTCCGAGGGCTGTGAGGCCCAGAGGTCAAATGTGGGTGGCAGCTGAGTGCTGGTTACTCCCTGTTGGATCATGTGCCTGCTGGCATTGGGTCACAGGGAGACACCCTCCTGCCTCACTGAGGTTCTGAGCCATTGTTGAGGGGCTGCAAGGTTATTCATGAGTGAAAAGGGACTGGAGGAAGGAAAGGCAAAGGAAATTTTGTTGTTGATGTTGTTATTCACTGTTCAAAGACCAAACAACATTTGATATTTTGTGGTCTTGTTGTTGAATACTGTGAATGAGATGGGTTTATAAAAGATGAATTTAAGGGACAGGTTTAGCTTTTAAATAGAGTTCTGGGGAAGGAATGGGGGATATGTATGACAGGAGCTACTGTGGGGTTTTTTTTGGTCTATTGCTGTCAAGATGCACAATTATTTCAAAGACCTCTTTCCTTTCAGTATTTAAAACTACACTAACAACTGGAAAATTGCAGGTGGGAACATCTATATGTTTGTATCAAGACAGGATGAACAGGCCCCTGTTACAAAACAAATCTCTCAGTGAACTTGGTTTTGTTGGTAGGGTTTTAAGAAAAAGTGACTGAAAACTGGCCAGACTTAGGGGACTAGATTTGTAGTTTGTGATGGCTGAAAGGTAGCTTCAAGTCTTCTGATTTGCTCTCATAAAAAAGATTGCATGTGGTGGTAAAAATGTCACCTGCTAAATCCAAGACACTGAATTTAGCGCTGTAAACTGGCAGGTCTCCTCATGTTCTTTGGCACTGCTTGGGGATTTCCCGGGTGACAAAGATTTGCTAACTCCCCCATGGAGTGAGTTTCCTGCCGTGTTTAACATATTTACACATCACAGTCTCGAGTGCTGCTGTACTTGGCACAACCATAGCACGGTCTGCAGTCGAAGAGGTCCTTGTGAAGCCTCCTTGTCTCCTCTGATTAAGCTCTAGCGAACAGAGCGGTTTTTTCCCCTTCAAGTGTCATTTGTGGGCTTTCTCCTCTTCCTCTAGAATGATATCCAAAGCTGACAGTGCCATCCCACCGCCCCCACGGGCCCCTGCCCCCGTGCCCCCCGGGACCATCACCCAGGTGGACGTGCGGAGCCGCGTGGCAGCGTGGTCAGCGTGGGCATCGGAGCAGGGGGACTGTGAGTATTGCTGGGGGCCTGCTGCCACACACTGGGGTGCCCAGGAGTGGGGTTTTATGATGCTGGGTAGTAACAGAAACAATTTGGAAAGACCACTTTGCTGATGACAGTAACTGGGTGCAGAAATGGTTGCACAAGGTCAGCCCTCCGCCCTCGCCGGCAGCTGATTACGAGGATTCTCCCAGTCCAGTTTGGAATGCCCCAAGCCACTGGTGCCTGATCTGGGGAGTGAGATCTGCCTGTCATAATCTGCCTTGTCATTTACTTGCATTTACCCATTTTCTGGATTCCTGCTGGGAGCTGTTTTCACTTGTGCCTGGCTGGGTGTGTGGGTTACAGGTTTTGATCTGGGCTTTTTTGTCAAGGTGGTAACAGTAACACAGTGATGTTATCTAATGATGCTCTCCTCAGTAGTAGGGCCAGATGTTTTGGACAATTAAAAAATACAATCCTGGACTAAAAGGTGACTTGAGATCAGCGTTATTTATTTATATTCTATTTATCTTTATAATGGCTGGTATGGCTAATTAGGTTTTTCTTTTTTAAAGGCTTAAATAGGAAATGCTGTAACTGTAACATTTCTCATGGGTTTGGTTTTTTTCTGTTTAATGGTTGTTCATGGGTTTTTTACATCCCTAAGGGAAATACATTTTGATCAGATTTCTTTAAAAATAAAAGTTCTTTAGAAAAAATAAAGCTCCTTCTGTAAAACAGACTAAAAAGGATAAGATTGGGCCTTTTTTAGTTTGTTTGCTTGGGTTCTTTTAATAGTAGATATTAAGACTGTACCATTAAAAAACTTTGGATTCCTTATAATTTTTGTTTTATTAAATTATGTCTATATCACTTAACAAAGTACACAACTATGCAAAGAAAACAGCTACAAATGTTAAGGGAAATCTGAAATGTTAAAAGTTATTTAATCTATATACCTACAGTATTAAAACTGTTTTGAGTAAAGGCTGTCTTGTTCTTCTGCTTGAGTTCTCACATCAGAAAAGTTTCATTAGTTTAGTGTCTTGTCAGATTAGTGGATCTGATTCCATGCAGTTTCTTTTATTCCACTCACGTGGATCTTTGTAAAATGTATTTACTGACATCCCACCTGTTCACAAATGCAGTGCAGTAGTTAATGTGGGTTGAAAATGCAAAACTTATAACTCCTCAGAAAATTCACCCTTGTTTTCAAACAAGTCACTGACTCTGGCTGTTGTTATATGTAAATATCAATTCTGTCACATCATTCTCTCTTCTGTCTCTCTTTCCAGACTTGGCACCCCTTTTTGCATCAGAATTGTCTTCAAAGCCATGCCTGCACTCTTTCTTGTTTGCTTTTACTGGAGTGGCTTTCAGCATGTTTTACAAAATGGGATGATTGCTAATTACATTTTGTTTATAATCTGCCACTTCGTGCTAAATTTTATTTTTATTCAAAGCCTGGTACCCACTTCTGCAGTTAACTTCATTTATGCATTTAAGTTGGCTTAAAGCATGTACAGAAGCTTTTTTTTTTTGTGGGAGTTGACAGGATCAGGCATTAAGGTGCAAGATTTTCAGCTTGTGTGGAATCCTTGCATAGGGAATGGTAGAGTTTTGACCATTGTTTTCTTCCTTTAGAGCATAAACTGTATAGAAATTACTATATACTAGTAAACTAATTCCACATATATGCATGTCTTATTCTCTTCTTCCCTCTTTGCAGATGAAAAGCATAGACAATACCATGAGCAGGAAGAAACAGCAGAGATGATAGCAGCCAGGATTGACAGAGATGTTGTAAGTGAGAGGCTACCAATGATGTTGCTTCATGTCTGTGAAATTTTGCAACTCTCCTTTGTGGGGAGACTTTCTCCACATGGGAAATTCATCTCTGGAGAAAAGCTTTCCAAGCAGCCTCTGCTTGTGTGGTAGATCTAAAAAGGAACAGGTTATAGTTTCTTTTCTTAATTTTCTTTTTTAAAAAGAAAGAAAAACACACTGAATGTTGATGGCAGGTTTTCTTCTGCAAAGAGCTAGAAATATAAATCGTAATTTTTTCAGTAGACTGATTTCAGCAAACTATGTAAGGATAAAAAATTCCATCAATTTTGCAGGGCTTGGATATGTGTAATACCTGGAAAATAAACACAATCATTTCTGAAGACAGGTGGACCCATGTTTATTTATAACTGAAAGCGTTCTCGTCTATAAGCAGCAACACTGGGCATGTTCTCTGGCATGTGCCAGATCAAATGTTGCCCCATGTGTCATTTGTATCTCTCTACTTCTCCACTCTGCTGTTGCCCTCAGCAACATCAGAGGGTCTTGAGAAAAGCATGTTGGGACCTGCTGGATTGGTGTATTTGTGTTTTCCCCCAGGGTTCGTTCATTCTTCTCCAGTTTCTCTTTGAAATCAGTTCTTCAAAGAGCACTTCTCTACAAACAGCTTAATTTGTAGAGAGCTTCATCAAATAGCTTAATACTTAGTATTAAAGGGGATTATGAAGTTATACTCTTTATGAAAATGCTGTCCATTCAAATAATTAGAATTTTTTTCGTGTGCTCTCAGCAAAAATGTAATGTTGAAGCAAATTGTGGAATTACAATCTGAGCTTAACAATCTTGTTACACATATTTAAAAAATTTCCAGCAGCCCTACATTTTTTAAAAAATTAAAGTTTTTAAAATACTTTACAGGTATGTAAATTTAAAAACACAGGGAATTTAAATACAGAATGTTCCAGCATGGAATTTGTTCAAAGGAAGCTATTGGTGTCTGAGAGTCCGGGCATTTCAATTTCTGGAGTATTTCTGCTATAGATTCGGTAGAGAAACAGTTACTTTTCTTTTCTCCCATAGCAAATTCTGAACCATATTTTGGATGACATAGAGTATTTTGTCACCAAACTGCAAAAAGCTGCTGAAGCATTTGCTGAACTTTCAAAGAGGAAGAAAACTAAGAAAAGTAAAAAGAAAGGACCTGGAGGTAGGAGTTCTTACTGCACACAATTCTGTTTCTCTAAAGATAATTGAAGGAGCCAGTAATGTCTTTTTGTGTTGTTTGGTTGGGTTTTTTTAATCAGTGTAGTAATTTTCTCTCAAAAAAGTTCCAGTGCAGTATATTCTCAGAGGGAAACCTATGAAAATCATTTACTTGAAGTCAGTGGAGAGTGCTTAATTAGAGATGTGACTACAGAATATGCTCCTGCCTTGGCTGTTTATTTACAAA
Source organism: Lanius collurio (assembly GCA_020086605.1). NCBI lineage: Eukaryota > Metazoa > Chordata > Aves > Passeriformes > Laniidae > Lanius > Lanius collurio. The sequence goes on along the minus strand of JACBWW010000009.1, from coordinate 21,365,687 downwards.
ATTCTGTAAGATGGTAAATTTATTATGCATTAACATGTTTACTCTATCTGGAATATTTATGGCAGTCATATACATATAAATGGATACATAAAAGCCTCATTTTGTTCACCAGAGGGTGTTCTTACTCTCCGTGCAAAGCCACCACCTCCAGATGAATTTGTTGACTGCTTCCAAAAATTCAAGCATGGCTTCAACCTTCTGGTAAGTGACTGCTAGTGGATATGAGATGTGAGGCCAGACCAGGGCTGGCTACCTCTGGCCTAAGTTGACCTCAGAGCTTTGGGATGGTGCTCCTCTGGTGCTCTACGCAATGACTGGATGAGCATATTTGGTTTTCAGCACGTGTTTCTTCCTTTCCTGGTTCTTTAAAGCCTTTTACTTGGGAAATTTGGTTTTGAGTCATAAGAGGATCCCTAGGAAGGTCTGGAGGTGATCACAGCTCTGTTGTGTGTTTGCCAGAATCACCAGCTGTGGCCTTGATTTAGTTTTATTCAGCCATGCCCATCAGACTCCCTGTGCTTGTTGCCATCATTACCCAGGACCTTCTGGCCTCAGAATGCTCCATCAAACAAATTGCTGTCTCAATAAGCAGAGATGATAATTCAAGGGCCTTCTCCTGGCATCTCTTCCTTTGCAAATGGGAGTCTCCTATTCAAGGCAGGCAGCAAGTGGGACACCTCCAAAGCATTTGCTGTCAGATACTTACTGTCCCTTCCAGTTACTGGGGAGGCTATGCCAATGGGGAAAACTGTTCTTGAATTCACTGAGTCAAATCAGCTTCTTTCCCCTTCATGGGGAATGAATTCTGATTGCAGGGCTGTAGGAAATATTTAGACATGTTAAAAATATAGATTTAAAAAAAGAAAAAAAAGCTCCATCAAGTGTTGTGATTCTGACCTTGAGGGATTGCTGTTTTGAGGGAGGGTGAATGTCTTGGAACATGCTTATGCTTCTCAGTAAAAGACATAATGTCCAGGGTTTTTTCCATTCTTTTTACTACATTCTGCATTTAAATCAGTTTTTTACCCAAGAACAACCTGTGCATCTTTGAATCTTTATCTTCTGTGTGGGAGAAGTCACAGCTCTTGTTTTGATGCTCAAGCAGCACCTGGGACCTGGTTCTAGTGTTGCTTTTGGGGAGTTGTGCTGTAACAATGCTTTACTTCAGCAACTTTGCAGGAGCAACAAAAATCTGAAGTTTGTGCTGTATGTCAGGCAAGAAGAACTGTGTTAAATGAAGAATCTGGTTTAAAAATAAAATGAGTAGCTAGAAGAATAGAATCTTTGAGTAGAATGGAAATTGTTTTAAAACCCCATGCTGGAAGCTTCTAGACATGCCTACCATCTGTCAAAAAAATTCAGATGGACTAAGACTGGGTTGTTATGACTGAGGAACAATGTACAGGAAGTTATTAGAAGTAAAATCCTCCTCCTTTCTTCATTTGGAGGGACAGTTGAATGTGAGAGCAGAACAAGGGTAGCCAAAAGCAGTTTGAGGAACAGATGGCAAGATGCAATAGAAACTACTATAGCTCTTTAAAGCACATTTGGGCTTCTTATTTCTGGAGCCTGCAAAGCCAGTGGGTGATCAGTAGACAAAATAAATCCTCTGAGAAGCTGTTGGGGTTTTTAGAGTATTTTTTTTATCGTGGTCGTTGGTCATAGGTTGGACTTGATGATCTCAGAGGTCTTTTGTAGAAATATCTTATTATAACAGATAAAGTGATAGAAGACATTCAGGGTTGATAGATATGATAGTCATGGACTAGTGAGGAAAAATCTCATTTATAAAACAAATCAGAACAAAATGTTGATGTAGTAGTGGTTCCTGGGAGAAAGACATCTGTCCTCAGTGTGATCAACCAAGCAAATGGTAAAAGCCATGAGGGAAAAAAAGACAACAGAACACCAATATGCCATTATGTTCCCTGGCCTGATTTTTTTCCAGTGTAGCAAAATTGAAGAAGGTGCAGTGTGGACAAGAATGCTCAAAGGAATCACTTCAACTTGGAAAAGGCCAGACTCAGGAATAATCTAATAAGTCTGTAAATGGTTATGAGCTAGAAAAAGTGAGTTGAGAAGGACATTTTAATTTTATTTGGAAAACAAAATACTAATGAAAGAAAGCGGAGTCAAATTTCCAAAGGAGATGCTTCTTCATAATATAATTTGGTTGTGGAACATCTTGTTTTGCGCAATAGGTGCTAAAATATGCGTGGATTCAGGAGCAGTGGGATGGATGAGCACTGCACTTAGAGGGTGTTGCAGGCAGAGCACCGGGCTTAGGTGGACCTGAGCAGGGGATGGCCATTCTTATGTGAAGTATTTATTGCCGTAATAGTTAAATGTTTCTTAAAATGTGTAATTTGTTTTATTCCTTCAGGCCAAGTTGAAGTTCCATATCCAAAATCCTAGTGCAGCTGATCTGGTTCATTTTCTCTTTACCCCACTACATATGGTAAGGTTTTACAGTTTTCTAAGTGTTTACTTTCAGAACTCTTGTATTTAAAAGCTCTGTAACCTTTTCAGTGATAACAAGATTGAAATGTTGTGTCCCTGGACAATAACTAAGGAGAAATGTTTGTATCTCAGGATGAGGTTTCCTTTAGAAAATAATTTATGTCCTTTTCTGCATATTTTCCCATCTATTAAATGTACTTATTTAAATCTTTAGCCTTGTGTTACACTTTACCATTATAATTTTTAACTAGCAATAAAAAATTGAGATCTCTACACAGTGCAGGAGGAGAGTTGAAAGCCTGTTTAATGGAAGTATGTGTGCCTTTGATCAGTAAAGCAAAAATAACACTGCCCAGGGTGGCTCTAAATAAAAAATGGTTGGTGACCAGAACAACAGTTCCTCAGCAATAAATAGTTTAGTTAATTTGTAGGACATCAAGACACACTGTTAGATTCTCAGAGGGGTTTTTACTTCTGGGGGGAGTGATGTTTTTATAAGTAATGACTGTTTCCTAGCAGCACTGCAGGTAGCATAAATTCACAGCCACTTCCTTGCTGACAGTGTGTATGTTCTTGACATTATTTTAATCCTTGGGTTTAGGTGGTGCAGACAACAGGAGGTCCAGAGCTTGCTGGCACAGTGCTGAGCCCTCTCCTGACAAAAGACACCATAGAGTTCCTGCGATACACTGTCACCAGTGAGGAGGGACAGCTGTGGATGTCCCTGGGTGATTCGTGGACCAAAGCCAGGTGAGCAAAAGTCTTCAGATTTTAGAGCACATCTCTAAAATCAAGTTTATTGACTTGATCTTAACCAGGTTATCCAGCCCCCAATAAATTCAGTATTACTTTGTTAGGATTTGGACTCTTTGGAGCTGTTCTTTGAAGGTTTTGGAAAGGAACTCATTAGCTTCACTGGGATTTTCTCTCAAGGAGGGAGAAAATGCAGAGACAATTTTTTTTTTTCAGTGGTATCCAGAACCTCTTAGCATAATCTTCTGGAGTACTTTTTACTGAACTGTCCCTTGCATGTTTCCAGTTGTTTTTCACCATTATTTTTCCAGCTCATCTATCTGGACTTCATTAAAAAAACAATTTGAAGATGCAATCAAAAGTGACAAAATATTAAATAATAGCTACAAATGTCTGTTTTCAATTTCCAATGATTAATAAAAGTTAAAAATTTACAATGCATCCACTTCTTTACAAGCATCGTAATGCTATAAAAATGTTTATAATTATAAAAAAAAGTTAATTAACTGAGCTGTGCCACATGTGCATATCTTAAACATTGCACTGAATGGATTCACTGTTAGGATTCAGCTTAGCTGAAAGTTAACTTCTTTATGCATTTGTTGGGTTCGAGGTAATCCTGTAGAACGAAATTCGGTGAATTGAACATGCAAAAGAAAAATCTTAAATTAGCAAAGTGCATTTTGACTCTGTAATCTGTGGCAGATAAGTACATTTGATGATGATGAAGTGCCCAATCACTTGGCTGGAAATGCAGCATGGTTTTTGTGTTTATTCATCCTTGCTCTTAGATCTCAGATTAGAACGCAAATGTCTACCAGATGGATTTTTGGTTTTATTAATTATTTGGTTCATTGAATGCTGTAGAGCGTAAGGAAGGCTGCATGGATGGAGTGGAAATGGCCTCATAGCACTGGAGCCTTGTGCAGGGAGAATGGATCACTGGGCAAAATAATGGGCTCCTTGTCTTGGGAACTACTCCATTTGTGCAGTCCATCCTGAAAAAAAGGGTAATGGAAAGAGAAATAACTTGTGTTTGGTGGTGAAGAAGGAAGAACTTTAAATGTAGTTGGCTGACCCATGCAGATTAGAATTGATGGTGTGATTGATCTCAGTATGCAGAGGTACCCTGGGGTGGGATGTAGCAGGAGAGGGGGATGATAAAATCAGGGATTACTGGCAGAGCCCAGGCCTGCTAACAAACTGGGGCTCACTGACTGCTCGTGACTGGCAGCATTTGTCCCTTGACTTTGAGCAGTGTCAGCAATGAGCCTGTTAAAGGTCTGTAATGTACACTCCTGTTTCTGCTCCCACTGTGAGGGCACAGTAGTTTATGTTGTGGGACAGATTGTTACGTGTAGTGCAAAGGCAGAGCAGGAAAGCATTAATCTAGGTGTTTGGCATTACAATACAGAATGGTAGGGGAACTCTGAAAAGTAGTACAGTGTTTTATAAAGATCAATCTGTAAAACAGCAAATGTGATGTTAGTTCTTGTGTCTTGGAGCGTGTAGACTTGGGTGGGGTTTATGTCTGTAAAAGCTATTTATTTTTTTGTTTTAGGTGTAGTTTCCATGCTTCATGCCTGCTTTCAGGTGTTCTTACAAAGTTGGTGCTTTCTTTAAAGTATTTTGTTGGTGCTTTCACACAAATAGAGCATTGCAATATTTTTGCCCGTGTCTCACTGTTGAAACAAGTCCTAGATTTGTTTTGATTGATTCTTCTATTACCCATCCTTTGCTATAAGGAATTTTGTTGTGTTTTAGCACGGACATGTCATTACAGAAGGAGCAAATTCTTTCTGCAGGGTGCTGAAGGGAGGATAGTTGTGGTAAATACATGTGTTCTGCTGATTTTCTCTGTTCTAGCATGATTCTGCCTGTACTGTAATCCCAGCCTCTCCTCTATACTGATAAAAATTCCAAAGCATTTCGATTTATAGGAACCCTATTAAACCAGCAGTTGTGTGGCCCTTGACCCAGGTTTCTAATTTGCTTTTCACACAGAGCTGAATGGCCAAAGGACCATTTTATTCCCCCTTATGTCCCCCGTTTCCGGAATGGTTGGGAGCCTCCTTTGCTCAACTTCATGGGAGCTCCAAAGGAGCAGGAACTCAACCACTTGGCTGAGTCTGTGGCAAATGTGGCAGAGCAACAGCGGAAGCAAGAGATGAAAAGACTGTCAAGTGAGGTAAGTTCCTGCAAAAGTGTTCTGTTAGTTAGCTGAGGGCAGCACCAGCCACTGCCTCCCTGAGGACAATACTCTGGGTTGTGCCTGGAGGAACCCTGCTCTGGCACCTGCTCTGTCAGTGCAAGCTCTTTACACTTAACGTTGAAGTTATAGGAAACCAAGTACCTGTTCAGCCACCAAAAACACAGTTAGGAAAATACAGGTTGTTTTGCCTGCTGCTCTCCTTGAACTTGTGCACTTCCCTGCCCCAGCTGGGAGGACAGTCCAAGCCCTTAGGTTCAGTTTGATTGAGCTCTGCTATCAGATCCCATTGATTTTGATCATGGATATTCTGGGCAATGTTTGAACCAAAGTGCTTTCAATCACAGGCACACAGTCAAATCGAAAGAAACCACCCTTTTTTGGTGGAATTTTGGATTTAAACTGCTTCTTCACAAATGTGGAATTTAATATTCCTTTCACTAATGCATTGATACTTTCACTGTATTGCTTGTAAGTGTTCAGAGGTGCTCTCAGGGCAATACCATATCAGGTAGAATAGGCCTACTGCTAAAAAACCCTGCTGATAGGAAAATTATTGTATAAAACATTTTCCCAAAATTTTCTTCAAAGGAATGTCATGAATTTAGCAAAAGTTAGGCTGTTCTCTTTAAAGAATTGAAATATGCATCCCCATCTAAAGCCTTTAGAGAAACCAGGGTGCGTTTTCAGACCAACTTTATAGCCAGCCCCTTGTTTCTCAAGATTCTGTTCTATCCTATTTTCAATAGAACTTACCAGAAAATGAACTTCAATTTTTGTGAAAATTTTAAGAATTCATGTGGGTTTTGTTGCTTTTTATTTAACAGAAAGAAAGGCTACTTCCTTTTTAAACATTCAAAAGTTTTCCTTTTGGAAGGTTTTGTCTTTTGTTGGGAGGACATAAGATTTAATTTAATTTTATAATTTATTTTTCTATACTGGTTTTAGTTTAAATCAAGTGTTAGCCAATCCAAGGTACCCTGTTAGCATCTGTGAGATGGAAATGCACCTAAAAATTTACTAGGTTCACTTAAGAGTCTTTTCTATCTCGGGGAATTTTAATTGGCTGTTATGGGATGTTGTTTTCTTGCAGATCAATTCTGTAATTGGAGATAGCAAAGCCTCCCCAGCAAAAACTTATGAAAACTTCCCAGTCATGTTAAAACTTTACTTTCATGAAGAAGTAAAAAGAAAAAAAAGTCTGCTCAGTTACAGAGACAAATAAAATTGGTAAAATGCCTGCCAAGCAAATGAGGGATAACATGATACACATTTGATTACTTAAATCACTGTTTGGCCTCATGCCTAACAAGATATGCAAGAATAAAAGTGACAAAACCGAAGTTATTGCCAGTAATTCATTTTGAGAATAAAAGCATTTAGTAAAGTTAACGGGCACAGTAACGTGAAATGCAGCTTTTGCTGTTGCTGCCACTCCCCTTCCCCAGTGACCTCCCAAAAAACATCAAACATTATCTCATTTTTCATTACTGGTCTACACTTCCATGTAGGTTTTTGATTATATTGTGTTCCTTCTAAAAAAAAACCCAACAAACTAATAATAAAAAATAAAACAACAACAACATCAGACAACAATACTGAAATTTTTTCAAGTGTTGAAAAAAGGTCATTAACTTTTCTCCTCTGATGATTTTAAGAATTTTGTGGTATTTATATATATAACAACCTGGAACAAATCTGAAGGGGGAGACTACATTGAGGCATTTCAGTTGCTCGTGTTTCAGGGAGTTGATTTCACTTCAGTCTTTTTCATGCACTGGTAGTTGTTTATGCCAACCTAACCTCTTCAAAAGACACACATACATACACAAAAAATAAAATAAAAAATATATGTATATCCCAGTTCATTGAAGCAGTTTGTGTGCCTGGTTCCTGGGATGTCAGGCGTTGGTTTCATGACTCTCACTGATTCTGGGCAAGTGGTTTAACCTTGTACCTTGGCTCCCTGTGCCCATGCCTCCCTAGCACATCCCTGGGGGAAAAGGCACTGAGCTGCTTAATAGCTGTGAAATGCTGCAGGTGCTCAGCTGGAAAGAGCTGCCTGAGTGTAAAATGCTGTTTGTCTGCAGCACAAGCACCGCCCTGGAGTGGGTGATGCAAAGATAATTATGCCTTCCTAGGTCTGCTGTAACAGTTTGTTTAATGAGGAGTGCTGGAAAAATAAGATGAGAATGGAAGAGTTGGTGTCTTGCTGCTAATTGGCCTCGTGTGTTGGTGTGGAATTCATCTCCCCAGCACCAAGGCTGCCTGGGGAGAGCTGTGCTGGGAGGGGAGAGGGGGTGCATGGCCCTGTTCTCCCTTCTGGCCTGGGCTCCAGCACCAGGAAAAGTGCTTTGGAGGTTCCCACCTCTGAAAACCTCTTTTTTTCTTTCCATTCCCAAATTCCTGAACCTTAAGATCCAGCCACACATGCAGCTCCCAGCAGAGGGTTTTCAAGGTGGAGGCAGCTCAGCAACAAGGACTTCAAATGGTGGTGGAACAACCAACCACCAGAGAGTGTCCAGTGAGGCAAAAGCAATGCAAATAATTTATGTGTGAAGTAAAATTAATTCCTGCTTCATGGGTGTCTCTTGGTGTAAGGCATAAACCAGGTCACACTGGAGATTTTTTCCAAAGAGGTCTTAATAATACAGTTTTAGAGAATATTCTATGTGTATGGGGAGTTCTGTGTGTGGTATTAATTGCTTTTCATAAACCCTCAGTCCCCTAAGCAAGTGTCTGTGGTGCCAAGTCAGGCACCTGGAGGTAGAGATCGGTTGAGTAACTTTTCTGCAGCCACATTAACAGAGATAACAACAAAAAAAAATAAGCTGAAAGCAAAAACAGCACAGGAGAAAACAAAAAAAAAACCCAACAAACCAGGCTTAAAGATTTGGCAAATCTCAGCCAGTCTAACTTGTGCAGCTGGATGGTACAAGGAAAGGATATAAAATGAGCTATTTCAATGTCATAATATCCGCAAATGAAGTGTTAATCTTGGTCTTGTTTTTGGAAATGATGATTAAAATCATTCTTGCCTAGAAGGGGAGTGTCAATGCTGAACTTAAGGTGTTTTTTTTTTTTTTGTTAGAAAAAAAATGGAATTTCCTAAAGCTTTGAATGTTCTTACATATGTGCTTGTGATGAAGTATGATTATTTTCCTTAATTAAAACCCATAATTATATGAACTATCACACTCCTTTTTGCATTTCTCCATGGACTATATCCATACTCAGTGAGAGTGTGACATGAACGAGCTCTTTCACATTATGATCCTGCAGTAGAGTGATAATTTTGCTTTATTTCTTACACACACTTTCTGTTGGCTGGCTAGAGCTTTGTGGCTTGAGGTGTGCACCCAGAAGAGACTCTTGGAGCAGTTTTACCATGCTCCTTTTAAAGCAGATCAGCCATTGTTTATAAGTTGTGTTGCTGTGGTGATGTCTGAGAGATGACACGGCCCTTGCCCCAGAGAACTGTTCTCCTAAAGAACATCCGCTGCAATATTAATGCAGTGGGATGACTCGGGATAGAAATTCTTTTATTCTTATCCTTTTGATCTCCGCATTTATGTACTTGAAATGCAGCAGTTATTAACTTTTCATGCCAGAACCAGTGGGCACCTGAGGATGGGGGAATGCTGGCAGGGCCCCTGGGGGGTGCTGGATGAAGCGCAGGGGCAGATGACACTAATCCAGTTTGTGGCTTTGTTCCCTTTTTGTCTTGCAGCCTCCCGGCGTTCCCGACTACCCCCCTGCGGATGGGTATGCATTCAGTAACACAGTGTACAAGAGAGGGCCTCTGCTGGACCAGGGGGCAGCTGTGGCTGCCTTTAAGCAAACTGTTAGCCGGCATGTAGATAGGTAACCCTGACTCGCCAGCGGCCGTGGTGCTGTGGAAAACTGTCCCCACTTACTGCTCTGTGATTGCCTCTGGGTGTGTCTGGGGAGGGCCATTACCTGTACTGGGGGAAGTGATTCTCTTTAGTAGTGGGTGTTCTGCTTTTGCTTCTCTAAGAGGTGTCCTTAAGATCTTTTCATATAATTTCTATGAAATGCCCCATTTATCGATGATGTTAAATTGCTGCTTTTGTCAAAAATAGCACGGTGGAATTCCGACCCAATTGCAAGCACAGAATCCTCCCACTTGGGTTCAAATTTTCATTCTGATTTGTTTCATGGTTTTAACTACACTCTTTGCTCTTTTCAGAATTACAAAGAATGACAAGTCTGCTCAGAGATTCACCTGTCCATGTTTTGATTGATTGTTTGATTTTTCTTAGCTGCTCACTTCATGCTCTGTCATCTCCTGCTTTTTGTTTTCTGAGCTGGTGTATAAATACCCACTTTTCAGAAACCCTGTCTTTTCCATCCTCTTCCATATGTTACAGAAAATGCTCTGAAATGTTTGCATAGCAAACAGCGTCTTTTTGCACATCCTCTCTCACCCCCTTCATTTTATCCTAAAACTGAATAACTTGACAAGATGAAATGCGGTGATCCTTGGCCTTGTCTCTGGGGAGAATTTATAGCATCACAAGCTGTGGAAGCAGACCAGTGAAGAAGCATTGGAACTGCTCTCCTATGCCAAACCATATTCCATATACACTATATGAAAAGTATTTTGTTTTATGAGCCATGGAAGATGTTTAGGCTAAGTTTTGGGGATCAAATTGCTGGTTAAAGCATCATTGATAAAACTTTTTTGGTGAAAACCGTTTCAGAATTCCTAGTTTTGAGAAGTGTGCTAAAAGATCCTGTTCTTAATCTGCATGCAAGCAAATTCCCATGGGGTGTGCAGGTTGAAGACTCAATTTCCCTGAACTTTGGATTTATTCTTCACAGTAACTACAACAGAGTAGTCATCTCTTAATTGTTTTTTCAATCTCGATTGCCTGTTGCATTCTTGTCTCAGGACCAGTCAGTTTGAAATCTGGATGATCTGTACTCTAAATTCCTTTCCCTTTCCTGTAATGTGGACCTTATCTGTAATGTAAGACCTGTTTTGTCCTTTCAGAGTAAGAATATTCTGTGCAAATGTTTTTGCCTCCACTTCAGTTTTAGGGAGTGAGTCTCACTGCATTGAACTGTTGATGATATCAGGGTATCTGTCTGGAACTGGAAGAGTTATCCAAGCCTCCTTTGTGGTAGATAAAGAGAGAGGGCTGTTTTTAATAAGCAGTTCATGAAAGGTGAAATCAGTCTTTCAAAAGCTGTGGAATGAGACCTGCTGTGGTGGTGCCTGTTTCTCACCACTGATGTAAGACATGCTTCCTTTGGGTGATGCAAATGAAGTGTCAGAATTTTAGACTTTCAGTGATTATTAGGTATTTCAGGAACTCTGATGCCACAAGAGTACTGAATATATTTTCAGCAAGTTCTGTGGTGTTTCAAAGTAGCTTTTTTTGCTGTGTAGTTTGGTTTTCACTGTCATTTGAGGAAAAGCTCTCTTAAAGTCTGTGCAGGCCTCTAGGCTCTCAAGCTGAGGCCTGAAATTATGGTATATCTGATACACACAGTGTATAAGAAACACAGTGGAGGATGGATGGAGGGAAGCATTCAGAATATTTGTGCCCAGAGTAAAATGGCTGATTAGCCTGGGCTTAAAGAATTAGGGTGTCTTCAGAAGCATGCAGCCACTGACTGGACATGTGCATGTTGCTGAGTGGGCTAAAACTAAAACGTAGAGATTAAAAAAAAAAAAATTCTTCCTGAGTTATACATTTGAAGGAATCAGGATAGTTAGGTGTGGACAAGCTAGGAAGACACAGTTATTGAAATGATTTTGGAAAGGCAGTCTAAAAGTGAAAGTACTGTCAGAGCTACATTAGTCGTATTTCTGAGACAGGAAGAAAGAAATTCAAAATTATATGAATTTTAAGTGGGTGACAGGAAAAATTGATGTTACACATTGTTGAAGCTTGTAACAGCTCTTCTGCAGGCTGAGGGTCATCCTTTTCACTCTCTCCTAAAATACTGTTAGTGTTTTGTCTTTCTTTCAAAATGATCTTTCAATCCAGATATGATTTTCCTTGGTTCTGCTCTTCAAGTCAGGGGAGACAGTTCTCCACAGCCATGCAGTAGCTGCTGGATTGCTCAGGTACAGCTGGAGCCCAGAGTTACAGAGCTCCAGCAGCAGCACCTTGTGTGCATATCCCCAGGCCGTGACCTTGAACCCAGCATTTCAAGCCGTGGATTGCTTCATGTTTTCATTAGCTGTTTGGATTTATTTGTCTGTTTATTTATTTGTTTGTTTGTTTACTTATTCATGTGGAGTTTTTTTGTTTGTTTGCTCGCTTTACTACCAGGTATGGGTTTATGTCGTAGGGTGTAATTTGCAACAAGTGAATGAAGTTACTGGGGGGGCTTTGTGGACCTGTTTGGAGTTGGCTGGGGACTTCTCAATTGAAAAAAGTGTTGGATCAAAGAAAGTAATAGCTCCATAACCCAAGGCATTCTGGACAGGTCTTTCCTCATGGAAACAAAATGATACAGAGCTTACTGTGATATGCCTTGCTCTACAATGAATCCTGTGTGTAACTGGCAAGAAGTTATTTCTCATTTTTAATTGATAAAGTAACTTCAAGTTGTTAAAGTTGATAGCATCTTATGTTCAATTAAGAAAACTGATCTACAATAGGAGAACATTTTTTAGAGTTTAACTCCATTAGTGTTGATGGCAAAAATTTATTCATCTATTATGTATTTGAAACAATCTGTGATGAACGCTAGTAATACAATTTAGTACAAAGCTATCAATTATATCCTAAGCATAGTCATATGTTTATATGGCAAATGACTGTTTAACCTTCTGTAGGAAAACAAACTAAATATAGAGTACATGTTTATTTTAAAACAATAGCACCTGCTAATCTACGATGTTATCATACATCTTGCAAGCAGTGAGCTGATAAAGGTTAGCAGTTTTTGAGGTCTGTGTATTTCAGCTTTATTTTTTTTATTTGACTTCTTTTTTTGGCACTTAAACCAGTGTATTATGAACAGGTCATCTATAGCAGCATCATATTATGGTTGAGAGGTTTTTGTTTAAAAAATGTTTTGTGCTGTTCAAAGAGGGCATTTTATGGTTTTGTTTGCTTGACTGTCTCGCTGAACAATAGTCTGATCTTTGCTTTGCAGAAACTATGAAGCACACAATAAAGCACAGAGCAAGAAGTACGCCAAATGCAAGTATGAATTCGTGGCAAGAAACAACAGTGAGCTTTCTGTCATGAAAGAAGAGATTGTAGAGGTAATTTTGTTTGCAAAGACGACACAAAAATTTCTGCTGCTGCTTAAAGCTGAGGGTGCCTTTCCTGTGGATGGTGTGGCTTTCCTTAATGTTTGCTTCAATGTGTTTGACTTGTCTGCCTTAGCATGGAAAGTTCAGTTAATTTGTTTTGCATCAGTTTTGCTGACTTAGGAAGGGTGCTGTAGAGATCTGTGCTAGAAATACATTTCTGTGCTCCTTCCATCTTCTCTAGTGTTGCTTTTAAACATTAAGTGGTGTTTGAATAACTGTCTGTGTACACATAGGGTATAGTGGAGGGCTGTTCTTTCCAAGAGGATTTGGCATCATAAAAGTGAGATGCATTTGGAAGGGAGGGAGCAACAAAGAGAAAATGCTGAGTATGAGATTGTGGGGCAGGTAGTGGGAATTCTGTCTGCTCCCGGCCATCCTGCTCCCGTTCCCTGTTTGCTAAGAAGTGCTGTGTCTCCAAATTTGTGCTCTCCCAGAGCAATGCCTTTCCTTGGGTTATCAGTAATAATTTATTCCTTTTGCCAACAGCATATGGGTTGTAGAGATGGCAGCAAGTACTTGAGTTTCATTCCACTTGATTTTTGTCCAGCACATGCCTGAGTTTACTGAACTTCATTACACGCTTACATATTCTTTCTTGAGAGCCCCGTTTTGAAAAGTGCAGTAGAACCATGTAGAATTAGTGATGGTGAGAATCAGGGAAGATACAGGGGTTTCTCAGGGACCCTTTCTTTCTCTGTGCAAGATCTGTTGGCAGATGCAGAAGAACCTGTCAAAGTTGTGGGTTTGTTTTGAGATGATGCACAGCCTAAGTACTGGCAAGAGGAAAGTCAGGAAAAACATGTAATAATTTACCAAATTATTTCAGATTCTGGATGACAGAAAGCAGTGGTGGAAGGTTCAGAACAAAAGTGGCAGCACAGGCTTTGTGCCAAACAACATTTTGGACCCTCTGAGGAATGCAGAAGGCGGTCAGGGATGGCCAGAGCCTGCCTATACCCGCACCATCCAGGTACTGTCCATCCTGGGAGCAAAACCTCCTTTGGAAGTGTCAGTGTGTGCATGTGGAGGAGGAGGAGAGTCACAGCAAGGCTGAAGTAGCTGTGTGTTCCACTGATATGTCACAATTAATTTGCATTTCTTGTAGAGGCTGAAGGTGATGTCTGTATTTCACAGAGTCGAAATTCAGAACATAGTTGACAGAGTTACAGCAAAATGTTTTACCTCTGTTTTTTTTACCTGCTTATTTGCTTAGAGGTGGTAATTTCAGTCCTAATGGATGTGTATGCATTTATTTTAATTGCAAATATCCTTTGTGAATTGATAGCTGTTGATGCCAAAGAAGGAGTTTGAATTATTTAAGGTAGGGTCATCTTTGTTTTTCCTAGAAGAGTGAACTCCAGCTTTTCTTTTTATTTTCTGTCTTTGTGTGTCTCTATCCCAGTCTTGAATTTATTTAATTATTGTAATTTTGGAGTCATAAAAAGGAGGTATATTTGCTTTTGAATTCACAAAGCAATTGCTGTGTCTGTGCATCAATAGCACTCTATTATCCTGACCTAGTTTTAATTTTCTTTCTTTCATGTAGTGTTGTGGAATTAATATATTTTTTTTGTTGTTATTTCTTTTATATGTTGAACAGAATTAGAGGGTAAATGACTTAAAAAAAAAATTCTTACATCAGCGCAATTATCCACCCAAGTAAGGATATACAGGATAAAGTTGTAATGTGTATTTTTAGACAAAATTTAAGGGGGTCAGAGGCTGCTGAAAGAAGAAGTTATATTTCCTAAGAGCTCTTTCTTTCCTTTTTTTTTCTAATGATCTTGAAAGCTTAGGCAAACAAGTTTGGATTAAGCAGAAATTCCATGCCTGCCTCTGAATCAGGCTTTTAAACCAAACTTCTGTTGAAACTTGAAGTTTAATAATTTAATCTAATCTAATATTTATTCATTGCATCTGCACCTTCCATCTGATGACTGAAAATCGAGAAATGCCACAATGCAAAATAATACAGTAGATCTGTCTCAATCTTGGTGGGCTTGAAGCAGACCATTTCTGAGTTTTCCTGTCCCAAATTGTTTGCCTGTAACATACTGGCTCATTCTGCACTGATTGAATGTGAATTTGCCTGTCTTGTGAAGCATGCATTTAAAGTGCTTTTCAAATCCTGATTTAAAGATCTGGCCTGGTTTTTTTCCTTCCTGTGCATGTCATTTTGTGTGTTTGCAATTTGCCAGCCCATCCTGAGCAGGCTGAGTGCAGTTTTCAGTAGAGGTTCTCACACTCTTCTTTCGTAATGCACTGCAGGGTTTGAAATTTTCTGTTTGAAAAATAATGACAGGACATGGCATTGAATAAAATAATAATTTCCACAAAGCATTCTCCATGGACCTGTGAAAATTAAGGTCAGGGAAAAACATTTAAGATAGTTTGTTACTTTGCCCTCTGGCAAGTTATTCTACAGGTTGATCATATTCAAATGTGAGATTGAAATATTGCAAAATTATTTATGAATATAATGAATTGCACAGGATAAATTAAGTCTTTACCAAGACACACCAGTAATGCTGCTCTTAACTTCGTGGTGATTATCATAATTTGAGCACTCCTGAACATGCTCATTTGTCTGTTTTCCTGTGGTGGACACGTGGTTCATTTGGGAAGCATTTGCATAACTCCATTTATTTTCACAACAGCGCTATGAGACTTTGCTGCCATTTCAGAGAGAAATGAGGCCTGGAAGGGATGAAATCCTTGCCCAAAGACAAACAGGAGAACTTGTGTGTAGAGCAGGAAATCAGAGTGGTTCTTACCAGTGCCTGTGCCGGAGCCTGAACAGGAACAGGCTCAGTGCCTGGTGCTGGGCAGCTTTTGCTGCTCTCCTAAGTTGTCTTCAGCTTTCAAAAAACTTCTTTCAAAGTGGCCTGTCTGCTGTGGCCACCTGCAGATAAGTGTTATGTGCAAGGGTAGTGGCTGCTTTTACAGACTAATAACCTCCAGTGCACTGCTCACCAAAGGGTGCTTATAGATTATTTGGAAGGATCGAGAATTCCATTGAAAGAGAGGATTTTTTATTTCACTTAATGATGCTACAGACACCCCTTCTCTGAGAGATGGATACCTCATGATCACAATTATTCTCAGAGCTGCAAAGTTTATTTTGCTCTCTCTCTGTTCCCCTGCCTAGTGACCTCTAAGGCCACACATTACTTTAAATCCTGATTTTTCACTCAGTTGCTTTCAGGATCCAGGTCCCAGATACTCTCTTGAAAGCACTGAGGTGATGCTTGCAGGACATTGCCAGCAATACCTCATTTTTTTAATTGTCTTTGTGAGTCAGAGGCTGCAACATTGTTTGAGTTCTGGTCAGTTCAATTAGTTCCAGGAAACAGTAGTTTTGCTTGTTTTGGTACTTTTGTATTTTTAGGAGAGCATTTTGCTGAATTCTTCCATTTTCTACTAATGTTAATTATTGTTTGTTAGAGTTTTCTGGGGTGTTGGTCATTTAATCTGCTTTTTTATTGTGAGCCAGCATTGGTATTAGATATGAGCATAAGAAGTTTCCCAAGCACTCCAATTTCTTAATTTGTAAAAGTATTGCTGGTGAACCTATAAAACTATTTATCGTAGTATTTCCTATTTTCTGTGCATTTTTTCAACTTTTTTTTTAATGCTTTTGAAAGTGAAATTTGAAGAACATAATTAGGATAGAATTGTGTCTCTTGGTGGGCGTGTTAATTAATCTGCTGACACCCTTTGTGAGGTGAGACAGTCGTATTATCAGTGATGCGTATGAAATCCTTAGGCAGAGAGTAAATATTTAATGAGATCCAGTCCTGCAGTCTTATTTAAAAAAAAACATGACTGTCCACAGGAGTGTGAGCGTGTGTGTAAAAAGCAAGGCTGTGGCAGAGAAACACCAAGACAAAAAGTCTCTACCTCATTTGGGATGAGTGTCCTTTGCCTGCCTTGGTGAAATGCTGTCAGAGCCTTTCTTTCAAGTCTCTGTGTTTATCAGTTCCCTCCAAACACCTCTGTGGGGATTTGTTTCTCCTCAAGCTCAGCTTTTGTGCTCCAAGTTGGTGTTGTGGTGTCACACTCAGCTTTTGCCCGCTGGTGCCCTTCCTGCAGAGCATGAAGTGCTTGATAATGAAGAGATGCAGATGCCAGGTGTTCATCTGGTGGTAGCCAAAGAGATGTTATCATTTCTGACCAAGGGCCAGCATGTCTTATTTTATATCAAATTTTCACATGACCAAGACTTTTTGAGGGCTTTAAAAAAAAAAAAAAGTTGTTTCCTGTCCAGTTCAACATTGATCCAATCTCAAATTATGGGATGCCACTTATTGTACAAAAATGTACCAAGTAGTTGAAAAAGGATTTTAATAGTGATAGGGCCTAAAAGTTCCCAGTTTGTCCATTTTTTCTTTTTTTTCTTTTTTTAGGAATGAGGAGTAATCCTAGCTAATAACAAATTGAATAAGTAAATTCTGGCTAAATTTCCTGTAAATTCAGTAAAACCACAAATGTGGTATACCCCACAAAGAACTGTTTAGGTGGTTTGTAATGGGATTTTAATAGCCAGCTGTTTGCATAATAGCTGAGCCCACCAAAGTAAGCTCTGACAAAAGACCCTTTTGAAAGAAATTTTCTCTTCCAGTCTTGGGCTCCTCATTGGCCCTTTTGGGTGAAGACAAGTGGTTGGTTCTCTCTTGTCCCTTCAAATGAGTCTCAGGGAAAGATCCAGACCACAGTGCTGTTGACAAAACTGAGGCTGAAGGCTCTGCAGCCCTCTTGGTGGACTCGTGCCACTGTGCAAACAGGAGTGTGGCCCTGAAGCGTTCAGAAGGAGAGTAAATGGAAAGCTCTGTCTGTGTTAACTTAGTGAGAACGTTTCCCAGCACTGACATTGGGTTTGGTTGTTTCCAATGCCTCTTTAATGTTGTCTGTTTTCCCCATAGTTTGTATATGTATATTCCCTTTTTTTAATGCTAAAATATATTTGAATATATATTGTTCCCACTCTTTTACCCTGATCAAGAACTAGGGTTGATACCATGAATATTTTTACTCAAACTTATTATTTTGCTTCCATTAAAAACAGATTGAATCATACTGAATCTTGTTTTTTTAACCAGATGCAGCCTGTAGTGTGTTGAAAACAGCTTTGGGATTTAATTTTTTTCCTGTACAAACAAAGATCTTCTGGCAAGAAATAAGAAAACAAAATTTAGTCCCAGTAAGCTTTTATGATATATCCAGATTTTTAATGTGTGTATCATCGCCATTCCAAACAATTTAGAGCATTTGTTCCAATCTAAGTGAATTGAGGAGTGCAAGTTCATTCTTAAAAGAAACAAAAATTAGAAGAAGAAGGAAAAATAAACCCCAGAACTGTTCATTGTTCTTCTTGCTGTGAAGAAATCAGTAAGTAGCTAGTCAGAGTGTGCAGGGAGGGGAATCTGCCCCTCTGCCCTGCCCCACCTGCAGAGCTGCCTCCAGCTCTGGGGCCCAGCATGGGAAGGACAGGGAGCTGCTGGAGAGAGCCCAGAGGAGGCACCAGGGTGATTGGAGGGATGAAACATCTCTCCTGTGATGAAAGGCTGAGAATGCTGGGGTTATTCTGCCTGGAGAAGACTCTGGGGAGACTTTCTAAAGGCCTGTCAGTACCTAAATGGGGCCAGCAAGAGATTTGGAGAGGGATTTTTACAAGGGCAAGGAGTGATGGAACAGTGGGTAATGGCTTTTGTCTTAGAGGACAGGTTTAGATGGGATACTAGGAAGAAATTCTTCACCATGAGGGTGGTGAGGCCTTGGCACAGGTTGCCCAGAGAAGCTCTGGATGCCCCAACCCTGGAAGTGTTCAAGGACAGGTTGGATGGGTGTTTGAGCAACCTGGTCTGGTGGAAGGTGTCCCTGCTCGTGTCAGGGGTGTTAGAATTAGAAGGAACCTTGAGGTGCCTCCCAACACAAACCATTCTATGAGTACATGTCTGAGAGCAGCTACCTTCATCTCATCTGCTCAGCTAGCCAGCATTTCTTGAGCTAGAGCAAGCAAACACTTTTTAAATGCCTGTTGTGACTTAACTCTTACTGTTCTACAGATGCAAGTGTTCTTTACATTCACCTGATGATCTTCAATCCATTGGCAGTCTTTTCCTTGGATTTTGTTTTCTGTTAAAACTATTTCTTGAGTTTCTATCTGGGTAGGTGCTTTGGAAAGAGCTGATTGCTTATATGGTATCACATGAATATGTTTTGTAGCCAGCACTGTTCCCTATTCAAAATAAGAATATTAGAATAACTCACTGTTAGTTTCCTAGTGAGTAAGAAGAGGTAATTACTAAGACTGAATGTTCCTTTAGTTTAAATTGCTGATGTGTATGAAATTTCAGGAGTGATGTATGAGACAGTTACTTTTTACCTTTCTAACAAAACTATTCAATGTGATTTGCTCCATTTTCCTCACAGCAATTACTGGGAGAGCTTTCAGAGGTAACTGAATTACTCTTCTGATACTGAATCTCAAAAATCCCTCTTTTGGGCTAGGTAGTCACCTAATTCCATAGTGCATGCTTGGTTCTTTTTATAGTAGTGAATAGAAGTGATGGGATGAAAGTGGGGATGTCCTCAGAAGATCTGGAATTAAAAAAGAAGTGTTAAAAAAAGAAATGTTAAATGGGATTCAAATACATAATTGGCTTTTGGGCACTGTTCAGCAAAATGCAAAGTGTATTTTAATGTTGGTTTCATTTGCAAATTTAGAATTTGAGTGATGCTTCCAGATTAATTTTTGTTTTCACTGCAGCAGGTTGTTTTGATGAGGCTTATGATTGCAGTACAACATGTTTTTGCAGCTCCTCCAGTAACATCCATGGAGAGTTACATGTAGTTTTTAGCTATGACTTTTTCTGGATTCTGATTGTGGCAACGTGCAGTGGATGCCTTGGTTTGCATGAATCCTGTCTGTCATAAAAAAGCCCTACTTCTTCTTTGTGGTTTTTTTTTGAGAAGGTCAAAACACACCTGCAGGAAGGTATGTTGTGGGGATGACAGTCTAGTAATTGAAATCTGTGAACAAGACAGGAAGTTGTGAACATCATTGGAATGTTTTACTAGCTGTGAAATTTTTTAATTCATTTAGAAAATTTGAGTCTATCACAGTACATCTATAGGTAATAAATCAGGGTATGTTTGCTATACACCTAGTAGGGCACTCTCTTTCCCCCAAAGGGCAAATTTCATAAATATATTTATTCTGCTTGTTCACTTTTATGTTATGCATTTCACTTTTCTTGTCATATGACAATTAAAAAAGCATTTATTTTCTTAACATTGAGGCAGTAAAATACAGAAAAGTCAATCATGGTTACTTTTTTAATCTCCCCACATTGCACAAAGCAGTTGAGATGGATGCCTTTGAGCAACTAAATGCCGAGATTAAAAAAAAAAAAAAAAAAAAAGACCAAAAAAAATGTTTAATGGAAAATGTTTTGCAGTGATGTATGTTTGATTTAGTAACTGAGTATTATGGCTTAAGTGAAAAACCATCCAAGGGAAGTAAGGCTCATTTCTCAGGCTTAATTGTTTGGCTGGAGAAGCCGATGGGGTAAATTTTCTGCTGGTGTAAATCAGTATTGCTGTAATGATTTGCTCTCTCTACTAAATTCCTTGTCCATCAGCTGGACTTCACTGAGCTGGGGATTCCTGTGCAAGGGCAGTTGCTGACATTTAATGAAAGTTTGATTGTTGTCAGGGCAGTGATCTGCTGCTCAAATTCTAACATGTGGCTCCTACAAATATTTTCCTACTTGATCTTCTGTAAACCCTCTGCCTCCAAGGAAATAGGGAAAGGTATTGCAGGAAGGAGCAATGAATCTGGGGAATGTGTTCATCTCTCTTCATCCCAAAGTAAGCAGACTTCTCATAACTACGAAATGAGGCATCCCTATTGAGCAAACAAACTTTAATATTGAACTTTCAAGCCGTGCTGGTCCAAAACTGTGGAGAGGGAACATTGTCAAACAGTGAGATACAGAGTTTGAACTGCTTGAAAGAAAGGGGTAGCATAGGTTGCTTGTGGATTTGTATGTCTTTATGACTGCTTTGGCAAAATACAGGTGTTCTTCATGTACCTGGTGCCATGCTAAAGACAAGGAAATTACTTTCCAAAATCATGCCTGAGACATTTGCTAGTTAGCTAGCAGTAAGATAACTTACATGTTGTTAGAATATTACATGAAGTGGGGGAGAGAGAAATAACAGCCCTCATCCAAGAATTGTGAGATCTGGGGCTTGTTTTTTAATCAGGTTATTGCCTTGAGGTGCCTTGTAGTGATGATGTCAATAGATGAAAAGGCACAGATGAATGGAAAGGAGGAGCAGGAACCTCTTAAATGCTGTCTGCAGTTCAAGAAACAATGTGTTATCCCAACCTCAGTGGCATTTATAAGTTAAAACATTAGTTGAGTTTAGGTGTGGCTGAATATGTTCATTTTTCACAGGTTTTTTTTTTCCCATAACATCTCTAAAATACACATTTTTACACTGATAAAGTTCAACAAGTCAAAAATTTTGAAAGCTGTTACAAAAGTGCCAGTTAATAGAGGTTTGGGATTTAAAAACAATATCATTAATGGAATTCATCTGCTTGAAAGAAAGAAATGGGTTTCAGATAATTCCATTGCTTTGAGTCTTGTGTCTGGCAGAGAAGGAAATTGATGGAAAGCATTGATGCCAGATCAAGTTTTGGCAAATTTTGGAACCACATCTGGCAAGTAAGATGCTTCTGTGGAGAACATGACAACATTTGGTGCAAAGTCTGGGTTTGGCTGACATCTTGCCCAAATTTTGCTGTCTGACTGAGCCTCTCTGCATCCTTTCAGAAACAAAGGACGGACTACGGAGCGAAACAACCCGATCCGGTCCCCGCTACGCCCTCGCCGCCTCCCACGCCCGCTCCTGTGCCCGTGGCTGTGCCCCTGCCTCCCAGTGCCCCAGCACCCATCCCAGTCCCCGTGCCCAAGGCGCCAGCAGCCGTCAGCCGCCAAAGCAGCACCTCCAGCGACAGCGGCGGCAGCGTGGCCCGGGACACCCAGCGGCAGAAGCAAATCCCTGTGGATCGTAAGTCTGCCCTACGAAGCAAGACAAAAAGCTTTCCTGCCTTCCCTGTGTCTTTTGCTTCATTCTAAAGTCCCCTGAAGTTGTGTTTCTGATAAGTCTTCATGGAAGGTTTAGTTTTAACCTTGTGTTTAAAGCACAGGTTTGCTATGGATGTGTGTTGTCGCTATAGTTACCGTAATGGCAATGAGGGAAAGACACTTTACACTTGTCCCATCCCAAATCCTGTCCTTTTATGAATGTCTGGGATCTCCAGTCAGTGGTTTTCAGCACTGGAAATGCCCATGCTGATATGCTGGCGAATGCAGTTTTCCACCTGAGCTCTCTGCCACATTACAACCTAAATTGCTTTTAAAATCAGTTATGTTGCTTTTGCACTTCAATTCATGATCACTCATATTTCTATGTCATTTGCACCATTCTGAAACATGCTTTCAGGGCCTCAAGAACACTTACAGATCTGGCTGCTGCACCAGAACCACGTTGTAATAGTGTTGGAGACTTACCTTACAGTCTGGGCCCCCTGGCTTGGTCAAAGCAGCAGCAGCAGCTGGCAGGCCATGGAGCAGACTTTGGTGTCCTTGTCCCAGAAGGACACAGGAGTGTACTCCACACCTCAATAGCTGGAAAAACTTGGTAATATGCTTCCAGCAGTGTGTGGCTGTCTTGAGGAGTTCTGATTAAGGCCACCTTGTAAATATGCCAGTTGAGGCATGCTGAGGCTGCTACTCTGTATTGACTGAAAAGCAGGCAGGGTTAGAAGAGCTTGTTTAGTCAGTAATTTCTGCCCTAAATGCACTTTAAACAATGTGATTGCTTGGCTTAGAAATAACTGAAACACACAGGCAAGCATTTGCTATAGCTTTTAAAGTAATAGCTGTAAAAATAATGAGCTTTTTGTAGTTCCAGATTTGACAGTTTTTCATATCCTCTGCCTCACTGCCTTACCAGAAAATCCTACTTCCACCTGAGGTCAGAAAGTGGCAGTGAGCATAATCCTTTCTGGGGAGGGCTTCTTTGCCCCCTGTCCCCCGAGGATGGGAAGTGTGCCTGTGTGTATAATCCTGTTGGTGGAGTCTGTGTTGACACGTTGCCTGGTGGAGGACAAGCTCTTGCCTCTAGAAGAGCAAGCTCTGAACTCTAGAAGGCTCTGGGAACTTTTCAGTAAAGTCACCTAATGGACTCTCTGGCTGGAAATTATAAATGGGGAACAGCCTGGTTGGAGGAACAGGCTTGACTGCTGCTTCCCAAAGAAAGAGTTTGTTACCTAAATAAAATCAGAAAAATAAACAGTTACAAAGGATGTGGAAAGTGAGGGTGAATTTCCCCCACACACACACATGCACCAAAATGATAATTTTATTTCCATGTAAGGACTTTGCCATAGCTTGGCTGTGTCCTTGACTCCACGATGGCCTTTACTATCCATTCTAGCTGGAAAGTGAGACGACCATCCTGGCTTTAGGTACTGGGTGTGAGGTGTGAAGAGTTGCTGTAGACTGAGTGGTTACCCAGCCTACACCGAGGCCCTGGTTACACACAGGAGCTCCTGTTCCCTCCTGGAGCTCCCACTCAAGCCCAGTTAATTCTGAACCCTCACAGAATAGCTGCCTCTGCTAAGGTGATGGGAAATCTGCTGGCCCAGTACCCACCTGAACCTGCAAAGAGCAGTGCAGAACCTGCTCCATGCCTGGGCATCCTGTTTATTTCTGATTATGCATCTAATGGCAGGAAGAATCTCTTATCTAACAACTAAATATTTGTCTCTTGATACAGTCTTGGTCTAGATTAAGTGTAAGTCTCTCAAAATCTGTGTAAACAGAAGGAAGATAGCAATGTTCTGTCTCTTCCTGCGTGGGAGAATAGAGGGTGCAAGCTTTGATAACATTGCCTGAAGGTTTTCCTCGTATAACCCCTGTCAGGTTTGCACAAATCACTGAGCTCGTGTCACTGGGCTTCTGATTCACACTCAGGGTGGGGGGAGAGGGGGAAACCCTACACAATAGGGCCTGAATGCCTCAAATATTACAGTAGAGATATTTTTTCCACTTTCAACCTGAGGCTATTTTGTAAAAGAAAAAAGGAAATGGTTAAACCAAAATGTTTTCTTCTTTTTGCCATGGTGATTAAAGAAATAATCCTAGAGGCCTATGTAAAGCTTGTTTTTATTTGTTTAACTGGCCAGAGATATTGATCCCTGGAGAGGTTTTGAGAGAATATAAAAGGAGAGAATGCAAAAATGTTTCCATCTTACAGGTTTTTTTCTTAGCGGAGTTGTGTTGTTTTCGTCTGTTCTTATCAGTGTAATGGGAGAAATAGAATAGGTTTTGCCATCTGAGTGCATTGAGAGGGTGGTGTAGTTACTGTTTGTGTATCAAAGTGAGAAGGTTGAATAAAGATCACTAAAAATATCTTGGCAAGGAAATCCTGAGAATTTTGGAGATAATTTGAGTTGTTTGTCAGAGGATTTTTATAGTTGTTCCAATGTTATGGCACAGAGAATTGAACTGTGCAAAATCAGTGTCTTCTCTGAGCCCAAAAGGTTATTTACACCCTTTTGAGTTCTACCTCTTTTTGTGAAGTTCTCCACAGAAATTTTTGTAGTCACTTTAAACAACTCTCACTGACGTTGATCTTGTTAAAATGACCAAAAAGCATTTCAGTTTGTTGCCTGCTAATGAACAGCAACTGAACTAAATGTTTCAGACAAATGGGTTCTGGGGGATAATGAATTCTTACAGTTTTGTTTAAAATGAACAAATAAATAAACAAGTCTTGCCCAGTTCTTGAGTAGTCTCTGATGAGAGCAGCTACCCTTTTTTTTTTTTTTTTGATTCCTTTTTTAATGCAAAGTGTGACAGTGTTTCAGCTAAGCAGCCACTCCAGGCTTGGAGTGAATTTAGATTTTTCAAAATCCTGTCAAAAATGCAATTGCTACAATAGCTCATCAGATGTAAGTTGATATGTGTCAGCAGCTGTGAAATTTTTTTGCCTACGTTGATTTACACTAAAAAGTTGAACTTCCAATTAAAAATCTGTTTGTGGAAAGTACTACCTTCCCATGGTGTGAGCAAACCTTCCTCACATTTTTCTTGTTTTCTTTTTTAAACCCTCAATTCTATTTTTAAAAAGGCAGACAATGACAATTCCCTCCATTCCCATTTTATTCTACAGCTTGAGTGCTGTCACACTGATCTACGCCTGTCTGTGACATCCAGCTCATCTCTCCTTTCTGGGGTCTTAGTTGAATTTCGTTTGGGGCTTTGTTGTTTGTTTATTTTTGTTTTGTTTTGCAAAGAGAGGATTGGGAATACTGAAATATTCCCTGGGGGAAAGGGAGAATAATAATTCAATCAGCTCTAGTGAGTGAATCTTTAAAGAAAAAAGTTTGCTATTTAAAGTGGCAGGTAAGAAATGACTTGGCTTTGATAAAGCAACCTTGAGAATGACTCCTGTGGGATATCCCTCTCTCTCTCTAGGCAGGAAATCCCAGATGGAGGAGGTGCAGGATGAACTTGTTCACCGGCTCACCATCGGCCGGAGCGCTGCCCAGAGGAAGTTCCACGTGCCACGGCCAAACATCCCCGTAGTGAACATCACTTACGACTCCTCACCTGAGGATGTGAAAGCCTGGTTGCAGTCCAAAGGATTCAACCCTGTGTAAGTTTGAGGGCAAATGTAGGAAAACTTCTTTAAACTGTTTTCCTGTCAGGAAGAAGGATGTGGTCTGACTGCTTTTTAAAATCAAGCAGCATCCTGCAAATCAAGAGATGTCAGCTGCACTCTTGGAAAAAATAATTTATAATTTAGATATTTATGTATATAAGTGCACCCAATACATATATGAAAATACATGTCAGTGTGGTCATAGCTCTACAGAAGTATGTGTGTGTATATATATATTTTAGGGTCTGCCAAAAAGTGGTGCTTAGATATTCAATTGACTTCAGCAGTGCTGCTTCATAAAGTTTGTTCTTAATTTAGTAGCCCTACCCAAGGCAATGAAGACAACCTATTTCTCTCCCTTGGCGAGTGTGGTTTTGCTGATTTCCTGTTTGTTCCCCAGGACTGTGAACAGCCTTGGTGTGCTGACAGGGGCTCAGCTTTTCTCCCTCAATAAAGAGGAACTGAGGACTGTTTGCCCAGAAGGCTCGAGAGTCTACAGCCAAATTACGGTACAGAAATCTGCCTTGGAGGTATGGACAACTTTCCTTACTCACCCAGTCTGGGTCACCAGTTTTGAACCTGTGGAATTAGATAACTCTTTCTGTGAGGCAGGTGGTTTTCCCTCAGTTCCCATCACACTGATAAACATTATTTGTATCCGAGTTATTTGGTATTAATTCATTGGAACAGCATTCATCAAAACACCAGGTGAAATCTCTCCCCATTTCTAAAGGGGTCAAAAAAGCATTAGAAATAGCACTCAAGTTTAAAACATTTTGTGCCATAATCAGACTGCAAGAAAACAAAATCAGTCAAAAAGAGCTTTGGGGAAAACAGTGAGGGAGTACAAGGCACCTTTTCTTTCTTCATGCTTTGACTGGTACTTGGACAAACAGGTACTCTCAGTAATTTTGGTGGTGATAAGTGAGTTTTACTGTGTCTTTGTAGAGGAGATTTGATTTATTAGACATGAGTAATTGGTAGGGTGAGCCCACTGCTGTTGGCCTTTCAGGTCAAACACAGGGGCATCTGCTCTGAAGGGAAAACACACTGGGCACTGTGCTAGCAGAGTTTCTGAGCCAAGGATGAAGTATTGTGTCTCTGTATTTATCTGCATATTTATCTGTATATATCTGCAGCAGTTTGCTTTAATTACAGAACTATTGTTTCTTAAACACCTTAAACTTGTATCCAGAGCTGTGCTAGGGACAATTCTTGCCAAGTTTAAACCAGTAGAATTGGAGATGCACCTACTTTTTAAAAAAAACAATTTGCTGTGGCAAGTTGATCTAGAGGTGAGATTAACCCAATTGAGAAGTTATATTCTTCACATCCTATTTTGAAGTAAATCTTGAAGAGGTTTAAAATACTTTTTTATCTTCCTGTTAAGCTGAGACTGTCTCACTTAAATGATTTTAAGCATTACCTACCAGGCATATTTTTAAAGACAGGTTTATGAAGATGCATATTTTACACTTTACCTGATCAGTGTGGATCAGAGAGCATCATTTTCTAACACTGTCAAAATCACTTTTTTTCCCTTATTCGAGCCCTATTTTCCTTTTAGAGGAAGAGAGAAATATTTCCCCTTTACTCTACAGTCACTACTATCCAGAGCAATCCATCACTTCCTACTGAAGATATATTTGTATTCTTCAACTTTTTTGCATGTCAGCCATCTTATTTCAGTGTACTGAGATGGAAGTAGCTTTGCAGTGGGAGTTGGTTTGAAAAGCAGAGATGTACTGGATGGGAGGGGTCTTTTCCCTCCATGCTCTTACTCTGCTTGCCCCACTTAGGTCTCACTCTGCAGGAAACTGAAAAGTCTCAACTTGTCTCATAAGTGCCCTACCAGAGTTAATTAACAGGGTACTTAGAGTCTAACAAGGTCGTTGTTTTTTTTTTTTTTGTTGGGGAAAAGGTAATTGAAATATTTATTTCTGCCTTGGTTATTTGAGGTTGAACTTCAGAATTTATGCAATTCCTGATGGCTTTAGCCTGTTGTTTGCTGAATTATATCATCAAAGGAAGTTGCATTCTCCTTTCTCTCCCTATAATAATATAATGCTTGTTGAGCACTTCAGGCTCTGCAGAAGATAAGACACAATCTCCTGAACATCTTTCTCCAGAAGGGACCCCTTGAGGCTCACATTCTGAACTTTTCTGCTCCATCACTAGGAAGCACAGGCACACATTGCTTTAAAAGTGAAAATGGTTTCTGTCTAATACCTGTATCAAGTTGCCTGGAAGAACAGCTTATTCTCTTTGACACCTTGGAGAAAGGAAAGACCCAGGCACAGAAGTGGGGTTAACTGATGGAATTGCTGTTGCCTCATCATAATAAGCTGTGTAAATCACTCTGGCCAAGGTCTGTCAGTCTGTTCCAAGGATCACATTCCTAAGAACTCTGCTCTCCCTCACCTCTGAGTAGGATGTGCCTTTTGTGCTGTGCCACCTGTGTGCTGCAGTTGGTTTAGCTGAGCAGCATTTCAAGCTCATCAGTCCCATTGCCACTGATATTATCAGGAAGGCAAATTCTTTCAGCTTGGGCTGCTCAGTTATTCTCAGACAAGAATTTCTATGTGACCTCAGATAAAGCACATTGTTGGGTGTCTGCTGATGTTTTTTTATGCATGACTCCAGTAATGGGTGCTGCACTTGTTCTGCATCTGAAACCAAGAGGGCAAGGACAAGGTGAATTAAGACAAAGCTCCCTCACTTTCAGTCACTTCTAGGCCCCCTGCTTTGCCCCTCCACCCTGGGAGAAGAGAGCAATGATATTTTAAGTAGGAGGAGCATTGTAGTTAATTTAGAAATTTTCTCATTCCTTGTGGCATCTGGTACTGCATTGTAATGGATATAATGGGATAAATCTATATTAAGTTTTCTGAAATTGATAGGATATGTTTTCAGAGTCCAGAATCAACTGCAGGGTTTTCCTCTTAACAGTCCTGAATTTTGTTTTAGAAATTTGAAAACCAGTTTCTGCTTCCTTATTCAGAGGCTATCTTGGAAGCTGGTTTTAAAGTTTTGAAGGTCATGGCCAAGTGGTACAGTAGCAGATATGGCCCTTGGTTTATAATCCCCTGGTTTTACTCAAAGTCATGCACACTTTGGGAAGTTCTGCTCTGGTGGATAGGTGTCCTGGTCTTGCTAATAATTTCATTGATGTTGTCAAAGCAATGTTTGCTGCTGGGTCAGCAGACCTGTTTTTCACTCTTAAAAGGTGAAATAGAGCTTTGTCCTCACAATACTTCCTTGTTGGTAATATTGTAATACAGTTCAATTCCTACTACTGTGCTCTGAGTTTGAAACCTGTCTGTCTGAGCAGCAAATGCCCAATGGGGAATTGTGTAGATGTGAGAGCCCGAGATAGAATCTTCACTTAGGCCTTGCCTGTGCAATCCCACATACATGTGTGAGCTTTGTGTTCACATAAATCTAAACCACTAAGGATTTATTTTCAGGTTTTTTATTTCTAAGTATTATTGCCCTGTGGAATCCTAACAAACTCAATGAGCTTTACTGAAGCCATATTTACCCCCTTAATATCCAACACTTGCAGGGCCTCATGTGAGAATTAAAGATGCTCAGCAGTGCTGAAAGGCAAGCTCATGCTTTTAACAGTCTGCAGGTTTTTTTCTGGTCTGTATTTAAGGATAGTGTAAATACTTTCCTACTGGAGCTGCAAGGTGAGTTTGTTTGTTCAAACAACTGTCTTAACAAAATGCTGGCAGAGGAATTTCAGTACCTGTCAAAGCCACAAGTAAACTTCTTTTTTGTTTATAGGCGAACAGTGGTAGTTCAGAACTGCAAGAAATTATGAGAAGACGGCAAGAAAAAATCAGTGCAACTGCCACAGATTCAGGTGTGGAGTCCTTTGATGAAGGAAGCAGTCACTAAATGTGTTTCCCTTTTTCTTTAATCCCATTGCCCATAGCATTAAACCATCCAGCTTTGCTTTAGGGAGCAGTGAAGGGGAATGTCTTACTGTGTTGTAAACATAACTAGCCAACATAAAGAAAATTTACAGTAGTCTCCACAGAAGTACCTGCTGCTGGCTTCTCATCATGAAAAATGAACAGATAAGAAATGCAGTGGAGCTTCCTGACAGGTGAAAATACTGGTACATGATTCATTTACACCCAAAGATGTGTCTTGGCTTTATGGAATTAACATGGCAGATAAATTGAGGCATGTCTTTGTTGGTGATTCATCTGAGGGAAGCTGAGCCAGCAATAAAAAAGCATTTGAACCCTTCAGTAATAATATTCTGAATCCCATCTCTTGCTGTAGTGTGCAGTTATGTCTTTCTGGCTCAGTCTTTCTTGTCAGGCATTTGGCTCCAGGATGTTTACTTAAGTTGTTGACTCCTGCAAATGTAGAGGAAATGTTTAGGGAACGAAGAGCAGCCCAGCAGAGACTGAATCTTGCATCACTCCCAAGATGTTTTATTACTAATGATGCTGTTTATAGCAAAATAATACTCTGTACATTGATTTTATCCGTATTTCACCTGTGATGAACTATAATATTGCACAAGGAGGAGTAACTAGAAAATAGTAACACAGCCCAGCTCAAAGAGGTGATGAGTTCTGCTGTAGCCATGCAACAACTCACAGTACATTTTTTTTTATATAATTGCATTTTTTTGTCTGTAACTCAACCCATGAAAAGGAACAGTGTATCATCTAGACTTCTCTGTGTGTTGATCCCAGATATCAGTTTTTCCCTATGTAAAAAGCCTTTGTAATTTCCTTTATAAATGTAATCTTTTGGAAAAGTGGATTTTGGAAAGACAGAACAGGGGAAAAAAGAAAAGAGAAACATCCCTTCCAGAAAATGTTATTTTTGAAGATGCAATGATTTTTTTCACAAAATGTTCTGTTTCACATGGTCATGTGATTTTATATATAATATATGTATTATATATAATATATAATATCACTTAATTTAGACAAATTTAATCATCTAGTTTGATTAAGTTTCATAGTGCCTTTTTCACATGAATCAGCTTAAAGTCTGCAATAAACAGTATTTCTTGTCTGTTAAATTGTTGTATCTTTATGGCTACAAAGACAGTATTGAAATAAGAAAGTAACCTTGATTTCTGCCATTAGTTTGCTTTTCCTCTGCATACAAGGGAAAAAAAATCTATTCATTTTTCACAAATGAAAAATTAAAATCTTAATAAAGGTGTTAGTGCCATTTATTGTAAATGTCCTCACAAATATTACTTCTGTGTGGTTGGTTGTGTGTCCATGTATGTTTTTACATTTTATATATATATCCTTTATGCCTGTCTGCATAAACATACCCTTATTCAGAAATGGGTCAAGAAGTGAGAAATCCCATTGTGGGTAAGTGCAGGAGGAGGAAACTTTTTAAAAGGTCTTTGAAACTTGTATTCAAAACTTAAGAGTCACTGTCTTTTCTCATGGGAAGGATGTCTGGTTCCATACAAAGCACTGTGGTGGTACCCTGCCACCTCTCGTCCCCTGATAATTACCAGAATAGGAAGCCAATATTCATCCTCTCTGCTGGCTTATTCCAGCATTCACATTTGGTTTTGCCCAGAAAGAGGCAACAGCTCTGGGCCTTGGCAGACTTTGTGAAGTTTGGCAGTCGGAGGTGTCGGAGGAAGAACCCGCGCTTCGCCTCCGAGAGGAAAGAGGGAAGGGCTTCCCAGCTGTTTGGGTTTTGTGAGGCTGGGTTTCTGTGCAGCTGTTTCTTAGAAAGTGTCAGACAAGAGTGAATGTGCTCAGAGGCAGCTTGGGAGATACCTGGTGGGGAGAAGAGGAAACCCCTTCCATACACTGGAGGGATGAGCAGAATCAACTTGGGGGTTGGTTGGTGTCTTTTTTTTTTCCACAGTTTCTAAATTAACTACTAATGACTTAACAACCAAGCACTCCTTGAGTTGTATTTACCCTTTCAACGTCACTGAACTAACCATTGTGATTTCTGTGCTACAGTGAAATCTGAATGCTGTTGAGGCAAATATTTCCCTTTTTTCTGCTATTTCCTTGGTGGTTTAAAAGCACTGCAGGGAGCTTCACCCCTATGCTGTACAGTTCTTGAATTTTCATTTTGTTGGCAGCTGTAAGAAATCACAAGGAGATCTCGTTTGGGGTTCCTCAAATGAAAATATTTTCTTCAAAATATTCTGTAGTTTAAATGAAAACAGTAGTAAAATGCAGTGTTTCATTCAAAATGTTTTCTCTAGGATTTGAGCAGTGAGGCTTATTTTTTTAATACTAATATTTTAGAAGGATGTGATATGTCTTTGACAAGGAAATGAAGCTGTTTTTTAAGTGCCAAAATCAGTGCCTTATTAGGCATTTGGTAACAGAGGGAGTAATTTACTATTTTGCTGCCATCAGTCTGCTTTTTGAACTGGGTGGTGGTGGGGAGGTTTAGCAGCCTGTGTTCACACAGCAGTTCTATGCTTTCAAAGCACAAACCTTCTAACACCAGCAAGGCTGCTTCTTCCCACTTCTTTAGGCTGCTTGTTCCCTTGGGACACCATGGGGAGAGCAAACCACTGTGAAACCTCACATTTAATTCAGGAAGAACACTTCTACCCAATACTGATGGGTGGAGCAGTTTACTTAACCACCTAGCCATTCAAATACTCATCAGGGCTTTGCTCAGACAAACTGTGAGATCTGTGAGATTTTATACGTACTTTCATTGCTCCAAAGCACTGAACTTTATAAAACTTGGTGGTTTGGTTTTTGTTTTCTGCTTTGAGTGGGGTTGGGAAATAAGTGCATGTTTCCATGACTGATGTGTGCAGAAATAAATGGTTTATGAAGCAGTAGATAGATCCAAAATGATGATAGTCTGAAATGTGCAGAGACTCAGTGTTTGTGAACTTCTTCTGAAGTGCTTTGCTGGACAGCAGTATCAATATTTTGATAATTTAAGGAAAAAAAACAGAAGAATCCATGAATAACTATAAGATGGGAATTCTTTCTAATTATGGAACCTGTAAGTTACAGAATTTTTATTTTAATGTGGGAATGAAGGAATTTTGACTTTTCAGGTCATAGACAGAAGCAAGCTATAGCCTGAATACCAGACCCTGTTCAAGCAGGGATCACCACTGATTTTCCTGGGCTGTATTTCAAGCATAAAGGTAACATGATTATGAATGGGAACTCAACTTTCTGGCCATATTACCCTTTCATAGGAGCCCAGTTTTTCTATTTTTTTTTTTTCTCAGCTGTCAAGTTGAGACTGGTGTCTAAACCAGCTCTGTTTAAGGATTGGTTCTGATGCATCAAGAGTATTTGAGCGAATACTTTTCTTCTCAATCTCCCCTCTCTCCATAAAAGCACCAACATTATATATGAGAAGTGCAAATGAGAGGGAATCTGTATTGAGTTTTGTGTTTAAATATTTCAGACCTTAAATTTCTACTACTATGTCAACTTTTTGCTAAATAAGTGCCTTTGGCTTGCCTTTATATATTTTTTTTCAGTTTCTCTGAGTTGCTTAGGTTGCAACTTTGGCCTCTAACTACTTCCTCAGTATTCAGACCAAAAATGAGTTTCAGGATATGAATCTTTGCTTCTATTCCTTGGTAATATTTGCAGATTAAAAGAGGAAATGAATGAAAATAGGGAGCCTGCCTGGAAGATTCCTAGCCCCCACTGCTGCCCGCCACAGCAGCAGCAAAGCTCAACCCACCCTGCTCCCATCCATGTGAAGAGCATTGACAACATAATTCTCTCACAAGAAGTGGCTGAAATAACAGCTTTTGCCTGCCTCAATGAAATTACAGTTTTCACACAAGCCATTAAGAAAGTTAGAAGTGGGAGAGAGGTGGTGTGACACTGTGGTTAATGAGGGAGGAAGGGACATTTTAGAGCATAAGATGATGATGTTGATTATTTGACAGGGTAATTCATCTTATTTAGGTGTAGGGAGGAAAAAAAACAACAGTAAACTGAAATAAAGTACAAGTAAGGCTTCCTAACCTGTTCTTAATCTTTTGGTAAGGTTTGAAGGTCACAGTTCTGAAGACCCAAAGATGTCAGGGCTGACTTCAACAGGATATTCTTGAGAGGCAAAACTTTCACACACACCTCTAAAAACTTCTTACCCTCCTAACTCATGCACTCAAGTGTACTTATTTTCTGCTTCCACTGCAGTACCCACAGCATGAGGCAAGGAGAAAACCTGTGCTGGTTTCAGTTAATGGTCACTCACTGCCAGGGCTGCTTTTACATCTGGGTCAGTAGATGCTGGAAGAGCAGTAGATCAATACAGAGCATCAGTAGTGTCAGCAGAGCCATGGAAACGAAGCCTGTAATTCAAAAAATCTATTACTGAACCTGAAGCTTCAGACAGCTTTACTGCTGTGACGACGTGAGAGTTTTATTTTGACAGATGCTGGAAACAATATTAACATGAAGCAGGAGTCCAGATACATTGTTCTTTTGGGTTTACTTTGAAGGTGCATGACAAGGTGAAGCCAAAATGATGTCATGTCAATTCAGGCTAAAAGCCTCTGCATGAGTCTTCTAACCACAGAGTCTTCCAGACTCATTTACTGCTTTACTCATGTTTTGAATGCTGGGTGAGGTGGTTTCCACTGCCATCCTGACATGCCCACCTACAGAGTTTTGCCTACTGTGTGGGGCAGGAAAAGGTACTATTCTGAAGGAGTTTTCATTGTAATTGACTTTGTGATTAAGAAGCTATTAAAGGAAAAATAGGCACCTGCTACCATGCAAATGGAATAATTTTTGACACACATTCAAAAACTCTCCCGTACGTTCAGGCTGCTTAGGCAGTGTCCTTTGCAACAGTGTGATTTTGGCATCTCTGCAGCAGTCTTGTACCCTGTCACATTCAGCCAAACTTCTGTTACACTCAGCTCACACTGTGACGTTTTGTGGGCACACATGAATGATTTAGAAGTAACCTGCTTACCCTCATCTGCGATACAGAATAAATGTAGACTCGATGGGCAATGGCCAGCAGGAGGGAGGAGACAGCAGATGAGAAAGAACATTTGTGGGTTGTTGTTTCCCCTCCCATCAGTGCTCTATAGAGGGATATGAACATATTTTCTGAGTAAACATGTAATGAATCTCTAAAATACATTTTTTTAAAAAAGCATGGTGGCAAGGTCTAAATGGCCAAGTGCTCATTTATAATTTTATTTTCTGTTGAGTTTAGGCCAGGCAGCTCTTTGCTGTTCCTCATGGAATGGAAGGCCCTCCAGCTGAGCCATACCAGGGAAATGAGGGAGAAATGTGCACGACTGAAGCCTTTTTTGTTACCAACTGGCTCCCTGAAACAGGGTGCTCTGCCCTTTCACATCCATCTTGTACTTGGAGAAACAGCATCCCTGCTTAAGGACTGGGATTAGTGGAAACAGTGGAAGTAGTACTAGATGCATGGAAACAGAAGGGAAGGGAAATGCACATCATACCCATTTAGTGATCACAGGTGGGGTCCTGTTTCTTTAGCTCCCCTCACAAGGATCTGTTTTACTGAGGAGTTACGTTAAATCTGTGCAGTTTTACGTAATATATGTGGAACAGTTGGAAGGAAGCTTTCCACTGTAAACAACACCATGATGAAGTAATTATTAAATAGGTATACACCTATTTACCTGCCAGTGGAATAACTTTGGAAGGAAAAATAAAAAGGAAAGAGATTATCAGACTCCTGGAAGCAGATGAGCTACTGACCTGCACCCTGGCTCCCTGCCAGGTGACAGTAGACCCGGGGTGAGTGAAATAAAAAGCATATGCAGGCGTGTTTAGCTGTTTTGCTGACAGTGACTTCTCCACAGGTAAGCAATCCAGTGTGTTTACTTTCAGTTCAAGTCTGTTTTGTTTACATTGAGTACCATTGCTGCTAACTTCCAATGAGGTGACACAAAGCAACAGGTTACAAAAATGCCATCAAACATCCATTCTGACAGCATCCATGTCACAATACACAATGATGTACCAGAATTATACAAAGACCAAAGGAAAAAAAAATAAAATATATATATAGCTAATTGTTTTGACTAGAACTGAAATGGACAGCAAAAAAGAAAAGAGCCCCCCGCCCTGCCCCCAAAGGCCCTGCAGGAATCCATACTGACACTTTGGCAGCCTCATAGCAACAAATTGATAATCAGCCCTTCACATGCCAAAACCTTGTATTCATAACATTGTAAATTCCCAGTTCAGGAAAAATAGTTACATCTATTAAAGCACTTTTTGTTTGTTGTTTTTTTTTTTTCCACCCCTCCAACCTGAACCAGCTTCACATTTTTACACAGGGTTAATAATTACTAAAAATAATAAATGAGTGAAGGGTATAGGCACCATAGACTGCTCAGAGAGTTAAATGCTATAGTATATATGCTAAGACATCCCAGCTTGAAACTCAGTTGCCCTGTGATTAGATTCATCTAAAAGAAGTGCCTGACCAGTGGCATTACTGAAAAAGGCTGGCAAAAAGAGCAATCCCTCTGCTTAATAAGTGGCAGCCCCAGCAAAGAACCAAACCCACCCCTTCTCTCTCAGTGTCAGCTGCCTGTCTGAGCTTCGGGCTCCACAGCTCGCGTTCCTGCTCGTCAGTGCATTCCTCGGGTCTCGTGCTCCCCCCAGGCCCCACGTACATCAGTGCTGTAAGGAAACAGTCAAATCCATGGACCCAGCAACCCCCCCGCCCTCCCAGCCCCTGTTCACAATCTCCAGATTTCTTCATGTATGTTCATGCCTCGCTATTCACTAATGAGGTATTATTAGATACTAACAATGCCTGCTCTCCTAGGGACGTTAGCACAGACCAGTGACACATGAAGAAAGCTCTTCAGTCAACCATTAAAAAAATATTGCACTTACTTTAACCTTAAGCCCAACCTGCACAGAAAAAAAAAACAAATTATGAAAGAAATTAACCAAAAGTACCAAAACAAAACCCCAACACTCTGGAGCAATCTATCTTATGCACACATAGTGTCTTTTCCTTCACGTTGTTTAGTTGAATTTGGTCCAGTATTTAAAAAAAATGTCCAGAAATTAAACAGTTCAAAAGACACCGCAGGCTCGTTAAGGCTTTGTCTCCCCAGTGCTTCAGAAAGGTAAAAGTTTCTTTCCCTCATTGTCCATCTACTGCAAAGCAGTGGTCTCTTGTGGCACATCACCTGCCCGTTCAAACCATCAACAGAAAAAAAATCAGAAGCAAGGGAAGATGGGTGTGCTTCATGGTCTCACCTGCAACCAAGCAAACAGAACGCTTCAGAATGAAGAAAAGGAAATAAATACAGTTTTAAGCATTTGTTTTAATGACCCTCCACACAGGCTGGGAGTGCAGCCCACCAGAACAAGCAGCTGGCTGCTGGGACTCAGACTGAACAGTGAACTACTCAAACATTAGGGACAGTGAGGCAAACTGGGGTTCCTTTACAGGCAGGGGGATGATGCACACAGAGCTTAATGTAGGCACACGTGCAACACCACAGACACACAGCAGACATGGCTGGAGGTGCTGCCCTCAGCCCAGCTCTCCACCAGCTGCCTGAGAAGCAGTTTGTGTCAAAGTCTGCACCTTCTTGCTCCACCCAAAAGCGAGAATTAAGGTTATGGCTGGGTTATTGCTGCCACCTAATGAACCAAAGCTTAGCAGCTTTAAGAGCAGTGACGTACATCCTCACAGCTTGTCCCCACCACCAAATCTCATGGTCACAGCCACTTGTTTTGCTCAGGCAGGGGGCTCAGTGGGACCCTTCACTTATGCTACTGGTGGGATCAGTTTCAGAGCCTGCTGTTTCCCTAGTTCTATGATTTTAGATTTATGCAAAAATTTCCCACTGTTTTAAAACAGACCTGTTTGGTTACCAACTCACCCTCCAGCAGAGCATCCCCAAGCCTCTGCTGGCCTTGGGAACCAGGCAAAATTCTTTTTTGAGAATGAATGAAGGTACTGAAGCTGTCCCTCCCTTTCAACTTCGCAAGGGATGTTAGGACAACTGGCAGGGAATGGTGAGAGGGCTCATGAGAGTTCTGGAGTCTCTTTTTCTTTAAACATGAGTGAGCCCATGTATCCCACAGTGCCATGGAAAGGGTAGTGGATTTTTTACTGTGAGAGGCCAGATGGATTTACCCTCAACTCTCCATGTGAACATGCGAAAGAGGAGTAAAGAAAGCCCCAGACTGCCAGCAAAGCTTCTGGAACAGAGGTGTGAGGCTGTGGGCATGGCACAGGGCCAGGCTTCCCTGACTGACCCACCTGTGACTCTGAACTAGGACTTGCTGACGTTCTCATATATGACATCGCTGATGCAGAACTGCTGCTTCTTCTTTTGCCACATCAGCTGCACGCACTGGTGAATAAAAATGTACTGTTCCTAGGAGAAAAGACCAAATAAGTGGGCATTTTTTGCTCCTCAGAAAGCACGAAAAGAACCCAGCCAGTGAAACAGTCTGATAGTTCACAGTAACAGCCTGCACAACTCCATGTTTCCCACCTCAGCCTCTCACAATGCACAGTGAGTCATTAGCTCCCAAAAGAATAGTCCACAATTGTTACAGACAGCAGCTCAGGAAGCATGAAATCCACCTGGCACCATAATCACTTATTAATAACCTGAATGATGACAAAAGAGTTGAATCTGAGGTAAAGTGGATCTACTTTACATTCCCTAAAAAGGAAGCAATTCCAAGAAAGGTGTCTGAATGCTTTATGTGCAACAAATTGCACCCATGCCACATATGCACCTCAAATATTTTAATGAGGTTTGTATTCCTTAGTCTTTGACTTCTTTACCAATAAAAAGAAAACCTCTGGTTTTGTTCACAGAGTAGTTATCAACCTCTGTGCAAGTGACACTGTGAGTTGGGTCAATCACATGCATCTCTGTATTTCTGGAGAGGTTTTTTTGCCACGAGACCGTGGTTGTCTTTCACTTTGGTTATGGACTGATTTTTCTGAGCATTATCATCATACAGATTAAACACTATAATACAATTTAGAATAACCTTAATTGATGACTTTTCAATTTCAAAAAGAGAGAAGGCAATCCCTGATGAATCCTGACACTAACTTTTATGTGCATGAGGCACAGAGGCCAAGTGAATTTCAGGCAAAAGCAACTGTCCCCAAACCCAAGTCTGCATTTCAGCCCGGTCTCCAGTGGCCTGCTGATGCCAGGAGTATGAGTTTGAGCCACGATTCACACCACAGAAATGTCTGGATTTCCTCACACCCATTGATTTGGAGAGACAGGTTTCAGTTCAGGGTATTTTCCATGCTAACCCCCTTTCTGGGCCTGCACTGTTTGTTTTTTTTTAACTGCTCCTTGAGACATTGCCATGTTTCCAGCATACAAGGCAACATGAACTCAGGTGAGCTGTCAGTGGTTTGGGATTTTGTAAGGAAAAACTTTTTGGTGGCCTCTGTGACTGAGTGCCAGTATCATTTAGTGACCTCTGAGGCCTGTGGCAGCAGGAGCTCAGTAACTGCCCTTGACATCAGCCCCATCCAGGCAATGAGGTCCTACATGAAAAAAATGAAATGAAAAAAAACCCACCTCCCTACAAAAACCCACATCATCTCTGGAGTGGTAACAGCTGCAGCTGAAATCAATCAACCATCAGGGGTTTTTTGACTCTGGTGTTTACATAAGGATCTGCCTTTGGATTAATACAGTGAATTGTGATGAAAAGAGGCAGGTTGGTAGCAATAATCCAGAATGGACTGAAAATTCTTTTTTTTTCATTTCCAGATGCTAGTTGTTGTAACTGCAGGTTTTCTTCCTCCTCTTCCTGCCATAATTTTTTTTGCTTTGCTCTGGATTCAGCAATCCTTGGCAACAAAAAATCTGCCAGACCTACCCTGAAAACCGGCTGATGGTGGCACCTCCAACTGCATGGAGATTGCCAGTTTATACTGTGTCTTACCAAGGAAGAGTACAACAGGCATGAAATATGAAATCTTTCCCTCATTACTAGGCAAACTGGGAATGTTTAAATGCACAAAAGCTTCTACTTTGAATAAAGAGTTTGTGATTTTTTTTTTTTACCCTCAGTATATATTGTCTATATGTGTTTGTCTCAAAAACAGGAAAAGAACCCAGTAGATATTTGGGTAGGGAGAGGGGTGAGGAGGATGTCTGGCAGACTCACAATCCTTTTGTCTGTTTTGCTTGTCTGAAATTCCATTGTGTCATGAACTCCTATGCTTGGCTGGATGATACCAACATGATACTTGAATGAGACTGCCTGATACAGCTATCATTTCATGAGCCATTAATCCCCTCAGCAAGCCCAACTCTTTTCAATGTGGTTTGAAAATTTCATATGTTAATCTCTTCTAATGCATTGTTTGCATATTAATTTCACAGAAGGTGAGAAGAACTCATTTCCTCCGGAAGACAGTGAGATTGCAGCTATATTATCAAACCCACCCATGCAGCAGATTAATAATGTGACAGTATCACAATGAAGATGAAAACCTGATTGTATCAATTCACAGCAATTTTGTCAAGTGTTCAGGGGGAACAGCAGTCATTGGACATGTACATTCTAAAGAGGGGTATGAAATAGGCACAACAATACTGTCCCAGTGCTGCAGTGAGCAGATCCTACCTCTGTCTGCACCATGGACATTCTGTAGGACCTCATGTCTGACACCAGGCCCAAAATATCCACGAACTCATGGTCACGGATGTGCTGCAAGAGCCGATCCAGGGCGATGAATGTTCCTGTCCGTCCCACGCCAGCACTGCAACACACACAGACATTCCTCTCATTTCAGGCTCCTCTGCAAGCAACACACCACAAAATCAGTGGCACTGCAAAGAGCAGGAGTCCTGCAGCTGCAACAATCAGGTGTAACTGCCCTGAGGCCAGGCAGGCTGGTTAATCTGTGGGATTTACTGGCACACAACCCATCATCCGTTGGTTGGGCAGTGGATGCACCCACACACAGAAGGTGCATGCACACCCTCAACCACCCTCAGCTGCCTGCTCTTCCTGCTGTCACTGCTCCCCTCACAAACCTCATGAGACCCCTGTAACTCCAGGGGCTGCAGCCAGAGATGCAGAGACCTGCTCAGGAGCAATGAATGCCCAGAGACAGAGGGGTCACACCTGCAAGGCTCAGTTCCACAGCTCTTCACACTGCAAAGCTCTTGGCATCCAAAGGCGCTGCACTACTGCAGTTTGTCCTCAAAGGACAAACCACCCAGAAGATTCTGCACTCCAGAGCTTCTGCCTTAGGAGCATGAGACAGAAATAGCTACCACTCAGCTGAAAATCTTCATTTTCCCCAAAGGGAATCTTAGTAACTAGAAAAAATACACAGTGCTTTCATTTAGAGATTCTCATGTGTGTACGATTCTTTGCATTGTAATCTCACATGGGATGTTTGTTTTCACTGAGTGTGGCATTAGAGGTCTTACAGAGTTTCACACAGAATCCCAACACCCTACTACCTAGGGTAGAAGTGGGTATTTTAGCAGTTCTTTCTTCTCTTTTCTTGAAAAGGCTTGGAAGTATTTGCAATAATGTTGAACAGCTCATCTCAACACAGCTGTCAAAAGCAGGTCTCTATTTTGGCTTTTGTTGCATTAATTTCTTAAATAAAGTAAATACAATGGAACTCCTGATGTGTTAATTGGACAGATTAACTGATGAATTCATTCTGTGCCTTTGTCAAGGTTTGAGAACAATTGCTGCAGGAGTTGATCGATACATTTTTTCTTTGCCTCCCACTAATTTTGCAGCAATGCTACTTTCAATCCATGTGGTCCAAGATGCACAGTATGGTCTAAAAATACTATCTGAAAATATCCCTCTTTGCTGCTAGAAGCATGCTAAGTGAAAAAAAAGAAACTACTACTGTTGTTGCCCAGCTCTCTCGTTCTTGCTTTTTTCTTTCCCAGAATAATTAAGTACTAAATAGAGGGTTTGATTTCACAGTGTTGTATACAAGTCTCTCCCCTGGCTTATAAGCACTTTTTTTTGATACTAAGACTCAGAGAACAATATTCCTCTAGGAATTTCTCCATGAGGTTACAGGGGAGAGCTGCATAACACCGTAACACCAGAGAGAACCATCTTCAGCCAACAGGTGGGCAGAACCCCAAAATCTCTCCTTCTCACGACTTCCCAACTTATTTGACATCACAACTCGTACCTCTCCTTTTCCTTGAAGCATTTACCTGCAGTGTATGACCATGGGGCCTTTAGTCTTTGCTGATTTCTGCCTGACCATCTGTACAAACTGGAGGATGCTCTCGGCAGCGTTGGTGGTGGGAACACCGTGGTCTGGCCAGGCAGTGTAGTTAAAATGCATCACATCTTGCACCTCATCAGCCTGATGGGAGAGGCAGAACAGCAGCGTTTTCACAGAGCTTTAACAGTGTAACCACACTCAGCCGCACTGAGGGCTTTTTGTCATTTTGTGGTTTTCAATTTTTTCCCCACATACAGCCTAAAAAAGTGAAGCCAGACAAAAAATTGGCAAAGAACAAACAGGCTATTTGATTACAAAGTAGGGGGGATATCAGGACATCATTTGCAAATGGGTATTAACTTCTTGTTTCTGTGTTTGGGATTTGCTTTTTGCTTTTGTCCCTGTGGTATTTCCATTTAATTTTGTTTTTGAATCAAGAGTTATTGCATTTTTCAACTTTGGGCTTAACTCATCTTTTTATTCCATTCCCTCTATTCTTCTCATTTTGCTACAGATAAAGAACAACACTGCTGGCAAACAGTCAAGCCTGGACTCTGAGAGACTTTCTTTTTAAGTTTTAAAGGAGAAAAAACCCAAAAAACAAAAGGAAAGAAAAATCATTACCAGGGGAAACATTTAGGAAAAAAAATCATTATGACAAAAAACATTTACAATGCTAAAAATTCTACAGGCTTTAGATGAAGTAAGACCCTCAAGACAACATAAGTCCTGGGCCAAAGGCTCATTGCCAGTGCACAGGTTTTTCTACATCCCCTCCAAATCCCTAAACTTTCCTTCATGAGATGGTGCTGGCAACGAGCTGATACAGGAAACAAAAGGTGGAAAGAAATGCTTGAAAGAATGGAGAGCTTTCATTTGGAAATCACGTGCTCTTGTGTGTGTTTCAATACTTTATAGGTAGACATGATTATTGCAGAATTGCCCTTTTGAAAAGTATTTTCAATTCCTACATTGGT
Organism: Lanius collurio; assembly: GCA_020086605.1. Lineage (NCBI taxonomy): Eukaryota > Metazoa > Chordata > Aves > Passeriformes > Laniidae > Lanius > Lanius collurio. The sequence continues at coordinate 21,323,041 of JACBWW010000009.1, read as the reverse complement.
ATTTTCAAGTTTTGACTGATTTATAGCAAGAAGATGTGCCTGAGATATAGAAAAGAAGAAATTCACACATTTGTTGTCAGTAATTATTGGTACCACAGAAGTGTCCAGAGCTCTGGTACTAGTTTTGCTTCAGCCTTGCACTTTGGTGAGAAATTCAGAGACAACTATTTGGGGGGGATAGTTTTGTGACTTGGTCATTTGCTTGTGTGGAGTGAGAGTAAGGACATTGATCTCTCTTAGGTGTTTTCCACTGAATGCCAGAAACGGACAGAAGTTAAAGAAAAGGCTGGACTGAAATCACTCCCACTGCTTTGGCAGGGCCACGTTTCACTCACGTAGCTAATTCGGAAACCTCGATACACCCAGTCCGTGTGCTCCTCCTCACTCAGCATCTCCACTGTGATATCCCCATAGGCAACAGGATCTTCTGTAAAAGGCCAGTAATGATCACATTTCACCTGAAAGGGAGGGAAATCCAGGAGTATTTGTATTTATATAAAGATATATATGTAGAAAGAAGCAAAAGGATACAGAATATCAGGTTTAGCAATGCCTGTACCACTGCTCACTTGCTGCTGCAGTAAGAGGTAATTTATCCTGCAATGAACTCCACTCTGACCATTCCTATTTAATTGTGGCCATCAGCTGTGTATTAGTTTTCAGAAGGGCAGCTTTAGTACAGTGAAGAATGGAAAACTTTTCCTGATATAATAGGTCTAAATGGAGCAGAACACTGAGAATGTCCACACAAACCCCCCAAATTATATTCTGAATATTTCTATTACAATATCAAGGGAAAATACAAAGCATAAAACTTGTCTTTTGTAATTATTGAAACATAAGAGTGAAGAATCAGAGAGCTCCTGAGGTTGGAAGAGACCCCTGGAGGTTATCCTGTCCCATCCCCTCCCCCCCTCTCAAGCACTGTCACCTAGAGCCAGCTCTAGACCATGTCTAGGTGACTTTGGAATATCTCCAAGGATGAAGACTCCACAAGCTCTGGGCAACCTGTGCCAGTGCTCAGTAGTCCACCTCACAGCAAATAAGTTTTTCCTGACTTCAGAAGGAATTTAATGTGTTTTTTTAATTTGTGCACATCACTTCTTGACCTGTCACTGGGCAAGTCCCACTAAAGGAGTCCCTTGTCTCCACTCCCTCCCCATCAGGTATTTGAACACAGTGACAAGATCCCTGGAGCCTTCTCTTTTCCAGGATGAAGAGTCTCAGCTCTCTCAGTCTCTCCTCAGGTAAGAGGAGAGGCTTTATAATAAGGTCAGGAGAGGTAAAAAGACAGAAAAGGTCAGAGAAGGTCAGGGACTGTCAAAGAAGTTCAAAGAGGGTTGAGGAAGGTTAAAGAAAGTTAGGGTAAGTCAAAGAACATTGAAGTACATCAAAGCAGGTCAGGGAAGGTCAAAGAAGACCAAGGAAAATCAGGGAAGGTTGAAGAAGGTTAGGGAAAGTTGAAGAATGTGAAAGAAGTTCAGGGACTGTCAAAGTAGGTCAAAGAAAATCAAAGAAGGTCAGAAAAGGTAAGAAGGGGTCAATGAAGGTCATCAAAGGTCAGAAAGTTCAAAGAAAGTTGAAGAAGGTCAGGAAAAGTTGAAAAAGGTGCAGCAAGTCAGGGAAGGTCCAAGGTCAAAGAAGGACGAAGAAGCTCCAGGAAGGTCAAAGGAGTTCAGGGAACATCAGGGCACGTCAAAGAAGGTCCTGAAATGTGAAGGTAGACGCCATTCCATCTATTCCAGGTTGTGATGCTGCCTCATAATTAGAAACAATGTAAAGACCTTCACTCAGCATAAAAGAGCTGTCTTCAGGATAGTTTCTTTCACACCACATACAAGATTTAGTTACATACCCGTCTCTTCTCATTGCACTGAGTGAGCATGACAATAATTTGTGATTTTTGCTGGAGAATCATCTTCCAAAAATCGTTCCTAGTTTCTGGCAGTGGTCCTTGGGTTGCAATGTATTCCTGTGGTGAATTATAACCCTAGAAGACAAAGAGACAGGTCCTGCTTACCAACATGGTTACTGCTTCAGAACAGTATTCAGATTTTTTTACCTTGCTCAAGTTCAATTTGTAGTTCTAAAAGTAATTTCTAACATACAGAATTTTTTTTTGTATTTATTTGTGATGACAACTTTTGCTAGCTTTTGATGCTCCCAAAGCATAAGCAATCTAAACTGAAGGACAGAAGATGAAGCTGTTACCATACAAATCATTTGCCCAGAGAGCAGAAAAGGCAACATTAAAAAAGCAAGTAATAAGAACCCTAAAAGAAAGTTCCAGCTCCTTACAGATTATGTAATTTTAGGTAATTTTGTTTAGTTACAGATGCCCAATCTGCTCATCCCAATCAGTGACTGTGGTGATTTTCAGTCACTGGTGTCAATGGAACAGGATTATATGCAGGTGTTTATGTCATAGGAACTTAAAATAAATAAAACATTAATTAGAATTCTGCTTAAAATGGTAGAGAAGATACTGAGTCTATGCTCTAAACAGCTGCCCAGATGCTTTATATCCATGTATTCCCTCTCCTATCCCTATGAACATGATTTTAGTTGTAAAGACTCCTTTCTCCTCTCCAAAGCCAAAAGACTGTTATTAAGACTATAATAAAATGACAGAATAAAAGACTATAATAAAAAACCAGAATGACCATTTTGGCATCTGTTACTACCATATTTGCTGAGATTGTATCATCAAAATTGCATTTGGAAAGTTGTTTTATATTCCTAGCAAGAGTAAAAAATACATCCAACACTCAGCATGATCCCATGCAAATTGGGCAATTTCTGTGCCACCTCAGTATGTGGCTCATAAAATTATTTGCAATTTGGGAGCACTTTCCACAAATGGCTTCCTCCAGACATCTCTACAAATCAGCTCCATCCGAGTTTTCACACTACACAGAATTTGCTGCCTGTTTGTCTGCATGGGCTGTGTCTGACCTAAGTGACAAACCCCTGTTAGCACAGGGACACAGATCAGCCCTGGTTTCTGTGTTTGGAGGCAGGGACTCAGAGGAGAAGCGATGGTCAGGAAAAGCCCAGCCCTAATATCACGTGTTTATCCCAGTTTCCATGGTCAGCACTGTGCTATAAGTAGAACCAAGAGATGCAAAGCAGAACTGAATTCTGAAAGGGACTGCTACTTAAGGTCCTACTATCCACAGTCTCACGTCACAGAAGCTTCCTGAGTTGTGCACGGTGCTTTTGAATCCCAGAACGTTTTTCTTTCCCAATTCTCTGTGAGCTCAGGCAGTGTGAGTGCTCAGGGTCATGCTCTGGACACAGAGAAGCCAAGTACAGACACTTGGCTCAACAGTGCATGCTTGGGCAATGCCACAGTGACAGAGAAGTGGCTCCACTGACTCATCCGAGGGCTCCTCCTTTCTCTGCTCACTCAGCTCTCTCCAGCACAGGCTGGGCCAGCTCTGCCTACAGCAAGACTGCAAAAATGCTCATTTGTCTGTGCTCCCCAAGGGAAAGGCCTTTTCCTGAAGGGCTGCTGAGGTGTCCTGCCTCCCCTCCACAGAGAGCAGCCCGGTGGATACTGCTCTCCAGCTCACAGCACAGGGGCTACCAGAGGGGCAGACCTTTGTGGCACTGGCAGGGATGAGCCCAAGTGACTGTATGAGCTCAGGGGAGAGTGGAGAGAGCTGATGAGATTTCAGCCAACCCCCAAGTGTCAAAATATTTAGCTACAGCTCTGTGTGCACTTTAATTATCCTGAAACCGTGGGTGCTACCCCTGGTAAGTGGCTGCTCTCTGCCAGGTGGAGGGAGGCCCAGGGGAAGCTCCAGAGACGAGGCAGAAAGCAGAAGTTCTCTGCACACACCATCTGGGCTGTGTGTGCATTTTGTGCATTTGGAGTGTCTGGCTTAGCCCTTTGTCCCATGTGCAGTAAAAATCTAGAAAAATTTCTCATTTGAAGGTTGATGTTTTACCTCGCAATCTTAAAAGGCCACTGAATCATTTAACTGCCTTAATGAGTAAAATGACAAATTTAATCAGTTTCCTGCTCATTTCCCTGGCAGTCCAATCAAAGTTCCACAAAAATTCACAGATCACCCAGTGCTACTGTGGCAAAATTTTGCCAAAAATCTTCCCCCTCTACCCCTTTTGGGTTTTTTTTTTTTTCCCTTCTTTTTCTTGATGCCTGCTCCCTGTGGGCAAAATATCTGGAAGCTGAAAGAGATTCTGAGAACACAACTGAGCTTCCAGGAGATACTGTGCTATTCTCAAGGGCCACGCTCTGACTGGTGTGCAGGACACTGAAGTCCACACTGACCAGAGCTCTGTACTCACAGGGATGTAGTTGGCATTAATGTAGTCAGATCCCTCTTCTTCATTCATTGAGACTAACCGGACACGACTAAAATCATCTGTAAAAGGAAAAAGAAACTAGAAAAAAACTGCCTCTCAAATATGGCACTCATCTCTAGGTAAAACTTAGCAAAACTAGGCAAAATTTAAATCAGCCCTATAGGAATGGCAAAAAAAAAATTTATTAAAATCTTCAAAATAAAAAAAAAAAAATCTATAAAAAAATAGAAAATTCTCATATTTATCAAGAGAGCAACGTTTGCTTCAGCAAACACTACATGGACACACCATCACTACTGCTCTGCAAACACCCCCTCCAAGTGCTGTCCCTTTGGGCTCCCTTAGGTTTCATTAAAATCATAAGAGAAATACAGTAATACTACTCAGTAGTATAAGAGACCTTATATTTCTCACCTCCAAACTCTTGCCACAATAAACATTTCCAGGAAGCTACATCTATTCAAAGCTAACAAAAACCATCTCTTGCCTGCTTCTCTGTAAGAGCAGGATTGTAGGAGAGGCTTTTACCAGTTTTAGAAAATCCCCTGATTCTCCAATTTTCTCATTAAAACTCCTCTTCCCCTCTCCAGGGATTTTAGCAGGATTCAGTGTGTGTTGTACTTACACGGAAGGATATTTGTGTAGCGATTTTTACAGCGATTCATGGGGAGATCAGCAGCAAAGTGGGGTATGTCAAGCCCAATCAGTTTTAGCTCCTGAGATAACAGAAAGGAAAACACCAAGGTCAGAAACACTTGGAGAATAATTTTTTTGTGAAGTGATTACTTGTGGCAGGTACCAGACAGAAAACGCTCATAAATCACTTTATAAATTGACAGCAGGACTACTCTGATTTTCCTTATTTGATGGCTCTGAGTTGGGCTCCAAGCAGCTGGAGAGCAGGGCTGGGGTTTGTCCTCCTAATTCCAACACACAGCTGCCATCCCTGCTGTGACTGAGAATTGCTCCTCTCTACCCACTCAGCCAAAACACTGTCATGTCCATTATTTCTGTCATGGTCATCTGCCCCTTTCAAGGGGCTTCTTCAAGTCCTCAAGTGGCTTTCAGTCTTGGGGGAAAGCTTGGAAGCTCCTTCTAGTCATTATCTTCAGTGGTTACATACGATATATGTTCATCAGGGGAATTTGCTGTCAGGGAGGGATCCTGGGAACACCCTGAGAGTCCTCCCCACTGCTTTTCCATGTTTAAATCTTTGGGAAACAGCCCTAGGACAGGGATGGGATTTAGTTTTGTACTACTAAGCTGGCTTTAAATTCTGGGTAATTAAGAAAATGCCACCTGAACTTGTCTTAGAGAAATCTCCTTGCCCTTAAAGAGATTTCTGATGCTACTTCCTCATTTCAATGCTTCCTCTCAAATTAAGGGCATTAAATATATAAAATAAAGCCTTTAAATCCCACATTTAATTCAGGTTGCCAGCATGTCCTAAGTGTGTTTTTCTGGCACTTAACTCAAACTGAATGTGATGAGCCACTCCAATCAAGTTTACTAAATGCAGGCTTTAACACCAAACCCCATCACCACCAAGCTCCACTTCTAAATTCTGCAGAAGAGGAAGGGAAGCTGGCCCGCCCAGCAACACCACACATTGACCAACACAGAGCCCCCAGCAGCACGCCATGCAGACTTAACATCTTGAAAAAGCTGATCTGGGCATAGCAGGTAGCAGAGGGCAGAACCCTCAGAGATTTACCTCAAACTGCAGAGAAAATTTATAATCTGAATCTTTGGCCATATCCTTGATGTATCCATCAAAATCATCCAACTGGACAGGGCTTTGAAAAAAAAATACACAGAAATTAAGTTAAAACCCCAATTTTTTCTTCCTACCTTTCATTTCTTTCACCCAGAATACTATCAAGTCATAAATATCTGTTTGCAACTGTTAATGCTAGAAAGAAATAAGGATGAACCTGGTGGTTAAGGGCCATGAAATGGTAGGTGTATTGCTCATTCCTGGTATCACAATGGCACCAGAAAGAGAGGCTGGGGGCTGCTGACCCCTCTGGGTGCCTCAGTGGGGCAGTGGGGCTGATAATAGGAAGCACCGTGGTTTGGAAGCTGGGCAAGTTCTACCCACAGGTAACCACTGTTCTGAGGGGCCCATGCACCCTTCCCATGATCAGTCACTGGCCCCTGAACTGCTTTTACAGCTGGGTATGTCCCCAAGGGCTTTGCTTATGCAGCAAAATGGATTTCATATTTAGACTTTGATTTTTTTTTTTTTTGACAAGTTCCCTTAAACTGCCCTGACTGCTTTCTCTGCTGGCTTTGAGAGCTATACACATTTGTCATTAGAAGCCAAGCTCTCTTCCCAGAGAGACGGTGGCTAAAATGGTGGTATATAACTATACAAAACCATGGAGAGCTTCAGCAGGTATGAATTAGCCTTGATTTAGTGACTCCCACCTTTCCACACTTATTTTGCCAGGTGAGATCTATCTGTTAGTCAGGCACAGCCCCTGAACATAATGCAGAAATAATTAGGCTGACACTCTGAGTAAGGAAACACAGGTAAACAACTTCCCTCACCTAATTATCATACTCTAATTTACAAGCTACTGAAGCATGTACACAGCAATCTTCTCATTTACTTGGAGGCAATATGCCCAAAGGAACCTGTCTTATCACCACTTAATTACTCCTGTTTACTAGCTAGCATTAATGATCTAACAATCTAGCAACAACTGTAATGAGAGCCCCATGTCAAGAGGGAAATACCACTACAAACAAATGCATCCCCAGTTTTTTCATCATTTGCAATTTTTAACTAAGGATAAACTGTTGAAATCACTAAGTTGGATAACTGATCTTCTCCCTGATGATTAATTTTATATGTTTTACTACAATCTGTTGAGCAGAATTGCTCTTGTCCAATTATTGTTTGTTTTCTGCCTTCAGATATCGCTCTTGGGTATGTCTATCAAGAAGTTTTCTATATCTGTAACTGCAATACCATTATGCCATGTAATCCATAATGCATATTTAGTCTAAGACTTATGCCTTTAAATATCAAAGAAGTTACATACTTGGTCAGCTTTCTCTTCTTTAATCCATTTTTACTCCTGTAAAAAAAATGAAGTGTTTTTCATTCATTGAGCTATTGTACAGCCTTTATTCAAAGACAGTACTGATTTAAGAATGTGTATTTTTTCATCATACTCCAGAGGAGATTGGTGATAGTAACTTGAGCAGTTTTAAGCGGATAGCAGAATTTCTGTCGACTCCAATGGGATGAATATCCCATTCTGTGGCTCAGAGAATGACCTGCCAATGAAAAGGAAAATCTGTGCCCAGCAAAAGCAATGGGTCCCCTGTAAATCCTGACCCCACTGGCTTTGGGTGGGCTGGGCCTGAACCCAGCTGAGCCTGGAAATTGATGCCAACACTAGAGAGCAACTGGTAATGGGAAGCTTCTGTCAGGTAAAGGGACAAGACCACCACTTGCAAATTCAAGAAAAGGTGAAGGAAACAAGAAAGGGCCTGCCTCATAACCTGCTTATGATGATAAATGAAGACAATGGCAAATATGCTACTGACCTCAGCAGGACTCAAGCTTAAACCTTAGATAATTGACTTTTAACAGCTGGAGGTAATTGTGCCAGTCATGTAAAACAATCATTTATAAGTGATATATTTCACTAGCGACAGCTGTGAGCATGATTTTGAGTGTGTTAAGCAGTAAAACCCAAAGGATTTGACTTAAGAACTGCCCTACACCAACTACCACCACGTGGATTTTTGGAGGGGGGTGTGTGTTCATTTTATTGTTGCCACAAAGCAGTTAAGCAAACAGCAACATTAAATACACAAAGCAAGCAACCTGAACTTGTTAGAGGTCTAAAAATACTGATCTCCTCTCTTCAATCAGCCACAGAGCACGAACAGATTCGTGCTTACTCAGAAGCAAGTTTAATAGGGTCAATTGTTAATTCCTGGGCATTAAACAATAGCTGCTCATTTTTCACGTTATAATGATGCTATTTTAAATTTCATGGTGATATGAAAATTCTTTCTAGATCGCTTGGTTCACAGCTTCAATTAGTAAATTAAAGACAAGATTTTTAAATTCTAAATAATGAAAATATACAGAAAGAAATACTAAAAAGTGGAGTATTTTTCTTTTTCTACCCTGTTAAGTTTAGAAGTTGTATTAAAAAAACAATAACGGATTACTTTCCAAAATGAAGTTTTACAAAATTTTCAGTTTCTGGAGCAGCCTGTAGTAATTTTCTTATTTTATCAAAGTACATTTCCATTTAGATGAGGAGCTTTGCCTGCAGAATTAACAAAAGCTACAGCAATACCAGCTTTATATTAATGTGGAGATTAAATATTATAAACCTCTTCAGTCTATCATGTAATCTATACATTCATATGTACTGTACACATAAACTAGTGGTATTTATTTTCCACCTTCAAAGATTTTGTTCCAATGAAATCTTAACGTTAATTCCACTACATCATTCAACACATGTCTATCCCCTGTGACTGTGGTAAACCTTTTAATGTCAGGCACATAAGAATTAATTTGAAAAGGAAAAAAAAAAAACCTAAATGTTCTTTATGATGGGAATGCTTCTAAGAACGCTTCTCCAAGGAACACTTCAAGAGGCAATAAAACAAATGATTGACATACATTTCTCAGCAATAATTTCATGTGCTTTGGTACTCTCTAGAGGCCTTTGTTTCTTAGTATTGCAATTGTTTCCTGAATGTTCATAAATATTTTAAACCAACTTGTGTGCAAAACAAAGACATTTGAAACATCAGCTGGTGTTTCATCTGTTATTCCATTTACTCTTCAGATTAAAAGACAAAGAGAGGGATTAATCTCATCTCATTCCACTTCAGCTCCTGTAAACTTAATCATCTGGTCTAAAACAGGTAGAAGAGGAAACCTCTGAAGAAAGATACGTGTCTGGAAAGGTGATTTGATGCATAGTAAAAGAAAAAAGGCAGCGGGGCAAAAGAAGATGACAATTCTTTTGGCTGCAGTGCCACCAACAGTGGCCACCCTGGGCTTCTTGACCGTTACAGAGCTAAGAGAGATCAGTGTGACCTCCAAAATAATGATCACCTTCTTGCCTGACCCTCCACCACTGTGCAGCTCGAGAGTCAGCTGAATTTACACCAGACAAGTTCCAAGTCAACATAACATGAACCTTGGAGGGGTGGGGAAGACTCCCACATGCTCTTCAGTGGGGGGTGTGTGTAGAGAACATGCTGCTGTTTTCCCCAGAGAAGAAATGGACCTTTCTTTAGTTACATAAACACTCTCATTTCTAGGCCCGCTGAAAACTCAGATGGGTTTTTCTACAGACCCACTGTAACTCAAGGAAAATCAGTCTCAAAAATCCCTATGCTGAAGATGTTGACGTGTGCCTGCCAGGGCTTGGGTGCTGCATGGTAAGACAAGGGAGAATCTTTGGGAATGAAAATCTTAACCTCAGTACCACCTTTTTTATAAACCCCTCTAACTTGGACTCAAGACCATCAGGAACTTAAGTTTCTTTATAGGAATTAAGCATTTTTGGATCATAATTATAATTATTTGTTAAATGGTTTGAAACACAGTTCTGCTTCTAAGTAGACGAGTGGCTTTGTCAGGTATTTAAAAAAAAACAAACAATCAGTTGTTTACTAAGCCCTTATAAATTATTTAAAGACCAAAGTATTAAATATACACACATATCCAATGAGATGTGCTCACAGTGACCCTATTTCTACTCTTTGGGACTCCTAATTGTATCAGCTGTCAGTGAACTGGTTGTTTCAAAAGCAGAACTTTTACTGATGTTAGGAGAGCGTTAAGAGCACCTTTAAAAAACAAATGTATTTGACATCACACATCATACAGGTGGGGCACGATCAAGCAGCAGTAAAAGTCAGTGCCAGGCAATGAACATGTAACTAACCAGGACAGAAGAAGCCAGGACTTACAATGAAGCAGCAATAATTGCAAAGACAGCAATGAGATGGATACGATGGCCACTTTAAGATTAGCTTTTCAATACCAAAATGGGTTGGAGCATAAACAGACAAACCAGATGAAGCAGGGTAGCAAATACTTTGATACCCACATCCTCGCCAGTCCATGTTCTAGTACAAGAAAATTAAATCTTCAAAAGCTTTGACCCATTTGAAAACAAAGGTATCACACATTTTTCATGTAATAGAAATTCACATTGTTTACACACTGCATATGGAAAAACAAGTAAATCACTTACCAAGGATTAATATAAAATGCCAAAAGATAATCAGTCCAAAGGCATGAGGGTAGCAGAGTTAGGAAAGCAAATACACTTCTACGCCTGTGAGCATTAATAAATAACATACATAAAGATGAAAAAGTGAGGAGAGTTAGTAAGACAAACAGAAATCAGGAGATCAGCAAATTCTATTTTAAAAATCAGCTAAAGCCATAAACCCTACTTCTTACTTACTTCCTAAAAATATTATTATTTTCATCCCTAGATTTTTACTCCTCAACCTGACACCCTCTGCAGGATTTTCAGTTATCCAACACAAAATTCCGTATGGTCAAAATAAGTATGTCTTATCATATTTATTCAGGCCCATTATTCTCAATCTTCAGAGACTAAAATGAGTAGGAAAATAACATTGACAAGTTTCCAGTTGTTGCATAGGTGGTATTAAGCCTATTTTCTGATGTTCTGAGATATTCAGTACTGACATGGTTTGTTTTTATCACATACAGCTATAATAATCTCCCGTGTTTGTTCCTGCAAGTGGTCCTGGGAATATCAGAAGATCTATATCAGAGATAAATTCAGATGCTTCCAAAGTCTCTTAATACCCTCTATTGAGTCAGATTTCTCAAGACATCCATATAACATTTTGAAGAGTGCTTTAATTTCTCTCTTAGGTTTTCACCTAATGTTGTTCGAACAGTCTTTCTAACTGTGGTTTGTATGAATAACTATTCACAGCAGATGTTATGGTGGCTACAGGAAATATGAGTACAAAATCATTCTAAACTTCTGTATTTGCAAGTTGTTTACCAGTTTCTGCTGTGCATTAATTCAGGAAATCCACTCAGGCCTATTGGTGAAATCGGCTTCAGGTACTTCGCAAATATGAAAAACTCCCGAAACTTAAACAAACTTGGCTCCAGTAGAAGTATTTTTTTTAGCCAAATACACCCTTCAGCATATTTTTTCCCCATCAGAAAATCTGCTGCCTTGAAAGTGATACCATCCTTCTGCAGCTGTTCTAAAGAGGAACCACAAAGTTAAATTTACTTGTTCAGTACTCTTGACTCTTATGAAGCTGGTAGATACCAGTTTTTCCTGATAAATAAGTCATGTCAAGTGTAACCATGTCTAATCTCAATTTTCCAACCAGTGAGGAAATCTTCTGCCCATGCAGTGAAAACTCCAAGTTATGCTTTAGTGAGCTTTGCTGCTGCAGAGGAAATGGGCAGTGCAGTTTCTGCAGGGCACCTTCCCCAGGCTTGTGTGGGTCAGCCAGAAGCAAGAGCCCTTCCTGGTTAATCATGTACCACAGCAGCTGCAGAATCAGAGCCTTAAGGCTCATTTCTTGTTTGAATTTCTATGGGACTCAACTGAGGATGAAATTTGGTTTTCCATAAACAGATCTCTGGTGCCACAGAGGTTTCAATGAGGTTCAGAAGAGAGAAGTGATGATGTTGCTGGAATACTTCTCTTCCCTTTGAGAAACTCCACATGAGGCTTTTACTTCCTCTTGCCTACAGAGGCAGAAGGAATTATTCAAGCCTGGGCTTCTTTCATTGTCAATCCTCACAAGAATTTTCCACATTTTATCAAATCACAGGCTAACATACTTGCAAACTGATTTATATTCACAGACTAGGAGCTCTGACAGCTAAACCAATTGATTTTATTCAACATATGAAAAATTTGGAACTGCCCAACAAATACAATACTGTTTTTCTACAATTATGCAGTCTTTCAAATCCTGCTCAGGTGTACTGAGGAACTTAATTAAAAGAAAGAGATGCAGAGATTATTTAAATCCTGAAAACTCTGCTGAGCTGAGCTTCCCTTAGGAATTATTGGATATGCCCATAGCTCCCTTACTAGATTCCTGGAACGAGCCCAAGCAAAAAGGTTCCTTTAATCCTGTCTGTTTTTAGGGCCATATCTCCCACCTGGCTGCCTTGATGGACTGTGAATCTGGTCTTGACATTAGACAACAGAGGCACACAGAACAACTCTTAGCAAAGTAAGGACCATAAGATAAGCACACACTGCCTTCACTTATGAAAAATTTGTGGAGGTAATAAGCAGGAATGCTTTCCTCAGTTCCTATTTTTATAACTTCATTTATGTATGTATACATATATGCATATACACACACACATACATATATACTAAATCAAGCAACAAGAAACTTCACTGTCACATCCAAACCTATTCATTCCCTCCCCATTAAAAAAAAAGCCTTTTATGGTTTTAGTAACATCTGTTGCTAGTTTAATAATTTCATTCAAGCTTGGCTATTTAATTAACATGAGTGTTTGATCTTCTGCCTTCTTTGCCATTAATACAGTCCAAGCAAGAGAAGCTGAGGGGTGGTTTCATTTGTACTGCATACAGCTGGCTGCTATTAAAGCAAAACCAGGCAAGTGAATCTTGTTTAATATCCAGTTAATTAGCAGCACAGTGAGATATTGACAAGATTTGCTGGGCTTGTTAGTTCAGTTTGCAGGCTTATTAGCAAAAGGCTTGTTGTGGTGCAGTGTCAATCCATTTCATTCCAGGCCTGCTGGCAGGCTGTGTCCTGTGAGATCATGGAAGCAGTTCCCTGTGCCCCAACTTTTCTTTCCAACTTCTCAGCTGTCAGCAAAGCCAACCATGGGTGTAAAACCGAGGCACTTCTACTGACCTACTGCAATGGGGCTGATGTCATGCTTTTAAATATCTATGTTTGGACTTGCCTTGAAAGAGAAGAAGTTTTTGCAGAGATTGCTAACAACAGAACAGTAAACCTTGGGTCTGTCATTACCACTCATCTGATTCTCAAAATAGGAATGGGAATGACCACACTGGTGCCAGTCAGGTAGCTCTCAGAGCCTTTTATTCTAAAAAAGCTAATCCTACAGACTTTCTTTGTTCAAATACTTCTCTTCAGCTGATGGTGACAGTGATGATTTAGAGTTCATAGTCAGTGCCTGCAGCTCTTGCAGGTCATTTTGTAGACTAGCAAGGTATGTTTAGGGGGGGGTTTGTTATTTTTTTTTCAACAGCACTGAACATTAAGGTACAGTATATACTTGACTTGGCTTGTCCTTGTCTTGTAATGCAAGGAAATATTAATTAATGGCACTGCATGAAGACAGTTGGTAATTAGTTCATCTACAAATAAGCTTACTCCTGGATGTAAATATATGGAAGAGCTAAAGAGTTTATAGATCAAGTTTCTACAGCTGTATTACTTTAGGAAATATGTCTGTAAGAGAAAAGAAGAAAAATGTCCTCCCAAAACACATCTATGCAACTTGGCTGACGTGTATGTACATCACTGCCTACTAAAAATAGCAGGTGACAGAGTGCATTTCTTCAGTCATCACTCAAGAAATAAAACACTAAATTAATAAGGGATAAAATACTAAATTAACAAGCATAGCAGTTTTATCCTAAAGAGGGACAGCAATGACATGAAAAATAAGCACTTTAAGATTACAGTTGACATTTGCCAAAAAGCAGAGATGGGGAAACACATAACATTGCTTCAAACACTCACCAGTTATAGGGGAGCTTTCCATCTCTCTCTAAAGATGCAAAATTCACGAAGGTTCCAGCCCCACACTCCCTGTTCCAGGAAGACCATTAGGTAAAAAGTTACTAGTTTTGGATTGAGAACACTTGCAAAGAGATTGATTTAACAGAGAGCTCTTGGAGTTGCAGGGAAGTGCTGAACACCCACATGTGTGACTAGGTCTGAGATAATCTGTAATAAACATTACTAAAACCCCTCAACATGATTGTACAAAACCAATAAATGTTCGACACCACCTGAGATCAAATTACCTAAAAATGCTTCAAAAGAACGAAATTCTCAAATAAACCTTCTGCTGTCCAGATTTTTGCTTTCCATAGCTTGGCACTAGCAATGGTTTCTGGCCTCGGTACACATGTTAAATATTTACCTTTCTATACTAAATATTCACTGCTCCAACTCGAAGGAGAAGTTGTTTAATTGTGTCCTTTTTCACAGGAAAATTATAGATAATTTTGAGTTAAGAAAATAACTGTAGGGAAAAGAAAAAAAATCCTGAATAACATTGTAGTAGTGACAAGTCTGTTATTTTCAGCTATGAATTATAATCTGACTTGACTAATTCCTTGATTTAAGCAAACAATTGCTTGCAGCTTCTTACTGGATTTACTTTTAAAATTTCCTTCTGGGCTGTTTATCTTCTGTGGCTAGAAGCAGTGATGAAGAGAAAAAGCTTTGGGCTGGCTGCACAGCAATTAAACAGGAAAGAGAATTAATTTAGCTGGGATTTTCACAGAGCCAGTTACATGTAAAAGGAACAAACCACATAACGTTTTCTTGAAAAGATAACCTGAAAAATGTGTGTGATGTGGTCACCTGTTGCATGGAATTCATAGCCAAGACACAACACACAAAATGCAGCATCTGCTAGGTTGTCAAGTGCAGGATGTTTTACTTAAGTTTTTTTTTTTTTTTCACATGTCCTTTCTTGACACAGTGCAGTAAATTAATATAAAATATATTACATAGATTATAAAAGGACCAAGACTCTGAGACACCTTCAAAACCAGTAGGTAAACCAAATATCTAGGGTTTGGGGAAACTTCCCCAGCTTACACAGGCCACAGCAGCTCACTTTAAAGTGAACTGTGGCAGGTAAGATTGCCTAGAAAAGGAAATTGAATATCAATATTCAGTTACAAATGATTGGTGCAGGCTGTCTAATGGTGAGAGAGAGAGATTCTCTAGAAAATGTTATCTGTTGATAAGGGAAAAACCTCCTGCTCCAAACCATATAAAAGACTTGCAAAGCATCTTGATGTCCTGCTCATGCCCAGCTGCCTCAGATCCTAGCTATCATTTATGTTCCTGACAAAACCCTTTTGTAATAAGTGACTGCACTCCTTAGGGACTCAATGCTGCAGAGCTCAAACTGAAACAACGGTTGAGGCTTCTTATAAGACAGGTCAAGAGTGAAAGCAGACAGAAGATGTGCTACCCTCCAACAGCATCAAAACAACTCTTTTGAAGATATCCTGCTCACAAGCCTCTTAAGTAGCACACGCACACACAAAAGCACTCCCAAGCTGAAACTACAGTCAGGATGTGTTTTTTGGTGTCTGATTTTTTTTTTCTTTCTGGTAATTAGCATAAATCTGGACTTACCTGGCCATCTGTAGGTGTTTTCTCCTGAGCACAACAAGAGTCACCAGCAGCAGTCCAATCAGGAGGATACTCAGGATGGCCAACACGGAGATTACCACAACATTGGGGTTCATCTCAGTGACTGTGCATACAGAAAATGACTCAGTTACTCAGTTCAGGAGCACTGACAGTTTTGTTCTGTTTTGTTTTCCCCCAAGTTTTGATATTGCTGTTTTTTTAAACTTGTCTCAAAGAGCCTGGAGTGTTAGAGAGAGAAAAATCTACCACAGGAGATAAAGGGAGAATTTGAGTAGCTATAGATAAAGCAAGAGTTTGAGTAGCTATTGCTCTTAGAAAACTTCTTTGGGGAAATGACTTCGCTCTGGAATTTTTGCTAAAATATGGCATGTTCTGATTTTTTTTTTCCTTTTCAGCTGACATTTACAACACAAGAGCAAATGGTGAAGGCAATACAAAATACAGATATTCATCATCATCTCCAAAGCACATTTCTGCTCTGAAATTGCTCTTCAACAATAATCAATACTTCTTCTGACCCAGAAGCAAAATAATAAACTGAGGCTCTGTAATATACGGGGTTGAAATTGCTTAATTACTCTGGAAAATGACATGCCCAAGGATCCTCCATCAGGAACCTTTTGTCTGTGATGATGAAGATCCTGCAGAGGACTTTCTCCTCTCTCACTTCTTTGCTGAATGCAGAAAACCTTAACATCTTATGAATGTGATTTTCCTCTTGTTTGGGCTTGGATGAGAAAACATTTTTCTCCATAAATATTATCAGGCAGTACTCTGATGTTTAGTATTGACACCACAAACTACATCCCTGATTTCTAAAATCCAGCACAGAATTGAGGCCCTGTTTTATACTCTGCCAAGTCAACCTCCTAATGGGGATTTCCTAAGGACCTTCCAAAGCTGCTCCCCCACCCCATCCCATCCACATCTGGCACCCTTTTCAGGATACAAACAACCCCTGGGGCCAGCATTACAAAGTGCAGCTTCAGAAAGCAAGGGGAAACATGCAGCTGGATGAGGAAGAAGAAAGCAGGGAAGTGCTACTTACCCATGGTGGAAACTGCAATGAAAGTGGGGATACTGGGGCTGTTGTGGCTGAAGGTGGTCACGCTGCAGTTGTAGGAAGTGGCAGGGGTTAGGCTGGAAATGGTCACGACATGTGAAGAGACAGTGACAGGTTCCTGCAGACACGGGGAAAAACACAGTTTTTCTCTCCCATAAATGCAAGAGCACAAATAAGTGTTCCATATATTTGACAGGTAAAGTCAGATCTGGTGAAAGAAATCAGCACTTTGAAACACAGCAAAAGTAACCAAGGTCTACCCAACCGGCAGATAGTCTGGCAGAAAAGAGAGAGGATCAGGGGTGAATACAGCAGCAAGAACATCCCAGAGCACTCCAGGGACCGCAGAGCCTTTTAGGGAGGGAGGGACAGGTGCCCCATAGTGGGTTGGTCAGGCACATGCTTGGTGGGGGGAAGCACTGCGACCTCCAGGACACCCCCAGGGGTGGGCACAGCTCGTGAGCTCTGGTTACTAAGCCACAGAGGTAGGAGGAAAACAAAGTTATTTTGATTCAAAGAACAGCCAAGGCAATCACAATCCCTGCCATGAATGAAACCACAATGCTGATCTGAATGCACATCATCTCTGCCTCCAAGGCAGCCCTTCTGGATATGAAGGCCTGGGAGCCCTTCTGAGTAGCCAAGGTAAAGAACAAAGCTAGAGCAAGAGAATTATTACCTTGTGGTAATAATTATGATCAAACACCCTACACCTCAGTTCTCCTAGCTGGCAGAAACTCTTTGTAACATATTTATACAGTGTGTTAATTACTATGACCCTGGTGAACAATTTTGTGGATTTTAAATGCTGACAGAGCAAGAGAAAACAAACATAAGAACAACACGTGCATTGATTTGAAGAAAGAGATCCTTAAGGCCCTCAATTTTCTGGACTGTCCAGCAGAACCAGAGGTGGGTTACAGTTGAAAAATACAGATACTGAGCCAGTGGTTTAGAAGGGAAAGAAGGAGAAGTTTTATGAATGAGCTCATGCCAGATGTGGAACGCAAGATGCAGTAACAAGTCCCAAGCACTGGATATTTGCAAGAGCCTGCTGTCAGTCATGGCCTAATTCTAGGCTCCTGCTGCAGAGCAATTCTGAGGTACATTATGCAGATGAAATCACATGCACATGAGTGTAAGGGAGGAGGCTTTTACTGCCTGAGCTGAAAGGAGGAGCCTCACTTTGGCAATTGGACTTGGTTGGATGTTTCCATTTTCCCCTCTGGGAAATTTAAATTAGTCAACTCAAATCCAAGACATTCAAAATCAGAATATTGTTGCTTTTCATTTCACTGATTTGAAGATGCAGGAAAGGGACAAAAATGCTCATGTAAATAGCTTGGAAAATCACAAAGAATTTTCACCAGTCTGCTTGGAACACATCCCTTTTTACAGTTCAGAAAGGGGCCCTTTCTGGTTTTTCATGGAGACAGAAAGGAGAGTGATGAATCTAATGAGGAGTGAGCTGACCATCTCTGTACATTATCCACTGCCAGATGTTCATGTCAACAAATGAGACACCCACTGAAGCATCTGCCAAATGAAGCAGTCTTTTCCTGATGTTCTTAAAACAGATCTGCTCTGAACTGGTTGCAAATCCTGTGGTACTTTCCTTGCCCGATCTCATCGCTGTGCTGAATCTCTGGTAAGTGATGATAATGACTTCACGACCTTTGCTATTCAGTGTAAAAAAGCAGGGATCTAGATGTGGAATAGAAACTATACAAGAAATTAAAGTGCATTTAAACACTTTTTTTTTCCTTTAGTCCTTGTCTGTCTCAGTTTAAAAAGAATATTAAATAATTCAGACTGATCTTCCATAGGATTAAAGAGTGTGCAAGTCTTTTGTGGTAATCAGTGGTTTTAAGTACATAATTTTTCAATTCTTTCTGAATGATTCCCCATTATGTGTCACAGTCCACATGAGAGAATAATGTTTTGTGGCATGTAATCAGAGTGATTCATTATACCATCAGCTAAAGCACAAAGTAAACCTCACATGTTGCACAGCACTGAATGTCAAGGAATTAAAACTACTACTGCTCTCTGTTTTTCACTGAGCAGCATTACTGATTTAAATACTCCTGTATTCAAGTGGCCTCTGAGCACAGGTACCTGACTGGACAGAGAGAAAAAGTTGTTCATTTGCAAGGCTCAGAAGGTAGGTCCTGAAGAAAACACCCTGAGATAAAATGCATGAGGAGCAGCCACATTTGCAAAAAGGTACTCTATGAATAGCAAGGAAGCTCCTACTGAGCTTCAGTTAACAGCTCTCAAAACCAGGAATAAAGTATTCCAGAAATAATATCGTATAAGAGCTCTCGTGGCATCTAAATATGTCCATTTTTCCCATTCCTTATGAATCTACCTGATGATTTTTCCCTTCTTGCTTACTGTCATTCCCTTAGTTTTGTGCCTTGTTAGGTTTTGCACAGTGTATGAGAGCCATTTCCACGTGTAGCCCAACACTGACACTGTTGGATACACACAGTTTCTCTCCAACCTCATATATAATCTCATCATTAAGACAGAAGTCAACCTTAATAATGCAAAACAAACTATTTTAGTATTTGAAGTGTAGCTTCAGTAGTTTAGCTTTTAAAAGTTTAATTCTGCACCACCTGGTCACATTTAGTATAAAATGTCATTGGGCTTTACATGCACATGCCAAGGAGCAGACACCAAACCAGAAAGGTGCAAGGCCCAGTCCCAGGTTCAGAGATGAAGAGTGGACACCAAAGAAGAGACACATACCTGGACTTTTGTTTCCTGGCCAGATCCAGCCTGCTGGCAGTAGACTTCAAAGAAATCAGCTACTCCTTCTTCTACCCACAGCAGAGTCACAGAGGTCTGAGTCTTGTTGACAGCAAACAGTGATTTTGGAGGGGCTGGTTCTGGTGTAAGGGAAAAATCTCCTTTCATTAAGTTTATCTTTAAGTTTGCAGACAACTGAGAAAAATAAAAAAAATTGAAAGCAATGCCTGATGCCCTTCTATCTTTCATTTCCTTCAGATAAAGTCAACCAATGTAAATCCTCTCATGATGACAAACTACCACTGTAAAATGGGAAGATGATGAAGTGTGTTGGTTTTTCTTCTCTATTTAAACCGTTCTCTATTTGGACAGATGGATAATTACTTCACTTCCCTTTTCAGCAGAGCCCTTGTTTGAGGATGATCAGTGGATTCCATTAATAGAACAATGTTAGCAGAAACTCACTCAGAGAAGATGACTGTCCACTTGTTAGCAATGCATTTGGCCTAAGAAAGCTTTCCTTCACAAGCCCCACCCAGGAGACTATAAACAAGCAGCTTCCCACAAGCAAAGGCTGCCTAGGTTCATTTCATCGCAGCAGAGGAAATGTTTAGCCAATTACCAGTTTAAAAAAAAAACTTGTAGTCTTTTTTTTCCCCCCCTCTGGCTGACATTTAAGGACCACTGGAGTTGTGCTCACTTCTACAAGCTGTAGGAATGCAGAGGTTCAGATCTCCAGAGGTCCTCAATTTATTGCTTTGATTTCATTGCTTTCACGTTGGATGAACTGATTAATGGGCAAACAAATACAAGAGTCTGACGAGCAGGGGAAAGCCCTGTGACAAGAGTGATAGATGGAGGGTCTCCTGGGAGTGAGGGCATCAGAGTCCTGTGAAGTGTGGATGGGGGTCTGCACTCAGCACCCTGCCCCATGTCCAGTGGCATGGCTGCTGCCTCCAGGGTCATCTCCCAGCCTCTGGACATCTGTGGAGATCACCCCTCACTGTAACTACACCCAAACCAACCTGGGGAATAGAAAGCACAGAGCAGCAGGGGAAACCTTGGGCACCAGGAGAGGAGCAAACAGCCTAGGTGTAGTGTTAAGATGAGAGATACATTTTCTCCTCAATATTTTTTAAACACCACAGCTTAAACCTGATTTTCAGCCTGATGACTTCACATGACAGGTACTGGTTATCCCTAGCTTTCCACACCTCAGGCCTCCTGGGCTCTCTCAGAGACTGGGAAGTTTGGGTTGTACATTTCTGAGCTGTTCTGCACAGTTTTCAGATTTCCTATTCTGTGGATGTTTAATTAAAGCTGTAATTCTCAAACAATGACCCAATTTCAGGATTCTGACAGACTGCATACAATGGGTGATGCACAAGAACATTTTGGATTTATTTTTTTTCCTTTCACAAATAATTTGTTATTCTCATTCTGTGAGAAGCTGTCACAGGAACCTTGGCACAAGGGACTTACTCAAGTAGTTATAGACATTTTGGAGATGTATCTGATCCTGAAACAATCAGATCTGTGTTTCAGGGTTGGAGTCTGCCCAAGGCATATTGAATTATGGAAAGAGCTGGGCAGGGACTGAGGCCCATTCACGTGTGTCACGGGGCTTGCAGTGTACATATTGTCCCAGTGCTACATAGGAAAGTGTCCCTCTCCCATAATTACACCCATATATCTGCTCTTGGACTAAGAAATACTTTCCATCTCTCACTCCAGGTAAAAAAAAGCCTCAATTAAAATACAAGTTTTACATTTGGGCAGCATCCCAAGCAAATCCTCCTTTTGCCTCCAGCAAATGGCTTGATTTTTCTGCAGGTGGAAAGTTGCCAGGATGAAGCAAACATCATGGAGGGAAGAACATTTGGCAGGAATTCTTAAGTGACTGCCAAGTGCTGAGTCGTCTATCACTTAAGAGTCAGTTTCCACTACTGCTAATTACAACTCCCATTGCTCCCCTCAGAAAAAGAGAGAAGAAAAACCTCTGGCAAAATATCCCTACTTTTGTCTATCCAATGTTCAAACATCATAAAGGGAAAAAAAAAAAGATCAAGCTCAACACAACAAAAAACCCCGCACCCAAGAAGTCTAGAAGGGATTTATCAAAATAGAATTCATTCCATCTTGTCTTTGCTGTCACTGAAATGGAAAATACCCACCCAAGTTGAGTAAGAGTGCCTGTCCACAAGGCAAGAACAGGAAGATATAATCACACTGCAGGGTGTGCAACATGAATCAGGCTTGTGGATCCGTCTGGAAGATAAAGCTAGCTGATATTTTGAAACACCTCCCTAAATTATTTGGACAATGGTAACAACAGGGGGTTGGACTCACCCTCACACATTCACCCACTTGGTCACAATAACAAATACACAAAAAAACTGCACAGACATGAGGCATGAGGAAAAGAGTGGATATGATTTGCAGAGGGGAAAGAAAACTCATGGAATTTGTCTCTATCTTTCAAGCATTGCCTTTGGTAAGATGACCTGCTAGAACTTCAGACTGTTGCATCTGTACTGTTTGCCTCAGCACTGTTTAAGAGATGTAAGAGTTCTGAGAAATATAACTGGACAATGGTTCTTTCAAGACTTCTAATCCAATTAGAAATTATACAGTCCTTTAAATTCACTTCTCTCAGTGACTCACAAAAGTATTATTATTCATGTAGAGAGGATAATCCAGTTTGAAATTACAAACTCTTCCTTACCCACCTTCTCAGTGGAGTTAACGCCCATTAAAGCAGTTTGGTACACTTGGAAATTCAGAGTTTTGGGTACCTAAGGCTCAACAATTCCACATACTTTCAAAAGAGAACTAAAATTTCTTAAGGTGCAATGTCCAGTCTTCCTCCCAAGTAAAGAAAGATATTAGGTAGAAAGTTGAAGATATTTGAAACCCTTACATTAAGGATCAAGCTCTCGAGTTTTGTTTCTATGAGTATTATTACATGTATTTCTCTTAAAATAAAGCTGGGTTCCACATTTGTAAATCTGAGTGTTTCGATAAAGAGCACAATCGTTAATTTGTATTTACAGGTAAGTTTTTGGTGTTGGAAGACTTTGCAGATGTCCATGGAGAGAGAGGGGAGACAGGAAAGCAGACCAAGTGACAGAGAGACCTAGAGATAGGCTAGTCAGAAACAGAAAGGAAGAAAGGAAGGTTCTGCTTTTTATTGAAAAGGTCATCTGTGAAGCGTGAGTTGCCATTCTCAAAACCTACTTCTGTTCAAGACCTTAGGGAAGCAATGATGAAGTTGTTCTCTCAGCAAGGCACGAAGTGACTTCCATTCTCCTGCTACCACTTACAGTCAAATTTTGCCACTCTTGCTCCTCTTGAGCAAAACCATTTTAGGAGAGTATCTTCACACACAGGAATGAGAAAATCTTCACAGCAAGGTGAGGTGAAAATTAGAGCTTTGCAAAAAAAAATGGGGTACGAGTACGTAACTCTGAAATAACGAAGGTGCTGCATCTGCTGACAGAGTTACTTTATAGTCAAAGGAGTGGAGTGAGTCAATGATTTACAAACAAGCATTTCTTACCCAATTTCACAAGTTGGGGCACAGAAGTGTTGCTGCCTCTTTCAGTACAAGCAGTCACTGAGAGGTTGTAAATGTCCCCCGGAGGCAAGCTCAGCACTGCAGTCATCACATTGCGTGTTACCTGAACAGTGGAGAGACACCAGCTTAAAGATGATGCAAACTGCCTCGTAAAATTAACCTGGCCACTCAAAATACTACAAAAAAAGTCCTGTGCATCACAGCAGATTGTCTTCTGCATGCTCCTGACTTATGACATCAACCAGTTCCCATGGATACCAACCATGAAAGCAGAAGAGTACAATGCAAAAAGAAGACAATTTTAGGCTGCACTTTCTATGTGACCAGTGAAAATTTAAGGAAAAAAGAAAATCTTCCTCTCACCACCAAGAGCATCTAGATTCTTCAAGTTGTGCAAAATGCTAATCAAGCCCTGCACTTGAGTCCATTTCAATTTTAGAGGAATTTAAAACAGGTCAGACACCTCAAAGAAGAGCACACAAGCCATGTGTAGGCAAACCTTTATATATCCTACAGACCCGAAAATTAAATCCATTTGGGCATGTCTAACACCTCTGGGAGACCTGTTGACTTGACAATAGATGTCAGGGTCTGACTTCAATAATCTGCAAGTTCGAAATCAGATCCAAAACTGAGCTGAGTCACAAAAGACTGAGAACAACCTCTCCCTTTTATTTTAATCTCCCCATTTCTCCAGAGCCACAGAGAAGGACGCAGAACCCAGAACACACTGTTCTCAGAGCACTTGGAGGCTATCTGTAAAAGGCCACATTCAGGAATCTCATGCTGGTTTTCATAGTCACTTAATTCTCTCAAGCTGAAGCTTTCAGATGCAAGAGAAGCTGAAAGTTCTGAATAAAAACTAATAGGGCTTTGCACAAAATTTTCATCACTTCTCTAAACACTGACCAGCTTCAGTGGAGTTTTGGGAAATACACAGGAGCAGGAAGAAAATGTCAACATTGTCTGACAGTGTTACCTATTCATTTCAGTAATGCCACAAGAAAAACCACCATAATAACAACCATAGTAAACCATATTATGGAATTCCAGTATAGTATGACTTCTAAAGGAAACAGTTTCTGAAAGTGACTATCAGAGCTTAGGAGAATAGGTATGCCCTAATGCCTGCAAACGTGTACCCATATTTATCCATATAAACAGAACTACAAAAGTTAGCTATAACTAGTTTTTTGCAGAATTTTCCTAAAGAATAACTTCTGGGTTCCTTAGTCTTACAAGAAATATAAGGCCAAACATTTGTACATACATCCCTAAAGCTTTAAAGTTTTATTTATAGATATACTATATTGTAAATACCCTCTACTTTTAATATTTTGGTTAATCTAAAATTACGTATTCAATTTTGCTTTTAATTTATTTAATTTTTCATCTTAAATGTTTATTTTATATTTATTTAATCTACAATTTTCATATTCAGTGAAGCTGGATGGTAGAGAAATCAGGTTTTTACTGAAATAATACAGAAAACATGACGAGAAAAGAGGAATATCATTGTGATTTTTTTTTTTTATTCAATGTATAGAATATTTTATTTGTAGGACAAAAATTAAAATCTAGTTTTCTTCCTTGTTTGAAATAAGGATCCAAATCCTGAAAATTCCTGCTACCCAGAAAGGTCATCAGTTCTCCTAATCAAGTAATTAGATTCATGCTGCAACAAGCTCCAGAGGGGTGCACTCTTGCAATCCAATGAAAGCTAGGTTCTCCACATAAATCCAAATGAAAATTGCTGATGAATTTGCACTTCTGCTGAAAATACACTTCCAATTTAGCTTCTGCTAAGTCTTAAGTGGAAGGGAAAGCCTTCCCTTGAAAAAGACCGGACACTTTTTCCCTGTTAATGACTGACAGGTAACAGTGGTGTAAAGTCAGTCCCAGGCCACAGGCTGTATGAAGCTCCACTGCTGGCCCTACACCATCCTGCCCTGCATTGCTCCACCCCTACTCCCAACACTTCTCACTCTGTGCCCAGGGACTGACTTTAATCCATGATTGCAGCCCCCAGATTTCTTTTTCTAAGCCATTTTTCAAAATGTTCAAGAGGATGTACCAAGAGGGCACCTTAGCCTCTGGCAAGTTTTCTAAGTGCACCATTACAGGGGAAATCCTCATCCCAAAAATTAGCAGAACTTGTATTCAAATATAAAATGAAGAACATAGAATTTATGAGGATGAAGTCAGAAAATGGGAAGTAACAGTACTTGAACAAACAAAAAAAACCATCAGCCAGTACTTTACTCTGTTTATTAATAAATAAAAATGGAAAATACCATAGCTGTATATAAGAATACTCTTTATGTTTTACTGTCTGAAGCTAAGAAGTTTTTAAGATCTTTTTGAATTATCTAAATTATCAACCCTTGCACTGGATCACCACAAAAACAATTTTTCCACTGGCTCTTTTAAGAGCTCAAGTCTTTGGAACTGCATGCTGTGAAATCACTTCTAACTAATCAGCCTTCTACTAAACTTGCTAAAACTTTGTAATACAAAGTTATCAACTCAGAAAAACCAAAAGCTTGCCAAAAAAAAAAAAAAAATCACAGAGAAATGAACACCACCCACCTTTCACACTGATACTTACACTCTTCTTGATTTTCTTCTTTCCTTCTGCAATGACCATCCAATGCAGCATCCTGGAATGAGAAAGGTCAGGACCATCTCCTCCATAGGTCCAGGTGACATACAAAAGGTGGTTGTAATACTCTACAGAGGTAATTTTGGGTGCCACGGGTGCTGAAGGAAAAAGGCAAGTGTGTTACAAACAGGATCTAACACAGCTGATTAGCAAATCCAGTGATAAACTTCTGCCAAAGGATACTGTCATGAAGAGAATATCACAAAGCTAGCAGGAAAAGTATCAGGAAAAGCTACTGCATTTGAGCACTAGCTGAAAAATATGAAAACCATCGTTTAACCTGGGAGATAATCAGAACAAAAATACACTTCTTTTTGCAATCTTTTGTAAGTCAAATTCAAAGCCTCAGATGTTGCTTCCACTGCTTTACTGAACTGAAAAGAAATAATAAATTGTTACACTGAGTAATTTTGATAGGTTTCTCACAAGAAAAAAAAATATTTTTGCTGAGCTTACATCTTTCTAGGAGGAAAAGTCCAAAACCTGTAGTTTTCCAAAGAACAACTTTTGCATGAGAAGTTATGACCACCTTTGTTCCCAGGATGGAAGGGAAGAAGAGAGGGCCCCGTAACAACCCCTTCAGCCTGTTTGAAGGTTTTGTTTGTTCTGGAGCTGCCAGCAAGTCCTTGGCTCTCTGTGCAGCCCAGGCAACATAGGGTTACTCACGCTGGAAAAGACCTTTAAGACTGAGATCAATCAGTGCCATGCCCACCACCAAACCATGTCCCTCAGCAGCACATCCACAAGTCTTTCAAATACCCCCAGGCACTGTGACTTAGTCACCTTCCCTTGTTGGGTCTCTCATCAGCTGCGACCTGCAGGAAGATGGCAACCTCTGGAATAACTCATCTCCTCCTAAAATTGGTATTTAAGATGAGGGCTCCCCCTGGGAGGGGCCTCTCCATTCTCAGCAGAAGGAGCATAGCTGGCCAGCTCACTTTGTTTGCCAAATTCAGAGGTGCAGGACCCCAGAGAGGAGTTAATACTGAGTGGAGACCCAAAAGTGAAAGTCAATGATCAGTGAAGGTCTCAAGCTCCTCCCAAAAAGATTTGAGTGGGATAACCTGGATACAATGGGGGAAAGGTATGAATCTCTGTGCTTGGCAGATTCTTGAGGAGCACAGTAGGGAAAATAGAACGAACTGGCTGGTCTTCCTCTGCACAGGTCCTGTGCTGTCCTGTGTGTTCGTGCCAAGGCGGGTCAGATGCTGTCCCCAGGAGCAGAGCCCGGGATGCCAGCACAGCTGCGGGTGACAGGCAATGCAGGATGGCCTCGGAGCTCGGGTCTCTTCGAAGGGGCCACAAGATGTCACTGCTGCTTTCACGAAGGCTCCTTCGACTTTGGCAACGAGACGTTTGTTAGCGAACAGATTTACTGAAGTAATCACGGAGGAAGGCAGCAAATGCAATGTACAGACAATTCAGAGACATCGAGAAACGTTTAGTAAGACTATTCTCCCAAGTTAATCTTGAAAATGTCCTTTTATGCTGCTGAGAAGAAGCAACCTGATTTAGTATAAAATCTTTAAAGCAGTGTTTCTTTTAATTTTTAGAGCTCCCAGTCCATCCCTGTGCATGGATTGCGTATTCCTTGCAATTTAAGGCCATGACTGACATGAATCTCATACACAGATAATGAATTCCCCCTCCAGCTCGTTACTGATGGTATGCTTTCATGACAGTGAAAGTCCAGGGTATGTCAAATGAGACCAAGGGCCAGGGTTTGTGTGACCCACTGCCCTAGAACAAGGTGCTAGGGAGCTGAGTGGCACAGAGAGGCTGTGGGAGGTCACAGCCTGCTGCTGACCTGGGCCAAAGGCACCCACAGGACCAAAAGGGAGCACATGTGGGGGCAGTCTCCAACCCAAGAGTCTGTCTGTCTCACTCCTTTCGCTTCTCCAAAGATAAAAGCATCCTCATGGTAAAAAATCAAATGCTGGTGGTCTAAAGAGCCTTTGCTTCTGATTGTTTTAAATCCAGCTGTTTACAGCAGGTGGCATTAAAAACTTGTTAGTCACCACAGCAACACTGGCAGTGCCATGCTCCCTCTGAGTAAAACAACAGCATGCAACTGCTACTGCAGGAGCTGAGAGAACAAATCCTGCTTCAGATAAGCCTCTTGGATCCCCCAAATCTCCCCCATGCCCCAGAGGACATCTCCCTAGTTGCTGTGGGAGAGAGCTACATCTCATTATTCCAAGTCCTGCAGTTCAGTCAAGCCCCAGCCTCACCACAGGCTCCCCAGGAGCAGTGGGATCCTGTGTTAGGGAAATGGTTTGTCTGCTCTGAGTTTTCTGCAAGCTGCGTTCTCAAACTCCCAGATGATCCTTCTACTCTGTTTTTAAAACTCAAGCTTATGCTCCAGGTGTAGAGGTTGGCTCTCCAGTTACACACAGAAGAACTGACAGATGGAGTACTGTCAAGGCTACAAAACCTCCACTCCAGTATTTTTAAAATTTAGGGATTCTTGGTGGAGTTTTTTTGTTTGTTTTAATTCCTGGCAACCTGTGCAGGGGAGGTCACATTGTTCAAAATGGTGCAGAAAGGGACCAAGTGCTCCATAAAACCATCTGCTGCCTCTCTGGGACGAAAGAGGCCGAGGGTGAGAAAGAACTCAGTCCCCTGGTAACTTAAAGCCGTGAAAAGGCAGCACCTACTGGGGATGAACATTTCAAACCTGCAGACATGACAAATTGGCAAGGCACTTCCTCACAAGCTAGCCTGACTGCAGTTCCCAGGCAAAGCTGAAAGAGATTGCAAGTAATAAGGCAATCAGGGGACAGGAGTGCATGTAATGCTCACATTCAGTGGTGACCATTTATTGATAAGTGCTTGCAATTTGACCAAATCAGCTTTCTTTGTTAGGACTCTCCTCTTAAAATCACAGTGGGATTTTAACAGCTCATTCCTATTCAACATTTTCATCAATACTCTGAAAGTAAAAGCAGCATTGATGAACCATGCAAGCAACAAGGGAACTGTGCAGAGGAGTGCAGGGCTTGGACAGGGCTGAGCTTTGAAACATTGCCCCTGATGCTGGGCCTGCTCAAACAAAATGCATTTCAAAGTGCCAGGCGCAAAGTTGGGTCTGCTGGAAAATGGTATGTAGACAACACTTCCCAAATGATAAATTCTGTCAGGAGCCATAAAACAGAAATAAATCAACACAAACCTCCAGTGTGATGATGCAGGAAATGCAATCACCTAGATGCACACACAGGAGATCTCTGAATAGGGAGATGATTGTGCCTCTAGAGGAGTATTCAGCAGGCTGGTATTACACTTTCAGTTTTTATGCACTTTTGTAAAGATAGTAAAAATTAGAGAGGCAGAGTGGGGAAAAAAAACTGACATGAGAAAACACCTAAAAGTGAGAGCACCTGAAGAGTTCAATGGAAGCAATTTATTAACAGAAAAAACAAACTAAATTCTGTATGGGGGAGGGGGGGAAGGAGCTTTGTGTCTCTTCAATCAGCAAGATAAAAGTGCAACATGAACTTTGGACTGGATATTAAAACCAGAAAAATTCAGATCAGAAACACAGGGTGTAAAGCTTTGGTAATAAGAGAAATTACCATTGATACAATATTCCAGTTGGATATTTTCACTAAAGTCCATATGACCTTCCCTTGGAGAAGTTTTGCCAATCACAAATGGATGACATTTAGAGATTCATCCATTTCTGACTTCATCTGCATCCGCTAGCTAAGAAGTTGATCCATTTTTCATTTTGGAGCAGCAGCAGTCTTTCCTGTCATCATACAGACATCCAGATTGGTACTGATGACAGATTGTATTTTAGAAGACCCTTAATCTCCCTCATTTCTGCTACAGGTTTCTGGAGATACAATACTGAAGTGAGTATCTCACTGGAACAGTTCCACTCTTAAAATGCTGAACCTGGTACCCAAACCAGTTGGAAAAGATATTTCTTCCCTCACACAGCAACCAACCAGCTGGAAAATTGCTTCCTTACAGTGCTACAGCAAAGCTGATTGATGCCAAAGGACAATGAATATCCCTGGAGACCCTTCACAAGGTTACAATGGGTGCTATGAGTTTCTGATATGCTGGAAAACTGCCAGAATTTGCCAGCAGTGCAGCTTGGGATCACGTATCTCAGCATGGGAGGGTTTCTGTTGGCTTCAGTGGATCTAGAACTTAACCTGCCGATGACTTTTCTGTCATGGCTCTCTCAGTCACAGGCACTGCATAAATCATCATTAGAAATGGGTCTTATTCAGTAGCTTTTTCAGGTACATTCTCAGACTCTCACAAACAAAATCTGGGACTAAGCTAGCTTTGGAGTGAGTGGCTGGGACATTAGTGCCTGATTTGCCTTCTAATTTGATTCCTACAGATGGAAAAGAAGAGCAAGGCATACTACATTGCCTCTCACAGTAAAACAGAATTATTTACTGCTTTCAAGCACCTATATTTCAGCAAGGTGAATTAAACAGTGACATTTAAAAGCAAAATGATTCAATGGAGAACTCTGACTCTGGCCAAACCAGCCTGGATGCTGGGAACACATGGCAAGGTGCTAACAGGGCTTCTTTCATGCTGGTCCCTCTATGGCTGATCTGTTGGACATACTGAAGATTCAAATCCAAAGAACCTGCCATGAGATGCCAGAGTGTGTTAAATCCAAGGCTGGTCCCAAGAGGAAGAGGGAAATCCATGTGGTTATATCAGCTCACCTGTCTCGGTGCTGCACAAGTCATGCTCTAACCTGTGATTACTGAGAGGGGGACAGAGGAGGAAAAAACATTTGGAAATGTTGCAGCTGAATGAAAAAGCGTTTCTTAATACTAAGAAAGCTAAGAATTCAGGTTTACTTATTTACCTATTAACTTCTCCACGTGTCAAACAGACAGTGTGGTAAAAGTTGAGCAGGACCACTGGCCCTCACTGGAACCATGCATTCAGCTGATGGAGGACTGGAACAGAGCAATCAAGCCCTGTGCTTGGCATAAGAAAATTTTATATACATGTATCTTTAAAGCAGTCCTCAGAGACTTAAAAACAAAATAATAAAAAAAAAAATTAAAAAAAAAAAAAAACCAAAAAAAAAACCAACCAAAAAAACCCCACTTAGCTGATAAATATCCTAACTTGCAACTATCTGTAGGCAAAACACACATCCAGCTCAGAGCCTCTCAGTGCTTCTGCCCCCAGGAGCATTCCCACAGTTTTCAGCTGGCTAGTTACCTGTTATGAAGCTGATGGTGGAGCTGTCACAGCAGCTCAGCTCTGGGTCCCCCCAGGTCACCATGGTGACCCGGAAATTGTAATACCAAGCAGGCAGCAGGTTGGCTATTCTCTGTAAAGGGACAAAACACAAAGAGCAGCTCAGGAGAGAACTCACCAGCATGAGGCAGGACTTCTGAAATACAACAGTGTATATCAATCTAGTGCCCACACTCATTCTTCTGAGCTCCCATTGCTTACTTCAGTGGAAATCTCTGAAATTTGGCTTTGCAGGGGGAGAAAACAGTGGTGATGGCTCTGCTGCTCATCCACATCTACCTGGTCTCAGGTTCTCCCTGCCACGGGAATCTCTAAGGGATTTCCAGGGCGGTAAGAGCCATTCACACAGAGCAATCTTACATCACAGTTCCAGTGTGACAAAGGCAAAATATTTAACTGGAAAATCTAGGTGTTTCTAGTTTGAGTAAATGGGGTTTGAGGATAAATTAGAAGCAACATTTTTGTCTCAGATATTGTCACTTTAAAAGATGTACTTTTTTCTGATTTTCAAAGTGTATTTTACTTTCTATTAGCATTTATTATAAATGGAATATGAATGAAACATAAATGACTTATGAGACATAAATTATATACATAAATATAAATGAGATATAAATAACGTATAAAATGCAATATGTTTTATATTACAGTATGGCATGTAATATTGAAGTTAAAATTCAAATTCTTTCACTGACAGCACAGAACATTTAAGATATTTGTTTAAATGAAAAGCCTCATGATATTTTAAAAATTCAAAATAAAAGCAAATTGAAAATAATGAACAACTTCAGCAATGCAGAAATTGCTATTTTTACAGATCTCTGTTGTTTGCAAGGTCCTTTTCTCTCCAGATACTACAAGGCAATGCAAATATAGGGGGTGTGATCTGTTCTTCTCATGATTTTTGGAAGAAGTTGTATCCACATTGAGACCAAAATGTTGAAGATGCTTGGACTTCTTCTGACACGCCCCTGGCGTAATACCAAAAATACCATCATAGCTTTCACAATTTTCACAGAAGTTGCAGAGCACAAAATGAACAAAGCAACTAAACAGAGTGAAAAGAAAAATTTGGTTCCAAAGGTTCTTGTCAAATGTTAACCCTCCAGCAAATAATAATTGATTATTTCATGCTGTTGGAGACATTGATTTTTGATTCTTCTCATGTTGCTTCAGAATACACCACTCAGAGATGTCAGATCACAGGGATCACAGTGGGATTCTGGAGCACTACTAGAAAACCCAACCAAAAGCTCACCAGTACCTACCTGTACATTAAATGCCACAACAGAAGAACAGGGAAACATTCTTTTCCTAATTCAGGCTTACTCTTTAAAATTCTCCCTGAAGATATGCTCACTTTAGCTGTAATACAGCACTGTTGCATTTCAGACTGAAATCCAGACAAAGGAATTCCAACTTGGCTTCCCTGATCAGGATTTGCAACAGTAAGGGACAACATCATCTCCTTTTCTAATGAACCACATTAAGTCTGGATGACAGCTTTATTTCTTAGATCACTCACCTATTCATCTATTGTGCTGAGTCATGATTGCAAGATATTAATTACTAGTTTGGTAAGTTATTTTTGTTTTTAATTTCCCTGGAGATTTATGTGCTAAATTTATAGTCACATACCCAATTACAGGAAAGCTGTTGTAGCCAAAATGACTCCACAAATGGTATTATGCAAATCAATTACAGTAAATCACTGTGGCTCTCACCAGCAGCAGAAGTTATTGCTATCTTTTCTGCATACTCATAACTTTCTGAACAACTAATTTCAGCTGGAATTGCTTTCTGTCTTGCACTACAGCAAAGTCTGAATGAAATCTGTTCACCTTCTCCAGGAAATAATGGAAAAGAGGAGGAAAATTTCACTTTATATCTGCAAAGATGCCTGTGAGTATATGTGTGGGTGTTCTTATAGACCAGTGTCCACCTACTTAAGACCCTGGCCTAAGATCTTGCAGCTCCAGAATCATGAAGGCTGTTTTCACAAAAACGTCTCCACAGCAAAGGCTTCCAGATGGCACACTGAGAGAATCAGCCTGCAAGCCCCAAATCCATACTATCAATATTAATTATGTAGATAAGGCTTTGGACTGCACCCCCTGAGGAGATGATAGAACTTTTAAAGCCTTGACTGACAAACTGACCCACAAACTGAAGCTGCCTCTGGACTTGCTGAACAACAACAAAAAAAGAGGCTCAGCTCGTGTCTCACTGCTCTGCTTCCAATTCAGCATGGTTCAGCTGGCATTGCCTTACTTTAGAACAGAAAGTGCCTCTAGCACCCTGGCCATTTTCTCTGCTTTGCTGGGGTAAAAAGTGCCAGGCTTAAAGGCATATCTACATATTCATGGAGAAAAGGCTGGGAAAAGAAGTGTCCCAAGGTGCCAGGGCTACACAGGCAGGAGAAAGCGAGTCAGTAATGGTCACTTTACCACAGAGGCAGTCAAGGAGACGGTTGCTGCTATTTCATAGTAGGTTGTCCACTCCGATGTCATCGTTGATGGGTTGAAGTAAAACATTTCTACTACATATTTCCTGAACACCCCAAGGAAAGGTCTGTTCCAGCTCAGAACCACAGCAGTAGGTCCCAAAGGGTAAAGCGTCAGATCCTTTATTCCAGTGGGCACTATAAACCAGAAATTATGGTTAGTAATGTGCATGTGTTATCAGCTGCATTTTATTTTAAAATAGGATCTTTCCTTAATCAAATCCTACCTATTTCTGTTTTTTTCACAACTTTAATTCCCCAAGAACTTCCTGGTCACATGGGGTTGAATGCCATTTTTTAAGCATTTGTTCTCCAGTTTAAAATCACTTTTTCAGAAGTGGCTATGGACCACTTGGTGTTGGCTGCTTAGCTTGAGATAAAGTACACGGCTTGCTTTTCCATAAATGGAGGGCTCCATTCTACTCTGAAAATCAGCATGCTTAGGGGACATTTCAAGATGCTCAAAAACAAAAGCATCAAAAGCCAGAGCACTGCAAGAGACGAAAGTTTTCATTTCTAGCCCCCCTTCCCAAGGGAACCTAAAGGTTCTGTCATGTATTGCTATTCTTGCCTCACAGACAGTGACACTGAGAAAGAGGAGTCAAGTGATTTGCAGAACGTCACATAAGGGTCAACTTCTGCAACCTGTATGGTTTGGAAAGCAATTATTCTTCATGACTTCACTGAGGCCACTTAAATAAGGACTTAGTGCTGACATTTGCCAGGGTTGCAGAGCTCCAGCCATTGCAGACCGGGTCAGAACCTACACCAAAACCCAGATTACTTCAGCCCATGTTAGCACATGATTTGCCCTTACCTTTATAAATCATTTACCACGTCATTGCTTTGCTTTCTCTCCACTGCTAATACTCACCCAGTGAAAATGAGCCTTAGGATAAACATGGGGAGAACTGAATACTTTTCACAGTGCACTTTATTTTATTTGAGTTTTCTTCATCACTAGCCACCACTGGTAAGTTCCCAGAACAATTTGTTTTTCAGTTCTATTATTTTAGTACCAAATTCAATAATCTGTAATGAAAACTCATATGACTGTTGTTTTACTGCATAAAAACAGTCCCTTTATAATAAGAAAGCTATGAGATGTTCTGTTTAGAAACTGACTGCCATTTTGAGTTTTGCAAGAAACTGTTATGGTTGTAAGACCATACAAAAGTGGAGAAAATGAAGCAACTTATTTACTTTGGGTATACATGATGTTACTTTCGCAAAATAAAAGTAGAACTTTTCAGGTTGTTGAATTAGAGTGAGAAAGAAGATCAAAAGCTTTTGTAAAAACTGCCCAATGATAGAAATTTTAATATTAAAGTATATATAAATATTTACTTACTAATTTTTCCTTTACTGAAATATAGCATACTTTGAAAATTTTTATTCAGACCAAATTTATGAAAATATATAAGAAGATTGCCTGGAAAGAAAAGGCTCTCACCATAATCACTAGGCCACATATTGGCTTTCATTTAAGGATTAAATTCTTAACAGGTTAACATTTTTTTTCTGTTTCACTTTCTTCCCTAAATCACAGAGAGAAAGCAGCATTGAAAATATTGAAGATCTGTAACTTGCAGCCACCTGCTCTCCCACTGATCAGACCTTTTGTCAAAAGGAGAAACTGGGTGACACAGGTTGAGTATTCCTCTGCAAATGTAACTCTGTACACTGAATCTCTTTCTCTTTGCCCTCTCTCTATTTAATACATTTTATTTAAGTGGTAATCTTAACAAAAGAAATTACACAGAAACTAGAAGATACTGAATTCTGTCCTAAATGACCCTCTATAGCAGCCTGGTGGAATCCTAAATTATAGGCAGAGGCTCTGCCTGTTGGACATAAAACCACATTCTTGAAAATGTTACTGTCAGTCTCAGAGGGTTCTTCTCATTTCAAATCCCAAAGCAGAGAACATTAAGATCCACTGTTAAACTCAAGAAAATCAAGGCATGGTCTACAGGACTTAATGAACATACTACACATATTCAAAAAAAACCCAAAACACCCTAAAAGCAAATTTCACTCAGCAGGCTCAGGGGTTTACCAATGGAAAATGTGACAGGATCAGAAGGAGGTCCAACCAATGGTCCTTTCCGTAAGTAAACCACAACTTGGTACTGGGCACCAGGAACAAGATTTTCAATGAGGCTGCTGCTTGAATTCACCTGGGAGAAGAGGAACTCATCAGGTATGAAGCATTCACTTGGTTAATGAAAGAATATTGAGGCTGTACTTGAATGACTCCAGTTACAAAAGGCATGAATCCAAACACACTGGCATTGACAGCAAGAACTCCGTTCATTAAGCCCCACATGGCAAAACAGTGGAAGCGGTCAGGACTGACTTCACAAATGATCTGACTCAGAGAATTGCACTTGGCCGGCTGCATAAGGTCAGCTATCTCCCAGCAGACCCACTCTCTCCTACTGTCAAAGTTTATTAAAATATTCAGGCTACATTATTCATTTTCAGGTGGTATCATTCAGGCTGGAGTATTTAGACCACGTGTTTTCAATTAGAGCCTGAGGCTTTCCATCTGTCATCTGATGCAGCTCTGTGAGCTGAAGGCAGCATTTTGGGGAAGCTGTCTTCTAAGTGCATGTACTGAATGACTCCACAGTGAAAGCAGAGAGGAAATATTCTCTGTCACCTCCCCTCCACAGCACTACACACTGTGACTAAGGGGCACTGGGATTCTTCTTTTCAGTTTGAAAACATCACCGTTAACATTTTTGCTCTGCCACACCAGGTTTCAGTAAGAGCTGGAGGCAGAATTCCTGACCAAGTGATTCTTGGTCTGATACAACACAGAGAGGCTCATCTCCTTAAGACTCCACTAACAGCAAATGCACAGAGCAGCTTTGAGGAAAAGCCTTCACACATCCTTTCTAGAGCTGCAGGCTGGTATTTCCTACTAATATTTTCTTCACAACCTTTCCTAAGTCTGTATCACAGCCACCTCTGCACTGGTGGTTTACTGCAAAGCACACGAATATACCAGTGCCAGCACAGATTTAGTGAGGAACAGAATTTGTCTTTACCAGCTGCTCTGGAAAGCTAAATCACTTTTAAATCATGTTAGAAATTTATAGAGTCTGCACTGAAATTTGCTCTTTTCAGCCCATCAAGGAGAAATCAAACCAACAGCTATTAACAATTCCAGGTATAGTAAGTTGAGAAAACTTGATTCAAATATATGTAATGACAGAAAGAAGCAAATAATTGTATTTAGACCGTTCTACCTACTTGTAGTAAATACATATTGCTTTTACAGATATCTTGTTTATTTACAGGTTAACTTTAGGTACCAGTTTTTGAGTTTGCGGATGAGTCCGTAGTATTTACTACATCATAAATGCACATATTTGTGATCTGTGTTTATAATCACCTGCTGTACTTTCCTTCCCATTTAAATGACTACACTCTTAAGAAATATAAATAACAACAAGCTGATTCTGAAAAACAATTCTCAAATTGTCATGAAAAGACACTTCCAAACATTTAAGTTCACAGCTTAAATAAAACTCGGAATTTTTACAGAGATTAATTTTAAAAGGCATTTTAAGGGTTGCAAAATCTCTGTATTAATGAACTTGCAGGGCTGGTCACAAAGTTGAAGGAGAGGAAGATTTACAGGGAGTGCCAGCATTCCCCTTCCATTCCCAGGGGCGGGCTGCGGGTGCAGCAGGGCAGCACTGCAGTCCTTTGCAGACTCCTCCATCACACACATTTTAGGGAGCCAGACAGAAGTCATGGCCCTGCTCAGAAAAAGGCTGTATCAGCATCTTGGTGAGGTTCCTGAGATGTGGGCTAAAACATCTTTGTAACTGAAGCCACGTGCCACTGATCTATCATAGGCACAGCGTCTGATGTGGGGTTGCACTCACTAAGGGTTTCAAGTAACAGAAAACTGTCAAGTTTTGGGGTTCAGGACCCCTGATGATTACAAACACATCTCATACAGCAGCCCTGAAGAACTGTTGTCCACACAAATCACAGGTGGTCTGAACTGCTATTTATTTCCCAGTGCTGACACCTTTTTCTATGGATGAAAAGCTGACTTCTGACCATCTCAAAACTTCCAGAAAATTTACAGTCAGGTTCTGTATTCAAATGTGGGCTAGCTAAGAAATACTTTATGCTGCTTTGACAATAATGATGCATGTGAGCACCTCACTAATACAAATGTACTGCAGCATATGCCTGAGAGAAGGACCGGCCACAGCAAGTCCAGCAGAAATCCCACTTTAACAGTCCTGTGGCAGACTGCACATTTGCATTCCCGACTGCTGTGCTCTCCCCTCCACTCTGCACCAGCCATGTCCCTTTGGACTGCAGAAGGGAGCAGCTACCACTGGCCTCTGCAGCCTGACAGAGCTCTGGGGCACAAGGATTCTAAACAGCAGGATTTTTTTTTCCCCTGGAGTGGAAAATGCTCCATCTTCTGCCCCTTACCTCAGTGCAGTAGTGTTTTTCAAGCCTCTGACTTTCCTTTTGCTTCTGGCAGGTGAGGGAGAGCACAGACACGATGGTGCTGTTGCCACTGCTCTCGTGTGATGCCGTCCAGGATGTCAGGGCAGTCGTGGAGCTCAGCACCGTCACAGTCACATGCTGGGGCTTCTCAGTGAGCTCCTCTATCCACTCACCTGTGGGGCCTGGGACATGTTCCAAAAGCACAGGTGAGCAAGCCACTCTATCCACTCGAGGCACTTGTGTTAAAACACCCCTCTTTCAGGGAATTATTTATTGCTGGTGAGGGAGGTTGGACTGGCAGCTGCCCACCTCCACAGCCCTCAGACAGCAGAGATGGCAGCCCTGGGAAACAGCCTGAGGTTGCTGCTGTTTCACCTGCAGCAGAGCTGACAACAAGACAAACGTGACTATGACAATTAAGATTGCAGTATTCTCCATCGCTTACCAGAAACCACCCAGCAGCATCAGATTTGCTCCACAGGAATGCTTAAAAGCAGTGACAGCCAATAATGTACAGATCATTGACCAATATTAAAGGATAAGCACACAGAATTTTTCGCCTCTCCACATACTAACACATCCTCCAAGCATAACACAGCCTTGAAGCATGAAAATCAAGTTCATAGAGGTCACCACAGTGAAGAATCTCACTCTCCTTTAGACTTTTTGGAGCACTTGGTAGAGAATACAGCTTTAAACATAGTTAAAGAACAGCTTGGAAAATAACTTCAGCCAGATCTGGTCAAAATCTCCTATTTCATAAAAGTAGCCCATTTTTCTTGTCACTTTTAAGTGATATTTGTGACAGCTCTCTCCTTGACATTCTTCCTCCATGCAACTCTAGTGGTAATTTACATTTATTGATAAAATAAAACAAATGCCAGAGCAAGAATGGGGTTTAAGATAAGCCTGTAAGATCTAGCTGCTATCTGGATGTAACAAAAATATGTAACACAAGCCAGTAATTTGACAGGATGATTCACCAACCAAGTTCTACAAGGAAAAGATAAGACTGATGCTGTGGGCAAAATATATTCACAGCAGCAGACCCACACCCACGCAGGTAAAAAAGAAGAATTTTATCATTAGATTAATCTCTGGAGACAGAGGATGTACAGGCAGCTCTCACTATGCAGAAACTGTTTCAGCACTGGCATTAAGGGAGCAGAGATACCTCATGTGATGACCCAGAGCTGTAGTACCCACACAAAGCCTACTTGATCAGACTCAAAGAGGAATGGAAAAGCAATTTCAACCTAAGAGTATTTGTGCATACCTCCAGTTTGGCATTCTACCAGAAATACATATAAAAAATACTTAAAATACTAAGAACCTTTTGTTTGACATATTATATAGGACAGCTGCCAAGAGCCCTCATTTTGTTTTAAAGCCTGCAAAGCTAAGTGACAAAACCCAAAAAACCAAAAGCTCTTAATTTGTTACATGTAAAATTAAAACATCGTCACCTTCCTGTAACAGTTTAATAGTTTATACACAATGAGATTAGAATTCATCCTTAATTCAGCCATCCATACCCCTACACTTAGGATTACCATATCCTCATTTCTCTCAGGTCCCACACTTCATGGAGGACACTGTGTTAAATACTGCTTAATGAAAACATGTCACACCTTGCAAAATGGAATAACATTTGGCAGTAACAGTAATGTTACGTCTATCTTTATCTACTTTAATGTTTTTCATATAATGAAGCTGTCTAACTATTCCTAAAGAAAAACAGAAGATAGTGAAATTACAAGAGCAGAGACCCTCTCTCTCATGTGCTGTTTTCTCAATGTTTTCCCATTATTGTTTTTTTAACTATAAAGTTGTTAAAAACGGGAGCAATAGTGGAATTGCTACATCCAGTCCAGCATTATGATTAATTTAAGCCTAAATACTTAGAATTTGTAAAT
This sequence comes from Lanius collurio, assembly GCA_020086605.1. NCBI lineage: Eukaryota > Metazoa > Chordata > Aves > Passeriformes > Laniidae > Lanius > Lanius collurio. Next base: position 21,283,063 of record JACBWW010000009.1, on the reverse strand, counting down.
GTTATGAGCTATTAAGGGCACAATTTTTATTCATAATACACTGAAGTACTTGAGTACATTTCCTTTTAATATGAATTTTTCTGCCAGCTTTAGCTACTGTGTCTTATTGCAGCATTCACAGTTTGGGATGGCATTCTCTTCCCACAAGCAAAATTGTGCAGTGGTGCAAGCATTCCCCTTTCTCATTCTATGGGCATTCTGTAGGGTATATCCATTTCCTTTTGCAGAAAAAGGTACAAAGGTGACCACAGCCATTAGAAGGATAATGATCTGAATTCACCAACACCTGTCTCACTTGCTGATCTAATTGTCAGTCATGGTCATGGCTTACACAGTAGCGTATTATTACTTTGTCTTTTACTAAATCTCCAGTTAAGAAACACTGGGACTCTAAAGGGAAATAATAAATTACTTTTCCTCCTTTGAATTTAGCAGGCTGAACCACTTCATTCACTATAATTTGCTCAGAGACTATGCCATTTCAGAGTTCAGTGTTTAATTGTGCAATTCCCACACTCTCAGCCTGAGCTGCCCTTCATCCCTAACCCAGTACCTACTCTAGGAATAAGGAAGTTAAGTATTTCCAAGACTCTCCATAACCACCAAATGAATTCTTGGAATTAAATCCTCACTGTGAGAGATGCAAAAGGGTGACTCGTTTCAGTGAGCCACTTCTGAACACTGGCAGTGACTCTGTCTCATCACCTGCTTTCAGTTCTTAGGACTGCCAAGATGGCACAACAAAGGCCCATCCAGGCAGGTTGCAATATATAACATATTTGCACTGTATTTCCTTGCCTAGCAGAGGGAATTCCAAAGACCAGGCCCTTGTGATCCATCAGCAGATGCCAGAGATGCCACAGTGGTCAAACTCTGCCTGCTACAGCTATGTTGCTTGGGGAGAAAAAGATGGGTTTGATGAGATACTTACTGATATAAAAGCTAAGTGTTTTTGCTGATTGACTTCCCCGAACTTCACATGAGCCAGAGGAGCTAAATGTTGTTACAGACAACTTATATTTTCCTGGTTCTTTCAGTTCAGCAACAAATTTGTGAGTGTCCTCACTCACTGTCAAAAATTCAGTTGCATTCTCTAAATAAGGGGAGAAAAAAGAGTGTGGGTTAATTGAAATTTGAAAGGCTCCAGCCACCAAGAAAACTATTTACATCAGAAATGCTTATTTTGTTTCAGATGTGGGATTAAAAGGCATCCAAAAGGACTGCATTTAAACAGTGAGGCAATGTGTACAACAGTACAAATCTTGTTGCAAAAGAGAACTGCAAAGTGCGATTCAATCCTCCTCCCTCACTTTTATGTTGCCCAGCCAGAAGTAGATGCTATTCAATGCAAGAAACTCCTCAAGAAATACAGGGGCTCTAACAAAGCCCTCTGAAGCACCATACTAGGTAATCAATAATTTGTAGAGGAGACAATCCACCAAAGGAGTTCTAGAAAAGAAGGATGAGAAGGGCACAAAGCTCTGCTTTACCTTCCCTTTCAATATTGATATGGAAACCATCAAATGCGGTAGGGGGCTTTGGGGGTAACCAGGTCAGCACCATCTGCACAGGAAGGAAGGGAGGGGGCTCTTCTGTGGGTCTGACAGACGTGTTGACCTCACTGACTTCATAATCCCTGGAAACTGCAGTGACAAACTCCTCTTCCCCCTCGGATGACTCGGCCTCGTTAGACCACCAGGATGGCTGTGAGGTGGTCTCGTGCTCAGTGCTGTTGGAGTGGTCATCCAGCCAGGCTGCAGATGTGTTTGCTGCTGGGATTGCAGCAGGGCTGCCAGAAGGATGGCTAACTTTCTCTTTCCTTATGATTTCTTGCGGTCCCATGAAGGATTCTTCCGCAAAATTCCCACTGTGCTCTTCCCAGTTGTTTCTGTTGATTGGTACAATCTGAACAGAAATGTTTCGAGGTGGGTAGGGAACTAAAAGAGAAGCAAGGGTTAGTCTTTTAATAGGTATATTCTGTACACCTTTAAATGTATTAATTCCCCACAGAAATAACAATCTTCCAGGGATTGTTTGAAACAACTTGTTCTTACTAAGATTCTCCCTTCTCTTACATATTCTTATACATATAACAGAAGTGATTCTAGTGGGATCAAGACGAGTATAAATTCACAGAATCATCATAATTCAAGAATGCCAGGAAGTAAAGGAGATGTGCAGTCACAGTAAATCAAACTTGAGTGCTGTTATAACAGCAAGGCTACTCTAGTGTGAATTTTTAAATTTTAGTGAATCTACATTTCTTTTATTGTGTCTTCCAGGAAGATCTTGATCATGGAAAAAAACCCACCTCTGTAGAAATGAAACATGTATGCAAAACTCATATATGGCATAGCTCATATTAAAAAAACAACCTTCACGTCGCTGTAGGGCTTTTCATATGCTTTTAGCAGCTACCTTTTCACAAGCATTAAACATCAGTTTAAATTTTAATATTTGTGAAAGCTTGATCTTAAGATTTGGGTCTCCACAAGACAAGATTCTGGCACGCAAAGAAGTTACTTCAGCTGATGCCAGGAGGTGAATACACCTCATTTTGTCTGTCTCACTGTAATTTCTTGTTTGTCTCTCCTTACACAATCTAACTCTGAGTAGCCTCTGCAAATAATTTTGCCTGGCACCTTTTAAGGTGGCACTTCACAGCACACTAATTTGTTCAACTCCCATCCCAGCCACAACCACTAACAGAAAATCTGACTCCACATTCTCATTGCAGTTCATGTGAAAAATGAGGGATGGGAGGACAGCAATAAAAAAAAAAAAGGCAATCCTGTTGGTTATGGTTCAGTATCTCAATAACTGTAATTAGGATCTTCAGGACAGAACTCAGCTGACATCAGTTGGCTTTGTTCTGTCCAAGGCAATGGACCAACATCAGTGCATTCATCTGAAGATCTGGCCTTTTGATTTTACCATTGGTTCATTTAACTTTGGACCCTGATAAATGTCTGCGGTCCAACAGATTAACAAAAAAGTTTTGGGCACTGTCCCAGGACCAAATTAAATTACTTCTGGACCCTGAACAAATGCAATTTTCAGCCTTTGCAACATTGCTGTCTTGGAAATTAAAAGTTCATGCTTCAGGGCACAAACTGGCCGCCAAGTCGGGCAACTATGACATTCTTCTCCATGCTGGAAAAGTGCACAATGAGGAAAGCCTTCTTGAGCTGTTCAGCTATGATTCACTGCACAAGGAGAGAGACCAGTAGAGATAGATCAATAGTCTGCTCAGTGCAGCTATTTCTGTGGCTTAAAAATTAATTCCTAGCATAAGGCCCAAGACACCTCATGTGAAGTAGCAGTCATTTTTGAAGAAGCAAGCTTTTATGACAGGAACACCCACACAAAATTCCCTCTGCAGGGTATGTACACACAAGCCTACGGAACAGTCACAACATCCTCCTCCCATGCTCCCAGGACTGCCCCCACACAGACCCTCCTCTCTGTGGGATCAATCCCCCCTCTAGAGCAGCAAGAAAAGCAGCAATACAGACTTGGAAGAAATGGTGTGTAAGAATTTTCTTCACCTGTTCTGTGCTGTTTGGGCTCATGCTGGACCCCACTGTATTCCACGAGCGTGCTCTTGTTGAAGGTTGCTTCTGATACCAACTGAAATGTGATGTTACTGTAGCATATGCCTGGCAGCCAGTGATTGAAAACTGTTTTACCTTTAAAGAAATCTGCAGAAGGTTAAAAGAGAAAAGAAGAAAGGAAAAAAAAGAGGATAATGCATCAAATGTTCACTTTCTCATTATGTGACTGCACATGGTGAATGGGCAATGTTTTAGATGTTTAAACATTTTTTTCAGCCTGCTCTGAAACAAGAAATCACAATAATTCAGTTTGTCAACACTTTTCCTGGCTGTCAAAGCCACTTTGCTACCAGAAAAAAAAAAAAAAAAAAAAGGAAAAAACCAAAAAAAGGGCCCAGCACAAGAAACACGAGCTGCTTTTCACTGGCAAGGGAACTGAATCTGGCAACCTGCCCCACATGACACTGAAATATCTCAAAGAGCATCTGACAGCTCCTGCAGACCTTTAACTGCTGCACGCAAAAGCCTCTTTGGTCTTTTGCTGACTGAGGCACAACGTGCTCAGGGCAGATGTTCAAAGGAACGCCCGCCATGGAGTGCTGAGGGCCCAGCTCACATCCAACACGTGTGGGCTGAAGGGAGCTCACTTAGGGTTATGTGGCTGTGGGAAGGAGTGTGCAAGCTGATTAGTGCATCTCCTGATTTAGGCTGACTCTTTTATTTAAGAGCAGCTCTAGTGTTACAGTCCCTGGAACCATCTGCTAGCTGTAGAAGACAAAAATTACTGCTGGTATCCCTTTTGTTCTCTGGAAAGAGGTCACCTGTATTTTCTGCTATGATCCAGACTTTACCCTTCCTAACTTTTGGCACTACACAGCATTGAAAATATGATTTCTAGCCCCACTTTGTATTGTAGCAAAGAGACTCCCAAATTTTCTGACCCCCTTTCTGGAGGTGTGTATCTCCCTCTGCTGACTTTAAAGAGAATTTGCAGTGACCAGTCTTCTGTTTTGGGATCCTTAATTCAGTGCCTAAAATTCAATTCAGCACCTACTGGATTGCCCAAAGGCATTTCACTGGCACTATGGAATGTTAAACCATTGAGATTTCAGGGCCCACAGAGTATGTGTGTGCCTTCCTCACCTTTTAGGGTGCTTCCCACAGGACAGCCCCATTTATATCTCTGAGACAGATACTGTGCTTAGGCTACACTGCAGGGCAAAAGTTGTAAACAAATATATGAAAAGGTTCACTTATGAACAGATAAAGAAAGAATTTGCTCCTTTTAGACCATTTAGATGGTTAGGTTAGTTGTTTGTTTAGGCTGACTGTCTAGACTGTTAGACTGATTGCCTTTGATTAGATTATTTTAAGAACAGTGAAATTTCTATTAAGCAGGAGGGTTTATTAGCTTAGGGACAACACTGAATGCTGCAGTAATGTACTGTACACTGTTAGCACTGTATGCCGAATTTGGCTCTAGGTTTGGGCCCGTGCCAATCAGGTTTATTGAATGGGTTTCCCTCCTCTGGGACATCCCAGAGCTTTCCTATCGGCTACAGACCAAAGAGGAAACCTTTGTCAGCGGGCACAGCCTGGGAGCTTTTGTATTGCTTTGGACTGACACAGAAGCACCAGCAACTGGGGATGCCTCCCCAGGCTGATTTCAGCCTGATTACAAAAATCCAGACCACCAAGTCTTCCTCTAAAATCCAAAAGAAAGACAACATCACTAGAACTAGGATTCTAGCAATTTAAAAATCCCAAGTGAACAACCAGCTCAATTCAAAGACCCATCCCTTACTTCACAATATAAAAACTATTACATAAAGACATTACCAGAAATATAAATACATGTCAAAACCCCACCTAAGATCACTGTTTAAAATGTTTCTCAGCAGAATTAGTATTGAGTTTTGGCGAAACAGTTTCCTCCTACCTTTGTACAGCATTGTTCGGTAGTCTTTTCCTTCCCAATAGCTTATATTTACCCTGGTAAAAACATTGTACTTCTCTGGGTACTGAATTTCAAACAACACTCCTGTTTCTGGAGATGGTTTGTAATCATAGATAGAAACATTGCTCACAGGAAGTGGTTCTAAAGGATGTACAAACAAAAGGGGAAAAAAGGAAGAAAGGAGCAGATTAATAGGTAAACTGAGTTCTTTACACATATACAACACCAGTGAAAATAAATGGTTTTGTAGGTATGGCACAGGCACTCTTAAATCTACCAGGTGGTATCTGGGGCTTTACTGAGGTGTGGGGCAAAGGTACCTGGGACCCTGACAAAGCCAATATTTCAGTATTCCCCTCCCTCCAAAGAATTTATCTTCTGAACACTTACACTTCAGGAGAAAAATTTCCGTATTTGACACCCAAAATACGTTATTATTTAAGCACTCACAGTCACCACCTCAGAAAGATTTTCATCTTTAATACTTGTCAATCACATAAAAGTGCCCAGACAAAAACAACGTAACACTTGAAACTGCTGTGACTGCAGCATAAATGTAGAGCTTTTAAGATGAGCTGAGAAGATTATCAGTGTAATGGGCAAAGGACGCCACATGAACCAAGATTTTCTACTTTGGTATCTGTACATTTCTTTATTTCATGGGTAGTTACACAGCCTCCATTCCTATCACGTGAGAGGGCCACCACCTTTAACATATTTATCCCCATCAAACTTCTACAAAATAATCAGTACCATTACCATTATTTTACAGATGAAGAACCGAGGTACAGAGAAATAAAGTGGTTTATTGGAGGGCACAGGGAAAGCTTGTGCATAGGAAGGAGGTAAGTCAGGAACGGCTGATCTAATGCTCTGAACTCCAAGACAGGTAGGCTGCAAAAACTAAGAAAAATATCCTGTGTCCTGTTATGTGAAATCCAGACCAGTGTAGCTCCATCAGCTCAGGAAAGCCATCCCAGTTCACTGCAGCTGGGAGTCTGGATTGTTGCTGGCAATAAGAGAGCCACATTTTTATTCAGCCTTCTCTATTCATAAAAAAAAAAAAAAAAAAAAAAAAAAACACAAAAAAAACCCCCCAAAAAACTAAAAGAAAAAACCACCTTATTTTTTTTCCAATGTTCTCCTCAGCAAGAAAAAAATTCCAGCAACCCAACTATCCTGTTGTTAAGAGGCCCAAGCAGACACTCAAAGCAAGGTTATCCTGTTTGCTGAAATTTGTCCTGCTAATATATTTTAATAGAGATAGTTAATGCAATTAGGCCTGCATCCTTATAAAGAGTAGCGTGTTGATTTAGTTCTTGCACACTACAGGGATCAGAGTGCAAAATTCAGGCTGTTGATGAGCACAGCCTTAGAGGACCTGTTTAAGTTCAAAATTCTGCTGCCGTAGGCCCTGGAGAAAAACTAATAAAATATTTTTCCCCGAGGAGCATACAGCCACAATGGGCAAGAGAAAGAGGAGATGAAAGGGAAGATCAGTATCAAAAGTGGAATTATCCCGCAGGAGGTGGGGTAGGTTAATTAAAGGTGGAGAAGCAAGACTGTAGTGAAAGAGAAAACTAAATCCCAATGACCAGAATAGTATTTTCACTACAGCTGTAATTTTCCAGATGTGATGGGAAACAGAGAAGAAAAAGCAACTGTGGACAAAACCATAGATGCAAACAGAATCTCTCACCAAGACCAACATGTCATCATTTCTAACCTTGCCAGAGCATGGAAATGCAATGGTGTTGGATTATGAAACTATTTCTTATGGCAAAGGCACCTGATTACCTTTGTCAGATATATATCTGTATATTTGTACATTAACCACTCACAAATAGAAACTCCCCATCTCACAGATAACAGGAACTTCAGTGATGGGATCTGTGAAAATTCTGCTGACATTTCATGATAGCCTAGAAACAAATTGGAGTAAAGCAGATCCAGGAAACAAAGCCTACCCTCCTCTTCCTTCTGCCAATGCTCCTCCCATCGCTTATTCCGAAATAAATAGTGGAGATGACTCCCCACATGACCAGAGGGTTCATATCACAGCTCACACAGCACAAGAGAGTCGTTTAAATGTCAATAACAATCTCTAAATAGCACAATGCTCATGTGCAGTCATCTCTCATGTTAGCGGGTGTGCCCCGGGCTTTCTCTTGCTATCTCATTCACATCTGAGGTCTCCTCATTTCTGAAAGAATTACTGAAACTTTCTTATGCCAGTGATTCAATTACCCCATTTATTCCTTCCTACAACAAATCAAATAAAGGATGGAAGTTATATTCATTTTTAATCCAAATGATTTTTCCTCCTGATGCCTTGATTTAATTAACCAACAATTGAATTAAGTGGTAATCACCGCAGACTCTCTTTCGTGTTGCTGTCTTCCGCTCACTATCCTCTCCTTGCTCATGGCTGATGTTAGCAGAGCTGCATGAGTGATATAATGCAATTTAAAGATTCTTCCATTATCTTACTTCCTTCGGCACCAAATCTTCACATCAAAAGCTATTTGCACACTGTGAAATTAAAAGAACACTCAGCAGATAACCATCATGTTCTGCCTTTCCCTTACTAATTGCACCTAGGGTTATTAAAATTAAAGAATATGTAAAATGCCACTCTTTACCACCTATATTTATAATTAAGAGCATAAACAGTCTGGTCTTTTCAATTTTACACCATTTTCAGTGTTTAGGATGCAGCTTGTCACAGATTTCAGTGGCTGTCAAGAAATAGCCTAAATCAAGTGGAACTACAGAAATATAATACTTAGAGCTTTATAAAAGCTCTGTACTACATTGAAGTCATATTACAGAAGGGATTTAGAGTATTTCAGTGTCCCTCTAATATTTTAAGGCACCTCTCCACTTACAATCTCTTTAATTTTTAAACGTACCGATTATATTACACACGATTGTAAGACTGCAGGATCAAGTCCTAAATCTGCCATTTTTCTCAGTATCTCAGAATCTACTGCTTCTGTAGCAATTGCTTTCCTATTTTATCTGTTAACAGGAAACTTAGTTTCTCTGTTTATCCTGGACTTTCCAGCATTTTGCATTTAGCATATAACTTGCATTACACAAGCATCAAGATAGCATAATAAATGTGCCTAACATGTTCCTCAAATGTCCGGGAAAATTCTGAATGCTAAATCCTCCCTTAATGCATTCACTTTGTGACAGATGCATTAATATTTGCAATTCTGGGGGAGGGTGGGGGTAAGTTCTGTGAAAATAACTACCATATTTCAATCCAAATCAATTTGTTCATAATATTTGTAGTCTGGGTCCCTCCACAAATTGAATTAATGATTGATTATTGTGGTAGCTTAGACACAGCATTACATGTAGGACTGAGCTCAACTCCCTTGCTTCTCACACTGGAACACAGATTAATCATTATTTACCTCCATACTGTGACTTTTATAAAAAAGATGCCCCATTAATGGAGTGACCTAACCCCCATGGGTAATTCCCTTTATTCACAGGAAGAAGTTGTGAATTATGCAATTTTCTCCCCAGGATGACACTGTTCATACATCTGTATGATTACCAGGAGTAAGGCACAGCCAGGGTAAAGCTTCCATTACTCTGTAAACTTCAGGATGTTTTATCTCTTGTTAAAAAGAAACCGTCTTTGAGATTAAAGAAGCTGTTGTTTAATATTTTGGGAACATCATGTTCAAGTTTATGATCGGTAATAGAGATCTTGTGCTACTGCTTACAAAGGCAGAATATAAGTGAAAATAGTTCCTGAGAAAAGATGATACATAGTGCAATTTCTACATGGCCCCATAGGATGATAAATACAAAGATGACACAACCTAAAAAATAATGTTGTCACAAGAACAAAGGCATAGCTATTGTTCTTGAACAGATTTAGGCCAATTCTTTAGAGCCTCCTTATAATGGAAATTACAGTAGGAAATCATATGGTTGCAGTTCTTTCTGTTTCTTTGATTCTGATGGAGAGGTTTTTTCCACCCTAAAAAAGAGGATAACATGGCTTGTTTGCTGTGAAAAGCTGAGCATTAAAGGACCTAGATACTATTCTGAGTTACATTTCAAAGTTAGGGCTGCCACAGACAACCAGCCCTTTTAAAGGTGTTTCACATCATCCTCTAAGAAAGAAAAACATGAAGGGCTGAAGTTTCACATTTCATTAGGGGAAAAAACCCTCTGAAGCTCCAAGTTAAAGAACTCTGATCCATTAACAAGCCAGAGGAAAGGATTGGACCTGCTGAATCACTTCCTGCAGCATCTGGCACAATGACAACGGAGCATTAACTGTGTCTGATGCCAATTACTCTCTGAGAGCTGGAGATCAGAGTCCCAGGCAGCAGCCTGTTGGTCTCTCGAGGAGAATACTTTTTGTAGGAGACACAGAGGCAGAACTCTCCCTGAAGGGAATATATTTCACAGTCGTGTATGTAAGGAATCATCAGCTCTTGAAACAGTGAGACATTTACCACTCAAAACTCCTAATCATCAGCTAAAATAAAAGCCAGGCAGAGCTGCTCTTAATTATCATCAGAGACCCTCAGTTCCGGATTTCTCCAGTTTCCAGCAGACACAAATTTTTTCCTGCAGCACACAATAGCTTTGCAATGTATTGCTTTCCCCATTCCTTCAAATGTACATTTTTTTTCCTTCACAATATAAAGTTGTCAGTGAATTTGGAAAAAAAAAAAAAAAGAAGAAAAAGATGCTATATAGGTATGACTCACCATAGGAAGAATAAAATAAGGTTTCAAGCTGGGAAAATGCAGGATGAATGAGTGAGAGTATCAGTCACTGATTTCACAGATGTGCTCTTTATTTATCTCATAAACTACTTTAAAATCAATTAGTAGAAAGGTGAAACATTTTTTTCAAATATTTCAAAACACTCAATTAATTACATAAATTCTGGAGTTACTTCTTCCTCATTGAAAAGCCGAAGCTCCAAGAGCAGAGGAAAGCAGGCCTGAAATAGTTGAGTTAGATACCAGAACTACTTCTAATATTGTCCAGACTGAAGACTGGAAGGATAGTCATTTTGACAGGCACAGCACAATCCTACTCAGAGGAATCTGGCTGGCAGGGTGAGATTCTCACAACTATTCGTGTCAAAACCATTGCAGAGATCCTTAAAAAGTGGTCAGGGTTTCAGCTCTTCTCCTTCAGTGAGAGCCCAGTTTGCTGAAAACAACTTTGCTACAGAATCAGGAGCAAAAAACACTATTTTGTGCTCAAATTCCATGTTACAGGTTTCTTATCTAAGAGTTTTCAAATAGCTCACCCTTTTTATTACAACAATCTGGACCACGGAGCCTAAACGAGGAAATTCTATAGTTTGTGGTGTTTTGATTAACATGAGAAATTATTCCAGGGAAATTATTCCTATCAGAGCCAATCAGAACTGTGCAGTCTTGTAGAAAATGACCAAATTAACAATGGAACCTCAAATGGTCACATATATACACGAATATGTGTGTGGATGACACACTCACTTGCAAGACAAGGAGGCCATCCAAGACAGCCAGTGTGGCTTCACAGAGGGCAAATTGTGCCTGACAAATCAGGAGGTTCACATTGCATATGAGGAAAAACTTCTTCACTGAAAGGGTGGTCAGGCACTGGAACAGGCTGCCCAGGGAAGTGGTTAAGTCATCATCCCTGGAAGTGTTCAAAGAATGTGTGGAGGTGGCACCTGGGGATGTGGTCTGATGGTGAACTTGACAGTGTTGGGTTAATGGTTGAACTAGATGATCTTAGAGGTCTTTTCCAACCTAAATGATAATATTATTCTATGTTATATGTATATTTATGTGACATGATTTTATATTTTTATATGTACATATTTATGCCCAAATACTTACATGAAGAGTTACACATATACATATATATATAAAAAACATATGTGCCTATCTGTAATGTATAAAATATATATATTTTGTTAGCTTTTCAATGCTTTTCTGGCCAGAAACCTTAAAGGTTTCAAAAGTAAGGTAACAAAAGTCTTCTTTTAAATGGGTTCTTCTCTTGCTTAAGGAGTTTCAGCCTGTGAAGAGACATAGCCATTTCTGGCCAGTTCCCTTAGATGCAGGATACTGATGGGAGACTTGAACAGGAGAAAGGAAATGTCATCAGGATATGCCATCAGAAAAGCAGAGGTCTTTCAGGACTCTCACTGAATTTCTAAGTAGGCAATGCCTTTGAGGGACCTTGGTCTCGTTTGACAAGCACTATTTGGTTACTCTGTGTGAAACTCAAATCTCCAGCACGTGGCCATGTTGAAAGCCTGCATCTCCCTGCACAGTGTCCTTTGCAAACTCCAGGAGATCTCAGAAAACTCTTGTGAGTACTGTCTTGGGAATAACCACATTGGAATCACTGGCTATCCTGCTTGATTTATTTTGTGGCAGCCTAATGAATGGGGTCAATCTGCCACTGGTAAAGCTCTCCTGACACCAATGACGTTTAAACAGGAATTAATTTGGTACTGGAAGCTAATTGCAATGTGCCATTCTTTCATGTGTAAGATACAGAAGGAATAATTTAGATAGCTAGATGCCTTTGCATGATTAAATAAACCAAGAATATTAAACAGTCAGACAGCATATGGCAAAAAGAAAAATACAAATATATCCTAATTATTGTCTGCCAAAAAAAGTTAATTGACAATCATAAAACTATGTAAAACAGGCAGTGGATAATACCAATAAGAGGGGGGAAAAAAACCCCAACAACAAACCAAGTACAACCTCACATATTTTTGTAGGAGAAACCAGTGGTCACCACAGGAGTTTTTAAGATCTCTTCTCAAAATCTGAAGGGTACTGACACACTTTAAAAAGCCCACACTGCCATGCTGTCTTTTCATTCCAAATTTCCTTTCAGTTCTGTAGCCTTGTGCTCCAAAAGATGAACTTAGGAGCAGAGGCTGCTACAAGAGATCATGGAGGAGATTGGATCCTTTCCCTTCCAAAGCTCACAATTTACAGCCTACTTTTAGAGTGCAGTACATCCTTCAATGCTGCCTGCAGGATTGCCCTTATTTACTATGAAGGTGCTTGTCTCTCTGGTGAGATAAAGCCAGAGAAATCCACTGTTGCCTCTTTGTTACACATTTTCCACTGGCAGTGCTGGCTAAATGCCACAATCACTGCTCCTTCCAAGGCCAGGTGGAGCAGAAGAGGTCACAGCAGGAAAACCCAAGATGCTGCCAGCACACCCCCACATTAGGCAGGTGGTGAAACCATCAAGCCTTGGAGGAGGGACAGTGATACAGGATATGCCATTGGAGCCATCAGCCTCACACTTTTTCAGGAACCCTTTGTGGAAACCCCCCGAGCCTCAAATGGGAAGCCTGGGGCTGGCTTTGGTAGGCTGAGTGACTCTGGCTTCCTTCTTCCTTCAGAGATTCCCTGCACAGGAGTGTGTGCACCATCTGCCAGCTTGGAACACACCTTCCCTGCTCCCAGAGACCCTCGTGGGCTCTGGAAATCAAGGAGCAATGAGCCCTGCTGCACACCTCCAAATGCAGCATCCAAAACTGGCTAAAAATGCATAGTGAGGATTTTTTTTTTTTTTTCACTTGCATATGACAACACATGCTTCAATTATTTCCTTTGAAGAAAACAAACAAAAAAGAGAAAATTGGATTAAAATTACTACTTTGCTCACAAGGTTAAAGTAGTCAAAAGAAAGGAAATTCAGGCTGCCTGTGGATCCTGAAATTGCTCAGTACTTGCAATACCCAAAAACATTATACTTTTCCCATGGGGCCCTCCATGGTTTTGCTAACCAGGGCACAACTTGAGCACAGAAGGGAAGGCTGAAGATGATACAGATGATGCAAACTGTTGATATAGATGATGCAAAACCTTGTTACTCCTAAATTTTAGGAACCTCACTCAACAACACATGAGCCTATTTTAACATGCTTTGAATGCTATTACAGTGGATGGTGTTTCCTCATTGACACAATAAAACAGGTACAAAAAACCATAACCATTCCTCAGATAGAAGACAACTGAAACTACCCACACATTCCAAGGCGCCATTTAGGAAAAAAAGAATAAAATCTGGAAATTAGTCCTGCTCCATCCAAACAGAGTTTTTTCATCTTCCAGATGGCGAAATTATTTCATATTCTACAAATTATTTTCAGGTTGGCACATGGAACCAGTCCTGGATCAACCTCAGAGCCAGAAGCCCAGCTGGAAATCTGTGGTACTTTGTATGGTGACAGAGCAAGCAAAATCACACATCTTCCCCAGGATCAATGCACTTGGAAATAGTAAGAGACAGGCTACTACAAATTTGCTCCCCATCACAAACACCTTCAGCTGTACTGGCACAAGCACATGGTTTTGGTGACTGTGTCTGCTTTCCAAGTTTAGTATTGCTTCAACACATTAGCAATCGAAGAACAATGCTATAGCATTTTAAAAAGTATAAAACTCCCCATATAACAGGAGTGCTTACACTGAAATATCAGTCAACACCTGTCATGCCCTTTACCAGATTTTTGGAACTCCTGGTTCAAACAGTTTAGGATGAACATCTGAAAAGGGGGGTTCATTCATCACGCTATTTTAGTATGTCACACCTCAGTGCTCAGGAAGGGTCAGCTAGGGGAAAACTACAGCTTTTTCTTTCTTTTTGCCCACAACTTGTGAATTTTCACTCACACATTGTCAGGAACTGTTCCCTATTGTTCTCACACAGTGATGCATCCTACACACAAGCAGGACCCACTGGAAAAAAAAACCCAACAACCACCCAACCCTCTTCACAAGAACAACTTCTGGGGAAAGAAGCCACACACAAAGACAAGGAACAGAAGAAAAGAAGAATAAGGTGTTACTTACTGGTTAACACAGTGATTGATCTCGCTGACTTGGAAACCATATTTGAGTTCACTACCAACAGAGTTACTATGTAATACAGGCCATGGTATTTGGCATTAAAGACCACAGGGGCAGGTAAAGTGCTATTGAATTCGTCGAACTGGAAAAAGTAGTTCTTGGATTCTCCAGCTATCTTCACAACATATACAGAGGATGAGCTCACCACATCTGATGCTTCCAGGGAGACAACGATACAATTGTCTTCTCGGACAGCAACTTGGAAAGGTTCTGCATTCTACAAGACAAGAACAAAGAGTTTGTTGAAGTAAAATCCAGTATTTTACTTTCACCTATTTCCCTTGAGAGTCATAAGGTACTCATATTTGCAATAAAGTTACATCTTACATTCTACAAGAGTAAGTAAGAGTTAACATCAAACAGGAGCAATTATTTCAGGCTACAATCCACAGTCAGCCAAAGTCCACAGGTATCTGATTATCAGAGGCCAGTCTCTCTGCAGCAGAGGCTGGATCCTGCTGTGTTTTTTCTGATACTTCAGATATTCCATTCCTTACATCCTGAGGAATAAAGCCTCTGTCATTCTTTCATGAGGAAAGGTGAAGTAGAGCAGAAGAAGGATGAGATTGTAAAGGGTATCAGGGGCAAGAGGATTTCCAATAAATCCTCAAAGTCATTTAAATCCCAAAAAAGGAGGTGATTAAATCAAGACTCTTTTATCTTGCAGAAACAGGATTCCTCAATGCAATATATTCTGAAAGCCTACAACTGAAGAATAATTTCTGGCACTGCCTAAGCTTTTCCAAATATTCCTGTTCCAGCAAGTACCAAGTGATAAGCAGCTCTCACCACTATGTCCACAGTTTTGGCTGGCACTTTTCCTCTCCTAAGCTACAGCATTTAATTTTCAATATTTCTTTTATTAGTAGCAGAGAGAAAGGAGCAATTTAACTGTGTTTTCATATATCATGAGCATGTTAAGTCATTGTCAGCTGAAAACATTTTCCTTTTCATTAATTTCAAACCAGCTGTCAGGAGAAGCACTTGTTCTCTACAGGAATTTCCAAACAGATTCATGATAATTAATGAGAAGGAAAAGTTCTAGCTTACATTAAAGTTGCTTTTTTGTTTATTAGACCACACCACAGCTCATAATTTTTTTACCCCCCATGAAAACTGTAATATTTGGTATTTTTAGTTCCCAACTCCACAGTATTTCTTTTTCCTTCATATTTCACAGGCTGAGAGCTCTCAGGGAAAGGTACAAAATCAAGGTTAGTTTGCAACTTATTCCATCAAGTTGTTCCTGTACCAGAGAGGTAGAGACCTCCAACAGAGATTAATTTTAGCAGCCTGATTACCTCCTATCTTCTTGTGGTTTTGTTTAGTGGGAATTTTTCCATGAAAGCAATGTTTCTGGGATTTATGCTGCAAGAAGAAGGACCCCTATTTGAAATTCAAGCATATGGTGTTGCCAATTCCTAGCATTCAAAAAAAAAAAAAAAATAAACCCACCTCAACAAAAACAACAGCAAAGAAACCCTCCAAACAACAACAAAAATAAATCCACCAAGAAAAAATAATTGGTTCTAGGAGTGTAAGATTTAGAACAGCAGTACTTTGTCTTTGCAATTTATGGTATTATCATTGGGCTTTGGCATCTACAGTGTACCTAAGTGCACCCTATAGGCCAAGCTATAGGCTTGAGACAAAGGCCCTAAGCAAACCCACTCATCTGATCCAGCATGAGAACGAGGCACAAAGCATACAATCAATCCAACCCAAATAGGATAACCTGTCTAGACAGCTTCAAGCCTGAGATTAAAAATACAGGCAATGCAACCTCCCCTGCTGATCTGAGGTTCACTTTAATTAGTCTTTAAAAAATTATTTTTAAGTTGTTAAAATTGTATCTGCCACGGTTATCAATGGGAGAATATTTTGGTGCAGAAGTCTGGGTAATGTTTCATAGATGGCAAAGCCATTGTTCCAAAAGGTTTACAATGTAAGACTCCAACTACATAAAAGCTTCCATGAGTTTTCCTCAGCCAAATTCGACAGGCTTACCCTCGAGTAGGTCAAAATACTACATTTCAAGTGGTTGTATTTTGCCTTAAATCCCAGTCTAGCATTTGGATTCACACAGATTCAAACCTTTAACTGGGGATTATGCTTAGATCTGGTCAGAACCAAGTAGAGGTTCTCTTATCCTTCTTCCTCCCTATTTTGTGTTCACTAAGAAAATGTGGAATTAATCCTACTTCAGCCCTCCTGGTGTAGGAAGACAGGAGAAGGAAGGCACAGATGACATGGCTTTCCAAAAGCACATGCACTGTTTTATCACAGAAGCCATGGTTTTCTTCCAAGACCAAGCAAGGACTCAGCAAAATTATTTCTCCATAAGCTTGAAGTTCTTGCATCTGTGGGTTTTGACCTTCCACAGAATTGCATATGAATGCTTCACTAGAGGAAAAAGAATGGTGTTATCTCTAAAATTATTCTGGCCTTCCCTGGCCTTGGCACTGAATTCCCCAGTACCAACCCCATGTCCCTACCTTGCCATGAAGAACCATCCAGAAGGGCCAAACCAATTTATAAGTGCCAACAAAGAGCTCAAAGCAAGTTCCTTATAGCTGGTTGTACAATAAATCATTTGCTATGCTAATCAAATACAGCTGGAATTTAAGCATATAATTGCAGAGTCATGGACATTCCTAGGATATAATTAGATGCTTTCAGAGAATGCTCATATGGGTTGTGATTTTATTCTTTGACTCTTCCATGGGTATTGTATTAACCATGATAAAGACTACAGTTTTATTTTTTCCCTCTTCATGTTCTTGTGAATCCACAGCAAGCCCCAACCAGCAAATGATTCATGAGCCTTCTACAACAGCCCTCACACAATTAGCATGGAATGCCTCTGCTAGCTAAATAAAACTCTCAGCTGGATGCTATTGTTACCTATGACAACACCTTTCTGGGGTAAACAGCTTTTTCTGAGTCCTCTATCACCCTAAGCATGTGGGGATTATGAAATGATAACTTCCCTCCTCCATGTACCTGTGTCCAGATGCTTTGGAACCACTGCTGCCATGGTGCATTTCTTTGAGGGCCCTCTCTTAAGCAGCTGTGTGCCCCATCCAACCCCTTCCTTCACCCACCTACAGAATGCACCCCTCTCTTGAGTGGTCCCCTTCTAGTGCCTTCATGTCCCTCTCCTACACCTCTGTGTGCTCACAGGCTTTTCAATTGCTGCACGCACAGAATACACAGTTTGTGGGAGACATCTGCTGTTTCATATCCATTGGCTCTTAAAATAATTTTCATCCTTTAATTTCATCTTCTAAGATTGGAGTGGCAGATAAGAGATCAACAAAAAGAATTGGCAATTAACATGCCTTAAGACAAAATCATTTATCTCCTTTGGAATACGGATTTCACTTGGGCAATGTTTTAAAAGAACAGACCATTCTGGTCATCCTTTCTTCATGTTGTACCAGGTGAGGGTTACCAGCCAGCACTGGGCTTGTGATTTTGAGAAGAATGCTAGGAAAAAACCTGAGTATTTTCTCTAAGCACCACTGGAAGTGACAAACGTGCCCCACTTAACTCGATTGTAAAGCCAGTGTGTCTTAAGACTGACAGCATCAGTATGGTAAATACACATTTCATTACTTCTGGTCAGCTACCTCCAGGATTTAATTTGCTGGTGTCACAGCTTGAGCGGCTGTTTCTTGCCTGTGGGGAAATTTGGCAGGGTTTGTGCATTCAGAACCCAATGATTAGCTCCAACTTCCTTCCTACTTTATTATTACAAGCTCGTGCCACGATAAAGCACTTAGGAAAAAAAAAAAAAGGAGGGGAAAGTAAATCCCCCAATGTGATGCCTGTTCACAGTCATTAAATGCACAGGGATGAGTCATGCTAGTGGAATTTCCAGCCAATAACCAGGTCCCAATTAAAATAAAAAGGAAGGGGAGGAAAGGAGATATACAACATGTCGAATAAACAATATTCAAAGAGTAATGGGAAAATAAATGGTGTGCAGCAGAGCTCAGAGTTCTTTTTCAGAAGTTTATATCCTCAGTTTATTTCCATACCACAGAATGAGTTTTATACATGAAGAAGAGATCAAAGTTGCAAAACAACTCCTAATTTTAAGTACCCTAGCTTTTGAATGTCTCATTCTGAAACACATTGTGCCAGAACCCAATTACCAGAAGTGCAAGTAGTTACAATTTCTCCTGACTTTAAGAGGAGCTGTGGACACTCATCAGCTCTGTGAAATTCAAGTACTGGTAACTACATCTCACTATCTAATGCTAGACAAGTGGAAATAAAATCCCAAACAAATCAGACTTTTGTCAGCTTTACAAAGTAAATCCTGCAGCATCACAGAATTTTCGAAGTGGACACCTGAAATCCCACAGCAGGAGCAAATTTTAAAGCTATGAGGATCTACTTCTTAGGTACCAATATGATCACCTACTGTTTGATGTTGGATAAAAATAACCTCAATGCAAGTACAAGACAATACTGAACACTATATCCAGACCCCTTGGATGCAGTACTGGCTATTTTGTGAGTGATTTACTACACTCAGATATATTTTCTCCTGGTGGCCAACAATGCTAATTTCATTCTAAATCATACAATGACTCATTCTCACCACAATTCATCTCACTTAATCTTCGGTACTTAAATGGAATAACTAAGCCAGGATGACATTCTCAGATAGAATACCTGTGGACTCATCTAAGGCTGGAATTACTTTTGAAAATGCAATAAACAGCCTAAAGGCTGATGGTCCCAGCTTGGCAATATTCCTGCAGTCCTCTGTCACTGGGTGCAGTGAGTCCCAGCCTTACAAAAACGACAGGACTGGGATCCAGGTTTCAGGATCTCTGCTGCAGTCTTGCAGTGGTACCTCCACAGAAAGCACATAAGAAATTAACAGTATAGCAAAATACGCTTCCTTGGAATTGCTAGCCATCATTATTAGCTCCTAAACAAAATAGGTAAAGACACCCTTACAGAACTTAGGGAAGTAACACCCTAACCTTGCCACATGTTCCAGTGAATTTTGGAGCAGGCATAGACCTAAGTGCTGACTGCAAGAGGAAAGGATTGTTTGACATCATCTTCAAAAGTGTGAACAAAAATGTTACAACCTTGTGACAAAAATGTAAAGATTTGAGGGGAAAAAAAAAAAAAAAGCCCATTTATTTCTGGAGCTTTTGTTTTTATCTACACTTTTCCACAGGTTGTGTAAAGATCATCCCCTAATAAATACTCTTCAGAAGAAATACTCCATGGGAAAAATGCAAACCCATATGGTTAAGATTTTCCATGCAAAAAGGAATATTTTAACATGTAAAAAGATAGCAGAAGCTGCAGTTCTCAATAATTTATGGTTTGTGATTCAAGTTAACACATCATTTCTGGCATTCTGCTCTATGAATA
>JACBWW010000009.1:21145215-21258238 GCA_020086605.1 Lanius collurio | reverse complement strand
CACAAAATGTCACTAGGAAAGTTTTATAAATGTATATGGTGTCCTGTAACACAGATAAGTATCTCTGAGATCCTTCAAAAAAATAGAGTTGGGTACCAAGATATTTTTTTACTTTAACTTCGATGTGCACCTTTAAACCTCTCCACCTTCACAGCACAGTCCTTCACATGCGCAACAGAAAGATGCAAGAAGAGGCACACTGGCAGCACCGAGCCCCTGTGGTAACAGAAGCACCTTCATCTCCAAGCCAAATGAGTGGTTTCTCTTAGTTATTTATAGCCTTTTGAAATTTTAATTACTTTATTTACTTATTCTCTGCCAGGTCCCTACTGACATCACTCAGTCTTCCCTCCTCTTCCACTCCAGTGTGCTCATACACTCATAAAGAGCAGTGAAAGCTCTTTATCAGCAGTATCAGTCTACAATGTTGTTTCTCAGCTCAGGTTTACTCTATGCAATTTTTGCCACCTAACTCAGGTGCCAGGAGAGCCAAATGGACAAAAGGAGGCTCCTGACTGAGCTCTTTCCCATCAACCTTTAGAAATTTAAAGCAGCAGAGAGAAGGAAGAAGGCTGGTGGTTTTTTGGGGTTCTTTTTTTGTGGCTGGTGATAGGTTACACCAAGTATTGTAACTCCAGGAACGTTTCTGTGATGATTTCTCAAGTGATGAAAGAACTGGGGAGAGCACACAGAGCACCACACTTAGTGAGTCATGGAGTTTTATGTCCAGCCCTCCACACTTCAGAGGAGAAACTCATCACCCAACAGCACCCTGAGCTCCCTGCAATTCACAGGAGCAAAAGTCATTTGCAAGCAACAGCTTCCCACAGCTTAATGGAACACCAGCAGTAATAGACTCTGCACTCTCCGAGTTCAACCACCAGGCAAAACTGACTGAACTGAAATTACCACCAAGATTAGGACCACAAACACAATCAGTTGGCATAGCTCAGTCTATAAACAAAAAATGTATTTACCTATGACAACAAAATTAGCCATGCTGTCCTTATCTCTGCTGCTGCAAGCACTTTCAGCACACATGTGAAAGTGAACATTAATGCTTGCACTAAGTATTTGCATGTTTATGAATAAACTGTAATCAGTTTGACAGTATTCTTCTTTCTCGCCTTATTAGCCCTGTAAGCTCTTCATTCAGCTCTCACACTTTGCATACCAAATAGGCAGACAGAGAAAAACATCAACATCCTCCTAAAGTTGCACACAAGTGCAGAATGTCTACATAAATAAGAAAATTAAACCCAAAGAGTAGAGACCATGCTCCAAAGAGCAGCAATATCTTAGTATTGGCCACGGTAAAAAGAGAAGCTGGGGAAATATTGGAAGTTTTTTCCCCATTTGTCTCTACTTGAAAGAGGGGAAAAAAGAGACATGCATGACTGATGGTAATGGAAAACGTATTTGTGTCCAATTCACTGGAGAAAAAGTACAAGGACATATCATCCTTGTGAAATAATTTGTCCTGCATTCCTTGAGCCAGATGAAAGTCCCATTATGTACAAAACAACATGTGCAGATGAATACAGATTTGGGAGATCTATTATTCTCTCAATACGCTGTCTCGGTGTAACCTCTGTCATAAAAAACGCCTCTTTCCGAGTGCCTCACACTGTCATAAAGTGTGACTTTTTCCACTAACCTAGAATAGATTTGAAAGTGCACAGCAGCACCGAGGAGTCATTCATGATTAGGGCTCTTGCTGTGAAACAAAACTGGCACATGCTCCTGGAACCTATAGCAATTAGCAAGTGTGAAATCAAAAAGTCACACCGCACCAATTGTTCGCAAGGCACACAGAGCAAAAATAGAATGAAACAGCTACATCTTTATAGCCCTGGATGGCTTTGCAATTCAGAGAGATCTTTATGAGCACATAACAGTTTCATTCTCTCAGATGAGGCTCTGTGCCTCATTCTGATATATTTGAACTTCTGAAAATTTTCCTCTTCACACAGCTCTGAGATACAAGGTGCTGTTACCTCAGATGCTGCTCATTACTAATTCCCTAACCTCACAAGAAGTTTGTGGAGGAACAGAAGATTTTTGAGATCTAAAGAATGATTATGAAGTGACACAAGTATGATCTCAAATCTAAGTTTTCTCCTCTTGCAGAGCTAACGAAAAAAAACCAAGCCCAGTAATATGCCCAGTGCAGCACAGAGCACTGGAGCCTCTTCAGCTCACAAGCCATTGTGCTACCTCCAAATTTTAATGGCTTACAGAGCAACTCCATCTTCCACATCAAATTGAGTAAGAAAAAAAAAAAAGAAAAAAAAGAATAAAAATTTGAGGCACCTTTCTTGGTATAAATCTGCTACCTTCACATTACAAATAATTAATTCCAAACACACAAAACGATGGCTCTGCCAGAAAAAAAAAGCAGTCTGCGTCCACATGTGGTAAAACAAGAGCTGGAAAGTGAAGACCGTGATGTCCTAAGGAAGCCAGATGCAGGTCAGAAAAACACAGTTGCCTAGTCCGGCCTGAATATAGGTTGAAATCAAATGCCTACAGTTCTCATCATCACCTGACACAGTGCATTTTGGTCACTGCAGATGTGAGGATGGAAACAAAGCCACCTTTTCCATTCCACTGTGAATTGGGTCAGTTTTCCTTGGGTTTCATTGTGCCAGCTTAACAGCAAGATCATCCCTCCTTATGCCCCACCAGGGAAGTTGTGATCTAGCTAACTCACTGATGTTAATGTTAGTTTATGTTAAGAGACCTCAACTATTTTACCTGAAGCTGAAAAACTTGCATGTTATTCTATTCACACTTAAATATTGAAAACTTATTATGAATATATTCGATGTCTCCATCTTACATGGCTGGTTTTGGTTTGTTTCATTGTAAGTATTTCATGTGAGCTATTCCTAGAAATTCCATAATGCTTTAGCAAAAGTAGCTCAAGAATGAGGAGCTAGGGAGAAAGACCAAGAGCACAGATACAATAATGATTATAATTTCAACAAAACTCCTCAAAGGGCAGAAGAAGCTACAATTGTGAGAACAAATTGATTTGATTCTACATATACAAAAAAAAATGGTAAGAAGGATTTTGTCCTGGTAAGATAGATTTACTTTTTTAAGAGGATTTAATTAAATACCCCTCAGTTTTTTGTTTGTTTGTTTTTCCCTTAAGATTTTAACTGTCAGGCATCGTATCCAAAAGAAAAAACAATACCATCCAGGAAGTAATTATCTGCATTAACTGCTGTTAGACTTATTTCCTGCTACAGTGAACTCTGGCTGAAGGAGAAACCAAGGAAGCTGGAGGAGGAGGGGGAAAAAAAACATTGATTCAGTAATCTGAGAAGATAAATACATTTCTCTGTGTCTCAATTAACAGAGGGAGGGCTTGTTCTGCAGTGGGAGCAGCACCAGGTCGGTAACAGCAAGGTCTATTTTAGTGGCTGTGTGTCATGTTAGAAACTGGAGGAACATAAGGGGCTTGACACAGCATTACTTGCTGTGAATAATAACCCCCTGGAGCTGCTGCTGGGTGGTCAAACTGGAGGCTGCATCCATGCAGCACCAGCACTGGTGTGGGCAGGTGTTGGAGCTCTCATGTTGGCTCCGCTCTCCCCCAGCTTGGCTGCCCTCCCAGGGCTGCCCAACTGCACAGATACACAGCTCCAGCCACTCGGGCTCTGCCCTCCTGTCTTGGTTTGAAAGACAGGTATCTGCCAAGGAAGGCAGGAGCCCCCCTTGGAATGGAAGATGCAACCCCCCCTTCTGTCTGAATTATTATAATTTGAAATCAAGGGGCTTTTCAGGCAAAGATATGGGAAATAGGAATAACAGTTCTTTACTAATATATATATAAAAACAAGGCAGGAAAAAACAGAACAAAACTGATTTAAACTGACAGTCAGATAAGAGCTGACCCTGTTAGTCAGGGCAGCAGTAGCAGTCCGATAAAAAGTAGTGGCTGCAGTCCTCCTGAAGTGAATGGATGTGGTTCTGTTGAAGTGGTGATCCTGTGTGGAAAGATCTGGTCTTCCTAAGAAGGTCCAGTGGTGGGTATGTAGTACTTGTCCTCTGGAAAACCCAGTGTGAAAGGCTGCCTGTGATGTTCCAAAGTCCCAGTTATATCCAGTATGGAATGCTTGGTTTCTCCCTCTGGGTGGAGCATCTCACAATGGAAGGATGAGTCATGAGATAAGGCATTGATGAGCCATTAACAGGACATAGCCTTGAGGGAGGAGGCAGGGAGACTGCCCCACCTGGTTTTAACATCTCATGAAGATGGTGATAGAATACAGGCTTGTGGGCACATCTTACATTGTAACCTAGGACACCTCCTCTGCTGGCTCCTCTTCAACACCACCTACTTGTTTGTCAGTTTTCGGGGTGGATGCACTGCTCATATTCATAGAGACCTGTTTATAAATGTTTTATTCCTCCCTTGACTTTGGTTTATCCCAGCTCCTGTTATCCTGGATAATTAAGAGTTGAATTGGACACTTAATATTTAAAATACATTTCCTGTGTGTTTTCATGATGTCAGCTTTCATATGGATTCCCTTCACTGGTTATCCCACACAGACTAAGGTTTTATCCCTTTCCACTCAATATTTTCACTACTATTATTTGATTCCATTCTTTCCCATTACCTGCCACCTATTCTGCCAGTAGCAGGAGACACAAATACCTACTTCTGCTTCTTTCCCTACTGCTCCCTGTAAATGATATTGTCCTGCCATCAATAATCAAGAATGCCTTCTTTATATAGAGGTTTGTGATGCATCTCAATAGCTTCTGTCAATTTGCTTCATGTATATATTTAAAAATTATATAAATAGGAAGCATATTTCATACAAAACTTACATATGGTTTGCTCTTATCTTCCTCACTTTTTAAATGAAATTTTAAAAACCAGAAACATAAGTGTTTTGTGTCTGCAACCAATTTATGCGTGTTGCACGCTGCAGTCTCTCTCTTCTTCTGTACTGGTTGGTGGTTTTTTTTTTTTCTTGCTCCTGACTGATGTGGACTGATGCTGCTCCTGTGGAGACTAAGCTGGTCACCTCACCCAGCAACCAGCCCAATAGGTTTCCAGCCCACCCAGGAGCTCTCATTGCTCCTTCAGTCTGCATTGCAGCCACGCAGCACAGCTATGGGATAATAAGTCTATCTTAATTTTTGTTTCTTCTTCCCCAAAAGGATAAGGGCTTTGCATTTCCTCTGTGCAGTGCAAAGGATGTGATCATCTTTAACATATAAGAGCCTGACCTGAAGCAACATGTGACAACCCCACCAATAATTTTGTTTGAAAAGCCTTCAGTTGTGAACTATTTTCTGATGTCAGTCATGGAGGCCCAGAAAATCCTTCTGCTAAGTTTCCTCTGATTTTGTGCACAGAAACAGTGCTTTCTGACAAGAGACCAAGGAAAGTCAGCCTGAAATAATTGTGTATTCCTCTATGCATGATCGCTGCAGTGACTAATCCCAATTTGCTCCCTTAACTCTGTCTCTCTCCCTTTCAGAAGGCAGCTCAGTTCTGAAAACAAATGAGAGTGGAGGAGAAAAGGCAATTTGTACTCATGTTCTCTCCCCCAGCATGCTTCCTCCCACTCCAAATTCCGTAGAAAAGGAGTATGTTTTGGTTCACTAGCTGAGCCTACGTTCCCAACTATTATGTTAACAAATAGTAATGAAAGAATATTTTTGGTTAATTATGTGGCTCTACTGTTGCTATTGCAGCTGACTGGGGAAGATGAGAAAATCTGTGTGGTTTATGGTACAAATGTAACATGGGAAGGGCTCAAGCCATAGACTTGTTGGGCCATCATTCAGTTTTCCAGGAGGTTTTGGAGCTCTTCAGTCTTGTAACCCTCCTGTCACCCTGAAGGAGAGGAACCTAAACTGAAGTTCAGATATAGAAAATTTAAACTGAAGAACCTACTAAAGCTGGTATCAAGACTGGAAACTGCTCTGTATTTCTGTGATATGGTATCTTTCACTGAAGAATATCAAAGTACTCTTCTACAAGTACATGTTAATGAGCCCTCACAAGATTGCTATAAATACAATATCATGTGTATATGACTCATGTGGCTTATTAATTTTACATCACCTACACTACTGCTTGAACAAGAGTGACAGAGCAGCATTCAGGCAAATTCCTCTGTGAGAACTTAGCCAAAATAGAAGTACCTGTGTCTTCAGGGGTCAATCTGCCTCAAGGCTGACTCTAGTTAGCAAGATTCAGACTGAGAGAAATGTTCCCTGCTCACCACAGCCCTCCCAGTATAGTTCTCTTGGCAAAAATTTAGAGCATTCTTCTAATAAGAAAATAAAGTCAAAGCAATGTATAATAGCTCCTAGGTTAAACATCCCATGCCAGTGGTCTACAGCAGGGTGCAAGGAAGAACAGGAACTTTGCTGGGGGATGGATAGAGATCCAAAAGGCACAGATCCTCAGTGGGACTTGATTTTAATTAAAAAGCAGGAGGAAAAAGCAATATTTAATCTCTTAAACTTACCTATGCCCTGAACTGAATGACATTTTTACTTAGCTTAATTAACTATTAACACTGAGTTCCAGAAAAGCCCTTTGTAATTTCAAAGTGTTCACTCTACTCCTGTGGCAATTACCCCATTAGAGGTTCTACAGGCACAGCAATAATGAAGACATGTGAAGGATTTGTTTGCTTGGTGCTTTACAGGAACTGTGAGCCAGACAGACACTTTTTAATTGACATAAATAGGACTCTGTGCTCATACAGCTTGATGAGAGGTCAAGTATATTAGCACAGAGTTAGCACTAGCCAGTATTAACCTCCTCCTGCTAGCTTAGAGGATGGGAAGGTAAAATAATGCCTATCTGTGAACTTCCACAAGTTAAACAAATAGTTAAAGGCCCCACAGAGGGTAAATAATAGAGCTGAAACAACAATAGCTAGATTTCTTTAGCCCAGTCTCAGTGGAATCAAGAAAGGTGGATCAAACCACCCATTTCATACTGATTTCCTTCTTTCCTGCATGCAGGATGATTGATGTGGTGGAATTCGACTCAAACAAGGCAGGCAGATTTCACTGGCAGCATTCACAGAGGTGAGAGAACTGAGACAGGGTGGAGGGAAAGGAGAAACCCCCAGTAGCTGTGTTGTTCTCTCAGAGCCAAAAAAAGGAGGAGAAAGTGGAGAGGAAGATGCTTCCTCCTGTCCTCCAAACGGGAGGGACACCAGAGGGAGCAGCCTCCTAGGTGCCAGTTAATCCCAGAAGTCTCAGCTCCCACTCTTCCCACACTGACGTCCTTACTCATTTCTTGTCCTTGTTAACGGTTTAGCCTAAAGCCAAATAACTCCAAATTTCTCAATATTCAAATCCCAGAGCAACTTCCGTAGCTAGAATGTACCTCTGAACTCTAAGCCATCCGTAACCACTACAAGCTTCATTCTGTAATTGCTATAATTGCTAAGAATTCAAGTCTGCAAATTTTGATTTAAATAGAAAAAAATTAATTCTCTGCCTTTGTCAATTCAAAAAGCACACAGAAGCTTAAACCTATCTAAGTGATGTACTTAAGACTTTCCTGTAGTAATTAAAGACTGAATAAAGAACTTTGCCATTTGAAAGGTTTTTATCTCAGCCTAGTCTGCCATACTGCAAATAATGTACATGGATGTGCTCTGTTTCTGTGTCAGTAAGAAAAATGCTCTGATATTCGAAGAATTTCACCTGAAACAATGGGAGAAATGTGAGAAAATTCAAGCGCATCTCCTTGCATGTTGCAGCAACACAGCACAGCCCTCACCCCACTGGCCTTTGGCTTGCTAAGGATGACCAATCCATGAAAAGCTAAGAGAAAAATTGGTGACAAAACATGTGCAATCACCAAGAGAGAACCTGAGATCAGTCAGTGACTGTCGGGGTGGGAGACAACTGCTTCCACAGCCTGAAAGGCTTCTGAAAGCATTTATCACCATTTCTGGGAGAGTAAAATTTGGAAAAATTGGTGTTCTTGTGAAACACCTGCTGGAGTTAAAATTGTAGTGGCCCCTATTCACAAGAGTTAATTGCATTGGGGAGGGGAAAAAATTACCTTAGGAGGAACTCACTGCATTTCAGGGAGAAAGACAAAGACAGTTTGGGGTTAAGGAGGTGGAGAAAGGAGGTGGAAAATCTCATGCAGTGGGAAGAGTAACTTATTCCTTTGACCAGCAGAAGGTTGGGTGAAGCTGTGCAGCAATTTGACAAATAAATCTACCAGTTTTTGAAGTTAAGGCTCCCATTTTCAAGACCAGAGGCTCCAAATTTGGTACTTTCCACTAATTATATCTGCAAGGGAGTCGTATTATTTATATGTATTTTAAATTAGCTGGTGACCTGAGCTGTATCTACTATGGTCCGAATGCAGTTTGCTTATCATTCATTACATAAATGAGGTTTGAAATGAACATAACTGTTTACTCAGAAGACATCCATTTAGTGAGCTGGCATTTCTTCATTACCCAAAATATATGATAATTGTCCATGTAATTCCTTCAGCAATTTAATTGCACACAGTCCTGCTCCTCCATGGAAATTATCTGTCAACTCCACAAAATAATTATGCATCAGTCTAAGTTAATATTCATCCACACTATTGCATATGTAGGACTGGATTCAATGCCCAGTAAGGTGGGCACCTTCTTAAGAAACTACAACAGTGAGGTTTTTACAACAAAACTAAAAACATGGCTCCTGATTCAATGATTGAAGAGCTACCATGGCTCGTGGTGTGGTGTATGTTGGCACAGCAGAATGGACACAGCTCTTGCACATAATTTCAGGGTGAAAGGTAATGGTAAATCAGGGTAGTAACACTGAGACCTGCAAGGAAAGTTTCCCTCTTCAGAAAGGGTGGGAGGAGGCATTTCTGCAACTGGAAACAAATTTTGCACTGAACTGATCAAATTTATTCTACTTTCACTGGAAACGGACTCATTTCTAATGTAGTTTGCTGCAAGCCTATCTGTAAGTTTCATTGTGCACAGGGATTCGGCTCTGACAGGAAGCATTTTTTAGCCCTGGCACATCTGAGGCTGAGGTACAGATCTTGAGGGAAATCTGTGAAAGATGGAATCGACATTGCCCTCAGATCACGTACAAGGCACTAAGTCAGGCTCGTTGTTTACTGTCACCTCCAATCTATCCTGTGTGAGACAGCCCAAAACAACATGCACCACAGAAGGAAAAGCACAGAACAGTGTATGTGATACAACCCAGCAAATCTGTCAAGAACATCTTATGTGTGTGTGTGCCTATCCCCATAAAACCACAGAGTATTCAGATGACTAGTTCAAAATAAATGCAAATCCCCAAGCCCCAAAAAATCTGACAGAAGAAGGTCTTAGCAGCTAAAAATGTAAGTTTTGAAACTAAAAAGGATAAACTGACAATCTAGGTCAGGTTTTGCCATCCTTTGGTGACTGCTCTCAGCCATTCTGAACCCTTTTGTTCCTGATCCTTACACATCCTCATGTTACAACTTAAAAAAAAAAAAAGCAGTGTGTCTCCAGATCCCCTATCTCTTGCTTAGCTAAATACGGGGCTTTGCCCATTGAGGCTTTAGAATACTCTATTTTTCATCAGGCATTTGTAGAGGAAAATGCCCTGCAATGAAGTCTGTATTCAGAAGGGATCATAAATCTCCAGAATACAGACCTAACCCAGTCAAACCCTTTATGATCATGGAACACCCAACAATGAAACAGAATATGAAGCAACTTGAACAAGTGTGCATTATGCAGAGCCTTACAGCATTTTATACTCTGTGCAGGGAGTAAATAGGAAGACCTAAATTAACTGACTGTGTTGAGGTTAGCATAAATCACTGCTTCCAGGGACTGCTGCATTCCTGTCGTACTCCTCAGGGCATTTTAAAGAGCACCTCCCTACCAATTTCACCTCTTTTTGTAGATACCAAATTGGGAGAACCGTTATGAGAACAAGATGCAACCAGGTTGCAGCAAATTTTGTCCAGTATTTTTCTTTTCACAGGTTTAAAAAATGAGACAACTGAAATTTATTTGATAAGAAGGTTCAGCACTCAACACCAAAGTGAATCGAAGGTCAGTAGTACCCCCACGGGTCAGATGGAGACCAGCATTAACTGCAACCTCAAAACCCAGCACCTTTCTCACAGCAAGTCAATTAAGTTACAAAAGAATGTTTCAAAGAAGAAAAATTACCACAGAGAAACTGTTACTCTCCAAAAAACAAACAGGAGAATGCTTGTTCCCTCAGCATCTTACCCGTCCTCCAGTAGGAGGAATGAGAATGTGGGTTTCCATTTTAAATGCTTTACATTCATGCTGGTGGGGAAAGTTTTTTATTCATTCCACATCCCTATCAAGATGCAGAGTCAACAGACAGCAGAAGCAAGTCTGCAGCATCAGTGCAGCATTAAAGTGGTTTATGTCCCAAAAGGAGAAAACTTTAGAATAAACTTTCTCCAGATGATCATAAATTCTCTACTTCAAATCAACGTGTCTGTGTCAGCCTTATCTACACAGCTCCAACAGATCACATTTATTTTGGAGGGAAGGTCTGACCATGTACAGAAATCAGACAGAATTTTCTATTGAGTTTTGGTACACGTAGCCCTGTGTGTCTCAGAGTGGACCTCAGTGCACCTCCGAGGGTCAGGGGTGATACTGAAAGTTGTCAGCGAAATGCTGGTAGCTCTCCTGCTGACTTCAGAGGGGCTTATATTCCTGATACTCTGGGGAGGAGAAGAATGATGTGAATTTGTTAGCATTTTTAACATCCATAAAACAAGGTCTGAGATGCACTCACTGCTCAAGATGACTCAGGAATGCAAATTTTAGTATTAAAAAAAATTAATTTTTTATGTCAAATCACAAAAAACCCCCAAACCCTAGAGCCAAGGAATTGCATCAATCTATTTTAAATGTGCCATAGATATGTATGACAAGCACTTAAATATTCTGGCTATTCAGATTTCTGTACATCTGAGTAGGCTGAGGATCAAAAGTCAGGCTCAAATTTATGCCATTTTGAGCTTAAGATGGTAAATAAGGAATCTTCAGCTGTTGATCTCTGATACTTTTTCTGCTCTTACAGTTCTTCATCCAATTTTCCTGTTGCATTTCTGGTACTTTCACTTCCTGTACTGAATGGATATCAGGCATGGAAAACAAGATAGCCAAAACATTCACTGGCCTGAAAAAGTTCAGATTTAATATCCAGAAAGGATTATTTTCAGGACTAAAGAGAAAAAAATCTCAATTTTTTTCAAAAGGTTTAGCTCAGCTTTAATGATAGGGCCTCAGAAAAAAAGTAATGACACAACAACACTATAACATCAGCTGCCTAATAATAATAATAATTTTATAGTAATATTCTTTTTGCTCTCTAAGGAAGTTCAAGGAAACACCTAATGTGCTTTTGTTCACTAACTCAGCATCTTATTTCATAATGGAATTTCTTTAAAGTGGTCTAATTATACTTCACAGGAAAAGCATAATTTTCAGGTTTTTTCTTTATGGCCCAAGAGGCAGTTCCCTGAAGAGAAAGACCTGAAATCTGCAGCTTTTTATATGATCTCTAATTTTATGAGAGATCTGTCACCTGAGTAGGAGATGTCTGAAAGAACAACCCATGGAAAAACTGTGGTATTTCTGCAGTTTGAATTAAAGAAATAAAACTTCTGGAAGGAAATTAGTTAGGTAAGGTGTTAGATTAGATTGATGAAGCATTTCTTTGATGCCCACTGAAAAGGGAACACCACTTTCTTGTCAGAGACCTTACATTTCAGCCAGTAAAACTAAATAATAATTAGCTTTCCATGGCACTCAACAGAAATACAAAATAAAGAAACACAGCTTCAAAAATGGTTGCTAAATAATGTCATTCAACATTTTTTGTCTTTGAAGAAAAGTGAAGAGCAGGTTTTCACACCTCAGGGAAAAAATATTGCATTTAAAGGTAAAGCACATAATTTATGCTTTTTTTAACAAAAAACCCCCTGTCTTTAAATAAACTGAAGTTGTATATTTCTAAGGCTATTGAACTAAAAGGGATTGCTGAAAACTAAAAAGCCATTGATTTGAACTTTCTTCCTCAATATCTGTAGTAAACGCAACACTTAACACCAAAAAGTAGTTTGAAAGTTTCAGTTAAAAGTATGGCAGGTGACACAACTCCATGACAACCAAGAATGCAAAAACCTTGTTTCTTCCATAGTTTGTTTTTGCAACCATGTGCACATAACTCCCCTCAAAATCTATAACCACAGATTTCATGAGCAAGCTCTACAGTGGAATGAATAGTAAAACCAGCATTGGCCAAATCACTTAAAGCCATCTGCTCTTTTTGAGCTGCCCCAACCAAAGAGCAAGGGAAATTGCAGGATTTTCTAGCTAGCTCAGAGCCAACACAGGCAGCTTCCCCTGCCCATCCTGCAGCTGCCCATGTGCCCGGGGATGCAGCTCCCTGCCGTGGTTGGCTTTGGCGTGGGTGGAAAAGGTAGGAAACCTTGGAGCTCTCCTTGCACACAGGTAAGGATATCCACGCTGCACAGACTCAGGGAGCTCATTTCAGTGCACTTTGTCACACACTCTCTTGCCATTAATCGGTGCCTAGAAGGCTGGCTTGGAAACGTGACCCTAAAGTTTGGGAAAACCATGAGAGGCTCAGAATGACAGGTACTGGACAGGGGCTGGAGTCAGTGCTCCTTGCAGCCCTATGGACTAACCTATGCCTTGCTCTCTGACCAAGCTCTTTTTCCACTTTTAGGAGAAAACAAGCCTCTCCATCATTCCTTATCTTTCCTATTATCTCATCCTGCTGCTGAGTCCGCAACAGCAGGTGACAGATTGTGGAGAGAGCTTTCAGAGATACTGTAAATGCTTATCGGCTGTAAATCACAGCTTCATTCCCTCCAGCAGTAGCCCAGGGCCTGACTCTGCACAGAGGCCACAGATTCCATTCGTAATTTAAATAAGCAAAGAACGAATGTTATTATTTCTGCCACAGAAAAGGAGCTCCCCACACAGCAAGGAAAAATAATGATAGCAAGCTCGCTTTTCAGCTGTAAGTCCTCAATGGGTTTACAAAGGAAGAAAGCAGCATTACCCTGTTCCACAAATAAAGGTACAAAAAGGAACATGTAGCCAGCAGAGATAGTAGCAGATCCAAAGACAGGGTCTCAAAAGGCAAGAATAGAAGACAGCCACAAGGATTTAGGGCAGATTGGAAACCTACAGAAAAATGACTCAGAAAACTCATGAACTGTGGAGCCTGATGTCCAAATAAAGCAAAGCTGGTGTGAGGGTGAAACGACATAATAGTTTACACATTTTTAAACATTTTCCAGTGGAGCAGGGATGCCTTTCACTCTGGGCTAAAATCTTTCCTGCCTTTCTCAATCTGAATTCATCTGCAAGTGAGTAAACCAGCCTTGCTTTTGACAAGGCAGACCATGACAAGAAAAACCCTCACCACATGAAATTATTACTCTATTTCAGAAAATGGGTAAAGTGTAGCACTCAAGAGCAAGCATGCACATTTTCCCAAAGCTTCATAAAGATCCATTAAAGATCCTTAACATAATTGCTCCAAAGAGTAACAGCACACAGGGTCATTTCCATCTTGGCACAAGTTCAAGGGAGATGCGCCTCAGCTCTGAACTTGACCCATCATCTCAATTCTGAGGGCACTGTCCAACTCTGCTCTGGTCCATGGGGTGAGATGAAGAACGTGAGCAAAGCCCTGGGCTGTGGAGTCCCACAGGGCTGCACCTTCCTGGGTCTGCTCTACTCAGGGCCCTCAGCTCCTCTGGACATCCCATCCCGAGACAGGTCACAGCCCATTCACAATTCCCCAGCTGCCTCCAGAAAAAACATCAGTAATCTCCCATTTAATGGTAACAGGAGGGCTTAACATACTATGCAGAGCTTAAAGTTAACTTTTGGAATTTTAGAACTATGTATATTTTTTCCCTGACCTGAAAGGAAGCTATCTGAATTAAAAATCTTCTGGCTGTAGCTGCCAATGAAGCTTAATTAGCAGTATTAATGGGTGACAGGTTGTCCCTGCAGATACAGCCCTTTCCAGTGATGAATGACAATATGTGGATTTATGGCTGCAGGAGAATTCTGGATAAAACTTCTATCATTTAACTGTCCAATTACTAAGACAATCTATAAGACCAAGATGAAGAAGTTTATCCCACATAAAAAACCAAACCCATACTCAACCAAACCCCCCAAAATATGCTGGTATGATGCTTAAAATGGCAAAATCAGAGTCTATATTTGGGTTGTAAATAGAGATTTTTGTGACAATGCTTATCAGTTTATCGCATAATCACTAAAGTGGAATGATTTACTGAAGTCTTTAAAACAATACCATAATCCTTATTTGGGGAACTAGATTTCTGTATAAATTCATACAGGGAGTTAATTTAGGAAGTTCCTAGCAGAGTTGTGAAGACACTCTTGGTATCCTAATTTCTTATTCTATACTTAAACCTGGCAGTTCGTCTAAACCTTTACAGCCAAACCCTACTCTGATCAATTCTCCATCTCAACCTTCCAAAAGCTTAACTGGGCCTTATGTTAAACACATCCAGAAATCAAGTGTTTTCAAACTGCTGTCCTCATATATTCACAGCGACAGGGCTGGTGCCAAAAGCATGCCAGGCATCACTGGCTGTATTACAGCTTCTCCACATGTCTGCTGGAAGCTGGTCCTTTGCACTTTACCTGACACAGTTTTGAGCAAAACTTCATTTCTCTCTTTCTCCTCAGCCTGTTACTTCTGGTTTATGTTTTAGCCAAGCCTCCAAAATACAGCATTGAAGACATCCACATCCCCGTTACTTCCCTATATACTCATCAGAGCATTTGAACTGGGAATCCAAGCATTGCTGTGACCCAGGAAAACACACATCAGTTGAAGTCTCAAAGAGAAATTGTTTTTAAAAACGTGAGGATTCCAAATGCCAGCTTATTTATCCATCTCCAATCGCAGCTCACCCTGCAGCACACTGCACTAACAGAGATGCACTAATTATCTTTTGGAGGTGAGCTTGGCTACTCCAGCTTTGATGCTCTGCTTTGCAATTAAATGTATTCCAGCAACCACATGGGGGAGAAGGAAAAAAATACAGCTTCCAGTTCTGCAATGACCTACTTACAGCATTAAAGCACTGAGGGGAAGGGGGAGGGCTGGGGAGCAGGGGAGAGGTCTAACTATAGCTTAATGCAAGCTGACACTGATCTGGGCTTCAGACTACACAGCAATCAATATCAGCTATGACTTCACCTCCTACAGAAAATGTTGGTGAGACTGGGAAAGTTAATGACAGGAAGAAATTAATACAAGACCTTGCTTCTCAAAACCTGCAGTAGTTTTAATATCTGCAACCCCTTTGTGCCTCCTCTGCCATGCCCCATACCACAGCACTCCTGAAGTTTGTATCAAATTCACATTATTCAAGCTAAGGGTAACACTGTCCTGAGCATTGTACAGCCACAAGCTCCATGTCCCAGACAAGTACAGACATTCTCATTCCTCCCTCTCAATGAATATAGCAAGGAAAGGAAGAGAATCTGATTTATCTAGCATCACTAAGCTAAGTCAATGCCACAGATTGATTCCAGACTTTCTCATTCATGTTTTAAGCCTACCCCTTCCCCCAGTTTCTCCCCACCTCAGAATGTCTTTAATCCTTAAGACAATTAAGCAGAATTATTAGAGAAAGGTGATGATGGGAACATTTTGCATTCTGTCAGCGATCCCAGAATGCCCTGGATTTTTAAGCACGGGATGTATTTTGGGATATGGTTTTTGTTTTCAATATTCCACTCTCCTGGTTTGTGGCACGGACAATTTAATTTCTGGACTTCATACTAAGCACAGTGCTTACTGGTGACAAAGTCAAATGGAAGGCACACACTTAGTGCTATAAAACACACTCTTCCAAAATGCCATATACTTGCAGCATGTGAAATTCCTGTTGTTTCAGCAGCAGGACAAATGTTTGGAAAGCTTAAATGCTTAACTGCAAAAATTGAGCTGAACAATAAATCAATAAGAATTTAAAAGTCTTTTGCTCATTGTAGCCTTTTGTATAATACAAAGCAAAGGAAACCCCTTTAACAGTCTGAGAAAATCATCTACCATTTTTATTTTTTGGTGTCAGATGAAATATTAATCTTCAGTTCTGTTTCCAAAAGTATACAAATACATTGGAAGTATCAAATATATAATGGTTACCCTGAACTACAGCACCTAAGGATCAAGGAAACGGAAAGAAAGAACAAGAGAAAAGTGAGGGTGAATGTGATTTTTTCTTTCAGCCCCCACTCAGATAAGGAGTAATATCCAGCAACACCCACTTACCCCAGCCAGAGGATTTTCAGCCTGAATTATTAGTTTCCTTCAGTATTCTCTAGCTCAGTAGTTGCATTGCCGGAAGGAATCATTCAAATCTGTGGAATTTACTAATCCTCTTCTACAGCTGTCACAGAAACTGGCTGTTCTGCCTTTCCCCAACTATTTCTGAGTCACACTACCTAGGGCTGTGAGCTTGTCATATCTGATAACTGAGGCAGGGTCAGATACAGTCAGTACTTTAACAAGAGACAGCCAGAGAGAGGCAAGATGCTATGGAGACGATGCTGGTTAATGGATGGACAGCAAATTCCACTCTGCATGATTCTGCACAGGGCATTATTCCCTCAGTACAGCCAGCTGTGATACAACTGACACAGCTGGAAACAAAGAGAAGTACTCTTTGTACTTGAAATGACAAATCATTCAATGAACAACCCAAAGTTAGTCAAAGTCACTGTGATCTATTGGAATGGATAAATTCCTGAAATAATGTCTTGCAAGAAAGTTGGCAGGGAAGTCCCTGCATTCAAATCACAACAACAATCCCACTGCTCAGTCAGAGGTTTCATTTAACAACATGTCCACGCATCACTGCATTGCCATGGAATGGAGGAGTTCTAATCTCAAATACACTCAGCCTGGAGCACAGCATCAGATAAACCAGAACGTCCCAGGGTCAGTCAACAGCACCTATTTATAAATCTTCGTGCCTCCAAAACCTAGGTGCTAAAATGAGCAAGCAAACGAGAAGGTGGGGCAAAAGCTGTTGGTTTGCTGTTTCTTGAAGTCTCTCTCCCTTCTAGTAATCCTCTGTAAATGCTAATGCCACTGCTTTTCTACAGTTTGGAGAGAAGGAATTATTCCCTGGAGAGGAAGAATAGAATTTTCTTGTTGCTTCCTTGCTGTGCACCTGAGATCCTCTAAGGGTCTCTCTATTGGGTGAACGTATCAAGGACCTGTGAAAGTATTTGAGCATTTTAAGTTATTTGAGCAATTATATAGGACAGCAGTGTCTCACTTTATCCATCAGTAGTGTAAATTATGTACTTTGCCTTGCAGTGACATTAAGCCTTAAGAGTTGTAAAAACTTTGCCACGCTTGGATGAAAAACATCATCTAAAGTATACTGTATAATTAATGTGACTGCACAGACTCTTCCTCCTTTTAAAGCAACTTCTTCAAAAGCATTCTAAGCATGTAAATCCTTTTTTCTTTTCATATGAAAATGACTGATTGCATATTTAGAAGTATTAATTGGTTCTATGACAAGTTTTTTTTAAAAAACCCTTAACACTTCAAGATATCAGGAAGAAACATTGTAATTGCTCAAATAACTTAAAATGCTCATTCATTTTCAGTGGTCCTTGATACAATCACCCAAAGAAGACACTTTTACAGGCAAAGCTGGATAGTATTTATTTAGAAAAGGCTGCTTGGAAGTAATGGACTAATAATAAATAATTTGTAGAACATTGTGCACAAATTATAAAAAGCATTCCAAAAAACTGATCTCATTCCTTGGTTTAATTATTCAGTTCTTTTTAGGCTAGAGCTATGTGTCTGGTATATTTGCTTCAGATCTCAAGAGGGTATTGACCAGGTTTTCTGAAGTCTTCTGCATTATTTATCTCTTCCTACCATAAGGGGTCTGATAGGCATACTGTTTCAATAATTAAATGTCAACAATTCATGCTGTTGGCCAAAACCCAAAGGACCCTCATAAATAAATAACAACATCTTGCATTTTTATAGCTTCTTTCATTCAAGAGTCTCAAAGTGTGTTCTGCAAATATTCATTAAGATCCCCCCCAATAGCCTTGCAATTCAGAATTATTTCACTACAGGTTTTTCACAGCGGGAAAGGAGAAGGACCCAAGGACAAGGCCCAAGCAAGGGGCTGAGGTGGGGACAGAGCCCAAACCAACAGCCCCCTTCTGCCAGCTCCCCTCATCAGACTCTGCACTGGCAGCAGCAGGAAACAGATGTGACTCCAGGGAACTCATTGCCATGTAAGAGCTGTGAAAGTGGGACGGGATGGGGGGGAAATCACTGACGGCTCTACTCTTGATTTTTGTTTTAAACATGTTTTATTATCACGTTTCCAGAGAAGGTAAGGGAAAGCAATGCTGCATGTGGACCCAGCATTGACATTTCTCTCTTACTGTTCGTGGTGTTCTGGTCAGCAGTGATTTCAGTCACAGCAAGGAAATATCCTGTTTCCAATCTAATCCATCAAAATGTTCATCAGAAGTCAAACAGCTGTGCTTCATTCGCCTTTCTCCAGTCATTTTTGTTAGCATCATTCTCCATGACCTCTTTTTCACTCCATACTGAGGAAAACAAGAATGATCATAATGATCTTACATTTCTATAGTGGCTTTCATCACGCTGACATGTTGAGAGCAGTGATGAGCACAGAAATAACATAAGAAGCCTTTTCAGGCATCCTCTTCTCAATTTAGAACTGAGTTTCTGAGGAGAGAAAGGCTGAATCTGAAAGCTGAGTGCACATCCTCGCTCTGCTCATTCAGGTAGCTTTCAGACATTAATTCTACCTCCAGTCCTGCAAAGCTGTGAGAAATTCCACACAGAAGTGACCCCAACAACTAAAATCTCCCATTCTAGTCCTCAGAACACCGAGTTCAAAAAATCTCCAGTATCTCGCTGTTTTCTGGTTTGAACGCAATGCCTAGAAAAAGGCAACACTAGAATATCTATTTTTAAACAAATAAAACAACATCCAAAAGTGCTTTCACTCACATAGAGCACTTTAGGATCCCCTACTCTCCACTGCTCTCAGAGGAATGCCCATGTTTTCCATCCCTTGCCCAGCTGTCACTGTTTACATGTAAATACAAACTCCTCTGTATGGCACGTGTGTGGTCTCAGATTGGTAAATGTGTTTCTGACTGACCAAATCTGAGCACAAGTTTTTCCCTGATTCTTCAGTAGTTAGAACCATTTTTCACATGCTTGAATGTATATGTCTGTTCCTGATGTGGCTTCCTGGAAATCTGCATCTGAGCTTCTGTCTGTTATTACAGCCAGGAATATTTACTAATTTTCAAGAACTGTAGACTTTTTAAAGATATAAACCATCAATTCTTTTATTAATTCTTTTTTTTCAAATAAATGGATTGATTTACTCTGTTTATGGGACAAGTTATGGGATCTGATGATGAAGATGACATAAAGCAGCACTGACAGATATTATCATGGGTCAAAATAAATACACTGTCCTATCTGAACTTGATCAATGCTCATAACCAGTAAGAAAAAGATAAAAAGATGAAATATTATTAAAATGTAGGAATATAAGAACGCATTTAGGTATTTAAGGCTATACGAGTGGATGAATAAAAATGAACACAATTTTACACATTGTGAAATTCAGTAAAAAAATGAATAGAAAATAGGATTATTATGCTTCAATTTCAGCTCTTTCTCCTGCAGTTTTTTTTTTTTTTTCATGCCTGTGCTATTCCTCTGCTTCCTGAAGCTCCCTTTCACCAACCTTCATGTCTGCTTCCAGTTCCCTACCGCCTGCAGAGCTATAAATTTGGAGCAATACAGGCAAAGTGTTAAGTTCTTCTAATTACCATACTGCTGTATCCGCTGTGCAGTCTAAGTTACCCTTCCCCACATTTTTTTCATTAAGTCATCCAACCCAGATATTAACCTTATTGGCAGTTTTGCCCTCAGCTGTGTGAGCCCCTGAGTTGTGGAGTACAATTAGGAAAAGACAGGAGACTGTAAGAAGTCCCTTTCTTGGCAGTGATGGTGCCAATGTGGTGGATGGTTTAAGACCTTTTTACCATGTGTGCAGCAACCAGTTGATTTATGGATTTACTGGACCTGTTCCACCCATATGATGTGAGAGTGTCTTCCCACTGAAATAAGATTCACCATGTGTTCCTGTGCCAGGACAGCTGCCTGCAACTCTTCCTCAGTTTTCTCCATGGCATGCATGTTCAGCAAACATGTAAATAATTAATTTAGGTAGACTTAAGGCCGCCTCAGAAGATTAGGCCATTGTCCCAGGACAGCAACCCCCCAAATGTTGGATATTTCACTACAACTACCGAAACACAGTTTTACTCACTTTTGTGTTACCCTGAATACTTTCTGCTTTATTTGTGATCTGAAGATCCAGCAAGCAGCACAAGACAAATACAATTAATTCTCAAAGAAGGTACTATTGATCCCATGTCACTGCCCTATTAAAATGACATTTTGCACGACGCAGAATGAGTGATGCAGAAGTTATTTAACCTGACGGATGCTAAGAGCAAGAAGGCAATAGTTGCTCACTGCATCATTATTCAATAGATAACACTTTAACTTGGCTTTGCAAAGGCCATTCTCATTTATGGGGTGCCAGCAGTTTAAGATTACATCATCCACTTCTAAGATTCTCTCCCTTCCAGTAAAATTATCTTAAATCCAGTCAATGCAACAGTGAGAAAAACACTGCTAAATTCTATTAATTGAATCTGATTAAGCTACAAAGCTGGCTCCAATAATATCTGTATTCTACGACCTGTTTTCTTAGTTCTCCTCTCAGTTTCTTTACTGTAGACCTTTCAAAAGAACAAACAAACACACAAAACTCACCCACCACCACCCCAAAAATCCAGTAAATGAGGTGAGGAAGATTCTCAAATTAGACTCTCAATATTTTTGCCTTTTGTGTGCAAAATCCTGTATCCACACAAGCCAGAAATTTGTAGTTTGAGTCTACAGGGATCTTCTGATCCAACCAGGGAGACTTCACACAGACTGACATGCAAAAGTAATCAGTTATTAAGCCAGGATGCTCATGCTATCTTTTAGAAAATTCAGATGTGTGTTGTCCTGTTCTTTCCTCCTAAAGCATCATCTGAAAACTCTTCTAGAAGAGCTAAACAAAAATCCCAAATTAGGAGAAAAGACTGATCAAACTTCGAGCCTTACACCACACAAATCATTTTAGTGGTGACAACAGCATTATCTGCATGAATGGGACTGCAGGGCTTTTACTTCCTGCACTGCGCTCCAAGAGGCATCCACACAAGACAGGAGGAAGCAGGGCACTTGGGAAACACAGCAGTGCAGCCACGCCAGAGCAGCCACGCCAGAGCCTCATTAGTGCTGCTGAGCAGCAGTTCATTTATATCTATTTCAGGTATCTCCCAGGTACTGCATATGGACTTGCCTACAACCCCAGCCAAAGCTCATTGAAACAACGGGCTAATTGCTAATCCAAATTATTTTTTTTTAATTGAAAGAGCTTCAGTTACTCAGGCTACGTCCACAGAGGTTTTCTGCAGACAGATGGGAAAATGGTTTGCCCAGGCTTCTGGCTGGCTTGCTTCATCCAGGAGCCACAGAGACACAAGTGACATGACCCCATGCTTAAGCTAATCAAGCTCTGCCAAGGAATTTCCTCATGTGACATGCTATCAGCCCACAAGAAGACTGATGGTTTCACTTCTGCTATTTCCTTCTGCTCTAAAAAGGTGTGAAAAAAAGCAGAGAAACGGGATTCTAGCACATGAACTTTTCAGTAGCTGACATGAGCTTCACCTTCTGTCAGACAAAAGCAGAGGGCAGATCACATGAAAACGTGTAGAAAGTGAAGGGTAAAGAAAGCACAAGAGGCAACCTTGCTGGTGCAGGGATGACAGACCTGCAGGCAGCCCTTTTTGCCCCACAGCTGTGACGTGTAGCTGGAAAGGCCCCTGCCATCAGTACAGAAGGGTCCTTCCTTTCTTCTCTGCCATACCAGAAATGGACTGAGTTTGTAAGAGAGATTTGCACCATAAAGTCGTGTAAAACTCTTGTCTCTGGCAGAGCATGGGAAACAAGCTGACACTGACAGGGCATCTCAGTTTATTTAGGTCATTTATAGTAGAGCTTCTCACCTGCTGACTGCTTTACAGGGAGAGATGGGTTGTCAGTGCTGGGCCACTGATCCCTGACAGCCCTGCTGCTGGAGCCAGTGTTTTTACTTCCAGCTTAAATTCCACGAGATAGGTAACATGGGGACCTCTCCTTGTACCTGGGTGCTGATGAAAAGCAATATTAAGCTTAAGAAGTAGAGACTGAAAGTCAGCAGTGTGGCTTTACTGTCTCCTTTGATAGCAAATCAAACAGGGCAGATGACTGGGACCACACCAGTAGCAGCACAACATTTCTAACACAAACAGCTGTCTATTAATAACCACTCTATGGAGAGGACCCCATGTGATAAATACACCCACGGGAATCCAAGGCTTGTGGTGGTAATCTTAAAAGTTCCCAGAGGCCTGATTATTTTGCATTGCTTAATCAATCTCTGCAGAATTATTGGGCTAACTGGCCTTTCCCTGACAGGGTAAGCAGCACCAGCCTGGGAGCTTTACTCCTGCACAACTGTTGGATGTTAACAGAGACAATAAAGCACAACTAGCCATTACTGGTTCAATAATAGCAGTCATTGGAATTGACAGCGTTTGCTAAGACAGAAGGAAACAAGACAGCAAAATCCTAATTTGGTCATTTCTCTTCCAGTGTATGTGGTTACTATGTATTTCTTTGCTTAGTAGCACACCTTGATTTGTAACAGCTCGCTTTACTTACTGATCATATCTCAGATTTATTTTTGTAAGGAAAGAAGGCAGCATTCTGTCCTCTGTCATGATCATTTACAAAACTCAGGCCTGAGAACACTGACCAATTTCTCTTAAGCCTAAAGCCTAAACCTCTGCTTGAGCCATGAAAGTTTTACACAGATTCTTGGCATCATCTGTATCAACTTTCCCTTGCCTTATAAAAGAAAAACGTGTATAAAAGAGGTATTACTGAATTGAAGACTTACAAGTGAGGAAGAATCCACTACTTCCCTAAGTATCTACAGAGATTAATTATCCAAAATGCATTTTTTTTTGCATATTAAACATAGCATCAAATCTTTAGATCTAACAGAATAAGAAATATGGAGATCAAAACACTATTGAGTATCAGAAGTCTCTTATCAATGTTGGTTCTTCTAGACCACTACCAAAGTGACTCCTTCCCTTCCCATGGATAAACTAACTAGACCAAGCTTCTTTAATCTCCCACTCTAAATCATGTTCCCCAAGCATCACTCTCATACCTTTTTCCCTAAGCCTTTTTCAAGTTTGTGGCATTCTGTTTTAAGTTACATCAAAAACAGCTTAGAAGCAGCCTGCAGAGTCATAAGACCAGGCATTTGGATGTCATTACAAGATCCAGCAGAAGCTGGTGCTTGTTAGTCCAGAAATAAAGTTATTGGTGAAATTGCGTGTTTGTGATAAAGAAACTCATAACCTCTAATGGAGATCTGTGATTGAAATGAACCTAACCTACCCAAAGACATCAGAAAGAGGAAGATGTAGAAATATTAAGAACATGAAGTTTATTTTGCTTCAACTATCTTTATTCCACATTCTGCTGAAGGGTGAAAATCCATCTCTACAGAGACGCAGAGTTAGCAAGAACCAGTTTGTTTAAACCACTTACCAGCTCTTACTGGGGAAGGAAAAATGCCTCTTTCCATACTGCCTTTGGTGAGGAACCCTCAACCTTTTATACAACTGTTAAATGTGTCTTGCTCACATGAATGCTTCAAGGCTGGTTGGCTGAAGTTTAAGGAACAGGAAAACCTAATTTGATAGGAAAGAGAAAGAGGAAAGAAGAGGGAGGAAGGGAAGGAGGGAGGAAGGAAATGAGAGAAAGAGAGAGAGAGAAGGGAGAGAGAACGAACGATTGTTCAAAATCCTTGTTCCCCTCTGTAATCTCTAAACTAAACCTGCTGATGGACTATGGCAAGCTGTTACGGCCTAGGACACACCAAGATGTCGGCTACTGTTATATAAGTGCACTAAAAGTTAAACCTTTGCTAAAAAGAGAGAAAAAAAGAAAATACTTTATGAACTTTCTTGGATCAGGAAATAGTTGAGAATGTGTCTAGGAAAAAAAAAATCTGTGCAGTACAAGATGCATCTGCAGAGACACTGAAATGA
Source organism: Lanius collurio (assembly GCA_020086605.1). NCBI lineage: Eukaryota > Metazoa > Chordata > Aves > Passeriformes > Laniidae > Lanius > Lanius collurio. Next base: position 21,233,858 of record JACBWW010000009.1, on the reverse strand, counting down.
CAAATCTCATGACAATATTTAACACAGGACCTGTTCATCTGGAGGAATTTCATCAGGATCATCTCGTTCCCTCCTGTCTAATCAAAGCCTTTCCTACCCCCACACCACTGCTTTCCTCCCTGGATGACAACAAGACTGTCAGAATGCCACAGGAATCATGTTATACTACACTAAAAATTCTCCATAACTCTCAGGTTACTGTGCCAGACTCAAGTAAACAGCATCTCCATAAGCCTTTCATCAGGTAATATAGAACTGCATTCTTATTTTATCAGCAAAGATTCCTCCATTATGAGTTTGGAAAGTCTACCATAATAACTGCAGATATAATCATAGTTATACTGCTGCAAGTGTTTTGCTCTCTTAAGAATCCAATTTCCAGCAGTTTTGCTTTTGGACAACTTTGTACCTGAGCACATGCAAATTAGATTCAACACTGGAAACAATGCAGACTTTACAGAAGACTTTCTGTGTCAAAAAAGCCAGGAGAGTACCATGTAACTGCTTCGTGACCAAGAAAACACAACGGAATAGCTTACTAGAGCTGGTTATAAAAACCTCCATGGTTTTGAGCTGTAGGTTTGGTTTTTTGAGTTTTTTTTTGGTTGGTTTTTTGAGGCTTTATTGGTGTTCATTTGTTTGTGGTTTTTTTTGTATTTGTTATTTTGTTATTTTTTTTCTAAAGGGGAGTTGAGTGGAAGAACATGAAAGAGACTAAGGTTTTTCATGTGGCAGAGCAAATCTGCCTGCCTGAAGACCTCAGAAATAATGTTACAATTTTAACATGGCAGGCAGAACTAGATTAATAATTTAGGATGTGAAGCACCAGCAGACTTCCCTTATCCTCAGTGCCACCTTCTCAGAATGCAGCTGGGGTTCCTCACTCAGGCAGCATGCTCATCTCTGCCATGTCAACAGCAGCAGACTCACAATTCGGACCAACAGGAAAAAGATGACCTTATTTGCATTCACTGTTACTCTTGTTTTGCTCATGATAAAGCAGCACTTTTCCTTAGGTGGAAACTACTCTCTGTGAAAAGTTCATGTACCAACAATAAATTATTACATTTCGTTCTGATTTATTGGCTACAGAGAAAATAATTTTATTTTACACTTGCATCTATGTCATGAAAAAGTTTTGCTTTTTTTTTTTTTTTTTTTTTGTTACAGCATGCCAATCATCATTCTTTTCCCTGAGCCTATAAAATTTTAGTGTTGGATTTTAGGGTTTTTTGGGAAAGTTTGATAGATACCACCAAGCAAGCATTCCAGTAGTCCATTATTTTCTCTACATTTACATGTGTCCTGCAGATGGAAAAAATGCCCTTCTAAGGCATCACAGCAGGATTTGCTGTTCTCCCGGCATTCCTGGTGAAAAGATCTTTAGAAGCTTTTTTAATACAGAAGTAGAGTGTTGGCATCTCCATTCTTTGGTCATACTTTAGGCACATGCTGGAGAAGTATAATTCCTCAAGGAATTTGTCCCCAGTCAGTTGTGGTTTCTTTGAAAACTAACCCTCCTTTTCCTTTACACCTCCATGTGATAAAAGAGGATGAACAATGTTCAAGCTGTGATCTCCAGGGTCTGAAGCCCTCAACTTTATCTACAAAAGGCAACTAAAAATTCATTTTTTATGCACTGTACCCAGAAGTGTTTTGCTGTGTGATGCCTTGCAAGGCTGATTTGATCTACCCAGGTAGGGATGAATCATCCGTCATGGTACCAGCATATTATTATCACTTTCCCTTTTAATTTAGATGCAGTCACTCCTGATCACCTCTGTTTGCAGACTGAAAACCTGTGGAACTGCAGGGGATGTTTCTCCATCTTCCCTTCATGCTCAGGAAAGCAGCATTTGTTCTCTGGGCTGGGGAGACAGAGCACTGCCTGGTACCTTGCTGAGGACCCTTTCACAAGCAGTTGGTCTCCTTTAACAGCATTTAATTTGCTGAGTTTATGTATTTCTCATGCAAAACATCAAGAAGGTAGCTTCAGGTCAGTGATCACAGTTGGAGAGAAAACCCAGCCCAGAGCTGCTCACCTTTTCACATGATCTGAGAGGCTACACTGCCTTGCTTTGCAGGAAAAGGAATATTCATTGAATATGCTCACAAGCACCACGAGTTTCCCCATCCAACCAATCTCTGTCTTGGCTATCCCAGTAACTTAAACACTAGAGGGATAGGCTGTGCCCCAACTGCCCTGCTGGAGCAAAGTGGGGAGATGACATGGCACAGTAGCCCAGTGCCCTGGCCCTGGAGTCACTGCACCAACTGAGCCCTGAGTCACTCACCAGGAGGTGACCTGCCAGACCAAAACACCCCAGTGGACACACAGGACCACAGCTAAGAGGTCCTGACAATGGGAACTTCCAAGTTAATCTTCACAGACAGTGACTGTCATTGCTGACAAAGATGGCCTTGCCTCCCAGCTGTGCCAGCAGCTCTGCATGGGCAAAGATGCTCTACCTATGAATGATCTTGGAAGTGAACAGAGCTGCTGTCATGTTCCTGACCCTTTCAAGGGATGGGGATGGAAATGAGGGGAGGAGAAAAAGGGAATCACCCCTCCTGGCAGTGGGAGCAGAGCTGTCCCCATAAAGCAAAGGACAAAGGGCTGAGGATGTAACACATGAAGACATCGCACAGCATCTACCAAATAAGAACGTAAGATCCAGATGAAACTTAAAACACATGAAATGCCAGAACCAAAAGGCCATAAGAGACATAAGAGTGCTTCTGGTAACAAACAACATCCATCCTTGAAATGCTGGTGTTTCCCAGTCTCCCTCACAGGATGAGCCCTGCAGCAGAGGGCCCAGCAAAAAGAGGCAGCGCAGTTCCCAGGCAAGGGACACCCATCATCCCTGCATAGCTTGGCTGTTGCAGACTGAAACACCAAGTCAGAGGCTACTGGTGCTCCCATCCCGCTCCACAGAGATGGCCACTGCACATCAGAAAACCCCACATGGAAATAAATTCTGAAGGCTTTCTGAGACTCCTCCCCCCATTCTGCTGTGTTGTTATACTAGTAGGGGTAAAGCAAAGGCAGAAGATAACCATACAGACATAAACAAAGTACTTTAATTTCTTTCAGAAATTCAACTCTCTGGTTCTCTTTCCATTTCTTACTCCCCCTCTCAAGAGGGAGAGAGCATTTGTTAAATTTGGCTTTGAACACAGGAAAACATTGGTTTGTAATAACCCTCCTAATTTGCTTTTCTTGGCAAGCACCCTGCACCAGCCGTCCCTGGTTCTGTTGTTAGGGGATGACTACAAAGCTAAGAAAACACACACACAAATTCCTGAGTAATTGTACATGCAGTACCTGCTTTTTAATGCACTGCAGTGTAATTACCTTTTTGTCAGCTCAACCTCATTCTGTGCAGAACAGCTGAAATCCCTAATTACCAACTACAGCAGTGAAAAGTCCCCAGTTTGCTCCTGGGGAAGTGGTATCATTAACCCAACTCATCACGTGCCGCTTGTGAGGTGAGGCCAATGGAAATTGCGCCTGCATTTGTTGGTTTCCTTCTGTGGAAGCATGGACACCACATTCTGGATAAAATACTGGGGAAAAACCACCCCACTCCCCTGGGCTAACACTCAACAGGCTGAGCCAGGAGAAGGTTGTAGAAACGTGGGGCTCAGTCTCTTCTCACAAGAAACAAGAGACAGGATAAGAGGTAATGACCTCAATTTGCACCACGGGAGGCTTGGGCTGGATATTCTGAAAAATTTCTTCCCAGAAAGACTTGTCAAGCACTGGAAGAGGCTGCCCAAGGAAGTGGTTAAGCCACTATCCCTGGAAGTATTTAAAAAGATACATAGATGTGGCACTTACAGACATGGTTTAGTGGTGGACTTGGCAGATTCATGGCACTCCCTTGCAAACAGTAGGGAATATATTACTGTAACAGCCAGGGATTAGGGTCATGCTCTTTTAGTTTTTACAGTCTTGCTTCATACTGTTGAACAGCGAGTGCACTTCCAAAGGCCATACATGGATTCAGATACGACACACACAGATGCTGAGAATTTAAAGAACTCCTGAATTTTCTGTGCAGAAGTCCTAAAAAAACTCAAAGCCTTTGTGACTCAACTATTTCTCTGCCAGAAACTCTACCCTACAACATCAGCCTGTTAGACATCTACAAAAATTATAATAATAAATTATTTTTGTGTGAACATACCCACTTGCTCCCCTCTTTCCAGAAACTAAATGGTGAAATAAAACAAGTGGCAAAATTTTAGCAACTTCTGAGCAGATTTAATTAAGAAAACTCCATTTTATTGCAGACAGACTGTCCTATTTAATCTCCCACTCACAGGTTTTCTTCTCACTGCATTTTTGTGCAATTAAAACAAGGCAAACTGGAATGCCAATTAAACGCCTTTTGAAACAACAGCCACCCTTTCCGACACCTGTTTAAAAATGCATGAATCGACACATTTGCGAACTAATTTTGGCATTTCTGCCCTGGCCCTGATTGCCTGCATTCTGGGCTGCTGCATTTTACGCCTCAGGAAAGCAGAGAACATCAGCCACTAACAGGCTCTGCATCCTGTGAGGCAGGAGGAAGGAGAGGGGGTTCCTAAAGCAGCTGCTGAGGCACAGAGGGGCTGTGGATTTTGGCTTGGGGAGAAAGAGGAGACAATCCCTCTGTCTCTTAATGTTTCAGGGACCCTCTTTGTTATTTATTTGTATTGATCTGCAACAGATGGAACCTCCAGAGGAACCATGATCCTGCTACCCCTCTGCCAACCCTCTCACTGCTTTCACCATCCTTAGAGCAAGAGAAGAATTCAGTCTCCCCCCTTCCCATGTGGCTTCCCTTCTGCACTGAGGCATCTCCTTGGAGAAGAGAAACTTTCAGCTGCATGGGAGCAGGAAAGATGATGAGTTTAATCTCTGAATAGTCAGTTCCTGTATGTATCTGAGGTTTCAGGTTAAGATGAAGCCAGACACTCCTAGAAACAAATCTAATATTCTTCTCTAAGGAAATGTTCAGTTAGAAATCTTGTTATGGAGCCCTGTGAAGTCTGAGCCATGTGGTAGCTCCAGGGATGCGTTACTCAGCCACTTGGAGAAGGGCAGAGGTTGGGTAACAATGAGACACTCTCTCTTGTGGCACAAATTACAACTATACCAGGAATAATGATAAATAAGGAGCCTGTGCCATTGCTTGGAGGCACAGTACTCGCAGACTGCATTGTTTCACTCAGGATGGTTATTTCCAAGTCAAAACTCTCCTCCAGTCTCCTCTGTGTAGCCACACAAATGAAGGCTGGCCTAGGAACAGGATGGCCTAAGGGTAGAGACAGGAGTGAGCAGGTGAAGGGCACAGCAGGTGCAGAAGGGGCTCCTTTTCTGGCGTGGCTCTAACCAGCACCAAAGGAAAGGCTGTGAAACTCCCACCTTATATAAAGCAGTCAGTGGGGAAGCTCCATGGCCATGGTGCTGTGACTGAAGTGGTCCCACAGCACCACTGCCCTCCCTCCCAGTATTGCCCACCTCTCCATCCCACACTCCTGCCAAGGAACACCACTCTCAGGCCCTGCTCTGAACTCAGCCATTCAATTGATCTGGGTTAAAGGCAAGAAACACAGGGAAAAATTAGGAAAAGCCTGGGGAGGAAAGGATAACCAGGATGCTGTCCAAAGCAAAGACTAGCTAGCAGTGGGATCAGGTCTCACTGTGGCACTGGGATGGGAGAAAAGGAGAAGTGGGGGGAGCCCAAAGCCTGCACACAGCTGCCAAAGCCCCTGCTTTTGCAGACAGAGTATGTTAGATTAATCATCCCTTAAGTATCCAAATCCTGCCTGCCAATTTAAAATAAGGTATTAAAAATTTGCTGACTTAAAAATTCACTCTTTCTGCAGCTCTATTCACTGTTCCTCAGCACCTCTCCATGCTTTTCACCCAGCTCTTCTGTGGAAGCTTTGTGCAGCTGCTTCCACCTCTGCAAAGAGAGTGGAAGCAATAATAAGTCACTGGTAAAGAATAAGACTCTGTACAAAAAAACCACTGCTGCTTCTGTAGCAACTGCTCACAAACCAGGCTCGACATCAGCTTAATTATGTCAGCACTGACACTGCTAAAAGGCATAATCCTATCTTCCTTCCTAACAGAGTATTTTTCCTCAGTCATCCTCCATTTTCTCTCCCATCTTACTAAAATTGCTGGACCACACCAAGAAATATTGTATTTCCTTACATTTATCATTCATAAGTGTTAATAAATAACTTTTTACCTAAGATCTACTTGGCAGCAGTGAAAAATTACTATATTTAGTAGGATTAATAATTACAATCTGTTTTGCTTTCTGAATATGCAAGTTCTTTAGTTTTTGCCTGACTAGAACATCAGTTGAAGTGGTGAGACATTGTTCTTTCGCCTTGCAGAAGGAAACTGAGATTTGTTTTCCTTATTCTTCACCAAGATGACAGACCTTGCAAAATTTTCCACGGAAGACAAGAAACACAAGGTAGGAGAAAGGGAAGAGAACGGGGGGAAAGGAGGAAAAGCCAGAGTAAAAGAAAGGGGAGAAGATGGAAAGGTAAGACATGTCCCTCTGAAAAGTTTTGCTGCCTTTAACTGCAGCTGAACTTATTATTTTGGTGTAGGTTTCATGTGTTTCATCTCCTGGACTCATCTCTTTCTGTGTGTAGACATCTTAACAGGGCCTACAAGAAATTGAGCTTATAGTCAGAAGAGTAAGGACGAGTAGTAGAAAATGAAGAGTTCAGACCCCTCTGCTCACTGCATTCCACATAAAGGGCTTGATTTCCATCCGGCACCCTATGTTGGAGCTCTGCACATTATAAACACAGGTTGTGTTTATAATGAAACCACCATGAAACCATCCATAATTAGGGGCATTTGCTCATCAAGGGGCAGCCTGCTGAAACAGGTGGAGGACCTGAGGGCTGCACACCTCAGATGGACACTCCTTGAAATACCTTTCAGAATCAGCGTTTCTTCAAAACTAAAATAATTTTGGGTCATTTTGCATCCAGTAACCTTTTTTAGTGAAAGTCTGCTTTAAATTGATACGTGCCTAAGTAAAGTTCTGACTGATCAGCAAAAAGCTAGCCCAAGAGATTATTCTTAAAATAAAGCTAGATTTGAGGCACACGCAGCTGTTTGTGTAGGAAGATGAAGATCTGTGCAGTGTCTTTGAATCTGAACCAAAAAAACCCTCCAACAAATCCCACTCTCACACAGTGGTAGTTCTGTATTTCTGGGTTCTCTATTTTATTTTATTTTTTGCTAGCCTTTCTTGCTGCCAGTCAGTTTTTCTGCAGGTGATGTTTATGTTGGTGGCATGTACTGTTCTCCCCCTACATCCACAATTAAGCCATACTGCACATCTGCTTAGTCCTGTCAACTCATATCACAGCATCACTCCATCTTCAACCACCTGCAACTGCAAGATTGCTGATCAAGCTGCCTGGATTTGTCTTTTCTAGGTGGATGGCTGGTGTGGAACTTGCCTATTTGAGTTCAAGCAGCACCCAAACTGCGTGTATGTAAAAATGTCTCAAAGTCTGAAAATATGAAACACTGAAAGAGATTCCAAGTGATTTTTTGTTTAAATTAGGAAGTTAAAACCTATTTTTTCTGCTGTAGGCAGAGCCTTAAAAGATCTTAGTCTAGCTAGTTCACATATTAACCTGTGTGCTACACAGTAGTCCATAGCAGAAGTCATTTCAGAGAACAGAAATGAAACTACACCAAAACAAAAGCTCACATTAGTGATCCATGCTAGGAAAAAACAAGCAAAATAGTTCATAGCCCTTGACCCTAAGCCTTCAGCCTGCTTTGATGGTTAGGCCTGCTTAAAAGGTCATTTGCAACCCCCTTGGCATTGTCAATTTTTTCTGTAAATCTTTCCTATACATTAAAGATCAACCAAGTAAACAGCCCAGTTGAACTTCAGGATGTGAGGGTGACCCAACAGGTCCACGTAACACCTCAATTTCTGCCAAGTCTGGAATGCACTTGCTGACGCACAGCAGACCTGCCGTATCAAATCCTCTTGTGCTTAGGGGCCCTTGACGTGTTCTTCCCTTTCCTGGAGGGAAGAGAAGCCTAAACCAAGAGACCTCTGGTCCACAGAACAATCTGTAGGAGTCTCTGCTTTGCAAAGGAACCAGGTCAGCAGCTGGTGAAAACTGCAATTACAAGCACTTGCATATTAAAAAAGCCTGTTTGAACTTGTACATGTTTAAGGGGGGGGTTGCCTCAGCCTGACAAGCTGCCTGTAGTTGCCTTAGCACACAATTTTTATTTAAGTATTCGACATAGGCAGGGATCCAATATGCTGTATACCTTCTTTTTCCACATAACAACACCACCACAATACAGTAATGGACCTCTGATAGGTAGCAGAAAAGCCTCTCAGAGCAGACTTATTTTGTAGCATTTTGTGTTTTGTTATTGAGACAAATACAACCATTTTCGAAGCAAACCAAATAACATACATTTGTTTCCATAAGATGCATCCTGGGGTCATTATTCACTACCATGATTAACATTCATTTTCTTTTATGCACAAGAGACAGTGATGACTCTTTATCACCAACATTCATTGCTTCAAGAAAGAATATTTTTTGATGGATGTTGGACATCCCATACCACAGTCCTGTCACAGAAAATTAGTATCTAGCATCCCTATGAAAAGCCTGTCTGCAGGTGGTGGTGTCATCTTTTTTAAAGAGTATTGCTATTATAATCTAACCATAATCAAAATTCGTATGTACTAAGTGCTCTATGGAGTAGCAACTAGTCCCTTCCCTAAAGGAGTTTGATTATCACCAAAAAACAGACAAAGCACAGGAAAAGGAAGTATTAGCTGAGCAAAGTAGTAAGAACAATATGAAAAGACCTAAACAATAAAATACCTGTAGGATTTTTACTAGAAATAATAATACAGAGATTGCTGAAAGAAACCTAAGGAAGAAAAGTCAATGCACATCTTCAAAATTCCCCTTCTTTTTTTTTAACCAAAGTTCATTATTTCTATAAAATAGATTTACAGCTGTAAACAGAGGGTTGCACCTGATGACCACCAGAGATACATTCCTGTTTTAATTATTCTGTGGTCCGGTAACTCCACTGATGAATAATGAGGGATCTTCCCACCAATGAAGAATAAAAGTAACTGTATAGACAAAACTAGAAAATAATTGTATTTTCCATTATCTCTGGTCTCAGGAATAGTCTTTGAACAGCATGCCTAACCACCACAAAAGGATATGGCCAAATACTTTGTGTCTTTCCCACAGCACTCAGAATATAAAGAAAGCACGACAAAGGACAGAAAAGCAGCACTTTACAAAGCTCCATCAAATTATGTCAGCAGAGTGACAGCAGAGTTCGCAAAATAAATACATCAAGTAACAGCCTGTGACTTTGTGATGCTCTCCACTCTTCAAGGACCACTTCACAGGAACAAGCTTTGCTAGAAGGGGCTCCAGCTTCAGACTTGGTAATCCTGAACACCTCAGTGCCAGGACTGCACAGACAGAACATCTTCAAGGCACTCTGACCTCCTCAGACAACATCCTTCACAACACAGGCCACAGGTTTCAACCCACCAGTTTTCGACCCCGGCCCCATTGACCTGCAGATGAGCTGGGAGGTGTCACCTAGAGCACCTCTCAACACCCAGCAGGGTCAGCCCCTCGGGAGGGGAGAGCCAGAAGTAGCACATTTTATTCCAGCACCAGCAAGGGCAACGCAGCTGTGCCATGTAAAACACAAGTGTGATGAAAGGATGCGGAGGAGAGGTAATTCCTCACTGATGGGTTGCTGGAGGAGGATGGATTAGAAGCTCATGAGGAATGTGGGGACAGCAGAACGCCTACATAAGCAGCCTGACAAAAATGTAGTGACATTTCATAGACACAAACACGGACCCAACTTGGATTTCCACTGCCCCTCCACCAACAAAATGCAAACTTGGTGCACCAGTAGCTTTACCATACCTACAGCAGCACTTATCCTGCGTGTTCAGTCTCTTCAGCTTCGCTAGGGCTCTGCTTACTGTGAGATCAAAAGAGTCTTTTCCTGCAGGGTTTGTGCCATTGATAATTTGGATATCTGCAGTAAACTTAATCTATCTGTGCTACACTACAGAGATTTGAAGCAGTGGAAGATTAAAGCAATTTGCCTAAGACAACAGACACAGTTTGAAGAAATTGAATGCAGGTTTCCACAAAGCCCAGGCTTAAGGAGAAGTCTCATCTCACATTAAGCACCCCCAAATACACATCTGGAGAATTAGGATTTTGCTATCACTATATTGGATAGCTAAAGGGAAAGGATTTGGAAATAGGCTTATGTTTGTCTTTTTGCTGCTTTTTTTACCCTTTTATTCTTCCCTAGCCTATCTTAATTTTGCCTCTGAAAGGCTCAATCAAGTAAGTCACACAAGTCTTTTGCACACGTATCTTATCAGCTGACAACAGCTCTGGGAGAATGCTTTTCCAATATACTCAGCTGTGCTAAAAATACTTTTCTGTTTTTGCAGCTACTTCAGGACACATCACTCAGAGATGGTCACTGCCACTCGTGGTGGTCCAGCTCTGGCTGTGGTCACAGTGCAAAATAAGGAGGAAGGGGTGGCTGTGAAGGATGGCACAGGGAAAAGCAGGGGGCATGGAGAGGAATAACCAGATTCCTCTGAAAAGGTGTTGCCTTTCTTCAAAAGGCCTAAGAGAGAGATACAGGTGTGACAGCAAACATCATTTCTGGCTTTGATAATGACATTATGCACAGCTAGCCTGTTCTTTGGCTTGTTAAACTCGAAGTTTCCTGTGGGTAAGAAATGAACATTACTCTTTCACTGTTTCCAGGGCTTTCTGCCGTGTTAATCTGATTATCTATGACAGTTTCTGTCAGTTTGTTAGCGAAGATCCAATTATTCTGCTTGGCTTTTAAGTTTTCACGTATTTCTGGCTATGGGCCTGATTCAGGGTTCTTCTTTGTCCTCATGTCTTTAGTACAAATTTTAATGTAAAAACAATCCCACAGGATCAGAACTGATAGACTAGTGATTTATAATATAGAGTTCTTTAAAAACGGATGCATTCTTCATCTCCAGCAAGAATAAACAAAATGCTGCAGAACTGACAGCTGAAGGAAATAAATGGCCCTGCTCTTGATCTGACTACATTTCTGTAATTGAAATTTACAATGTTGGTATAGAAGGGAAGTGGCTTTTGGGGTTTTCCCCCCCTCCTTTAAACTCTTGTTTAGATCTTGGATTTTCTTCTGTGTCAAAAAAAAAGGAAAATACAGCACAGTTCTATAAAAAAATGTGATACATTTTAGACCTAGAAATTAAAATAGAATCAAGTGGGATCCTTTTCCAAGGCATTTGACATTAGAGATAGCACAGTCAGTCTTTTTTTTTTTTTTTTCTCTTACACATAGTTTTTCTCAGATATGTTTGCATGGCACAGATCTGTATGACTGGCAAGTGTGCAGTAAGCTATAAACAGAAAAATATGTATGTCCACACCATCAGAAGGTGTTCAGTGCCTAATACTTGCATGTCACTAGCTTTTAACTCATCTCTGTTTGAGGATCTACAATTATTTTGCCTGAAGTCAGCTGTCACTTCTTAATGTCTTTGTCAATAAAACCAATAATATATGGACCTAATGAATTCCCACCAGCAAACTGTACCTTTCTCATTCTAGTCTGTTCTAAATGTATTTTTTTTCCATTGATGTCTACAAATAGCATGTATCTGTGGAAAGCTTTATTTTGGAAAGGACTGCCCACTATTTCCCATAGTAGTGTAGGTCCACTGACAACAGCATCAGCAGGAGCTTGGCAATCTCCTGCAATATAATTACCTAAAGTTCTATGAAACTATTATGAAGATACAGGAAGATGTTGGTCTTTCTTGCTTGGGGTCCATGTGTTTATTGCTGGCAATAATCAGCACTAGTGATACCTGAAGTAGTCAGCATTTCCCCTCTCCAAATCCTCCAAAAAAGAGAAAAAATTTCTATTCAGTGGACTCGATGTTTACACATCAACACAAAAGTTAGTGGAAGCAGTCATGACACCCTGGCAGACACTCACTTAACTCCTCACAAGCAACATTTCATCCACAAACAAGAGCTCTCCTTCAGTCCTGGCAACTCTCTTCTCCATCACTGTCCCTCTCCCTCACTGCAAGATACTGGCAGGGAAAGAGACCTGTCCCAGGATGGATATGCTTCTTCAGAGAAGGGATTCCTACTTCTGGTCTGTAACAAATGCTTACAGTCAACATTTTGAGAGCAAACAGAGCTCTCTTCCCACCTCTCCTCTCCTTTTTGGGAGGTGATACAGGTTAAGTGACTCTTGGGCCACATACAGCTCATAATGCAAAAAAAGCATGATAGCAATGCTTGTATTTATAATCCCAGTAAAAACTCTGCACCTCACCAACCAAATCAGGAATTGAAGGTAGCAGCTGTAAGAACTAATTTGATAATACTTTTCTTAAACATTATGAAATAGGAAGAAGTTTCCATCATAGCAGAGGTCATAGTCAGCAAGAACACTGCAAATCAAGCCAAATTCCACTGCTAAATATTAGGTGCAACATTCTGTATCGTCACAAACTCCACGATCTCACTCCATGATAATTTGCTTGCACAGAACCTTCCAAAATAAGCCTGACCATGCTGGGTGTAACTTGGCAGAGATCCCTCATAGTTAAGAGTACTACTAGCTGCTATCAGGCAAGGATGTCTCCCTTTCTGCACATCTTAAAAATGACAGATGAAAGAGCGGGGCAATAAAACCCCCAGTATTATCTTCTCTAGGGAATTTTAAAGCTTGAAAAAGTCTTCTCTTTCAACTGCAAGCATAAAATACATGCTTGGATAACAACAAGATTGGGAGTTGCATGTTCAGAAGGAAAAGTACTGTGTGCTACTGCTGCCCCTTCATCCCTACTACCCCTCTCCAAGCCTGTCATGCTGAAGAGGAGCTGAGGAAAATTGTGTGTGCATGTGTTAGGTGCATGAAGTGCAGAGAGAGGGAAACAAGGTAATCAAATCTCACTGCTTCAAAGCCCTAGTCTATCACTAACAAGGGCTAGCAAGAAATCCTGCAAACATTTCTACTCCGCCTGCTATGGTTCAAACAAACCTGTGCTCTAGGGGGTTTTATGGGGTTTTGCATCATCTCAGGCTTCATGGCTGCTGCTTGAGCCAGCCTGCTGATCTAAATGGGCCAATTACCTACACCAGCAGCCAGGAAGGAGTACTAGGAATCATCTCTAATACTAATTCAACCCACTGATAATCACTGATAAACAGCTTTCATACGAGAACACCTCATGAGGTCTCTGAAACCACGTAGATTAAATTTTCTCCCCGTTACATCTGTTTGACACCACTGGAAGTGATTAGGCTCTGAGAAAAAGGTGGAAACAGAATATAGCCCACACTCCTGGGTCTGAGAGATAGGATTATAGAAATTATTAGCTGCTAGCAAGCCTCCAGAGCACTCTACCAAACAGAATTTTATAAGCTTACAGCACAACCAAGTGAGCAGGAATGACAAGAGGACTGCTCACTGTGGGTCTCAAACCAGGTAGATTAAAAACATAAGCTTTGCTCATTGCCCTGTCTGGGGTTTTCTGAAAGGCATTCTAGAGAGACACAACAAGAAGACGGACGGACAGACGGACAGACAGACGGAAAGGCTTCAAAGTTTTAGTGGCAACAGAGAACAGCAGAGAAGCAGAAAGGCAAAGACAGCACACAGGAAAGAGACATTTACTGTGCATCCCCCACAGAGGAGGTGCTCCTGCTAATGCATCAGCTTCCTTCCTAGGTACCAGGGTTGGCTGATTTTCTCTACTGAAATCATCTACAACTTTCTCCACTGGGTTAATGAGAAGTATGCTACCTCGTAGTTAAAGTAAGGAGCTTGGGTGGGAAAATAAAACATAAAAAAAAAAGAAAAAATAAGAAAAAGCTCCCTCTTTCTGCTTTATTCACCTTTACACTTTCCCAACCTTGAAGCTTGTGGAGGAAAGGAGAGTGCTTCAGTCTTCAAGAAATTTAAGATCAGCCTTCCCAAGTGCCTTTAATTTGACTGCAGCAGCAAATAGTTCTCCAGGGGAATCCTGGCAGTACCAGGGACCAGTGGCCTCCCCGATCCATCACCTTTCCCTGCTGTCACAGGGGCACAGCACCATGCACATGGCCCACACACATAAAATGTCCCCTCTCCTTTAAGCCAAGGGTTACTGCTGTAAACCACAGAGACAGCAGCTAAAGCCTGAAGCTGGAACAGAGAAAATATCATGATAATTCTTTCATATTCCCTCAGAGAGATAAGAGCAGCTCAGTTCAGTCCTAACTTGTACAAAGCCAGTGAAGATCCTTAAATGAAAGGTGCAAAACAGCCTGTGTAGCTGTGTTTAAGCCATTCAACAATTACTAGTAGAGGATGAAGAGAATAAGTCAAACCATTAAGTTCAGGGAGAACAAGACACTATCTGCTGCTTGGTCAATTATTAAATTCAGTGGCATATAAGATGCAGTGCTTGTATAGCTACACTGCTTGAAGCTGTGCTTAGGAAGAGAAAACTGAAAAACAGAAGGGAGGAAAGAACTTCTTCACATGATTATTATTTTCTGTAGAGGCCATTCCTTTTCTACAGAAATCCCTTTCACACAAAACTGAGGGATAAAAATCAGACAGACAAGCAGGAAATATGTCTGCATAAAATCCCCATCAAGCATGGGTAGATTTACAGGTAGGTAAAGACTTTGAAATAGTTGTAAATATTTAGATTTTGTGCAGTATGTTTTAAAACTACTCTTTGCTCCCTTGCATGCAGCCTTTCTTGCCAAAATGCATGGGCAGCATACAGCCAAGACACTGAAAATGCTTGGAGCTATTTCCATAGCAACAGACTGTGGTGAGGTAATACACCTGAGATACTAATGACCTCAGCGAGGAGTCTGGATGCTAATAGAGAAATGAAGTGAGATGGATGAATTTCTTACATTTCAATGGCCTTTTTAAGGAGCAGGAAAACAAACCCAGAACAAAAATTTCCAGATAAAATAATAATCCTTTCTTTGAGTCACTCTCAGGACATATATTCTTATTAGAGGGAATAAAAAACCAAATAAAAATAAATAAAAGAAGCCAAAGCCATGCATGTATCTTCAGGATGAGTAGAGCTGACACAAGCAGATTGTTCACCTCTTTTTTGCTTCTGCATGTACAAATGCACTTGCACTTCCTGACTGAACACTTTTAAATCCATAGAGAGCTTTTATTTACTTCAGCAGATTTTAGTTTAGGATTAGCACGAAGATCCAATTTCCCTCCTGGCTCACCTTTTCTGTGTCACTCCCCCTAGGAAATTCCCCAGCTAATTCTTGCCAAGAGGCACAAGAGCTAAAAGACTGTCTTTAAATTTGTAACACTGATTTGGGAGTGCATGGAAGACAGCTGGTAACATTCAAACTTAATAACCTAAAAATCCTATATTTGAAGCAGTAGAACTGTCTGCCAGATCCCACCATGCTCTGATGACCATCTCCCACCTCACTGCAGTGCCCTCTGACTTCCCCTGTCCGGCAGAGGATGATCAGGACCACCCCTGAGGAGAAGAGGAGGAAGGTCCCCTTACAGAAAGACCAGAGGATGAGCCTGGCATACAGAAAATGCCTCCCTGACAAGGCAATGCTTGTCCTCACTGGCACCTTCACTCCCGGGCCACTGTGCCCACAGGCAGAAGGCAGAGGTGGCTCGAGCTGGACATTGGGATGGGGTTGGCTCTCTGCCTTCAGTGAGCACAGGAGCTCAGCCCAGGCCCCTCCTAACTCTATGCTTCTGCACAAGCAAATAAACTCGGTGAATAAAGCTGGACTTTGACACAAAAATGCACCTGTGCCCAACAAGTGAGGTAGGTATGACCATACCCATGGAAAATAAAAAGGAATTAAACCAACAAATAATGCTGAAGTTGGTCTATTTTCTGGTGTATCCAAGAGTAATTTTCTGTCAGTCATTCCCTCTTCTAAGTTAAACCCCTTGCTGGTTTCATCAAGATGTAGTGACTGTCAAGAAATAAAAAAGGTTTATCATTTGTATATAATCTTGTTATGATTGTCAACCACCAGTTCCTACAGCTGTCCCTACTCCAGGACTCCATACAAGTTCCTTCTGAAAGCCAGAATATAACAAAGAGTAAGTGATTTTGGCAAACCGCCCTACAAACACTGAGAATGCACCAAGCCAGCGCTGACACTACTGGTGATTTATAGGAGAGAAGTTCGCTCTGGGTTCCCACTGAATTTATAATGAAATTATAAAAGTTCAGTGTTCCCACCTCACTGATGCAGTGGCACTGGGCAGCAGGGATGTGGCCTGGCTTGCAGGGTATGCAGGGCTGCAGAATAACCAAGTAGTTGGGAACTGGACTGAGCACACCTGAGATGATCCAGCATCTGAACAAAAAAGATCCAAAAGCTTGCAGACAGGTCTGGCAGCATGGGCTTGTCAGAAGAGGATCTCTTACAAGCAGCAGTGCCAGTGCTCTGCAGAGGTGGGCACAATTAGACAAGAGCTTCTCTTCCTACTTACTGGACTTTGCCTCTTTTATCTGATAAATTAAAACCAATATCAGGCAACCAGTGTTTTTGCTTTCCCTGTAGCTGCCCTTGAAAATGTTTTTAATCAAGATATAGAAAAAGCTCTGATAAGTTGCAGCCAGATCTTTTTCAAAATACTACTTTAAACAGATGCATTTGCAAGTCACTAAACACTGCTGAGGTCCCTTTCCATCACCTTCTTGAAAGTGGGAAGGTACTAACTACAAGGAAAACAGAATTTCATGCAGCGCAAAGTCACCAACTCTGCTCCAGTTTTTCCATGGGAATCCTTCAGTAAAACCATCACACTTTCCATCTGGAAAAAGTCATTAACACGTAACATAGGATTGATCAGAGAAAGCCAAGGTGGGATTTGCACTTTGGTACTTCTAAGAGTGAGATGTGATCCCATTCCATGTGGGCCACGGAAGCAGGCTGTGTGGTCATTTATGTCCAGGTTGTTATATCTGCATCTGAGGTTGTCTGCCCCCAGAATAGAAAGTAAAACCCTGTAGCAGAATCCCTACAGTGGGGTGCAAATACCCCACACAGACCTATGTCTGCTGCTGTACAGGTTGGCTGATTGATGTATGAAGAGAGTGCTGACCTTTGGGCAGAGATTAAGTGAGTGAAGCCCAAAGGAGCAGAGCAACCAACACAATTTTGGACCAGTCCTTCTTAGGAATAGCTCAGAAGTCAATTCTCTTCATCTATCTCACATCCCATATAGCTGCTAATTGTCAGCATTTCACTCCATTAGAAACTCCACCAAGCTTATTTTTTGTTTGTGTTGTGCACGAGAAATCAGTCTGTGCAGTGGTAGATTAGTATGTGCGATGCTGAGAAATAAGTCAGTCTAAGATAAATGTACACAGAAGAGAAGGAAAACCAAACAACAATAAAAAAAAAACCTTACACCCAAAAAACCCACCACAACACTGTACAAGTGGCTTGAAAATGAAAACATAGAAAACATACTGGCTAATTCTGATCACGTAAGGAGTGGAGCACAGGCTTGCCCTGTCACAAACATATCACTCGCTCTGCAGAGAAAGGAGATCTTCTGAAGAGAGAACTGGGTCAGTAGAACTGGAGTCCAGGCTTGTCACTTCAGCAATTTAAACACAAGTCAAGTTAGTGTTTAAACCCCAGGCTCTGACTCAAGGCATGCGAACAGATGCCATACTGAGAGAAATCACAGACAAACCCATTTTGGCTGAATTTATTTACTCTTTTTTTTTTAGTCTTACCTTATCTGAATTTCCCCAGAGTTTGATGCAAAAATTCAACAAAACAACCCAGTTCCAGTATTCGTCACAGCAACTAAGCTTCTCCTCATGAATATTTACAGACTGTAAATTGTAGTCATTGGCATTGTTCACTTCATGCCAAAAAAAGCAAATGTCACATTCTTTTCACTTAACTTACTTGGTGTTTCTGTTGATAGGTTTACCTGGATTTGAAAGCAAACAGAATCTGGCTTCAACAGGCATATGATTTCAGGAATACTATATTGACAGAACTCAGTATTATAGTTTTACCCTAAAAAGATTCAAGCTGAATACAAATGATGATAGGCTAACACAATCTGGAACTGTCTTTTACTGTAATTAAAAGCGCCCAATAATGTTTATGATCCTTTCCCCTTCACAGCTGCTCCCAGATTTAATGCTAATAAAAAAAGCACATTTTGGAACAATGCTATTTTATTGCAATCCTCTTCATATTCCTGACCTTCACAAGAAGCTGAAGGCTGTTTAGTGGACTGAGAAAGGACAAATTGGTGTAACTCAAAGAGCCAACTGCAGTGTAAAGAGAAAGGGAGTACTCAGTCCCTGAAGTATGAGAGTGAAGGTCAAGGAGTCCATGAGCTAACCCCAGAAAAATGCAAGACAAAATTTGCTGCTGATATTGATGAAATTCTCATCTACATCATAGGACTACGGTTTGAAGATACCTCATTCACCAGGCTGGTTTGTTGTGTTTTATTTTTTAATTACTTTGTGAATCATTTAATCTGAAGCCATTTTACACCTATGCTGTGCCAACTTCTAAAGGAAATCAGAGTGGCATCCCTGGAGAGCACTCATCTCCTTGAGATTTCCAACAGTTCTTTGTCACAGTGAAATCAGGAATACACAGAGTATTTTGTGGCTTGAGGCATTTGGTATTTTCATTTCTGGGATGAGAGGTTTATGCAAATTTGTACACAATAACAGAGAACTTTGAAGCTTCTAAGATGTCCTTTTACTGCCAAAGGGTTGATAGGAATTTAGTATTTCCATTCAGCAGCTTTCCCTTTCCTGTGTAAAACATTCCTTTCTCTCTTCCAAAATTTCATTTTGCAGAATTACTAATAAAATCACATCCTTAAATAATAATAAAGGCCATTGTCACGTCCCTGTTGGTGCTGCTGGTTTAAACCACAATTTCTCTCAGGGTAAACTCGAGTACAGAGCTCAGCATGCTGAACACAGGGCTGTTACCTGAGGGATGTTGCTTTTGGCCCTCTCTGGCTGCATCCTTCATAGAAAATGAGATTTGCAGAGGAGGAAATTAGACAGCTGTCTCCAATTGAATTGCAATGACATCTGAAGACCAATTTCCCATAGACCTGGAAAGCTGTAGTCAGGATCATGCCCTAGCACGTAGGTAAGTGAGAAATGCTATTCTGGCTGCTTCCTGCTACTGGTGGTGTGCAAATGTGTTGGTTTGATACTGTCTCACAGCTCTCTCCTCACCTTGAAAGGCTAAACAGTTTCATTTTTGGGTTTGTTTTTGGTTTCTTTTCCCCCAATTTTATTCTAAGCTGAAGTGACAAACCTCTTCATGGTTAAAATTGGCTTTGGCCAATTGGTTACTGAATTAAGCTGCTTTTCTTTAGCCCATTTTTAATCTGCAAAGCCCTTCATCTACTTCATTTACCTCTTCCCTTTCAAGCAGCATTCAGACTCATCTATTTGCCTTTATTTTTTCCTTTTTTTTCTTCTTTGGTATAGCTAATATTTGCAACAGTGCTGAGACAATCATCCAGGAAAAAATTATCCATACAGAAGACCACAAAAATTGGTTCTGCACACTCACATGAATATCCAATTTATGTGAAGAGAAAGAGCTAAAAAAATGATAATGTTGGAGTGGAGTCTCCACCACATCAGCTGGTCCCAAGAGAGCCTGCTCCACCAAGCCACACTTCTGCTGTAAATTATGGATAATCAGAAGTGGACAGAACTAGTTGGAGGGATGCACAGTAACTGCCTTTCAGTCTCAGAGACCATCTCCAGCAGAGCACATTTGATATCAGTAAGGTGGTCAATGAATTTCCTTCCTTCACAGATGAAACCCAAATTGTAATTCCACTAAGGAGCCAATCTTACCCTTTGCAAGATTTCTTTTTTTTAAATGAAGACCAATTGAACAAAATAGAAACGCTTTAAGAGATTCAACTGTGAACTCTATTTCTAAAAAAAGTGTGTTTTCAGATCATGGTGTGCTATTAACATGTTAAGTGTCTTCCTATATTCTGTCAAGAAAAGCCCCAAATCTCTCAATATCTATTAGAAGTACGATCTTGTTTCCAGTGCCTGGAGGAGCAGTAGGTAATTACAAAACAGACAGAATAGCTGGAGGAAGATAAGAAAAATCATTATGTCACACAACCTTGAATTACATTGATTGCATACTGAGAAGCTACAGCATTCAGTCTTGCCTCTTGTGAGGTCAATGCTAATGCTGCCATCGACTGCACTTGGGAAAAGTTTTGTACAAAGGTTTACTTATTTAACACTTGGGTCATCCTAAAGCATTAGTTAATGTTACAGTAGTTGTTAATGAGGTTTCTAATTAAGATTTCTATGGTCTCCATATAATCCCTTCTAGTTTACAGTACTTCAGGAGAAATTCACTTAAAATTATGATTTCCCTCCCCCAAATTACAGCTGGGGCAGGGAGGGGAGAGATATTTTTGTATCTGTTCATGCAGTAGGTCTTTGCTTTGAAATCGGGAAGGTGTATAAAAATTTCAAGGCGAAAGGATGAAAATGACAAAGTAAAAGGTGAATTAGACCCTTCCCTCCTTTTTTCTTCTGCAAATGTCTTCCCGCCTCTCCTGTCTCACATTTTGGAGGACTTTTCACACTTAGCAATACTTAAATTTTCTACCTATTTTTTTTTAAGACATCAGAAAGAAGAGAGGGCCGGAACAAAGGAACAGAAAACACAAGACTGCAATTCTACTACAGCTGGAAAAGAAAAACAGATGTACTATTTCTTATGTACACCATGCAGGAATACAATGGTCCCTGGCCCTGAGAGCATTCTATATCCAGTGGTTTTACAGCAGGAGGAAGCAGAGGATCTTACCACGGACACAAAGTACAGATTCACCCCAAGAAAGTGCCTCTGGGAAAGAACACATGGAGCAACGCGTGGAGCTGGCACTGCTTTCAGTGGCATCTTTAGTGTGGATAAGCACTGCGATTTTGTCTCCAGAATTAACAATTTGGCAGCTTTCTTGCACAGAAAATTTAGTTAGGAATAAAGAATTTGCCATATGTTGATTCTTTCAGGCAAGTGAAAATGAGCCAGCTGCAATTTTAAGAGCTGGTGTCTCCTAAACTCTTCCTTCTTTCTGGGGGTCCTAAGTGAAATCTGGCTCTCAGGCTGGGAAGGATGTACAAACAACTGAACACAAAATTCATCTTCCAAGTAGTCTCCAGATAACCCTGCAGTAATTTGCCCTCACTTTCAGGTAAATAATAGACTCCCAGGGGGATGGAACTTATACCCAACTTGTCATGTAAGTAGAGAATAATTAATTACACTCTTATTTACAGTTTGTCTGATAAGAACATTAAATGGCAAGTAACTTGAAGAATTCCAAGGTGCTGAAATGTTTGCTCTCACTCACTCAACATGTAAACATAAGGGGAATGAAATTAATTTGGCACTGACTTACAATATGGTCCCTCACAGTAACAGAGTTTGGGTTCTGCAGAACAGGAATCACAGATGCTCCTCTCCTGAAGCTGAAATCAGATTTTGTTGGTGCTCCACAGAGCAATAAAGTGTTCTAAATACATCAGCAGTCTTAAAAGTCATGGAACTCCAACTATCTACTCTGAAGTCATACAGGACTCCCATTCATTATTCAGATTACAATCTGAGATATTTCCTTGATTTTTCTTTTTTTTTTTTTCAATTCAGAGAGTGTTACTGGTCCAAAGCTTCACTTGTGTTTGCAAACCCCAGCATCTACATCCGGTGGAAAACAGATTAAACACTAACTTGCCCAGCTAATTAAAAACCTTTTCTGATTTCTGAAGAAAGAGAAGAAAGAAGTTTAAGGGGAAGAAAAAACAAATGAAAAAAAGAAGGGGCATAAACCAGTTACAATATCCATGTCATATTCACTTGCACCTTGCTTAAATTTTCATTCTGGTTGAACCAGAACATCTGTCACAAGTCTCTTAATACTCCTCTGACAAGGTGAAGATATAGTCACATTAAGACCTCTGCATGTGCCAGTGAAACATGTAAGCTGTTCTTACGCTCAGTAAAAACGAGAGTCTAAGATTTCAAATTGCAGTCATAAAAGTGAAATAAAAAGCAGAAAGGCAGAAAAAGAAAGAGAAGGAAGCTGCTTTTATTTGAGCCATGAAAAAGTAATTCCCTGGTATTAGCATATTTTTATTTCCTTTGCATATTCTTTTCTGAATTAATTTCACTGCATTTTGATAATGATCTTAGCGACTGAAAATAAGTTGATGCCAAAAAAGTTATGCTAATAGGAATAAATGGCTTCAAGGTACTAGAAAGGGATATATGGCCTCTTTTGTAGGTTCCTACTTAATCCAGCTCCAAGGGCATTAGAGAGCAAATGTTGGTGCCTTCTTATGGCAGCAGATAAGCCCAGCTGGGAGGCTCATCCGTAAAAACCAGGGGGCTGTAAGAGGAGCAGCAGCCCCAGCAGAGGCACAGTGAGAGGGTCAGAGGAAATGTTTCACCCACACCTTGGTCTGAGCAAGTTGTTTCACTGGTCCAGTAACCAAATAAAGCTGTGTCTGCACAGAGGTGTGGCAATGGTCCAGGGCAGGGCATACTGCAAGAGGGAAATTCTACCTTTCCACAGAAAGGAGGCTTTGGTGTTGGTTACCCACTTCTTGATGTTTTTTTTAATGTTAACAAAGGGAAGAGCAACATAAGTGAGAAGGATTCCCATGGGCTAAATTACAATCAAGCTCAACTGAGTGACGGCTGTAGAAATCATAACCATCTGTGAGGTGTGTGTGGTACAGCAAACTCCCTCCTGTAAACCCAGCGAGAAAAGCTACTTATACTTTTGTGTAAAGCAGGGGGAGATTGGCAGCTGAAATGGAAATATTCCCATGGGTATTAACTATTATCACATACTGCTGGTATTATTCAGTGTTGGAAAGAGAAAAACCACTCCTAGCAACCCAGTTTATTCAAGAAATATTTGTTTAAAATCATATTACCATAGGATCCAGGTATGACTTAAAAAAATTCCACTGTTTATGGGTCTTGATGTATGCCTAATTATCAGGCAGTGTGTGAGCTTTTGTCTTCCCTACTCGTGCTATTTTATGAGTAAGGCTTATACCATGCTATGAATAATAGGAATACACAGAGTAAGAACAACTTGAAATAAAAGCAATGTATTATCCTGATTTGAAAAGGAACAGGACACCTGAAGCAAAAATCTAGATTGTAGAATTGCCTGTGACAACAAGAGAGAAGAAACACAAATCTGATCCATCTCCAAAAACCAAAGCAAGCAAACAATCCTAACTACATTTTATCCACTAGCACAATCTGCTGACCCACTTCCCTGAAACTCAGGCACCAGAAATGGGTTGTATCCAGGAGGATTTCTGCAAACCACATCTCCAGCCTTGCTTATTTCAAAGAGCTGTCAAGTCTGTATCACGCTACACTTCAAAGACAAATTTCAGCCTTTCAAAGGGTGCATACCAATTTGGTTTTTTGTAAAACATTAGTAACAATAACAAAGAGAATAGGAAAAATACTATGGAGCCTGATGTGAACACAAATATTTTAGGAATATTACATTTAAAGAATGCACAAGAAATACGACAAAAAAAAAAAAAAAAGAAAAAAACCCAAAAATAAAATAATAAAAAATACACTCAGACAACTGAAGAAACCCCCAAGCCCCCATCGTTTTCTTCTCCTTAAAAGAACAACCACAACACCATGTTAGACCATGAGAATCAAGTAAAAAAATCCAAAATCCTAAGTGGAACCCAGCAAAGTATACAAAGTGAAACAATGTGGGTTCACTGTGTACTGTAAGATGCATCTAGGTAGGTACATCAACGAAAAAGAAAGAGCTTTAAGGCTGACTTTGCTTCTGGTGTTAATATTTCAACTTGTGGGGAGGATGTTTTGCAAATGAATCTTGTCTGAGTTCAAGTCATTTTTGATAGGCAGATTAAGTGTAAAGGGAAACAATGCTATTGTTTCTTCTTCAGCCTAACATGAGATCTCTGTGCCACTTCCTGCAGCACTTTTCATGGATTAGATGACACTAATTAAAAGATTTCCAAGAAATCTAACCAAGTGCTTGCCAAAATTAGTAAAATTTTCTTAGCTACCTGTATGGAGGTTAATACAAGAGGTAGGAGTCTATAGAGGGGAATACATAAACCATCACAAACAATCTGGAAAATCTCTGCAGTCTGTGGAGATCCAAAAGCTGGAGGCTGATGGAATAAATTACCTCATTTCGTAAGGTAATGATGGACTATACTCCATCATTTGCCTGTGACACTGAGGATCCAACACAGGTGTTATTTCCTGCAGTCAGAGCTTAATAAACACGTGGCTTTGAATGCACCCTGAAAGACAAACTCTTCTCTATCTCCAAACCAGCAAGTGGAAGGTCTCTCAAATATTTCTTGATTTCATCCATGTTTTTTTTGGCTTAACCTACACCATGACAAAAGGAAAGAGAACTGACAGGATTTCAAGCTAGTTTCATCACTAAGACTTCAGGGTGAAATCCTAACTCTGTGATGGCAGCTGAAATTAATTCTGGACTTAAAACATAGGTTTGATGCTTTAATATTCACCTTGCATTAATGGTCTTCTAAATCTCTCAGAGCTTTGAAAACCGTAGTCCAAATTACTTCATTCAAAACTGCTGAAATTACCCAGGAGCTTTCATGAACAAGAGATACTGAAATTCCTGTGCTTTTTGCACCATAAAATCGCATGCAGCCCGAAAGGTGCATTTAAGAGATATGAACTTCAGTTATAGTATCCAAAGAGTCTAACGGGAGCTTCAAAATTATAGTGGAATCAGAGGCCAGGCAGGTTTCACTGTGATGTCTAATAATTATTAGAGATACTGCTTGTAATATCTGCTCTGAAGTATGCAAAAGTTTAAAGTTGTCAATTCTCAAAAATCATAATTTTTTGAAGCACAAAACCCCGCCAAAGGATCTTTCCATGCACTGCTAGAAAGACTTTACCACTCACTTTTCCATATAATTTACAAACAACTTTTAAATGAAATTATATTTGAATCTTGATATTCAAGGATGCCAGGTGATTTTCAATGCTACATTTTTATCTGGTATCTGTTGTCTCCAAATCCCTCTACCTGTGCTGTCACATGGACAAGAAAAACCATCACAGGAACAACCCAAGCCATGAAGGAAGAGACTCCTGGGCATGCGGGCTGGCTGCTGCCAGTAAACCTGGAGTTTCCTCACTGGATTTCTTTCATCCCCAGCAGAAACTCTTCAAAATTGGGGCACTTGGTCTGAGCAAGTTGGATTCAAGCTGTCTGGAGAGAGATGATCAGGTCTGGAAGGTCAGTGCGGGATCTCAGGACTTTTGAACAACAAAATCAATGTGATTTCACAGAAGCCATTTATTGTTTACATTTATGCACTTTGCAACTGCTGTTCATACAATCACACATCACTCGACTGGTCCCTCTATGTTGTCCACACACTCTGCATGCATTTTTCAGCAATTACGATTGGTGCTACTCCAGTGTGGTACAGTCCTTTATCTATTTTCTTGCCATCTTGGTATTTTGCTTCCCAATGTCTCCCCTCCCAATTTAGCACTGCTTACATTTTAGTAGCCTTGACGAATTCCTGAAGGCTCTGATAAGAGTAACTGAAGATAATTTGGCTGGGGCACACTGTGAGGATTCACACACATTACAACAGGTAAGCACCAATAAGAAATATCTGGGATGTATAATCCACTCCTCTCCCCTGAGTATACGGCAAAATACACAGCTCATGCCCAGGCTATACACATCTTTTTCGTGGATAATGTGAGGTATATCTCATGCCAGACACAGGCCTCAGCTGCGGTGGCCAAGCCCCAGGAAGCAGTTTGTGCTTCTGTGAGGGGAGGACCCGGTGCCAGCGTGGGCTGGTTATTCACGGCTCCCAGGCGCTCCTCCCGCAAACCCAGCTGCACTCCCCTGCCAAGCAATTTTAATACAGTTATGCTTCACAGTCTGCTTCTGCTCTGCCCTCATGGAAGCGGCCCCACTCGGTTTAACAGGATTACACATGTGGCAGGGAGTTTGGCCCTGTGCCCGCTAGCTGTGGAGCCACGGGAACATCGGCACAGGCCGCACCTCGGCCACGCACTCAGCAGCTGCAGCCCCGCAGCCCTGCTGCTGATGGTAGCTGACCTGATTAGATTAAAAGCAGTTTATGCACAAGAACCTGAGATGTAACCATGTATCCCGAGTGCACGGCAGGCCCATCCAGCCAAAGCACCAGTGGGTTGCTGCTGTCAGCACAGGGGACCAGCCCCAGATCTCATCCCCTTGCCTGAGTGTCCTCTGTTCATTGTGTCAGCAGTGCACCGTGTCACACTGCTGCTGCTTTGGTTATGGTGCCTTTCCCTGGTCTTAAAATCAAGAGTCAAATACAGTTAGAAGGGAAAAAGGGATTTTACCTTGGTATTTATTTTAAGGATCCTTAGGTGCACCACATCCAGCTGGAATGCACCTCAATGCACACCCTCAAAAGTTCTAGTGTAACATTATAGGCCTTACTAATTAGCATACCTATCAAAGATTCCCCAATGAGAGGCTCAAGTGAGCCCCTCTCCCCAAGGAACCTTCTCCTGGATGGTTCTACCTCAGTTCACAGAATGTGTTCTGGAGAGGACCTTGGGGTCAGGGGCACACTTAACCCTTACCTACAAAGCTTCTAAAATATTGAGCCTCCCAGCTTGACAAACAAGCCTAAGAATGTAGGGTGAAAACACTAAGAATACAGAAGTTGTAAAGGGGTATAAAAGAAAAGGTAAAAAATCATCATGGCATCAGTTAACTCTTCACTGACACCACCTCTGCAGTGCACAAATTTCCAAAGAGCGAGGTGTGGAAGCTGCTCAGCCTGGCCAAGTCTGATCTGATGCCTATCAGTTTCCTCTTAAAATTAAGGACTGGAAAGGAATCCAGAGGAGTTTAGATCTGAAGCCATGCCTCTCATGCTCCATATGCAAGGGACCACCAGTTTCTTCTTTTTTTCTTTCACTTTGTGTGATCAGAATAGATTGAACAATGTAAAAAGCATGATCCTGAGGGCACTAAGGCTGGTCACTAATTGAGGGGACTACCCAAGCAAGGAAGGGTTATTTTATCTAATTAAGACAAAGCACAGTATTTAAAGACAGAGCATTTGCATTAAAACAGACAATTCAGAATTCTAAATACTGTTGAGTCTGAAATTATGATTGTTAATCTCTCCTCACATAACAATGTTCTACTGACAGACATTGTAAATCACTTCCTTTTGCTTGCATTAGATGAACCCATCACTCAAAATGCTCAATTATAAATCTGAATACAATTTAAAAGGTGAACTTTCTTTAGTTTTACTAAGGGCAGAAGGGCAATGCTGATGGTGTAATACCAATGTTAAAGCATTACTTATGACTGAAATTTAGTCTGTATTCAGTAAATTGCTCATTCCTGTGATCAGAACAGGCAGCAATTTGCTCTCCTGGATCTTATTCCCCTTTCTGCAAGTGCATTAGGTGTGTCATGGGCAGGATACTCAGCTGCAAGCTGTCTGAAAAGGACATGTTAATCTATAATTAAAAAAACCACAACAAAACAGAAAATAAACTCAAAATATTCATCGCATAATCACGACAGGTTTACAAACTCCAAATAAACACAGATACAAAATCATCAAAATAAAAAAAACTGCATCACTAATTTTCATTTTCCCATGGAAATGAGATAAACGTGAGCAAGTATTGAACACCAGTGTGGATACTCTCTACCCTTCAGCTTCTTTAGGTGCCAGGATTTAATTATCCTTTGTCCGATGATAATCTGCACAGATGTTTCCACCTCAGCAGAAACTCCCTTCTGTCTTTACTGAAATAAAAACCTAAAAATAAGCACTTCCAGCGCAGGACTGTAGTTTACAAAATTGAGGTCAAGCAAGGTTTTACATTAGTAATTGGTCAGTAATTGGACCAAGTGAATGCTTCTATTTCAGGTCACTTCATTTACTTAATAATGGGAAATACTTTGAATGTTTTCACTTCCAGACCGTATTTCAAGTGACAGCTGAGATGTACAGTCTTACTTAATGATAAATAATTTCTAGATATGGCCAGAAGGCAATGGAACTCCCACAGTTAAAAGTGATCTGGTCTTCATCAAAATTTTGGCCATTCTTTATTGTCTGTCCTTTTCCCCCATTAACAAAGACCATGCAGGAAATGTGTTACAGGACATGAAAGGCAGCAGTCCCAGCATCCTTCCTTCACAAATTTCTAGGCTCCTACCTTGCTTCTCCACCTCTGATTATGTTAGTGTGACATTATGGAAACCAAACTGCTGGGTCTGTGTAGAAACACACCGCAGATGTCTCTGAAGTTATTTGCAGTTCCTCCTAACGTGTTCAGAAGCATAAAGGCAACACTTTTCTCTTAACTCTAAGTTAATCTGCACCTGCACAGCATTTTCAGCACTTTCAGCAGGTTGGACCTGCTGCTTAGGAAAGCCTAGTAGCTCCTAAAGAGCAGTATCCAACCCGCCCTGGCTATCAGACACCCAGAGAGCGAGGAAGACTTCTGAAGTCATGTAAATGTGTCTTGACAGAATTTCTGCAAGGAAGAAGACAAAACATCTGCAGAGCCACCTGAGGCTTGCTCATTTGCTCCTAGCACGTGTCCCTGCTGCACCTCCACAGCTTGTCCCCTTCTCTGCTGCTCCATGATCCACGTGCCATGCAGCACACTCCAAGAGCCCCCTGTCCAGCTGCACCACCTGCTCATGGTCCCCACACTCCAGAAGCTACCAGAATTGTGCCCTCAGCAGGACCACCCCTCTTGGAGGGGTCTCGCACCATTCCCAGCTGCAGCTTACAGTTGCCACCCAATTCCTTGGATATCAGAGCCTGCACCTAGCCACCAGCTTTCCCTCCATGGATGCAACTCTGAAGATAACCTTCCCAAAAAATGCTTTTGTGGTTTTAGTCCACTATTTATTTGCTTTCACAAAGTGACAGAGTGATTGGTTTTCTAGCAAAAACTGTAGGAACTTAAACAGTGATATTCACGAGCAAGGTCATTTACCTTCCAGGGAAAGCATCCCCGTTTGCTAATAATGGGATTGATTATATTCCTCTATGTCGTGTGGAAGCCCCACTGTTGTTAGTAATTGTGGGTTTAGAACTTTGGGAGGGCCTTGATATAAATCACATAACCACAGCAATAGTCCTAGAAAATCTATTTTATGGGCCATCAACCTGTCCTGGTGTAGAGAAGGACCAATTTATCTACCAGAACGTTTAGAGTATGATAAATGGAAGAAACATATATAATTCAGACAGACAAAAAACCCCAAACAAACTTGCATTAAATGTTTCACATGAAAAGGTGAAGGTAGTGGGGGGAGAATAAAAATCCATTTTAATGTCTTCACAAAGGCTTGGAGCCCCCATTCTTCTAAGATTATAACACACTATGTTTAAGACAAGCACATATTTCTAAGAAAGTAATAATTTTTAGTTTTGGGGGGAAAAGTCCATAAATAAACCTATTTATATTTTACAGTAGTGTATCTATATCAAGATGCGTGCTGATTCTGTGCTGGTATCCCAGAGCCAGCTGGTGGGGGTGTATGGCCAGCCCAAAGAGATTATGGAGATCCCTGCTAAGGGACATTCAAAAGCTATCTGCACACAGTCATGGGCATCCAGCTCTGGGGACCCTGCCTGAGCCAGGGTGTTGGACCTCCAGAGGTCCTTTCCAACCTCAAGCATGTCGTGATTCTATGAACTGCAACCAGGACAAGGTTCAGGAACTCAGCATAGTTACAGCCAGCTGAGCAGAAAGGCACAGGGACTGATTCTGCATTAAGTTTGGTAAAAATCAGTGTAACAACACTGCTTTAGATGAAGTTCATTTGAATTCACAGTGTAGGTGACAAAGCTCAGTAATTGGCCCTTTTTTCCCCTCAGAAATATGATCTCTATTTGAATAACACTTATCTTCACTAAAATAGTCTTTTCATATAATCACAGTCTTTTCGTGACTATTTAGCATTCCACTGGAAGTTAACTATGGGAGCTAAATGACTGCAAATGGCGGGTGCAGAGAAACCTTTTTGTTGATTGTTATAAAATGCAATCCCAAAATGTTTACTGGAGAAATAGGACTTCATGCAGAAGCTAAAAGCAAAATACTTGAGAAATGAGGTTACACAGTTTAGGTGAGGAGGGTGTGTGAGAAGGCTGGGTGTGAGCCAAAGGGACTCAAGCAGGGTTAAGTGCAGATGGAGGAGATTCAGGGATGACAAGTGAAGCAGAAAGGGAAGGAGTGAGATGGAGAGGAAAGAGGCCAAGGAAACAATAGCAAGGGGACAAACACTGGAGAGGATAAATGCAAAAAATGGGATAGGATTTTATTCTTGGAAAAATACAGACCTCAGACAATTGCAGCTATTTGCAGATAACTTCAAATGGTTGTTAGTTGTTGAATTTTCCTTGACTGACTGCCCCTGCCTCTTTTTTTCTTTAGAGAGAGCTGAAAGCTTGGGACTGAAGTTCTCTTTCTAGAGAATAGAAATACTTGCTGGGAAGCTTCTCAATCATAGCAAAAACTATAATGTTTGTCAATAATCCAAATTATTATTTTGCCTTTAAAACCTTCTGAATACCCAACCTCTACAGAATTTTTTTGCACAGGATTCATAAATAAAACATCTACACACTGCCCATTTAAAAAAAAAATCATCTAGTATTTAATTCCTGAGGGAAAAGAAAAGGAAAAGATTCATCTTTTCACTTTCCCAGAAATTTCTTTCATCCCTCCAACAAGATGATGCCTCAGAGGTGTTCCTCCTCTCTCCCTCAAGTACAGTTTCACAAACTGGAAACTAGATTACTCTACAGTTTATCCATGGATGTACAAAGCCAGGTGAGTTATTCTGCCCTCTCTTCTCCTCCTACACGAGCTGCTGCAGCGGGGATAGGATGGAACAGGGACATCAGCAGGTGGAGCCGTGCAGGAACTGCTTCTGGTCTCTCAGCAAGGCTAGCTGAAGGGGTGAGGGAACAACCCACTATGCCACTGCCATGCTGTTTCCACAGTCCCCATGCTACAGGTTACCAAAATCTGTCCCTTTCTCTATAAAACAGCATCCACAGAGACTCTATCACTGTCACAAAACTGGTTTTTATTATTTTAAATTAAAACCCATATTTGTTTAATCCCTCACAGTCATAGTGGCAATATTTAAATTTATGAACTGGTATTGGTCAGGGGACAAAGATATTCAAAGTGTATCTTTATCTTTCCTCTCAAACAAGATGATTTATAGATTGATCTGACTGGCTGCTTTGACACAGCTCCTTCAACCATAACATCTTTCTGTTCCTCTAGTAGCTGAGATTTAGCATTTCAGGCTGAGTACATATGTAGGATAAGAACATAATCCTCAGCTCTGGGCACAGGAGCTCATGGTAAAAGGATGGCTCTGCATACAAATTGAGAGCACTGAGATGCAGGAAAGAAAAATACACTAAACCCTAATATGCATATTATGAAGGCCTTCTGGCATCAGAAGAAATCATCAGTTATTTAGCTTGACATCTTTAGAAACAGAGGGACTAGAGGAGAAAAAAAAAAAGGAGAGAAAGAGGGGAAAAAATTACATGACCTTTAGTCCAACACTCCAAGTAAAGACTTTGGATAAATATACACACAGAAAGACTATGCCAATATGCAAAGAGGAGAAGAGATAAATGTGACTAGACCATTTCTGCAGAGAAAAATCACAGAGCTCCCATTTCGCAGCCATTTCTGACAGCACAGAGATGGATTTACCAGGGGGCAGAAGGGGACACTCCTCTTCCCCTCTATTAGCCTTCTTAGCACATGCATTCCTGGGTGCAGGATGCAGGCACATCTCTGGAGTCCATCTGCTTCCTCTCACTCAGGCCGGGGCTCATCTCCTCATGCAAAAAGACTTTCTGTTATCTTTGCAAAAATTCACACTGGCCATCCAGCAGTTCCCAGCCATCCCTCACACAGAACTGAAGGGTGTGGTGTTCTGGACAAAAACGTAAAGGAACAACCTCAGGCATCCTCTGGCACCTCTAGACTTTGTTCTTTAAACTTGTAAAGGACCAGAAAAAAAACACCAACATGCTACGGAAAAGCAGAGTGTGGATGAAGCTCCCATACCCAGATGACATGTAAGTGTCAGGGAATTCCTGTGTTAATAATCTATAAACCTTCCAAATTATTAATATTCACTGACATCATGCATTTAAATTGTGCTGCAGGCAAGGGGCTCTGCAGCAGAGCTGTTCCAGCCTGGAGCCCTTTCCCACATGCTCTGAGCTCTGCTGGGCACAGCAGGATGTGAAGGAACCTCAAGGTCTCCTCCACGCCACCCTCCCTGTGCAGGGGAGACCAGAGTTTGGCATAGCTAAGCCTGGCTTTGAAAAAGAGTTGGGATTAGAGGACCAAACTTTCTGAAACCACAGTTTGAGCACAGCTGATGTGCCCTAGGCTGTGCATGACATCTCCAAATCTCATCCATTTATTTTATGTTAAATATAAAGTAGACCAGAGGTTTTTCCTTTTTCTCTATAAACTCATCTGCTTCTGTGTAAGCTCTGCTCCCCTAGATATCTTCACACTCTCTGCTGACACCTTTTACTTCACAAATGGTAAACACATTCTGCAGAATACGCTTTCTTTCCAAAATAAATGAGAATTGGCACTGGAGGGTCTCCAGGGAAAAGCATCACTTTGT
The DNA here is from genome assembly GCA_020086605.1 of Lanius collurio. Classification (NCBI taxonomy): domain Eukaryota; kingdom Metazoa; phylum Chordata; class Aves; order Passeriformes; family Laniidae; genus Lanius; species Lanius collurio. The sequence goes on along the minus strand of JACBWW010000009.1, from coordinate 21,200,911 downwards.
TTCTCTAACAGATGAAATTATGACATTTTTTGTAATAGTTATTTGAACTGTAATATAGGCTTTTGTGTTATCCACTGGAAGATCAGACTTTATAAAGATACAAGAATAAGGCTTTTTTAGGGTGCTATTGCTTGGAAATCAGGATTCAGGGAAGAGAACTGGAAGATAAAAGGGCCATAAGACAGCCATCATCTTAGGGACTTTTTAAACTTTGTGGAGGATTTTTGCTTGGGTTTTTGTGGGAGTTTGGGGTTGGTTTGGTTACTTTTTGAGGTGGGGAAGGGGGAAGAGGGACATCTGTTTTTTTTATTCTGTATCCCGTAGTTAAAAACCAGAAATCTGTATTCTAGCCTGGACAAATAAACATCTATAAGTATGAGCTAACATAAGTTCAAGGCAAAAATCTGAGAAAAAAAACCTACTGAATTCCCGTACTCATCCTCTCCTCCAGCATTATAAATCACTAGGAATAAAACCCAAGTACGATGCAGATTCAGGCAGCAGAAGCTGTAATCACAGCCCAAACTGTTCCTTTGGAGCTCATTAAATGTATTGAGTCCCTGTAATCTCCGATTGATTTTAGGAGCAGTGCTTCGGTTATCAATACAAAAAGTACAAGGGAAATTTCCAGAAAAGATTCCACATATTCCCTTGAGACACATATTTTTCCACCTTGATTTATACAAGTTTTAGGAACAGGGTGTAGTGATGACAGATTCCTCTGCTCCAGCCCTAAGCCTGCCAGGACAGAGGCCAGTCCTACACCAAGAGCCTTTAATTCATGTTGCTCTCAAGTGTCCCCTTGGTGAAGCTTTAATGGTTTCCTGCATGCCTAAGACCTAAGCTTGTAAAATATATGAAGTCATAGTTCTCCTCCTAGAAGTGCAACTCAGAAGAGGAAGGAAAAAATTGAAGGATTAAAAAAAAAAAAATCAAAAAACCTTGAGAATTCTGAACGCATGAAGTGAATGTGCAGCAGTGGCAGATACCTGCCTGACTCTGCAGAGAGCTAAAGTGATAATTAAGGTACATTCTAACACTGGTAGCCCTAAGAATTTTATCCTTGATATAATATTTAAAGCTCAAGCTTCAAGGCACTGATAAATGCAAGAAAACAAGCAGAGTTCAGCATAAAGCTTATGACTGTAGTGCAGAGTTTGAAATTCTACAAAGAAAGATAGCCCAAATTATTTTAAAATGAACTTGCCAAACAACAGAACAGTCAGGTTAATAAAAGTTTCATACATTTTTGTGTCGCAATTCATGATCTTTAAAAGGATTTAATTGACTGTCACTGCTCTCCTGCAGGGTCCTAAGAAGTTGTCCAGAGAGGTGGTGGAATTTCCACCCTTACAAATGCTCAAAACCCATCCAGACACGGCCCTGAGCCCCTGACCTACTTGGCCTCACTCTGAGCAGAGGCTCAGACCAGATGGTCCCCAGACATCCCTTCCAGCCTAAAGTACTGTACAACTCTAAACTGTTACACGTGTCCCTGATCCTCTTGAGATGCACAGAGCCCCTCCTCCACAGCACATTTTTGCCCTTTTGATGACAACCAGGGGACAACCCTGAAGTGCCTGCTTCCTCAACACCCCCACTGCAATCTCTTGCCTCCCCCTTTCCCCACAAGCTCCTGCTGCCCTCTACACCCAGCTATGCAAGGGAGTAAGAAATGCCAGCCTTACTGTCAGCTTAAAGCCAGCTAGAAGGATAAACAAGTAGACACCTATGATAGTCCAGTAGCTCTCACATGCTTTCAACACATAACCAGCACCTGTAAGGGCAATAAATCCCTCCCTCCAGAGATGGGCAAAAGAAATAAAAATTTTTCAGATAAAAATGAAAATGCCCTGATCAGTAGGTGACTTTTACTCACAGTACATATTGACAACGAACAGATGATCCCATACAATAATTACAAGATATCATTACAAAAAGCCAATCTCCAAACAGGTCACATCTTTATTAAAGATTAGCTACCAAATGCAGGCAGGATGCAAAAATAGCCTTGTACATAACTGGAACAGACAAAGCTGGCAAGATATGCTCTGTCACGTCCCAAAATGCTTCTGCTTCTTTTACATTTTATCTCCTAACTTCATCATGTCCACAAACATGTTTTATTTGTGCTTGAAATAATGTCACCTGCAGCTATTCCGGTCACACCAGTCCTTCTGGTGAGGCCATGGAGAAGGCATTGTGGCTCTGCTCCAAGCTGAACACTCACGCATCATACAACAGACATTCCAGAATTTGTTTCCTCCCCCTGGACCCTTAACTGATATCCTGACTTGGGCTGTCCATCAGCTGGTGCAGTAATGCCTACCAGGAAAAGCTGCTGTCTGATAGGCTGTAATTCAATGCATAGAGTTTGGTGCCCTTGCATCAACCACGAGGTCTGCCATAGCCAGCATAGCCCTGGGCATGTGCTTTGCTGCCCTGGTTTCAGGAACAATAGAGTTCATTTTCTCCCCAGTAGCTGCCACAGAGCTATGTTCTGGGCTTAGTATGACAGTAATGTTGGTAACACACTGATGTTTCTATTGTTGCTAGGTAGGGCTTAGAGTAAGTCAAGGACTTTCCAGTATCTCATGCTCTGCTGTGGAGCAGGTGCACAGGAGTCTGGGAGGGAGTGTGGCCAGGACAGCCATTATTGTTATTATTACTGTAGTCTACTTTATTTCAATTTTTAACTTTTCTTATCTCAACCCACACTTTCTTCCTGATTCTCCTCCCCATCCCACCAGTAAGGGTGACACTGGCTGCATTGTATTCGGTTGCCACAACATTTTGCAAAAAGGAACCAGCAAAGTTCAGTTCACTGACAACAAAACATTTTTTAAAAACCACCAAAATCTAAATATCATATTTTAAAAGAATATTTACAATATGGAGTAAATGGTGATATAGATCCCATTTAAAGCTGTTGTGAAGCACTACAGTCAAAGGGCCAGAACTGTTTTTTTACTTACTGCTACTGTCACTTCCTTTTGACTATGCAGCCCTTTAATTCTTAAGTTTTAAACAGAAACATGTCCATGCAGAAAGAGACAGTGCTTAGTTAATCTCTACCATTACTCTGCATGCACATCTAAGAACACATCCACTTTCCTTCATGGAAAGAATTTAAAGGGTTCGACTCCACCATGAGTTCCTCCAAGCACGAGCAGCTCTCCTGCTCAATATGTAACCTGGAATCATTGCCAATTGTTAATCTGCATTTGCCCTTTAGGGATGAATTATTCCAGACACCGATGTTAAATTACTTCTCAAATTTTGGTTCATTTCTGCATGTCAGATAAGCATATTTTGAACTGTTGTTTTCATCTGTATTATCACAGCTATGGCAGTCTGCCGGCCTCTAGTTAGCAGCAAAGGCGTAAGAGGAAGGGTCTAGAAAATAATAGCTGTGTTCAGATTGCACCTGAGCTGAGCAAGATGACAGTTTAGGTTCTGAAATTCAAAAGCCTCAGACGGTCATTGGGGTTTGGTATCATGATTAAAGAAGCAGAGACCAGCTGGATTTTTCAGATCCAGCTGCAAGTATCTGATACTGATGCAGAATTTGGTTTCCATACATCCATGCATCTCTGTTAATGCTGCAATGCCAGCAGCAGGAGCTAAAGGCTGAAATGTGCTTAAATCTGAACTCTTATTTGAGCAGCCCTGAAATAAAGAGAGGAAGAGAAAGAGGAGATGGATGGCTCTGTCTGGAGAAAAGCACTCCAGAGCAGAAGCAGTCACGTTAGTTCCTACACTGGCTTCAGCTGTGGATTACAACACACCAACTCTTGCCAATACAGCTACTCCCTAAACAAGAAGGTTGCTCAAGATTTATCTGATGGGGAGTTTCTTTAAGCAATCAGACTCTCAGATTCTGGAAATCAAACCTAGCCCGTGGCCTCCAGTTTGCAGTGCTGGCACTGCAGCAAGCCCAAGGCCACCACCCCATCACCGCTGGCTCTGTGCTGCATGTCAGACTTCCACAGCATCACCCAGCTGAGGCTGCAGGTCTGCCCCCCTAAAGCTTGCTCCAAATCCCATTTAAAGCAACATAAAAACATCCATTGACTTCACTCGGGCTTTGGAGCCGTTCCCAGAAGCACAGTAGACTCTCTGATAGCTCCCAGCCTCCTCAGAATTAGAGGAAACCCGTCAGTTCTGGTTCCAGCTAAGAGGCATTGATGCTGCACAAAAACAACAGGTGAGATGGCAAAGTTATTATCCCTATTCCCAGAGTGCCTCAATTTCAGTTCAGAGCTGGTGACATCATATGGTGCTGCCATTCTGTAGTCTTCAGGACTGCCCCCAGCCCTGCCAAAGAAACCTGGTGGGGCTTCCAAGTCTCTGGAGTCTTGAGGAAGTTCCCAAAAGGTTTAAAAATAAAAAAAGCATTTTTGGTTTAACACGTTACTTTGCAATGCCACTGAGAAGTAATTTTATAACAGACATAATTTTGAAATACACTTAAATATTCACTATGTGTTCATTTCTCTTTCAGAAAACATCATATTTTTTCTTGTTTTATTTAATAACTGCTGGCTAATTATGTAAAATCCCATCCCATCTGCTTATTCCTTCACACAGTGAAATTACAGGGCTTGGTTCTACAGTCATTACTCACAGAAAGAGAGGCATTGATTTAGTGGACCTCCCTGAATAGGGATTACAGTATAGGATCCTCTGATATTGATTTTGTGACATCATCATCTTTTCCTCAGAAGCAGACACTGGTGACTCAAGAAAATACTAGTACAAGATTAGGCAGGGGCAGGCAAGTTAAAGAAAATTATTAAAAAATACTCCAAACCTCCTAATTTACAGTAAGTTAACTACAATAAAATATTAGCCATGTTCTGTTTCAAATACAAGTTCTCTTTGAAAAGGGAAAATATCTGAGTGATGTTTCTCTCTTTCATCTCTTGCCCTGCTTTACAGTTACTTTCATGAAACTATTGTGAGCTAGAGCATTTTTTGTAGGTTAATGGGTTCTCTTTGAAGGGATTAAAGTCACATTGATTATTAATTATTTTTTGATGTTTTAAGCGGATGTAAATGTCCAGAAGCTCTGAAGAGCAACATCCTGTAGAAATCAATACTGAATTGAAAAAAAAAATAGAAAAAGTAACAAACAACAACAATAAAAAACCCTCTGCTCAGCTCCTGGGGGAAACAATTGTGACTTCTGTTTGGAAGGTATATCAGCCCTTGGAGAATATCTGCAACTGGCATATATGATAATCATTTCTAAGTTATCGAGAGCATCCTTATTTTGATGTGTCTATCTTTCAGACTCCAGGCAGAGTCTGCAGATTTTTTTGCATACAGAACAAAGCTAAGCACAGTAGTGCTAAGCAAATAATAAATAAATTAATGTCATTGCTCTTGGAAAATGTTCATTCTTTTCCTCAATCTGCCTTGCAGTACTTTAGGAAAACACTAATTAGCATTCTTTCCATGTTTTTTCTTCCTCCCCAATTTTCTCTATTGTTCTTCACCACATTTAATAGATGTTGGGATTTTGGGTGTGTGGGGTTTTTTTTCCAGTGTTTTGTTGATTTTTTTCCCTTGCTCAAATTTAACATTTCTTTGCTGTCTGTAAGCAGAATGAAACCATTCCTTCCCATTTAAGAGATCAGTGAGAAGTGAAGACTTCCCATGGTCAAATGACTTCCATATGAACAAACAGAAAATGATCCAGAATAGCCATGGTGCAGATCACAGAAAAAAAGCAAATTACACAAATGGAACAAGACAATTGGGACTGTCTGCCTGCTCTGGGGGCTCCTCTCAGCATGGAAGAAAAGCCCTATCATGGCTGATTCTAGGGAATGTGAAAAGGAAATTATTGAAAGCCCTTAAACTTGAAGGAGTTGCTGATCGAATTGACAACTTAGTGACTGGGACCTCTCATCCCAAAGACTTGGCCTCCATTGAGATATAGTTGGAAAGCAACACAACTAATTTGAGGACCTGCAGGTTTATAGCACATGGAGGACCTACAGTTGTTCAAAGCCTTCTGACACGACTAGAAGGCCCTTGTGTCTCAACAACCTAGAAAAGTGCTGAGGCCAAATCATTTCAAAATCACAACTGATTGACAGACAACCTTATCTGTTTTTACCAGAGAATTTAGAAAGGAATTTAGGATTTTTATCCCCCAAGAGGTTCATATCCACCAAACAGCTACCTCATGTTAAATCTCTGGCTGACGTAGAATAATAGCTCAGCCTTGTTTACTTCTGTTATCTCTGTTCAGCTTCTCTGAAGTGCTCAATGCTTGTGCTTAAGTACCATGCTCGCGTTTTGCCATCCCCAACATTGTTTCCCGCTCAAAGTGCCTATCCCACATATTCTCATGCCCACACTACCACCTCAAGACCAGCATACTTAAAGCTGACTGCACTAATTCCCTTAGAACTCCTCCTGCTAACTCTCCTCCCTGTTACTGTCAGCTGTGTCACCAACTTTCCCGTCACCAACACCTACTGTACAGCATTTCTTCCCTTAACACATGCATAGAACAAGAAGGGAAGCTGCAGAGCTCGCCACACTCATTCCAGCACAGCCCTGACACAATGTGCTATCTTTATGGCAAGCCAGACATGATGCATATAATTTTATTTCTGGAACTCCATCTAAAAGCCACTGTAATTTCCCAGCACAAGAATGAGCGAGTTCCAGAAATGGAATGCATCACGTTTGGCTTGCCGTAAAGATGGCAAACTCCTTCCCTAGGAGTTGCTCCCTTCACTGGCTGCCACTCACTCAAGATTACAGAGTGCTATGAAAAGCAAGGTAACCTTTCTGTTTCAAGTATTTCCCATTCTCTACTCATCTGTTATACTACTAATGTGGCAGCTAGCATATGTTGCCCCATTTGTCTCAAAGATTTTCCCCTTTTCAACTCTGCATTGATAGAGCTTTAATAAGAAAAAAAAAGAAAGGGTTACAACTTTCATGTGAAATTCAATAAACCAGTCCCTCAATTTTTATTAGGGCACTCATAGGTACTCAAGTCTGTGTAAAGATTTTAATTTCAAAATATTCTTAATATTTATTAAAGTTTTTTTTTCTTCATGTTGCAACCAATTCAGCTTTGTCTCAAGAACAGAATCTTTAACACATTCAGCTACAAAAAATGGAATTACTAATTTATTACAAGATAAGAGTGCTCAGGATAACAATGCATATTCCTACAATGAGAAAGCAAATAATTTTAAAGAACACTTAGAATCAAAGTTAGCTATAGATCTTTTAAGTTCTTCAGACCTGTTTTCAAAGGTTTATTTTTGACATTTATTGTCCTGACCCATATGCCTAAGTAAAAAAAAAAAGCTCCCTTCCCCAGAGCTGAGACTGTCTGGTAAAATAAGTCTCAAGATGGATTTACTCTGTTCAGTTTAGCATTCATTCTGAAGCTCTGTAAGGTCATTTCATGATCTGCCTGGATTGCTCTGTGTGGTGACAGCAGAAATGCAGAGATTAGTGGGATTCTCCAGTTCAGCCAGCACTGCCCAAGAGCCCTTTAATGAATTGCCACGGGATCACCACAGGTAAGTCTATATTCAGCACAGCCCATCTAAACCCGGATGAGGGATCACCCCTGAGTGCAGCTTCTGACCGAGGTGATAAAACCTAGAAATTGCCTTACTGACCTCGTGCAATTTGAGTCTGGGGCTCGTAACTCCTGCAGGTATGAAAGCTCTTTTCTCAATGGTCCACTGTCATTTTATCACAATGAAATCTGCCACAGGGTAATAGAAGACTCTTATTTCACTGGCAGAGAGGCATTTGCAAGTACCTACTGCAGTAAACATGACTTGGCACAAGCATCCTATCCTTTAGTTTTGCCTTCCAGAAACACCCTGATCTAGATATAATCCATGAAAATGATTAAATGAGAGAGAACATGACTTGTTGAAGTGTTGGGCCAAGGATGATTATTCATAGCTTTTTTTAAAAAGAAAAGTCTCTACTTTTTCTGGGGGGATCATTTTCTCTCCCATACAGGCTGGATAGTGGTAGGAAGAAAAGAATTTTACCTCTGGGCCTGTCCCATCATGAGGAGCCCTTACATTTGTTTTGCAAACAAAAATGAGCTAGCAAGTTACACTGGGGCCTTCTTCATTTTCTTTTGACACTAGTAGAACATGATCATAAGGAATTGTCTTATTTAAAGAGTTTCAGCCACCATCTCTTGGAGACAAAAGAGATGCCAAAAGGACTCCATAATAAAAATCAAATTATGGATTCATTGCTTTTCCCAGCAGGAGGAAACAGCAGTGACACACTGGGGCTCTCAGCTGTGAAATAAGCCTCTCTCATGAGAAGGTTTTTCCCACAGAAAAAGACAGTATCCTGGTGGTAAGGCTTTTGGTTCAGGTTACTAACTGAAGATAAGGATATTCTTGAAAATCACACCAGCTGAAACATATTTCCTTTGTTGAGTAAGGCCTTACAGAACCCTCAACCTCTTCAAATGTCTTGGTCCATGTAAACATGAATTGAGACCTTACTATGCCAAACTCCAAAAAAATGCTGTAGTATTGGACAAAATTCTACCCTGCGAGACACAAAAAGTTGTCCTTGCTAAGAGAAACAAAGAGGGTGTTGCTGATTTAAATGAAGAGCTTATATGGGACTGATATACAAAGATCTCAGTCTCCTGGAAGTAAGAGATGCATTATTCCACTTATAGAAATTTTTTCTGAAGAGCGTCATCACTCCTGTTTAGCCCAGACATGGGACCTCTGTGACAACCAGTTTTCTCATTATTTTCCTACTGAGAGCCTTGCTCAGAACACCTTGGAGGTGTCACACATTGTAAACAACGCCTCAGCATCAGCTTTGTCTTGTAATTAAGCTCTACCTTCTCTCCCAGAAACAATACAACTAAGTAACCTTAAATCTCCCAGGTGCAAGCTACCAACAGCATGGGACATCTGATAGATCAAGGACATCATCCAGAGCAGAGTTGCAGCTGGCTAAGCTCAGTGTAGTCATGACTAAGGGAGGCTGCTGGGCTGCAGATAGAAAAGATGGGAAACATAACATCAGTCACTGGAATGAGGCAATGTGTCTACTTTTTATTCTTATTTATTTAGCTGAAGTAGAGTTTTTCCTTTGGGCTGTGCTCAGCCCTGCCTTTGCCACACCTAAATAAGATGATTACAGAGCAAGCTGCTAAAGACTCTGCCTTCCAGCCATTCTGACTGAAACTAACTGACAGAGAATGCAGACCCACTGCAAAATGGCAATATTTTAAAGAGATTCCTACAGCAGCGTGGTTGGAGCCTTCTCTGAAGCAAAATGCACACAGCTCTGCTCCTCTCAGAAGTACTGCAAATCCATCCTGGTGTCTGAGCTCACACAAAATGCCTTTCTTCTGCTAATTTCTAAGTCCGCCATCACATAAGAAAACTGCTAAAGAAGGAGAATGTTAAAGGTTCAAGATCACATTGCTGTATTTCCAAAAATAATACTATGCTCATACCCTGGAGCACAGAAAGCATTCACATCACACTCTGAAAGAGGGAAGTAAATCTTACTTGCCCGTGGGCAACCATATCAGGCACATGAAACACAGTGGGCAATACCTCTGTTTGACCTCCTCTTGTCACTGACCCTACCAGCAGCCTCAGAGAGCACCAGGAGCTGGAGTAAGTTGGCACTATTTGCACCATGAAATAACGACAATTGGAAGACAAGAGAAGAGAAAATGTGTTTTGAGCAGCTTTATCACTTTGCAAAGTCTGCTGATGATTTTACAAATCACCAGATGGGCATCAAGGCCACATCAAGCGGATTCAGCTTAGCAACTGACATGTGGGCTGCTAACACTGAAACAGCAAGCACAGACATTAGTTTTGCCTGTCTTCAGATTCATCAGTTCAGTGCTACTGCTTTCTCAACGAGATTAACTTCCAGGTGAAGCACCAATTTAATAAACTGAGTCTGGTTAATTTTAGTATTGCTTCAACAAGTTGGCAGAAGTAAACGGCACTAAACTGGAGAAATGCCTTGTTTTGAAATGAGTTCTTTCCAATTATTTGTCACCGAAAAAATTACCCAGATCTTGAAGAATACTCAGTGAATTTGAGGCTCAGGAAAATGGTCATGTTGTGGTGATGTGAAACAAGCACTGTTCTTGCTTCGCCAACTTCTCTCCAGCAACCACATGTACTTTGAATATCTTCTGAAGACCCAGTTCTTTTATTGGAGTGTCCACTAATAACACAAAGATAAATAATTACAGGGGGCTTGCTATCCAGCCAAAGTCCTAATCCAGTCACACAGGGTGATACTGATGCACCTCTATCTGAAGCTGCAGCTTTACCTTCTCCTACACTACAAAATTCTGCTAATACTCATGAGCTCTCTTTGTCCTCCCAGTCCTGGGTTTATTCAGCTGAGAAGTGATGGTTATTTTCCAACAGAATGAAAACCTGGGCCCTTGGCGACCTTCAAACCTTACCAATTACTTGAGATTTATTATTCATTTAACACAAATTTAAACCTCTCTTCTGTCTTGCTTTACCACAGCAGTGCTAGTAAAAGAAAAAAAAATACACCACATAAACATCATTTAAAAAAAAAACCCACCAAGATATAAACTAATGCTGTTTCTCTGATTGTGGGATAAAATAGCTACTTAAAACTGTGTGTATTTCTATGTTTGTGAACAAACTAGAAACTTCATCTTTCTACTGGGTCACAACATCCACAGACTTACTGTCTTCAATTTTCTTTTTTTTTTTTTAAGCCACCACATTCTGCAGAACACAATTTTGTCTGTATATTAACATTTTATCTTGCATAAATGTATGTTTCAGCAGTTACAAAAATGAGACAGCTGACAGTTGACTACTATATGTGAACAGATGCTGTGATAGCTTCCCTTTAAATAGTTCTGTCAATGCAATGTCAATTTTAGAAGTGACACCACTGCTGTTCTAGGACATGATCCTGCAAACTCTTATTCACACAGGGAATCCGGATGATTTCCATGGAACATTTACATTTATGAGGCTCTGAAAGGTCAGGTCCTTAGTTGCAGAGCTCTCATTAACAGTGACTGACAAATATATAACAAAGTTTTTGGTAGTGCCAAGCTCTGTTCTTTAGGGCAATGACATTTGCAGCCAGCAGCATTCACCTGGGCAGGACATACATTTTCTTTTAGAAGTTACACAAATCATATGAAACACACTTAAACCATTAAATGAGCTAAAGTGTAAAGATAAAAAATGTCATATGAAATCAAGCTTGCGGTACTAAGCAGAACTTTGAAAAAATTAATCCGCCGAGAAGATAGACTGAGGTTGAACACAGCACGGCGCCGACCAGAAAAGAACTGTTCAGTTGTGCCACGACAAACCCGACACGATCCACCAGCCGCCCCTTTGTTAGCGGCATCTTCATTAGCGGCATCTTCATTAGAGGCTGTCTGGCAGGGGAAAAGTACGAGGTGTTGGAGGGGAGCGGGCGGGGCAGCCCCGCAGCCGGGCGGTGCTGAAGGACAGCGCGGCGTTCCCGCTGCCCCCGGCCCGCGGGCAGCGCTCCCCAAAACGCCTCCTCGCCCCTCTCTCGGCACCGCAAACCGCGTAACTTTGGAGGGGGCCGAGGACGGGGGGAAGCGGCAGCCCCGCTCCCTCGGGCTGCCGGCACTTTCGGGGGGACGTGGGAGAGAGAGGGAGCGCGTCTCGCCCCGGGGCACGGCGCACAGGGCTGCTCCCGCAGCTCCCGCGGAGCGAGCCGCACGTCCCCGCGGAGCACAAAGCAGGGACAGCCCTCCGCGGGGAGGCGGAGCGGGCAGCGGGCCGTGCGCGGTCCCGCCGGGCAGGCACACAAAGGCGGCGCGGAGGGGGCTCGGGGACCCCCGCACCCCTCCCCTTCCCCGGCACTTACCTTCAGCAACACAAAGAGCCAGAGGAGACAGGAGCGGGCCCCCGGGGCCCCCCGCCGGCGGCGCTCGGGCATCGGGGAGGACGGCGGCCGCGGCCCGCGGGGGCGGCCGGGCAGGGGGGGCTGCTGCTCCTGTGCCCCCGGGACCCCCGGCTCTGCCCCCCGCCTCCCTCCGCTCGCCTCCGAGCCGTGCCCGGCAATGGCGAATTGCGGCAGCATCAGGCGGCCGGCGGCAGCGCCGACCTCCCCTCCGAGCGGCGCATCCTGCCGCCCCCCGCCCCTTTTATTTGGGGTTTGCGGCGGGGAGGGGAGGAGGAGGAGGAGGTGGAGAAGGAAGAGGAGGCGACGGCGGGTGGTGTCTCCCCTCCCAGGAGTTTGGGCGATCGCGCCGCTCGCCGGCTCCGGGAGCGCCGGCTCCTGGGCGGGGGCGGCAGCAGCCCCCGGCGGAGGCGAGGGATGGGAGCCGGGAGCCGCCGCCCTCGGCCCCCGCACCGCCCTGCCCCTTCCCCCCCTCTCCCCACAGCATCTCCTCCCCGCGGGCAGGAACACAAGGCGGCGGGCAAAAAGGCATCCTCACTGCCGCTCCCCATCGAGCGCACCGACCCCTCCCCGATGTCTTTTTTCCGGCCCCGCCGCGATCGGGGGTCAGAAATGCCGCCAGCATCCCCGGGGCCCGGCTGGTGGGGCAGGGAAAGGAGCGGCCAGACCCTGCCCTGGGAGGCGGCTGCTGGGCTGCGGCGCTGCTGGAGCTACAGCTGCAGGAGCCCTTGCCCAGGTACTGGCAGCAGACACAAGGCAGACGTCCCTGGGGCTGTTCTCAGGAGGCAGGTTAAGCGTATGGACAGCTCTTCAGATGTTCATTGTACAGGGCTGAACCTGCAAGGGACGGAGAACTCATCCTGTCCCACGAGATACTCAGACCCAGGGATGCGAGGGGTACACTGAGTAAACTGAGGTCACCTCCCCTGTTATGTCTTCCCCCCACATCCCACCCTGCAATCATGCAAGTTAATCAGGGCCATCTGCAAACACAAGCTACTCAGCTTAAGATGATATCCCCAGAAAAAAAAAAAAAAAAAACAAACAAAACAAAAAAACAAACACTTAGAGGAACCAGAACAAAACCCCAAAGTACTTAAACACCTTCCCCGTTCAACCACCACAAAGACCACAGTCTCTCCAAAATTAGAGGACTACCTCAGAATCTGGTTTGTCACACACCACACTCTCACTCACACCGGTGTAAATTAGGATGCATCCTTGGTACTACAATCAGAGCTACAACAAAGATCAATTCAAACAAAATAGGGTTTTAAATGTAATTAAAAGGTTGTGTCCGGAGCATTAAACTTCAGAGCAACTTTGGATCTAGGTGCCATGCCATTACTTAGAGTAATGGGCTACCATCTCACTCTTCCTTAAAAAGATAAAGTAGTTGTGAAGAGTAGATTCTGGGATGGTTTTCAGATTTTCCAAGTCATTTAGGCAAGATGAACTCTATCACAGTCCTGTGGAAATGTCCTTTAAACCAAACAATTACAAAGCTGTTTTCCAAGAGCACTGCTAAATTGGACAATAATGAATCTGTGTTTTAAAGCCCTGCCCAGCTTATAAACAGCATATTTTTGATTTTCTTATAATTTAGACATTCAGTTAACAAAAGCTTGATTTCAAAGTGGCCAAAGCCAGAGAGGGATGTGCTTATTTTGTACTGAAATGGGCCCTTGAGCAAAGATTTGCCACACTTGATGGGGATTAATTCAGAAAGTAAAGGAGAAATTCAGGTCCCGTGTAGATACTGGCACAAAGCCTAAATTTAGAAATCCAAAAGGCAAATGCTATTCATATGTTCATTTATAAGAAGCTAGGGACATTAGAGACCTACTCAGTGCTACCAGTGAAGGACACAGACTTCTCTTGGGTACTCCCCACTCTGATAGTGTTTGGAGCTTTGTCTGAAATTGGTATGCAAGGGGTTAAGCAGAGCTAAATTTCCTTCAGTACTCAGATTTAGGATGGAGAGAGGTTATCTGAAAGAAAGATGTGAATTTCTTCAGGAAATTAAAATTTCACCAGTATTTGAGTGCTGCAGATGAAACTTTAGGCTGGGAACCTCTTGTTTATTAAGTAAATTAAACTGAAACAATCAATTACTTTTGTCCTTAGGACTGTATTTTATGCATCTTTCTTCTCCAATATTCCACTAATTTACAAATATTTAGACATTAAAAGGAGAATAGCATAGGCAAAGCTAAAGATTAAAGATATTTAAAAACAAGAAAAAAGGTATAAAATTCTAGTAGCATTTTAGCCTCAGGACAACACTATGAGAATCAAAGAGTTAGAGTGAACAATAGCTGAAAGAAGCGAGAAACATTTCTGGAATTAAACCTTCAATAAAGTACCAAGATATTGAAGCATTCTGATCTGGCTGTTGAAGCAGAGGAAAATGTACAAACCAAGAGAATTCAAGGATTGCATCTTCTTTAAGTTATGGGGCTCTAACATTACTCAACTTTTTCAAAAAGGACCAATGCTTTGGAAGATTGCAGTTTGTAAATAGAACCTAATCCTTCAGAAAATGATAATTAAGTCTTATTATTGTTTAAAAAATAATTTTAAAAGGTGCTGTCTAGCAGCTATTGAGAAGTGTGTTAGAAACAGGCAGTAGAATAGCACCTTGGAAGGAAAGCCCACACCCACACAGGGAAAGAATGCACAAAGTGAGTAAAGCTAACAAGCAAAGATTGGCTCCAGGCTTTTTCAATGGATGAAACCTAGACAATCATAAAAAGCACTTCTTAAGAACACAAGAAGATAGGACATGAAGAACAAGCAAAGGAAATTTTTTTTTCTTTACTGAATAGGAGTGGAAAAAAAAAAGACAGAACAGAAGAAGAAAAGAAGAGGATCTGTGAAAACAAAGGCAACCTTATTTGTTTCTAGAATCTAAACAATAAGAACAGCATGTCTATTAATAAACCAGCAAAGCTTTAAAAATAGAGACAATGAGATATCTTTTATGCACTCATGGAAAAAGAAACAGGATAATTTGTGTTTGCAAGAGGTCAGTTAGAGAAAGATACTGATGCAAGGGTGTTTCAGAAGCTTCAGACATCCTTCAAGCCCCAGTCCTCTGGTCAAAGGTACACCACCCTCAGTAAAAAGGCTTCTTCAGAGCTCTGTAACCCTCTCCATGAGCCCGGGGGAAAGGAAGGAAGTATTCAGCAAAATACCTCACAAATTGGAGTTTCATTTATTTGGATGAAAAACACACACACTTGAGAAAAATTTTAAAAGTAAAAATTGGCAAAAAAGTGCTCAAATGGAGAACACATTCTGGAGTCAAACACAGCTTTTTCTGAATCAGATAATGTGATTTTGAACAAAAAATTTTTTCACTCTCTTGTTTACATTCCAGAAACCTGAAAAAAACCCTTCTTGGCACAGCAGAAGCTGAAACATCTTCCCAGTTACTAGGACAGCCTTACAGCAAGGAGTAAGTGAAAGCCCTGACCTCTGCATTTGTGGAGCTCTTGCAACACAGAGCAGCTCTCTGACCAGGGAGCCCTTCACTCTCCTACAAACTTCCCGTCACACACACAAAACTGACACGTGTGGATCTCTGCCACCTTTCCCAGAATTCATCTAAGGTCGTTTATGGCATTACAGAATATCCTGAGTTGGAAAGGATCCACAAGGATCATCAAAGCCCAGCTCCTCCATTACAGCACAGGTACATGACAAGACCACATCACAAATACCTCTCATTTTTCCTTTGGGATCTGTCCTAAGCATCTACTTGGAAGGCATCCTAATTTTTACTTGGTCTATGACAAATTCTGGGCTGCAGTGGGTACCTATCAGAGCAGGCTTAAGGGACTTTGGTTCTTTCTGATTGAGTCTGGCAGAATCACAGTGAAGCAGCGAATTTAGAGCAGAGGGGCCTGACAGTGAGGTGCATAACATGGTCTTATGATACAGGGTGCTGTCTCTACGCACTGGACTTACTGTAATAGCTGGCCAGGAATTATTTTCTGATGTGCAGTATGCAGGAACATGATAAAGTATTTCAAGGCATTATAGGACACAGCCCTAGAAGACAAAAATGGTTTAAAGAAAATCCTCTTGCATTTTAAGAGCACCACCTCTTAGGAGGACTCCACATCAAACACACAGTTTCAAGAGCTTCTCAGGTATCTCATCAACCCCTTGAAGCTTGTGTTAGTTACAGTGCTAGAGCTTACCTTTATTTAATGACCTGATGAATTAAAACACTGGTAGTTGCTTTAATTAGCAATTTAATGAATGTATCATCATAATGAAACCAGTATTAATTACCATATACCACCCTTGATTATCAGAGAAAAATAGAAATCAAGGTGTTTTGTGGTTTCAAATGTTTGTATAAGTGTTCCTGCTGGTAGCTTATGTGGACTTGATTTTAGGTTTATTGTAAATTCTTCCCTTACCCTTGAAAACCCCTGAGCAACATTCTGTCAGATCTACCAGCTTTGCCTGTCTGATGGAAAAAAATCTGTAAACTAGCATTTATTTCTGGTTGCAGTATAAACCCAGGTTTATATGAAGCTTTACAGGCCTGGATAAACCTGGCATGAAAGGAGGTTTATAAAAGAAACCTAGCCTAAGAAGAAGTCATCCTGGTCCATAAAGTTTTTGAAGCAAAGCTATTTTTCAGTGACAAATGCTCTTACGAAAATAAAGTGTGGTTCCTTCTTAAATGTATTCTCACCTAAAGCCCTTTCATTTCAATGACAGCAATGGATAAAACAATAACAAAAACAAGTGCAAAGGGTGGCTAGAATAATGTACATGGGTTGGCACTTAACGTGTTCAAGTGCAAATTTATCTTCAATTTCGGTTTGATAAGTACAGGCCCTGTGACTTTTAGAACTATGTCCCACAGCCCCCCTAATAAACAAGTTGTCAGGTTTTTTCAAAATCTGTCTTTTTCTAAAGAGGATGATTGACACACTTCAGATGTGCAACCTGATCAGCTTCCAGACACTTATTAGTCTCTCAGAGCAGGAGAAGCAGTGAACTATTCTGCAAAAGGTCATTTCCCTTTTTAAAGTAGTCAGAAGTCGGTCTTTGACATTGAATCTTTTCCTCATAAATAAGCATAGGAAAGTTTTTTGTCTGATATTTCTTTCCTTCAGCACTGTGGAGTGTTCACTGAAATAGGGTATGGAGAGGCACTGAGTTGTTTTCTGTAGTTTTTTTTTTTTTTTTTTTCCAGAAGGGAAGCAATAAACATACCCACAAGGCCAATAAGATTATTTAACATTTAACCAGTGTATGGTACTTTCATTATCTGTCCTATAGTATCTGGGTGCTATAGGACGCCTGAGAAGCAGCTCAAGTTCTGTGAACAGAGTTCCATACAAAAAAAATTCATATATTTACCTTTCTAATGAGCTAATAAGTATTTGGCCAGCCCTGCCTGTTATCAAGAACTGTCTCATTTATAGTTCTCTCTCAAGTCTCAGAGGACATGATTGATAAAAATAAATCACTGCAGTTTCTAACTACTCATATTTTGCATTGCATCCTTGGTGTTTCCTTCCAGATGCAACTTTCTGCTTCATTTTTGTCTATGATCTAAGCAGGCTGAAGGCACCCTCACACTGAGGAAAGAGGGAGGGTGGGAGTTTCTGACTGTCTTTAGCAACTTCTACAGCCATATAAGTCGAAAAAAAAAGAGGGGGGGAAAGGGTTTTTTTTCCTATTAATGATGGGTATATCTTTCTGGGAGATAATACTCAGTGATTCAACTGTACTTTACATTGCAGAACCATCCAGGCTTTTTATCAAAAAAAAAGAAAAACACATCCAGAAGAAAAATTGGGCTCCAGTCAGCCACAGACTTTAGCACCTTTCACCTCTAAAATATACTGACTTCCTCTGACCCTCAGAGGCTCTATTGATTCACAGAAATCTGAGTCATAGTTCCAGGAAACATTTCTCTCCCCAGAAATTTACAGTAGGAGCTGAAATTTTGCACAGGTAACGTCCTTTTGTTCCCTGGCATCTGTGTTGCATCCTTCTTCTCTCTCTCCATGGTATGGGGGTACCATAGCCTGATATAAATATGCATGCCTTAAACCAGTGCCTTTTCCCTCCCATTTCCCAAATGGCATCACTAAGCAGCCTTTATTACTTTGGAAACAGGGTTTTTTTTCTAGTCAAAGATATTATTTGCTTCTACATGTTACTTTCCAAATGCAGGTATAGAAGCATTTTTCAAAGGAATTAAAATATCTCCCCCCCCCCCCCCCCCGACTGTGCAGGTGAGGGAAGTGTGTAGCTCATGTGCTCTGTAGTGTCAGAAAACCCCAGCTGGTCAATCAGGCAACAACACCTGACTAAAGCAGTGGGTCACACCGTTTGATTAATTGTGCCAATTACTGGGCACTCAGAGCAAACAATTTCAAAAGCAACCCCGTGTGGAAAGTGGGCCTGAGGCTACGTGAAAATGGGGGAAATAGCTTGAAATCATAAATGTATTCATAAAAATCCCTTTTCATTCACTAACAATTTACTTCCTAGGGAATGAATTTCATTCAAAGGAGAGAGAGAAAAGAGAAGATTCAGCAAATATATTATTGGCACAGTCAGGTATTCTAATCACCGAGGAAAGCAGGTTGGCAGGATTTAAGAGAATTTTACCTATTATATGGAAATAGCAAGAAAATCTGTAGATTTACCAGCTAAGGCACAAATGTTTGTTATTTAATTTCAATCTTTAGCTTTTCAAAATCTCAGGGGTCAAAAAGACTGTTAAACACAAAGAACAGAATGATGCATGATAATTTTTTTCATTTCTGCCTTCCTGTACATTATATGAGGGCTTATTCCAAGAGTAGGAAGGGAAAAAAAAAAACTTTTTGAAACATAAGTGTTAGAACATCTCTGTAGAACTCCCCCTCCATTTTTTAGACCCGCTACATACCTATTTGGAAGATGTTAATTAAAAATAGCCTGCTTTCCTTTTTCATGATCATCTTTCACAGTCTACTCAGTTTACATAAATTAGCACACTAATATGTCAAAGACATCAATTATGAGCTTACACACTCTCACACTAATAGGATTTGCATTTTTTTACTCCAGCAGATGTAGGATGCCTTCTTTTTTGGAAAGTAATCTAATAGCAATTGATTGGATCCATCAGCCAACCGTGCCTTCTAACACAGGAATCACCCCCAGGAATGATCCTTCACAGTCCATAGAGAAAGAGCTGGGTGTGAAAATATGCCAAGACCAGGGTTTGCTCTGCCTACCCTGATATCTTGAACAAGCCCTTAAATGAGAAGAAAGCCAGCAGACCTGAGCAAGGCAGCCAGGTAGCTGTGCTGTCAGGGTGAGTTAGCAAAAGCTGAGCCCTCAGCTGCTGTCATCAGCTGAAACCAGCACAGAATCACAGAATGAACTAGGTTGGAAAAGACCTTTGAGATCATCAGGTCCAATCTGTGACCTAATCTAACATCTCCTCTCGAACTAAACTATGCACCGAGTGCCATGTCCAGTCTTTTTTTAGACATGTCCAGGGACAGTGACTCCACCACCTCCCTGTGCAGACACACCAGCACCTCCTTCTCCAATGGAGAAGTTGAAATATCAGATGGGGTGAGCATGAGTCCCCTGAACACATCTGAAAGCTTCTGGCCCCTTGGCACAGCAATGCCTGCCAGCACAGGTGTCCACTCTGCACCCAGCCCCACCAGGAAGATGCCAGGCAGCTTTGTGTCCACCACTAGCCACTGAGCATCACCAAGGGCTCTTAGTTGCTTCTCCATGACCAAAACGTGTTTTCTATCAGCCTGTTTGCCTAATTCTGGAGGACAGAGGACAAGACCTCATGGCAGTGACACTGACCCAGGTAAGATGGGGACAGCTGAGAGAGAAGCTAAGTACCTGTCCTCTCCCCATGAAGGACACTCCTGCTGGTGTCCTTACCCAGTCCCAGCAGGAGCACAACAAAAGCTATGCCCACCTCAAGCTCAAGGTAGGATAACAGATAAAAAGACAAGCATGGCCCAAACTGAGTGCAGGTATCAACCTAGTAAGCAAGGGGGTTTTATTTGGTTATGGAGCTCCTGTGTCCTAAAGGAAACTATCTGATGCTCCCAGTTTACTACAAGGCAGAAAGGATTTTACAAAGAAGAACTCACACTGATTCTGAAGAGAATCCAAAGTTTGAGCTGACGAAGACTAAGTAACATGTCTTCTGCCCTGACCCACATGGTCCTTACAGGGTGGCATTGAATTCTACTGAAAGTGTGGAGAAATACTGTACTTCAGAGGCATGTCAGAGCCTGGAGAATATCAGTGGCAAAAAAATAAAAATCCATCACTGCTAGCAGTGTGCAAATGAGTGCCTACACTAGCTTAGCCAAGGTTATCAAACCCATGACAAATAATGGGGTTCACTTTCTTGTGCTTCCAGATGACCTACAAATCTCAAAGTGCCAAAGGAACTAAATTGCTATGAAATTAGAGTCTTAAAAAACTACATGCAACAATAAAACCCAGAACAATCTTCATTTCCATGGCATTTTTGTCATAATTAAAAATATTCACGGAGCTTTACAAAGCATGAAATTACCTCAGCATTTCCATATCACGCAGTAGAACCTTGGCATTAGCTTGGGGTGAAACTCTGGAGCCCTGGGAGGCCACATCCCACATCAAACAGGCACCTACAGAGCTGTTCAAACACATGCCCAGCACCTCAAAACCAGAGATGGCCACGGCATGGCTGGAGTGGTCCAGTGCTTTTGGACAAGACAGCTTTGACATTCTCTGTCAGCTTAGGAAAGCTGCACAAAGCGGGAGGTAGATCAATAGCATAGAAAACATCAAAATGACATTATGGGGACTTTGAGAGAGGTAATGTGTTTCCAAGCATAATAGCTTCAGCTGCAATAATTAAATGTGGAGCTTTGCTCAGGCTGTGCATGGCAACAGTCCCTCTGAAGTAGGCTGCTGGCTGACATGACCCAAATATGTGCAGGGGGCTGAAAAACACCAAAACTGAAGGCA
Organism: Lanius collurio; assembly: GCA_020086605.1. NCBI lineage: Eukaryota > Metazoa > Chordata > Aves > Passeriformes > Laniidae > Lanius > Lanius collurio. Next base: position 21,179,935 of record JACBWW010000009.1, on the reverse strand, counting down.
GCTGGGTACATTAACTCCTAAACTTTGAGTGTAGCCAGAAGCAGATAATGAGGGGTGATGTCCATGATATTTGATACATTTCTATTTGGCAAAGGAAAGGAAGTGAGGATGTGGAATTCACCATTAGAGATGTGGGACGTGCTGTGACTGCTTCCTGACAATGGCTTACTTAGCTAGAATATCACATAAAAAACGTCTACTCAACTCAGTGTCTCAGTTTATAGGAGAAAATACCTTTTATTCAGCATAAAAGGCTTCTGAACTCAGGCCATGAAATTCACAGGGTGAGACTGAAAATAATTCACGCACATCTCAAGAATATATCAGCTTTGGGATTCACACCCATTTTTAACCCATCCTGATGTGGCCAGCACAATACACCCCCACTGTCCAAGTCTCATTAGATATTTTCTCCCTGGAATTTCGCTCAGGTCTGCTTCTAACTGAAGGAGCTCACTGACTTTGAACAGCTCAAAATTAAGAGGGCTCCATTATTCCAGTAGCACACCTAAATAGCAGAAAGGCACAGATACACGCTGGAGTTCAGATTACCAAAACACAAATTTAAGTAGCATTGTTGTGAATGTTTGACCATATAAGCCCTTGTTAAAAAAAGAAGCTGGTCTTCAGTTTCTGTCCCATCACTGAGTGAAACAGCTACAATTGTAACATCAAGGTGGATTTGAATGCATTGCCATCAAAGTAATTATATTTGACAGAGATGAGAAATGGGATCCTGTTATATATAACAACAAACTTTATTACAAAAATCAGACTGTGTTAGAAAAAAAAACCCAACACAACATATTGAGGTCAGCTGAAATTACTGTGGAAAAAAGGATGAAACTAAAATGACAGACAACACCTCAATGAAAACACAGATTTTCAGGATAATTTTAAGTGCATTCTAAGTCTCAAAGACTTATCTGCAAGATTCTGTCAATCATCCTCAGGGGGCTGATCCATCCAACCTGAATCAAGGCATTTTATCATTTTAAGGTGCAATTTTGATTCAAGCAGTCAACATGACAGGAATCAGAAAGGTGAAATCTGGTTACTACTCTAGGAGCAAGTTCATTGTAGCAATGGCAGGAGTAAACATTGCTGGACAAAGGCTTGACTGAGCCTGAAAATCACTGTTTTCTTCCAGAAGTCCCACAAGCAGAGTAGACATCAAGAGACACAAGATAGCAGTGTTCTTATCACTGGGATGGAACTAGTAACATTGGAAAATATTTTTAAGAAAGGAGACAGTAACAGAAGTGGGAGTCAGCTGAAAACTTCCTGCCAAGATCATCATCCACGGAGAACACGTAGAGGTGGATATTTAAGGTGATGCTTACTCTGGGTATGACCTCATGCAAAAAACATGATCAAGCAAGAGTCTGGCAGAGAGCCTGAGGAGTAAGCAGAGCCCTTGCCTAGTGGCAAGGCACTCAAACCCCCAGAATTCAAAGGACACAGGTGCTGCAATAACCTGATGTGGCACAGAGCAGTTCAAGGCTGACATCAGTCCCCATCAGCTGCTCAAGCACTGGCTTTTGCCCCTCCTTCCCATGTAGTGCTGTAGGAATCCAGCACATGAATCTCAAACACCCTCTTTTGCCAAATGTTTTGCATTGAAAGCACCTCTTTTGTCACTACCAATGCATTACCTGGGCACACCTGTACAAATCTTGCTGTCTTCTATGGATTTCATGCTTTCTACCCATTTACACCTCTGTTTTAGCCTTGTTTTTATTCCTTATCCTTTAAGTAAGCTGACCTACTTAATCACTTTATTTTTCAGCTCCACTGAGTACCACTTATTAGTGTCTGTTAATGTCAAAACATACTGCATTTTTTTATTTTTCTGGCACATTCTCTGCGTTTATAAAGCGAAATAAAATCATCAAATGAGAACAGGATCAGTAACCAGCTATTCTTAGCCCTTTACATGCAGATCTGTAAACTATTACTGCACTCATTTTTCGTACAAGCTCTCCAATAACTCTGAAGTATTTGAATGTTAGCATCGCTGTAATCAAGTTAGTATAATTTTCAGTAAAAATGCGTAAAATTAAAGCACTATCAGATTACATTTTGTTTTCATACAATTTAACCCACAGCAAGCAATATTTTTACTTTCATTTTAATGCGGCAAAGAGCTCCACAATATTAATTAATTAAGCCTTAAAATCCCTCTCCCTAACAGGAAAGTCTTATTATCTCCATTAAACAGATAGGTAAGCTGGACTCAAACTGTGTCTAATGACTTGCCCGACTCAATGACAAATGCAGGAATAGAGCCAAGAAGTTCACTTTCCCAATTTCTTCTGCTTTATCGCTCTAAACCATTCTCTTACTCTGGGTAAGCACACATGAGCTGCCTCAGTATGTGTAGTTAGGCACATAAACAAATTTCACTGTGTTTGTCTTTTGGTCTTCCATCAGAAAAGACCCCATCAAGTTGTGTTCTAATTAATATAGGAAGATGGTCAATATAATATGTTGACATCAAAGCCTGCATTTGCTGACAGTATAAGCCATCTCATTAAATGGAAAGAATTAATTATAATAGTTTATCAGTGTCAAGTTCTGAACTAGAGGCTCCCAGAGCAGTGAATGCACCATTGCACCTTGTTTGAAGTAATTTTCCTTTGCTGACAAAGTCAAATATGAATGTGCCAATGTTTATGAACTATAAAGCTTTTCCAAATCCATGCATTATTGTCTGACTCGATTTTGCCACAGCAAAAATCAATACAAGTGCAGCACAGTCAATTAGAGTAGCTATGAGCAATACAGTGTGCATGTAATATCCGTGGTAGCCTTCTGAATACATTAGTGTCTTGCAGCAGAATTAATTAAATTGGTATCAAAGATAACTCTATTGCTTAATATCTTACAGTGAGTAAGGAAAACCCTTCAATGAATTTAAGACCCCCTCAGGAACATGAATGTCATTGGGAACTAATAGGTATTAAAGCAGGCCTGTGCAAAACTTGGTAAGATTCAAAAAGAGCATCAATGAATTTGTGGGACACCAATTCACTATTAATTCACTATTAATTCCTCGTGCTCAGGTTATTCCCTGTGCTGGGAGGGACATTCAGAGATGCACCTCTGAAAGATGAGGGATGGGGCAAGGAGATGCCTTAGAGATACTTGATAAGGAACATAGGCAAACCAGGGTATTGATGTGCAACCCATTCACCAAGTGCTGCACAAATTGACACTGACAGTGAAATTTTTCTTGCAGCAGCCATAATGTCCCCCTAGACTTTTGAGGGCGAAAATAAAGCTAAACATTGAGCATAACCTTCCACAGCACAGAAAATAGGTTTGGATGCTTTTAGCTGATGGAGCATGGACAGAGCAGGTGTGTTTGCAGTGCCCTGGGGCTCCACCTCAAGATTAGGCAAAAGAGGAAGAAAAAGAGATCACATCCAGGGAAAAGGAAAAGCTATCTTTTGATTTTACACAATTATGGGCCATAACATCAAGACATAATTCCAGGGATTAACCAAAATCCAACAAATTAATTTTTTCCCCATCCAAATATTTAAATGTGAATAATTCTGTAAGGAAACACAGACACAATATAGAGATAGCTGCCTCAGCTACAAGACTCTGGCTAAGCTTGAAGGTAGATGGATGCAGGATTTGGGCTGAGTCCTCTCTCTGATCCTTGTCAAATACAGCTAATTTGGGAAATTATATTGACATTTGCTCCTTCACAGGCGTTTATTGGAGTAAAACTTCCAAGAGGCACAAGTGTCAGTGCATTGAGAGGTTAAAACTGTATCTGTGTGATACTGTCATGGTTACTTTACTTTATGAAAGAAAACAACAATGTGGAAGATGGTAAACAACCTTCCTGCAATTCAGAATCGTAATATATTATTTTCACATTACAGAACATTTGGATACAAACATGTAAGAAACAGGCAGACATTCTGCCCATTGCTTAGTTTCAAAAAATCGCAGTTTGATTTTCTCTGCAGAAAAATAAATTAATTGAACAGGACACAGCAGGGGGGAAATATCAGGAAGAGAACATGGAGAGCTCAGAGAACACCAATGCTGGCGTCTCCCACCCAAACTAAAAATAGGATGAGAATTTTAAAAATATATAATTAAATCCCTGTACCCTATCCTCACCCCAATCACTGCAATTCTCTACCACAGCACGTCAGTGCATTCTTCCTCCCTCTTTTACCCAGGAGCTTGTTGCTGCCACACTGAATGATGCAGAGTACAGAGGAGGTTACAGGGAAATGCTCCACCATCAGCCCAGTGCTGGGGTTCACCAGTATTGCCAGCAGACTCGAACAAAAGTCTCTGAAACATTGCCACACTGTGGCAATTCAAAGTATAAGTCTTTCAATTCTCCATTGAACAGTTCAGCAGTTTTCTACTGCTGTAAAATCTGTTTTTAACCTTTATGGCAGATAATGTTAAAAAGGGAAAGATTTCTAGAAAAAAATATCTCCAGTTATGATATAGGAAAAAAAAAATCTTAAAAAACAGTGAGAAGCAGCATTATGTCAGTGTACACAGCTTTAACTTCAGGGATTTATGATTTCATCATGCATCAGCACTGAGTCTTGATATTATCATAATGTAGTGCTTTCTAGGAGATAGAAAACAGAAACCACAGCTATGGAAAGGGACCTCATGAGATTTCAAGCAGTGAAGATGATGAGATCCTCCCTCAGCCCTTCCCAGAAAACAGCTATGCTTTTCCATGCTTCAAAAAACCCCCTAAATGCAGTTTAACATTAAGCAGCTTAGGGGAAGTGAAAAACTCCTGGTGCCTGTAATCAGAAGCAAATGCAGGAAGCCAGAGGCAGGTTGCTTTTGGAAATCAAACTGTGGAAGCATAAGGTGTGTCACAGTTTATGCAGAACATAAACTGCCCCCAGCAGGACAGGAGCATATTGCTTCTTTTTGCTTCCCTGCCACCCAGAAATCAAGCAGCACCCAGAAATCCCCACCACATCCAGCAAAAGATTCTTGTTAGGAAGTGTGCAGGAACTCAGCACTTATGTACAATGAATCACTATGATTACACAGAAGCTTTAAAATACTCTAAAACATGCATCACCTCTTTGGACATCATGCAGGAACTCACTCATCTTCCAATTTTTACTTGATAGCTACTTACTTATCACCTCTTTTGTATTTAGCTTACTTATATATCCAACCAACTTATATTTCCTTATGCATAACCTGTACTGTTCACTTACTTATACACCACTTACACATCTTACTCACTATCTTATACTGCTTATACATGTCACTCTACTTATACACCTTACTCCATTTCTACCTAACACAGTACATACACATTTCACTCACTTTTATACTTACTTAACACAGTACTTCTACCTAACACAGTGCTTATACATTTTTGCTTACTTATACCTTTTACAGTTTATCCATAATACAGCACATACACATTTTGCAGCTGCTGTACATGAGATTACACGTTACTTGATTGGGCCCTCCACTTTGTCCAAGAGCTCCACACACGCTTTTCAGATAATAAGATTGGTTCCTAATTCAGTGCAGCACAGTCCTCTTTATCTATTCCTTGCTGTCTTGGTATTTAGCTTTTCAGCTTCTCCTTTCCCAGTTCTTTTTCAATTTAGCACAGTTTACCTTTCAGTCCTTGATGCTCCAGGCAAGCAGAGTCAAGATGAACAGCAACCAAGTTAGTCCTGGAAATCCAAACAATCAGGCAGCAAAGGCCAGAAAGAAGACATACACCCACCCCACCTTCCTCTTCTTCTCTCCTGCTGAACCTTCTGACTGTACTTAAAAACCCTCCAGGGCCTGATCTGCTGCAGCTGAAGATGGAAGGCCAGGTGAAGCTGGTGAGGGTAGTTCCAGCCTGGTCTCTCTCTGAGGGCTCCCATAGGCATAACTACAGATGGTTTGGCTGGGGCACACTATCATCGTTCAAAACACCTTACAACAGAAGAGGTTTCTCAATACAGCTGTAATCGAGCTAATAAATACAGGTGACTTATGGAAAGGCTGTGCCGTCCAAGTGTCCAGTTAAAACTCTGCTTGGAATTCATCAACCGCCTTTAAGGAAGCACCTGAAAGCGTGCTGATAACAATTCTGTTGCCTGGTCAGCATAAAAATTGTGACCACACAAAGGATCCTGAGCAGGTGCCCCTAAGTGAAAAAATTTGCAGTGGACGCCACTGATTTAGTCATGCACAGGCAGGTACTCACACCTTCCTTCCTCTATCCTTGTAACTTCTTTTGGATGAGGCATAAAACCAATTTCCTAACTACTCCTGTCATTACTAAGGATTCTACAGCTCATCCATTAGGATTACAGGTGCTAAATGCACCATCATAGCCAAGTTCTTGTCTGGACAATATGATCTAACTCTTCCAAAGCTCCTTCCTGCTGGATGAGACACTTCTTTACCTCCCCTGTTGTAAAATGGATTAGCTGCAGTTAGCAAGTGACCCTCTCCGTTACTTTTAACTGTAATTAGCTGATTGAGGAAGTCAAGGGAAGTTTTAAAAGAGGCAAGATGAAAAATATGCCTTAAAGGACAGATTCAGATCTTTTCACTGAACCAAGTCTAAAGTACAGTCATAATGGAGGGTGAGCAGGATGGGCTTGTTTTGAATGAAGTGATTATTATTTGATGGGAACAGCATCCTTCTGTAGAGAAACTTTCACAAAAGCTGAGTTGAGTGTTCAGAAGAACAGGCAAAACATGAAATACTTTTACCACACACTAACTCCGTAGGTGTCCCTTTTTTTTACCTGGAACATCCAGTTGTGCTGCTTCGATGAGTTGTGCTGCACACAAAAGGAGAAGGGACTTGGAAAGGTCACGGTAGAGTCAGTGAAAATATTTTGGCAAAGATAAACATTTTTATCAGCTGATGAGATTCACAAATTTGTAGTAAATTCATGCAATTACCTGAAAAAAATCTCAAGTTGTTGAAAAAGTTTTACTATTTCAATCTTTTTTTCATTTGTCATGTTAAATTTATGTTTTGTTTGGAAGAAAGCCTCAGTCTGAAGCAGTAAGCAATCCAACAAGTACCCCTACAAAGTAAAAACCATTTTTATCCCTCTCCTGCCTTTTGGGGACTTTGTCTTAGGAAACGGACAATTTTATTTGCTTGTGGCTCTGGGTCTCACAAGCAGTTAGTTACAGAAATGAAAAAAAAATTAAAAAAAAAAAAAAGAGAGGATCTCAGCTGTTCTGAATCTCCTCCATACACAGACTTTTAGAAAATTAAGCTCCTCTTGCCAGACAGGGCTTTCTCTCCCTGAGAGTCCTGACCACAGAGCTATTTTCTTGTCGGCCTTGGCATTTAAGCTCAGATTCTCAAAAAACATCTAGAGGAAATGGGAAAAAATAAAGCCTTCATTTAAAACATACACCACAGCCTTCCTATCTGATGCTCTACAAAATCACATTCTCAGAACAAAAAGCCTAAGCCTTCTAACATTTCTAACATGATTTATTTATGGGTATCCAATACTTATTTTATACAAAGATTGTAGTAGTTGGCCTCCATGTTATTCTGAAAGTAGCAATTCCCCATTCTCAGTTTCCCATTTTCAAAACCAGCGAGTGCTGTTGTTATTAGAAAATCCAATTGGTCTGGTGTCACCCTTCAGGAAACATATCACACCTCTGGTTTATTATTTATTAATCTGTCCCCATGGATGTCTGTAGGACCACAGCCAAAGACTCTCCTGGGGCAGGTTTATTAGCCTGAGCACCATAGCTCACAAAAAAGGGCTGGGCTGAATTCAGAGCTGTGTCGGAAAACCTGATTCCTGCGTTGGAAATTCCCAGTGGCTGGAAGCTCTGATGCTTTGGGTATCTTTATACCAGCCTCCAGCTCATCAGGAGATGCCTGGGCTTTCTGTCTCCTTCCTCAGCTGTAGGGCTGCAAATATTCACCCACAGGAATCAGGTTGTGGGTTCACATTGATGTCTGCATCAAAATAGTCAGAATTTAATTACATGGCATGAACACTGTCATTTGACACAAACCAGTCCATTTGCTGCATTTTGCATTTGTGCAAAGCACTTCTGTGCATGAGGAAAACAGTGTAGCCTTCACCTCATTTGCTGTAACTTTGGATTTCAAACAAGTTCTTTACTAAAATGGAAGACATTGAGGACACGAAGAATTCCTGGTGGGAAAATTGTCCAAATATTCTCAGAAGCATTTTGGAACACCAGGGAGATCCTAAAAATGTTTTATAATTCTGTTTTGATTCCAGTGGCTCTTATGCTCAATACATTTCCTGTATATGTGACAGTTGTCATTAAAGGATCCCCATTCTTCCTGAGTTTGCATTACAATTAATCCTGTTCTAAGCAAATCACCACAGGCCAGATGTCCTCAGCAAAGCTTAAAAACATTAAAATGCATCCTACCCTTCCTTTCCCTTTTATGATCTGCATTCATTCTGACAAGACTGGGGATTTCTGGCCAGCACAAGTTTATATATCACAATGCACAGGACGCAGAAGAAGCAAAACCCTAAAGCAGAGGCTGAAGCAACAGCCTGGCCCCATTTGCTTCTCCTAGGCCTGTGGTGGGATAACGAGGCTATGAACACAACCAGGGACTTCCAAGGGGGAAGGAAGACAGAGAGAAAAGCCAAGAGAGATAAGAAATTTCAGCCAAATTCTAAATAAAACCTAAAGTCTGATAGGAACATACAATGATACAGCCTAAGTCAATCCGATGTCTTTGCTCTGAAATTAGAAATATATCAAGTCCCAGAGAGACTACAAATGTCATGACTGTGAAACAAACCAGAGAGAATCGAAGGGGGATTCAATAACTGAGAGTCTCAATTATTTTAGAAGGAGGTTTTTCAGTTCATTCTCATTTTGTCCCACACAGTCATATTCCAGAACAATTACTTGAAGTACATGTTTTTCACAATATTTTGCAATGGATAGTTTAAACAAGAGTAATTTCATTTAGCGTAACCTACAAACTCTGTGTTCTGTGAGCAAGGGCATGTTAAAAATACCTAACATTCAAGCTTCTGAAGGTGGAGAGATCCAGTATTACACTTGGATTAAAATATAGCGTTGGAAATATAACTCTCTTCTTGCACAGAAGACCCTCCTTTCCCATTCCTAGCTGCATCTGAAATAATAGCAAAAAAAAAAAAAAAAATCCACCTAAATATATAAGGTGTATGTCATATATTATTATAATACTTTCATCTAAGAAAAACAATGAATTGCAAGTTGTGCAGAACTTTTACAGGAGTGAAAGGTAATTCAGAAAGAAGTGAGATGTGCTGTTTTAACTGCAAGTGTAGCAGAATGAGTTCCACCCCTCCTTGGCATACACAGCAAGTATGGTACCACCCACAGGGCAGAACATGAAAAGTTCTGCTTTCCTTTTTCCCCAGAAGAGCCATGTGTGTGTAATGCTCCAAGGTCTTTTGGGGGTAGTTTTTATAGCTCTCCCTGGCAGAGATGGCATCGGTCACCTTTCCACCTCAGCTCTCCTCACGCCAGCAGCTCTCCTGCTGCGCTGACCACTGCATCCAGGCAACACGCTCGGCAAGATTTCCATCTGCTTCAGTCAGTCCTTCCAGAAGAAAAACTGGTCAGTAAAACACTTGCCAAGCAATATGGCTTTTTCTGCCAGATTCCAGACCTTCAGCTGAAAGTCATGCACTTGTAGAATGGTTTGGGTTGGAAGGAACCTCAAAGGTGACCTGCTTCCAACCCCCCTACCAAAGGCAGGGATACTTTCTACACTTTCCATGTTGCTCAGGGCCCCATCCAACCTGGCCTTGAACAGCACCAGGGATGGGGAGTTCACGACTTCTCTGGGCAACTTGTTCCAGTGCCTCACCCCCCTCACAACAAAGAATTTCTTCCTTGTGTCTAATCTCACAGTTCAAAGCCATTCCTTCTTGCCCTGTCACTGCATGCCCTCCCCAGCTTTCCTGTAGGTCCTTTGTATACTGGAAGGTGCTGTAAGATCTCCCCAGAGCCTTCTCTTCTCGGGGCTGAACAACTCCAGGTCTCTCATCCTGTCTCCGTAGAAGGCACAGATCCAGGGAAATTAGCACATTGTTCATTTCTCTGCACTCCCTATGGAGGGAAGGGAACCTTCTGGAAAATAGCAGAATACTACACATGGTGTCTTCCAGTGCCTCTCTAAATGAACCCAGCACCTGCATGAGCAGAACACTGCACAAGCTAGTTCAGTGATGCCCATTCCTTGGAGAAGCTGGATGCATCCTTATCCTCTCACTTTGGCTTCTTTGTGGGCATGAACATAACAAGTCTTTTACCTATATATATATATATATGTATAGTCAATACTAGTGAAGCACTTTCTTTTAGTTTATGATAATTTTATTTCACTGTTGCATTTCATTTTTAAGAAAAACAAATGTAGGTACTAAAATCACAATGTATGATTAGTGAATGAAACCATGAAAAAGCTGCAATATTTATTTAAAACCTGCATTTAAATACAACACTGTAGAATGAATATGTATCAGCTAAATTCACCCTTTGCTGAAATAAAGGTTCTTCTTGAATATAATTTTTAACAATGATCAGTGACTGCACTCAATCAGAGACCTGCCACAAACTGACAAATTCTCTCCTGGTGTAACTCACCTGAAGCCAAAATTCCCTGCAAGTATAACCCAGGGAAGTGAAGGGAGCTACTGAGAAACCCCCATTGCAAAAGAGAGTGGGGTGTGACTCAAAATACTCAGTTAAAACCACAAAATGAAATTTAGCTGGATCACCAATGCTGTTATCTGACCTAAGGGGGAAACTGAAGAGAAAAGGAGGCTCAGGGAAGACCTTATTGCTCTCCAAAACCACCCTAAAGGATGTTGTAACCAGGTGGGGGTCAGACTCTTCTCCCAAGTAGCAAGCTTCTTGTCCAGGAGACAAGGGGAAACAGCCTCAAGTTGTGCCAGAGTAGATTTGGGTTGGGCATTAGAAAAAATTCCTTCATGGAGAAGGTTGTCAAGCCCTGGAACTGGCTGCCCAGGGAAAAGGGATGGAGTCACCATCCCTGGAGGGATTTAAAAGCCACGTAGATATGGCACTTGAGGGATTTAAAAGCCACGTAGATATGGCACTTGGGGACACGGTGTACTGGTGGGCCTGACTGCGCTGGGCTAATGGTTGGACTCACTGGTCCTAAAGGCCTTTTCCAGCCTAACTGATTCAATGATTCCACGACTCTGTGATTAATGGTTGCCTTCTCTTAAGTCAGTCAAAGTGATGTTTTACAACAGGAAGAGTGTTTCAATTACCAGTGTCTCACGGCAGTGCCACATTTTGCGTTTGAAGAACAGAATCGCTCCCGTGTGCTGGCCAATGCCCTTCCCAAAGGCTCGCCGCTCCATTCCCACATCCCCCCGCTCCGTCGGGACTGTGCCCGTGCCCCCTCGCAGGGAAGCGCCGCCGTGGCCCCTCCGGCTGCTCGCCAAAGGCACCCGCAGGTGGCAATGTTGGATCGGTTTTTCAGGCTTGCGATACACAGAGTAGCCTGGGGATGCAGCACAGTTGTCTTCTCATTGCTCCCGTTTTCCATTTCATGGATCGCTTCTTGTTTATTTTCATCCTACACTGGGCACTCATTGTAAGATACGTTCCAGTGCTGAATTCACTTCTGATTTGTTGATACTCGTGCTTAATCTCCCGTCATTTACAGGTTTCTTATCTGGGTTTTGTGAAGCAATAAAGTTCTGGGTGTATGGAAGAATTAGATCTCATTAAATTCTCTACCTGATGCTTTCCCTAGCTTATACTTGGCCGACCTTGACAGGCTCAAAGGAGGTGTAAATTACCACTCCACACTCAATACATTTAAGACTCCTTTGGGCCAAGGATTTATTCCAGGAGCCTCAACACTTTAAGTACCACTACAAGGAAGAGAGAGTATCCATCATTTCTCTTCCTTTTCTTTTTTTCACCAGACATGAAGCTAGCCAATGCCAAGTCCCCCTAGACCTCATTATCAAGCCATAAAGTAGTGTGAGCTGCACATGGGCTTAGCCCTCTGTATCATCATGCCAATCAGAGGTACAGAAATGAGATGACAAATGCAGCAGCGTGGCTGTGTGCACACTCCATCACACCCTGTCTGCTGATCCCACAGAAATCAGGGACTCCTGGCCCCACACACACTGAGAGGCAGAGGGAGCACCGAGGTCATCTTATCTGGGGTACTCCTGCTTCTCCTTCCAGAGCATACAAAAAACTGAGTTTCAAGAGTAACTGGAAGTGCGAGGCAGCAGCCCCTCTTGAGGTGTGAGGCTCTGGTGTAGCAGGGATGGGTGATGCAGTGACAGCTGCATGGGTTGGTGCAGGAGGAGGGCAGCCAGAGGCACCTCAGCCACACCCATGGCTGGGACCTGATTGCTAAAGGTGCACGGGAGAACATGGAAAGGAAGCTCTTCTTCCTCTAAAACTCTCAGTGGGACTCTGAGGACAGGAGCAAGGGAAGATGGTAACAGTGGGAATTCCAGAATAAATTTTGGCAATGTACTGTAATGAGGAATACACAGTCAGGAGGTGAAAAGGAGCTTTTGCTCAGCTGTAGCATCTTCTCTGGAAGCCACAAGGATCACACACATCTCGTATCCCAGCTCTCTTACTCAGCTAGATGAGAGAAAGAAACTCCCACCTTCTTCATTAGAAGCACTAGAGAAAAACCAGTGCTCACGGCTGGTGAATAACTACTGCAGGGAGCAAACTTTAAGATTATTTTAAAATCTCTTAGACCCTTTTAAAATTCCCCTAAATGTAATATTACGTGTGTAGTGAAGATCATACTGCTCAATTATCCTGCACATGCTGTGGGGCTGGTAAAAGGCTGCAACTCCTCTATTTTTGGTTATTTTGAATCTATTTTAAACTGTCTGAAACATACTGTTTCTTGACAGTCTCCCAGTTTACCAGCATACCACAGTAAGGTCCATACCAAGTTCCAAACAGGGTGAGAAAGAAGAAGAAACTACAGTTACATTTCTATCACAGTTTTCAAAGCTCTTGAGGAACAGAAGCAAGACCCAAAAGTTGCCAGCAGTTGTGAGGGGAATAACTAAACCCATCCAAATTTAAGTATTGAATTTAAGAACCTAGGTACAGGAAGATTCTTCTCTTGTCATTGGAGAGAATCAGCATTTTTGGAGGAAATTCAGCTGTTAAACTTCCTTTAAAGACTGTATCCGAGCTGAAAAATGACTCTGCTTCTAACTCAGGCATCTGAGGGAGCAGAAATTCCTGATTTCTCAATTCTTGATGCTCTGTTTTTATAGAAGAAAAATCACATAGCTTCAATGATATTTTTTAATTTCACGTTAATTTGCATGAGCATGGGAAAAGTAGTACAGAAGCATTAATAACTAGACTAGTAATCACTGATTATGCTTCAGCTGGGTGCAGCAGCTGAAAAACATATCATTGTGTAGCTTATTTCAGATATGGAAATTATCTACTGTGAGTATGGCTATCCCACAGGAGAATATGCCAACATTTGAACTTTTGTTTCACACACTCCACTAGCAGCAGGACTGTGATCAAGAAAAAAAACTTTAATCTCACCCTCAGAAATCCTCTGGAGAACTTGCTGCTGAGAAAATCCATCCTGGAGGCTGCCAGAAGCTCTACTCAGCTAATATATCAAAGCCAGAGTTGTAGCCTGTCTGCTCCCCCAATCCCAGCAAGAGTTAAAATAATTCTCATGGGTCAAACTACAAATCTAAGAATAAGCAAGAAAATATGCATTACTACACTCTGCAAGATTGTGAATGGATGATGGTGATCAGGACAATGCTTTGATGCTGCATCCAGCACATTCCTACACATATTCCGAATCCTGTGTTTCTGTGGATTTAGTGAGCCAGGGGTGAATGGAGGCATGTGGTTTACTTCCATGCTTCATGCCAGGCAGGCATGCTCACATTTTTTGCCTTTGTTGGCATGCAAACAGGGTAAACTGCCACTTTAACAAAGCAGTTAATTTATCACAGGCTGAAAGGGTAAACTAGACTTTTACAGCCAGGAGACATTTCTTCCTCTTTCCATTACAAGTCTTTAAAAGGTCACACGGTCCCAGCCAAGGAGCCACTATCAGCATCAGGCTTAAGGAGCACATGTGACTGTGGCTGTACAGCTCCTTCTCACTGGTTTTACCCAGTTTCTCAGATGTGGAGATGGATTAAACCCCTAATTACACTTTCATCTTCATAAGTCCATCTGAGTTAACTTTCTCAAAATATTAAGTCATTCAGTTAACAGCAGAGAGAAACAAAAAAATCCCCAACCAACCAAAAAACTGGATTGCTCCCTGAGATAACACCTTTCTTTTTTGTGTCTTGGGCAGAGTGAGTAGTCATTTCAAACCTAGACACGCAAGAGGCCACCCCTTTTCCACTTACTGCAGAGTATATGATTAACCCCAGTTTGCCTGAAGCCATCAGAGTACTGGGAGACAGCCACTTCTGGAGCACAGCAAACACTGAGCCTAAGTGTTTGCTTGAGGATCGTCCCCCATCCTGAACAACAAAAGTTGTAGGATGATTTATGCAAATCTTTCAGTCCTCTTAGGCCCTATAAAAAAACAGGTAAGCGTAAATTTGCTTTTTTAGGAATGCTGTTAATGATACGGGCTCTAATGGGACTTTTAATTGTTTTATTTCATTTTTTTACTGGTGTCTTGGTTTGAAAAGACAGATGTCTGTTAAGGAAGACAGGAGCCTCCCTTGAAGTGAAGGATGCAACCCCCTTCTCTCTGAATTATTATAATTTTGAAATTAAGGGGCTTTCAGGCAAAGATATAAAGAATAGGAATAACAGTTCTTTACTAAAATACAGATATATAAACAGGCAAACAAACAACAATAACTACAGTGGTGACAACAAACAGAAGCACAAACCCAGTGCAGCCTCTCTCGGCTGTCAGGTCCTTTCCCCTCTGGTGCAGTTCCAGTCACAGCCGGCAGGGGCGCTGGCGGCTCCCGGTGAGCAGGGCAGGTGCGATGGTTCCCCCGCGGCTGCAGGGGGCGCTCCGGAGCGAGCTCGGGGAGCACGCAGTGATGGCGGCCTGGGGTCCGGGAAGGGATGGAAGAAAGGCTTCACAAACCTCCCTGGGCAGCTGATCCTGGGGTCTGTCCGGGCTCTCCCGTCCAGGCGGGCTGGGGCAGCAGCAGGAGCACAAATTCCGTGTGGCAGGCGAGATGTATCGAGCTGCGGAGCTGTGGTAGGAATCCCCGGAGGTCTCGGCAGGCAGGACGGGCAGGGCTGCAGAGCAGCGAAGGCTGAGGCAGCAGGGTCTGCAGCTGAGCTCCCAGCGAGGCAGGGAAGGACAGGTTTGGGATCCCGGGGTTTGTCCAGCAGAGAGGAAAAAAATGGCAGGAAAACCCGCAGTGCTGATGAGAGTGGTCTCCCCATCTCCACACCAAGTCCCGAGTCCTGGGCACACCCAGGTGAGGACAGTAGCCCCAGATAGGCTCCTCCCCTCCGTGGCCAGTTCTTTTGTTTCTCCCAAGTACCCAGCAATTTGTTGTCTCGGTAACATATATGGGAGAAAATTCATCAAGAGAAAAAAGGGAACTCCCCAAACCCCAACAACCAGCTATAGAATATCCCTGGCAAGCATCTTTTTCAAGGAATCAGCATTATCCCAAGTTCAACTTTGGTACTTTCACACAGTAAACATGACTTTCCTCAACAAGTCACCAGCCCTACAAGTTTCACTGGGGCTACTTCTAGAAAATACTATTGCTCAGCTGAGCTAAAGCAACCCTGGAATATCTTGTGTGAGCAAGCGGGACTGGAGGTCAATAACCTTGGGTGTGTTTTATTCAACAGATCAAATAGCTGTAAATTATCACAGAGGTGGGCAAGATTCAGGTAAGAGCTAAACTGTTGTGGTCATGCAGAGTTTCAAGACTCTGTTTCAAGTCCAGGCTTTTTGGAAGCCAGTGATTAAATGCTGGAAAAAATGTGAAATGTTTCAGATAATTAGAACCATTTACTCAGTGGCAAAGGGCATGAACTGCATTTTCTTAAGGACAAGCTTATGTAGAAGGACTACTACCAGCTTGGTTGAACTCCAAAAGCACATCTTCCATACTAAGGTTAGATGATTCCCATGTGGGGTGTCAGGCAAAAGGACTCTTGTTGGTTGGTTTTTATCAGATCCTTATTTAGCACATATAATGAAGGGTGTCATAAAGGAAGATGAGGTGGTATGCTGTAGAAATTTTCTTTGTAGGCATCTGGGTGGTCAAAGCCTTGGTGGGGGGCTTGCAGTAAAAGTTAATTCTGGGGCAACCCTTGCTTTGCATAATGAGAACCTCAACAGCTGGAGGTCTCTCTGAAATCTGGATGCAGCACTCCAGCAGTTTGGGGACCATCTGCAATTACTTTCATTCATGTCTTCCTCTTAACCACCTTAATGATTAGCCAGTATATCAGCCAGTGGATATGGCAAAATACCATAAGCCATAGATTCTGAATTAAGAATTCCCGCATCACATAAGTGATTTATAATTGGTTTAGAGCAGCACTTTTAAAAAGATCTGTTTAGAAAGAGGTCCAGTTTAGATTAAGACATAAGGAGACAGTCTGTTTAAATAATTTGAAAATTATTTCAAATCTCTGTCCAAATACAAGTGAAACACTTTTGGACGACCAAGAAATTTAGTAACTTTCTTTATTCCCCATTTCTCTTCCTCTACATGTGTTTATTACTACAGATAGCTCAGATTAAATCTACATTTAAACTCTGTGTCTGGATCTGAATGTCCTCTCTCAAATGGCACAAACCACAGTCCCAGATCCAAACACCCAAGAATAAAATAAACAACAAACACTGGGTGCTAATGCAAGTCTTGGGAAGTGTGAGGAGTTCTAAACCAGCTCGCTGTAAGCCAGCAAGTGTGAGCTCAAAATTGAAGCTGAGCTCTGACCCACATATGAGCTATGGATTCCTGGGTTATTTGCACAAATCTCTCCTTATAAAGGAATTTTTTATCACATTTAGTTTGAAAAGGAACACACAGTACCCAAAACACAGCAGCCCTGCACTGAGTTCCAGACATAACTGTCCCTGCAGGACTTGAACCCACTGAGAGTCCAGCTCTGGCAGAAGGCAGCAGGGTCACTCTCCCAGCCCAGGAGCCTCTGCCACCACGTCTGTCTGGGGCTGAAGGGGACACTGAGTCTGCTCTCTTTGCTGGAACACAGCCTGGCCTTGGAGAGGGGACACCACAGGCAGATTTGGCCACCCACCTGCAAATCCCCCAAAGCAGTGTCCTCGGTGTCACCCCTGGAGGCAGGCTGGCCAGCTCTGGGCTGCTCTCCCACCTCACTTAGCATTCAGTGCTCTCACCTCACCTACAGTTCAGTGCCAAGCAGTTATCTACAATCTATTTCCATCTCCACTGATGTTGCCACAGGCACAGCTGCCTTATGAAAAGAAATTCACCATTCAGGCTCTGCCTTTTTCGCCCACAGCCAAAATACTGCTCTCTTGTCTATCTGAAAGGAGTGGCAACCATGGAATAAACATTATTTTAAATGGTTCAGTAAAGCTTTTGGTTTAAGGAGCAGCAATCTGCAAGGAATGGGTAATGGTATAGGCTGCATCAGTATGCTGATAGCAAATAATAGGAATATATTACATACACCATCTATACACATGTACCACTGAACTGTGCAAAGAGAAGAGTGATATCAAATAACTAGACGAGCAGCAGAGGTATTTGTTGGAGAAGAAAGCCCAGCAACAACTTCTACCTCCAGAGAACAAAGGCAGAGGCATTCACATGTGCCTAAATTCTGATTGCTAAATTCTGACCTAACAAATTCGGATAGAAGGTTTAAGGACAAAACCAAAGGATTTTGCCACAACAAAAATTATCAGTTCTCAGAAACATTGTATTGTTTCAAAACCTATTTAGAAATTATTTTATTGAGGACAAAAAATAAAGAGAAAATTGTAAAAGTTTAAATAATAGTAAGGCTATTTCTTTAAGTGGGTTTTGCTCCAATTTCCCTACTAATCCTCATTTTACAACCCACTGAGATGCCCACAGCCAGCTCCTTCTATCTCTTACAAATTCAGCTCATTACCAGTGCTTATCACTTGACCAAGATCATTTCTCTGAGGCCTTAGTCTTGCAAATTACTGATATTCTGGCCCCAGTCTACAAAGCACTTGGAGAGACATTAGGCTTCAGTGAAACTGCTGATGGAGTTAGAGTTAAGACTTGAGTACTGTTTTGGATCAGGGCCAGAGCAGGTTTTTCTTCGCAGGATTAAGTCCTAAATCTCCCTCCAGAAATGGTTCAGTTCCAGTTTTTTTACCCATTGTTTTGTTCTCTGAATTTCTTCATTTGCTTTCATCTTTTGGAGGAAAATCAAGGCCTAAGGCCTGGCTCACTCATATATGGTTGCTCTTTTTTATGAGCATAATAACTTCAATGAAGTGTCTTAAATCAAATCTGGGAAAATTATTATCTGGGTGAATGGATGTGTTTATGCACTGCTGGTTTCAGATAACTGGTCACTAGGAAAAAAACCTCTTTCCTACTGTACAGTTGCATAAAACTGTACCAAAGTATATTTTTTCTCCTCTTTGTGATGAAAATGATAAAAGCACAGGGTCTTTGCCAATGAGATAATCACAAGCTCTTCCTGATAACAAGAATAAACCAAGAGAGCTTAAACAAGAAAGAGAGCAAGGGAATTAAAATCCATTATTCCAATAAGGTTTAGAGGCCTGCATGTTTAATTTTTAGATGTAGCAAGTATTTAAAAAACAAATTAACAATATTTCTGGCAAAAACCTCTGAGGCGGAAATCTGCAGCAGGGTAGGGAATAAATCCTCATTTATGTGTGAGGAGTTGGAAAATTTGGGTTTCCTTTGTTCTAATTGAATTCAGAGCATATCAAAGTCAGCCCTTCACATTGCTCCTGACTTGAACTCCCAGGCGATTTCACCATGGTTTTTTCAGTTTAAAATTATTTGACAAAATTTTCTGAGTAATATAATTTCCACCAGGGTGCTGCACTTGACACCATTTATTGCACATTGATGGGCAAGATCTGCTCTGTCCCTGCCTTCTCAAAGGGATGCAGAATGAGTGACACAATCTCTTGACTTCCATGGAGTTTCTCTCCATAGCTCTGATGACAGCTCAGTCTAAACTTCAGCATGTGAGTGGATTTTCAGCTCACAGCAATTTTTGCAGTTAAATAGAGCAGTAGAAAGTAATCACATCTCATTGCAGAGCTGGTCAAAGCTCATCTCAGGCAAGCTGTGTAACAGAAAAACTACATAAGGAGCAAAGCAAATCCTTTCAAAGTCAATCATGATTTAGGGGAAATGAGTCATCTGGCAAAAGCTCCATTCTTTATTTATCGACTGAAATGCATCCTGTCTAATCTCGTAAACAACAATACTCAAGTTCACTTTAAGGCAAATCATTCTAAGCAGATTGTTCCTACTTTCATCTCAATAAAAGTGCTAGAATTTTCAATATTTGTTATGTTTATTAAAGATACAAACTGCTTCTAATGCAGTAAATAATTAATGAATCCTGATTTTCTTCAATATTTTGAGCTCTTAGTTGCTCTTTTTCAAAGAATTTTTACTTGACTATCCTAGCAAAAGCCCAGGTGGCTGTTGAGCAAGTATATCTAAGGGTATATTTCTGTGAGGAAAGAATGCTTCTGACTAAAGCTAATATAATTAAAGACTGTTACACATGATTCCTCAAACAAAATCTGCTTTGGTAGAAGGCAATGATAGGATGCATGTTAACTTCTTACTGTCAATATTAATACAATCTTGTGTGAGCTGTTCCTTCAGGGTATGCTTTAACCAAGACATGCAGCGAGGCAGCCTTCAGCAGGAAAAGCAAGCTGGGCTGGTCACTGAATTGGTGCATCTTGAGACCATCTCATTGCAGATCAGGGGTATCCTGAATAATTGGATCAGTTCCACTGGCAGCACAAGTCCCTGCTAGAGCCAGGGCCCTGACAAGCTGCCTACATCTATACTCCTCTCTGGAGATATGAGAAGATACCCTTGGTGTTGCTGCCAGATGGCTCCCAGATGCCTTTTGGTGGAAAGCAAGGCAGACTTTGCCTGCTGCTGCATGCTGGGGTCTCGCCTTGACTTGTGTCAAAATCCATCTGGACCTTAAGACTGTTCCCAGGTTCTGGGTGTAGCCTTAATTAAGCAGGAAGTAAAGAACGGCTTCAAAAAAATATTTTAAAATCTGAAATTTTGTTCGTGTTTTGTTAAGAACTGTAATTAAAAATCTATTTGTCTTCATGTCCCTTCTTATAGGTGAATGTCACAGAACATTGTTGTGGCACCTTTACTGTGTGCAACACCTACAAGGAAAGTTGCTGCCTTTCATAGCAGCTGCAGTTCCCAAAATGACTTGAATTGTCTCTCTGTTTATAAGGTATTGCGTTATTAGTCTTTTCTGTACAGTTTCAGATCAAATATCCATCTTCTAAGCTGTTTTAATACCTTACATTAAAAAAACCCCACAAGAAGAACACACACAATATGAAATTCCAGATTTAATCTAGCCAAAAGCCTCCATAATTCACCTTCACTAGGTGTATACTCAGTGATACATTTCTTAATTATATGATGGAAATTATTATTTTTCCTCTGGAACTCAGCCTTTTCCACCAAGCCTCACCCTGAAGGACATTGTTGCAGATAATCCACCCAGGGAGCTCGTTCCTCCCAACAACTTGTTCCCAAGGCCATTAGGACTAATTAAGGCTATAACCAGCAAAACCTGCCCATTGGCAAAGAGCACAGCTCCAGGACTACGGTTCATATTCCTTGCCAAAGCGAGCTCTAGCTGACAAGCTCCACTAAGGAGCAGCACAGCTGTAAAATACCTGAATCCAGGTCAAAATTCAGCCTGCCTTCAAACCCAGCCTCTGTGTGTGTGAGCTCACACCCTCTTCCTTTCCTGAATCCAGGTCAAAATTCATCCCCTCTGACTCCAAGCCCAGCCTGTGTGTGTGTGCTCACACACCCTCCCTTTTCCCACATACTCTGGGATGGCGCAGTGGGGGCCTCTCCCTTATTTGTGCCTCTTTTCCGAGCTGCACAAGAGTTAGTGAGGGGCACAGACAATCACTTTTCCCCAGCACGTTGGTTTGCACGAGACTTGCAGCTTGTGGAGGAAAAAATCCCCCTGCAGCAACAACTCCCAGGCCCACGCAGGAATCCCAAAGAGAGAAAACGCTATGTGCTCATGCTCACGGAGATGGAGTAAAGAAAAGCCATAAATCCCGTGGGTTATGAAGTCATACAACTAAAAATACTACAGGCTTTTGACGCTTGTCTTCAGAGAGCCCATGTTCAGCACATTTCTACAGTCTGCCTGAGCCTGGTTACACAAGGAAAAGAGTTTTATGCTGTTGCGTTTAAGGTAGATGTGAGCATGAGATAACAACGAGGAAGGGACATCACCCATGGCATACTACAAACCTGCTGGAACATGCACTGTTGGCCCTTTGGAACACAGAACTCCTCAGATAGCTCTTCCTTAGTCAAGCCCTAACCTTTCAGAACTTAAAAAATTTCCTTAAAAAGTTGAGATATTTCACAGAGAAAAAACCACAGTTCCTTAATTTTTGTAACTGAAGTAGATTCTACTTAGTAAAAGTCAAATCAATAAATATTGGAGAGAGAAATTCTATCACAGAATAAAACTGCCTTCTATTTTTTCCCACTTTGCCATAATCAGCCTGTCATCTCAATAACTGTAGTATCTCAACCTTCAACATGCATAAAATCTATTTTTGCAGTAGTATTACAAAAACTTCAAAAATATTCACTCATATTCAGTCACTGAAAGAGACTCCCCATTATTGCTGTTATCGAAGAATTTCAAAACTGCAACAGTCAATCCTTTCTGCAATGTAAAAAGTACATTCTTCCCATATTTGAAAAACATTGGACTTTCCACATTTTCAAAGCCTTCAACTCTGCCATTCAACTATTCAGAATAGCCAAAGTAATAATGAATTTGTCATTTTTCAACAATGGAGAAATGGACAACTTGGGACATGTTTGAGTGATTACCCATTTTGAAGGATCAGTGGCCAAAACCAATAACATGTCCTTTTAAAATACCAGTAATTGTTCTTCCATCTGAAAGAAAAATGAGAATATTGTTACATAAACAAGAAGTTTTAAGCTCAACGTGACTGAACAAGTTGGTGAATCTTGGAAAGCAAAACTTGCATATGATATCGGAATTGCCTAGTTTCTACTCAGGCCTACTCTGCTTCTGTCACAAATACACTCCTGGTTTTGGACATTTATCACTTCTTAAAGAGGAAAATAAAAAGAAAGGCTTTTATTCTAAGAAATTATGCTGCAATTATTTGAATGATTTAATGTTTTACCCCATTTATAGGTAATTTTCTTAGTCTGTCATTAGCAATTGGTGGAAAATTTTCCTATGCATAAACAAAGTAGGCCTTATGGCAATAAGTGCTATCTTTAGAAATCTATAAAAAAATATTTTTGTCTATTCCTGCCAGAAAGCATGACCTCTTTTTAATGATACAATTATCATAATTATTGGATATTATCATTACAGTCAACTCATGCAAGCAAGCAACTTTATAAAAAAGAATTACATAAAGGCACTGAAATACATAAAATTCCAGCTCAGATCACTGAATCCTGTAATGATTCAGGTTGGATGCCACCTCAGCTGGTCCTCTAGCTCAGCCTCCTGCTAAAAGCAGGCCCAGCACTGAATGGCAGACCTGCCTGCCCACAGCTTCTTCAGCTGGGTTTTAGGAGTTTGCAGGAGCAGAGTCCACAGCCTCTCTGGGTAGCCCTTTCCAAGGTCTGATTGTCCTCAGGGTGGTATTTTCCCCCTTCATGTCAAGCCAGAAGCCTGCAGCACCCTGTACTGACTTTAGGGGTCCAACCCTGCTGAGCTTCAGGGTGAGACAAGTTCCAGTGTGTTCAGGGGCATGAGAACACACGATGTGATGTGGAATAACTCATAAATCAGGTTGCCATCCTTGCACTGGGCTGTGCTAATCTCTGAACTCTTCCAAGTTCAGAATATGCAAACTAAAACGAGCTACAACCAACACAGTCACCATCTCTGCTCTGCATCCCCCAGCCATGGACTAACACATACTGTGCCTTATTTAGTCCCCTGACAGGGGATGAAAATTACCATTATTCTACAACATTGAGAGTGTACGCTAATCCTATTATACAGCAGTCTAGGGAGCCTAGAAATAAAAACCTCTTTTCTACATTTCAGTGATTGATACAGTCATTGAAAAAAAAAAAAAAAAGTTATGAGATGTAGGACCTTGGTTTTAAAGGTGGTGCTTGAATGTAAATGTTGCTGTCTGAGAACAAGACCATCAGAGAGAAGCCTTTAGTAAGTGTAATTCAATCCCAGGCACTGAAACTCTATTGTAAACAAACATTTCCAACACTTTTTTTCAGATATTCCCAATTCATCGACAAAGCTTTTCAGAATTCAAGTATTAAACCAGCCAGACATAGGATCTGAAGCTTTTCCACCCACTTCTTTTTGGAAATGCTCGCTCCGACAGTGTTGCTGTCCTAAACAACAGAGATTAAACATTACGATTTGGCTACAGAGTTGTTCTACTGTCTCAGCAGTTTGAAACCCAACATATTACAAGGAAGCCACTAATGGCCTATCTTTGGGTGGGGGTTTTTTTGTTGTTCAGTTTCTCCTATGTACTAAATAAAAATATTCCGAGAGTTTTGGTAAGGTCCCTTTCTAGAAGTTTCCTCCCTGTGCTAGGGACTGGCTGGCTATCACATTTCAAAGCCTTACACCACACAGAGCACGCAATGAACCTTTCCTAATAAATTCAGGGCTTGTATGTAACAATAATTTGTGGTTGATGTAGCTATCAATTAATGTTTCTGCAAGTCAGCATCCCTACATACCAGCTCCTTACCTGGCACAGGAGTGGGAAGACACCTAAGGGAGTTATAAGTCTTAACAGGCAAAGGTATGAATTCCAAGAAGTTACATAGGGAGGCTAAACATCTTTGCTCCTTTTGTAGGCAGAGATCAGGATTTGCTGCTGCTAAACCAGAAATCAGGCCCTGCAGGTGTCCTGAGTTACCTGGAGAAGTCCTTCCATTACTCCACGAACACTAGAGCAGCACTCAAATAGATGAATCTCCCTTCCTAAAATAAAGGCCCTCCAAAAATTATGAAACCGCATCCCCAGATTTTGGTTGTTTACAGGGTAGTTAAAATTATAAGTGTCTTTTCAAGCTGGAATACATGGAAATCCGGATTTATGAACTGCCCTGCTGCTAGTGGTAGTTTAGCTCTGTAGATTTTTGATCACTTAACACAACCTTCCTATCAGTCATGTGAAAAATAAACAAAATCAGGAAAATACTTCAAAATATACAGGATGAGTGTTCAACACTTGGTAAAAATGAAAGATAAATTCGAACCCCATTAGGGAAATTTCAATACATAAGCACTGTAATAATATTGAGAGCTCAGTATGTTTCTTTCCATAGCATTAATCTAACAGCATTTTAATAGCTCAAAGCAGCACCTACCCCAGGTTTCCCTAATTATCATTCAGAAGCAGCTTGCAAGCAATTAGTAGCTTTAAATTTCTCGGTAACCAGTAACTTAATCAGTGTTTTAACACAGTAAAAGTGTTGTAAAGAATAGATTGCTTTCTCTCTTGAAGGCAAACATTTTTACATTGGATCATTTTCAGAGGTTATTTTTAGTTTGGCTGGATAGTTAGCAGAGTTTTGGTGCTTGTAAGATTTATATAAATCATGGAAGAAGGTGGCTTAATGATGCAGATGGCACAGGGCCATGGAATGCACATGCTGCCTGCCTTAAAAAAGACATAAAATACGTTCCTCTTACCGTGGCATCCCCAGAAAACCTAGAAGGGTTTTTATCTTTGTTTCATTTGAAAGCCAGCCTGGTAATTCAAATTTCTAAATACAGACTGTGCCTTTTAAGAGGTGCCACCCTGAGCCCCATGTTAAGTAGCCTGGGGATGGCCATTTTACGGAAAGGGTTGTGGTTGTCAGGGGGATAACAGTGGACTTCCTTAAAGCCAAGCTGTCTACCCCATTCAGGCTCAAGGGAAAGTGCAATCAAGCCCTTTATTTAGCTGCAGGTGATGACGGTGATTGCCTCAGATCTTATAATAAAGCCCGATAGACGTAGTTTGCAATTAAAGTAGCTGTAAAAGGTTTTGATTGTAAAAGTGGGAGGAAGACAAAACCAGGCGTTCAGACAAAGTTTCTTGAGTGAAAAACTGTTAGGAGTGACGCACATGAAGCTTTTCAGAATGCTTACGGTTTGGTCTAGGAAGCAAAAAATTATTCATAGAGCAAAACTGCATACAAGATTGCACTATAAATATGTGTGATTTTAATAGATTTATCATCTTCTGTAAAAATAAGAATAAAAGCCACAAACTTTCCCGGTAGGTTACATTACAGAGAATAGGAATGCCAAATTTTGAACTCATGGAGAGGACTGCCACACCTCCAGCTGCAGGACAGTCACTTCTTGGGAAATAGGGATGGACCTTGAGAACTAAACCTTCAGCATTTCAGTTGGAAATAGGATTTATTTGACCAATAGTAAATGGCTCCATCTCAGCTACTTAACTAAAATCACTTCACAGCCAGTGGGAAAACAAAACAAACAAAAATTAAAAAAAAAAAAAAAGGAGGAGCATGCTTAAACTCAATGGATCTCACCAAAAAAAGGTGATTTTGACTCTAAGCAGAGGTAGGATGCCTGTCCTGTGACCAGTCTCCAGATAGGTGAGGAGGGTTGTTGGAAGTAGATTATCCCAGCAGTAAATTGTTAGGTTTAACTGAAGCACTGGAGCCTCCACAATGCCTTCAGACAGAGAGAAGATGAAGTTAGAGGTGGAACTCTGTGGACTGCAGAAAATGAGATTAGTAGCTTGGCCCAGATGTGTATTAAATGGCCAAAGGTAAATGCAATGACCCAGCCACCCTTGGCTGTTTTGAACAGGACACTGTGAGCAGTCACACCCAGTGTGGGGACACCACTTACAAACCACGTATGAGAATGCACTCAGGCTGGCCCCTCAGCCCGTTCTCTGACTGAATCACAAGAGGCAACAACATAAAGCAGCCTGTACACAGACACACAACCCCCCATAGGTGGGATGGGTGGTACCAGGCCCCTCAGCTTGGCTGCCTGCTTGGAAACATCTAGCACGGAACCAGTATTTACAAAATAAATGCTGAATCGCCATTCTCTGAGCATCAGCCCAGTATGAGAGATGTCAGATTCCACATCCATAAATTACACCACTCAAAAGACAAATACTGATCAAATTAACAGTAATTTTATTTTTTGGTGTTCTCAAAAGCAACAGAGAACTCAGAAAACATACTGAAGAATTCTTCATTAATATCATGGCCTCTTAAAGACTTCCCAAACATACATCAAAAAATTTGGAATGCAAATACTTTTAACATTTTTTACCAAGACTTTTGTTTTAGTAAGTGATGAACTTCTATGTTACTATTAATACTTAATACCATTTCTGATCTATTCACTTTCAAACATGTTGGCATCTCCTTATTTTGTCTCAGGGACAGCAGTGAGCTGTTGTTTTGGTGTTTCAGCCTGGAACACGACAGAAAAGTCTTAGTCTTTCATTCTTTGCTACAAGGACTTCAGATTAACTCTGTCCTTTGCCAGATGGAAATAGAATATATAAACAGAAATCATCTTGACTGTGGAAAAGGTACTGGTGTTTTTTTGTTTAAGATTTCACAGTTTAGAATAAATTTAATCCACATCAGCCAAAAGATTATAAAATTCTTATAACTAAGCTATTTCATTTGATATATTCTTTCCCAGTGCCCATTTGCTCTGCACCTGCATGCATTAAGAGGCTGAACAGCAATCTTGTGTGACTGGAGAAAAAGTGCTATTTCATTCCTGAGACAGGACATTCAAGTAACAAATGAAAAAAAACAATGTACCATTGGACAGCATGTTCTTTAACCATGCAAGAATATTGCAGCTCTATTCATTGCTCTAAATTATAAGTTTCCTGTAGAAATTTTTTTTCTAGCTGAAGCCAAAACAAAAAATAAGTTAAACTATTTAAAGTATTACCTCTAAGTATTTCAAAATGAAACATTTATTCTTTTAATATTTTTTCTGATTACATCCCAGAACATTTAATGATTTTTTAAAATACATTATTATTATGGCTGATACCATACTAATTAAGGGTATACTACAGGCATTAGAGAATAGTGCTTTTTAAGGAGTACACTTCATTGTGTTCCTGCAATCTTACCATCAGTGGATACTGAAATAATAAACAGCTTAAATAAACCAGTGACTGCTTAGTTAGTTAATCTCCATAAAATTACACTGTTACACTGTTTTCCATGGGATTTGTGTTTATATGAAGATGGAAACCCTGCGTAAAGAACTAGAGATTTAATCTTAGGGTTTTTTTCTGCTGTTCTAATTACTGCTTTTTATTGAATCCTTCAATTTGTGCCATCAGTTGAGCAGGGAGTCCATAGGAATTTAACATGTGCTTAAAAGATTCCTGAAATTTTGGCATTACTAGTTGCTTTTTAAAATAGGCCCTTTCAGAGTTTCTCCACCTCACAGGATAACTTGCTGGGAAATTTGGGCTTGTAACATCATTTTTTTTTAACATTTTCTTGTCTTTCCTTGGAGGGTATCTCTGACTTCTTCTCTCATTCTGTCCTAACAAACTTTTATGATGGTTTATTAATCACTCATTTACAAAGGGTGCCTAAAGGCCTTTGTTGATGCCAGAAACTTTCAGTGAGCACACAAACTCTCAGAAACCAGTTCCCAGAAACTCTGACAGGTAATATGATAACAGTAATTAGTACCCAAAAGCTGGACTGATTAGCAGTAATGATTTCCAGATGAGGATGGATTCCCCACCAGCGCCATCACCTCGTGTCTTGCAGTCACAGAGCAGCACAGAAATGCTCAGCATCTGTTACCAGCTACAAATATTTCCTATACTGCTGGAAGACCTGATTACCTGTGCCCTGAACAGAGAGGAGTCTGAGGCTCCTCATTTCCTTGATTGCCTTACACATTCAGAGATAGTTCAAAAAAAGTATTCAGATGACCCTAACATGTGAAGTATTTCAATAGTTGGTTGGGTTTCTTTCTCCTGCAACTTGCACCCAAGTATTGTGGAGAAAAAGTGGCAATATAAATCCCAGTGAATCATTCTCTAAAACAGTACCAAAGAGAAGGAACACACTTTAAGGCAATATTACATAGTTCAAGCACACATGGGAGNNNNAGAGAAGGAACACACTTTAAGGCAATATTACATAGTTCAAGCACACATGGGAGGAGAGAAGAAATCATTCGGCCCCCAACAGCCCTGGGCAGGTGAATCAGATTTGAGCTGGCAAGACTCTGGCAGCAGATCATCCAGTCCTTGACTGAAAAGTGTACTTATTACTTTTCTTTCAGGATGTATACAAGATGTGTCACCATCCCATGGATGTGAACTGCACAGAGGCCACTCCAGCTGCAGAGTGCTTGGGTGCACAAAGGTTGGTTCCCTACCATACTCTCACAGCCCTGCAAGACAACTGGTGGATTTGGATAGATGGAGGACCAAGACTGTAAAATATTCCTTAGCATGATAGGAAGTGGCCATAACATATTTGCAGACAAACATTTATCAAATTGATATTAGATATTACAGCAAGGAGGACTTTTAAGGGCTACACTTGAAGGAGGGTGATGAATTATCTCTGTGTGAGCTCTTCCCAAGTGCAGCAGACAGGGCAGGGGAAAGCACATTTCTGGAGAATTTATAAACATTAATGTGTCTCCTGGGCCAAGGTCACATTCCCACAAAGCAGTGTATTGTCACACACTGTAAGGACAGGCAGACACACTCTAAGCTAAGGAACAGCCCACACTCAAGATTTACCTTGCAGTGCATTCCTGAACTCATTTAAACCCAGGCCCTGAGAATGGACTTGCATCTGAAGGATTTGGTAGGAAAGAAGTCAGGATCTGGTCAGGCATAGAGAAAGATTCCTGCTTAAAATCCATGCCAACCTATGTCTTCTCCTTGATACAAGTACAGAACTGTTTTACAGAACATGGAATGGCCCCAGTGAAAGAAACAGGGAATATGCTTGCCAAGACACTTCTGTGAAAGGGAAAAGCCTCTGCTTGGATTCAGAATGGAAGATGGAAAAGTGTCCTCCTGCCTCTCCAGGCATGCCATGATGACTGGCACTGCAGAGTGCTGAAAGCAGCTGCTCCTCAGTCTCCCCTCTGGAGCAGACCTGTGTCTCCTCCCTCCTAGGTGTGACTGTACTCCAAACTCCTGGCAATAGCTCAGTGTCTTGAAGATATTAACAATGGCAGCAATTTCCCCTTCCCATTCTCTTGATTAAACAGAAGGAAGGAGGCAGAAAAAAGATGAGAGACATAAAACTCCAGATGTTGTCGACACCAATATCGGGTTCCACCAGAGAATTTGAACACTGAAGCAATGATGAATTACAGTGGGGTCCCTACGGCAATCCAGATTGCAATCATAATACCACTGAGGAAGAAAAAGGGCTAGCCCTCATTAATGTGAACAGCAAATGAATTTATGACAATTTCCACTGGTCCTTTCAAAGAACATGAATACATCTGTAAGAAATTAAGATGACACACCAGTGTAACTCATTCATTAATAAAGTCTGGGATTGCACATTCGTTGCTAAATTTGTTGCGTTTGTTACCAGTGGGTTTTAATTCTATAAGTGTACTTTATTAAAACCATAACACAAATCTCTCTAGCAGAAGAGTTCTAGACTATTCTGTAGGTGATTTAATTTTTAGTTTAAATTTATTTCGGTGCAGAAACTGAACTTGTTCAGGTTTACAGTAAGTAGACATTTAACCATTACAAAATATGTGCAAGAGAGTTACAGTCACTCTGCTTTCTTTTTGATGATACAGCAATTATATTTACATTAACAAAAACCTATTAAACAATTTATCTGTGATCTGATTAAGTGTGGAGGGAGAAATAATACCAGAAGAGCAAAACCTCAGCAAAGAGCAAACCAAATAATAACATACCAAGCCATGGTGGAGTCAGAGCTGTCACAGCTGAGTGTGGACTCTCAGCTTGCCTGTCTTTAAGGACAGACTCTCAGGACACAACTTATTGAATGGTGAGAAGAAACAAAGATTAACAGAATTTTAATTTGGGCAATAGGAAGGGAATGTGTCGGCCATGTGTTATAAAACATGAGCTAATACCTCACTCCTCTACTTGACAGCAGCTCCTGCTGAGCTGTGCATCTCAGCTTTGCTCATGTATCACTGTTAAATACACCTGATAAAAATCTTGCTACTGCAAGAAACCCAAGCTGTGTATTTACATCTCTGCACAAACATGCCAAATGCCTACTGAGACAGAAGGTCTGCATTAGGACATAGCACAGAGGCATTTGCATGTGTGATATCCACACTGTGCTGTGAAGAGCATCCCGTGTTCACCTCCTGTGCCCCGTTTTGGCACCGCCTGGAGCCAAATGGGACAAGGTGTTGAAGCCTGGGCTCTGCAGGCAGCTCCACAGAGCACCTTCACATGGTACTGATGGGGAAGTTGCACCTCCTTTGGCCACTCCATTAGGCCTGCCCAGGTAAGGTGAAACACAAACAAATACTTGCAGGACTGGGGTCTTATTTACTCCACTAGAAATAAATAGTTCTAAGGAATAAAGCCGGCATTGTGTATTTGATTTTTCTTCTATACATTGAGGAAAAAGTGGAGAGGAAAAGGAGTTATAAATGCTTAGCTTACACACAAGAAAACCCATCACTATAAACTCAGTGAAAACAGGAGAAAATGCCATATTAATTTAAAACAGCAATATTTCATATTGACTACAGGCCAAGCTAACAGCAAAGTTTATCCATAATTTAATGACAAAATTGCAATATTTTTCACTGTGCTAGATTAACATAACTGAGCAGATTTATGTACACTGCTGAGAGCCAACACAAAAACATTTGGAAAATATTCTCTGAAAATTAAGAAAACAATCTGAATCTTTCCCTGTGAACCTTTAGTAACAGCTGCAAATATTGTGTTAACATGCTATTTATTGGGTAGTTTTTTTACTTGTTATAAAGTATCATCTCAGCTCCCAGCAGAAGGGCTGGAAGGAAGGGGGAAAAATAGACCAAGTCACTGATTTGCTTTTTAATGCAAGGATCTAGCTCTGACCAGGTATTCAGGACAGGACAGGATATCCTGTTCTAGACCAATCCTCATGGCAGGTCTGGGCTGTTCTCCACAACAGCAGCAAAGATAATAGTCCTGAGTTCAACATCCCCTTCCTGCAGTAAGCAGGAATTGTACCAGAGGAGTCTGTTCTCTCATCCATGCCACCAGTGGCATGATCTGCTCTACAGTTTGTACACACTTGGACTCAGTTGCACAAAGGTGCTCAGAAAATGAAATGCCACTCAGGATTCTGAGACTCCTGAATAACCTCCTGAAATCTGTGTCTTGTTTTTCGTCTCTCATGAGTCCCAACAAACCCCGTGCCCAAATATCATTTTAGAAGTTGTTTAAACCAACAAAATTGCCATCTACAATGGGATTTTCAGCTTCAAAAGGAAAAAAACCCAAACAACCTACAACTTCAGCTCCTTTCCTGCTCATATGTCTTCTTCACATATTAGCTGTCAGGCCTGCAGTGTCACACCAGTCCTCTCACCTTTCAAGAATCAAATGCCATTGGCTTTCACAAAAACAAAACAAAACAAAAGACAAGAAAACAAAACAAAACAAAACAACACAAAAACAAACAAACAAACAAAACTTCAGAAAACACACCAGAAGCATCCAGGATGAAAAAATAAGCCAGTGGAAGTGATTGATGTTAAACAAGTAGCACCTTCAGACCAGGCAGAAAGAAGCCTCTGGACTTTGCCAGCACCTGGATACATCTTATTAAGCCCATAAAGTATTACTTAGTAGCACTTGAAATTGTGAGCCTTTCTAAAATACTTCTGTCAACTGTAACTGCTTGGATGGACCTCTGTTACTCAATCCTGAAACAGAATTCTGCCTTGATTTAAGAATATCTGGCTCCATTGGCATGTCAAGCTGTTCACACTCCCATTTCATTATCTGCTCCTCAGCCATCAAGGCTTCTGGTGAAGAAGGGTTGTCCAAGGCTCAGACTGCAGTCCAAAGCTCGGACTACAGGCATTTACTAGACCACAAATGAACCAAAATCCTTGTTTTGGACCACTGGTGGCATCTTCCTAAGTAAAAAAGGGTGCAGCCAGGTTGGGATATCAGGGGAGCTAAGCTAGATATATCCCATACCATGCACCTGCTGCCACAGTTTCCATGTTCACAGCATGGATGGGACCAGCTCTTCAGCAGGGACGTATCTGCTGTGCCTGGGCTCCCCAAGGGAGAGGAGGTCTCCTGCTCTGCCCTCTAACAAGGCTCAGTGTTGCTCATAGGAGTCACAAAGCCATGGACAAACTCACTGATGACTGTGCCTAGAAACACTTCAGTGCTTTGACAGCTGTAGAAAAAGCCTGCCAAGAGCACTGAGTTTCCCTCAACTTCATTTCAGCCAGTAATTCCCATAAGACATCTATCTTCTTGTGCTGGGATTGCTCTTCCTCCTGGTGAAACAAGAATAATATTTTTAAATAGACCAAAGTGCTATTTTCAAAAATTAATTAAGATGTGAAACACTATGACTCATTAAGAAGCAAAAGGGAGAAATCTAAGATGCTTGGCTCTGATGGATGGGAAAGAGGGTTCTCCTGATTTTCTGCTGGGTCAGGCTGACAGCACACAGATCATCAGGGATCAGAGCCCAGCAATGCTTCCCTTCTCCCAAATTTTCATAAAATGAAAGGGCAGAAAAGGAACCTCTCATCCTTCAGGCAGTCAGCCATGTGATGGACTTCACTCACTGATGTCATTACCCATGCCAGGGTAACACCCACAAGCACATTTTTTGATCAGCACAAATGGCAAAACTATTGAGAAAATATACCATATCAGCCACAACAACCAAAAAAAGCCAGGTGACCCTTGTTCTACAGGACTAAAGACTAAGGCTTTCAAAGTCCATTTTGAGTAGAAAAAAAACCCACCCCAAAACTCATCAACATTGTGAAACACAGTGAATACACAGAAAACAAACAGCAACTGGAGCACTCCTGGACCAGCCTTGGGTCTCAACCCTCTGAAACCTTTGCCTGTGTCCACGATTAGTGTTTACTGAAATCTCATGCCTTGGCACCAATAAGAGGCTTCAGCACAAGCTGACTGTGCAGCCACTGGGATTTTAATGACCAATAAATTATCTGCTGTTTTGGAAAAGCCAGCTATCGTATTTAATTTGACAGCCCCATGCAGGGTGAATTCCATAGACACAAAACAAATGTCAGGCCTTGAGACTAACACACATTTCCCCAGATGCAAAGTACACATCAGTTGCTCTCTAAGGAGGATGGAAAAAACTACTCCCTCTAAATTATGCAAACCAAGCAGTGAGAGAAGCCTTTGCTTTTAAGAATTTAAAAATTAAAGCATAAACCACACTACAGCTTTCACATCTGCCTTCAAATTTTATTTTTCAATTTTTTGCTTTTCCATGATATGCAATGCAACTATTTCAAGATCTGCTCCTGAATGCCTGCAACTGGCACTTCTGAGAGGGAATTAGGTTCTCATTTCTTCTCAGGACTGCCATCCTGCCCCCTAAATGCTTATCCTGCTCCTGTAGAGAGACACTTGGACCATGGAAATTTTTTCCAATCCAATTTCTATTTAATTTTGTATGAAGGAAGACAGTGAGGGGGGAGCTTTTTCTTTCACTCATCTGGTATCTCATTCAGATCTGAGTTGGAACAGAAACAGACGAACATCCACTGAACTCTAAGTCCTTTCCAGCTCTGGTTCACATCTGTTACTAATGTATCTTTACATTACTGGATAGTTTAATAAACAAGGAAGTAAGAGCTGTCCGGTGAATTCAGTCCTATCCATTTCAGAACTTGATCCCCGGCTCTGACACGAACCCCTTGCAGAGGCCGAGGTATTTACATGATTCGTTCTGCCCGTTTGCAAATCGAAATAACAACACTTTCTTTTGCCATAAGCCAAAGAAAGGGGGAGGAAAAGCTCAGAGTAAGAAGTTGGTGCTACTGGAAAGCAGTCTGATGGGGCAGCAGCCCTACTGTCACTTCGCTGTCACACGTGTCGGGACAAGAGAGACTGGCTCTGCACAGCCTGGCACAGGCTGGTCCTGGTGAGCAGCACCGAGGGAGTGAGAGAGGGAGGGAGAGCAGTTGAGATGTTAAAATAAGCTGCGGGGCAGCCTTGGCCGGACCGGCTAGCAAGCCCTTACTCAGAATCCATGCAAGCGAACAGCAGCCGCTGTCCCACGTAATTAAAGGCTGCGGTACCGCCGAACGCGCCGATTACAGGGCAGCGTCCGTTCCTCTCGGGCACCGCGCCGGGCGCGGGTTACGCTCTCGGGAAGCTACCGCGAGGGACGGAGCAGCCTCAGCCGCCCTCCGTCTCCCTCCCGCT